>OX421883.1:59211932-60461932 GCA_949128085.1 Cetonia aurata | reverse complement strand
GATGAATATCCAACTTTTTCAGGTAAAACTATGGATTTGGTAAAATCCCGCAATACAGTGCATACTTTACGAATCATCTGCAATCCTTACAGTAAACAGATAGTTCATTACTGTTACATGATAACATAAACATGATTGCTTGAATTTATTTTGACATCTGAGAGGCGTCAAACTTAAAACTATATAAAATAAATTAGATCCAAACTTTGAACAACCATAAATGACCAATTTGGAACAGCAACATTCATATGACGTATTTGTGGAAAGTCATGCAGAGACTGTTAATAGGTCTTCAAATTTTGCTTTTGCATGGCAAAGATGTGAAACTTTCAAGAAGAGGAGCGTTTAATAAAAGAATGTGGCAGTACATGAGAAAGATTATAGAACAGATGATAGCTGTTTCTGATTGGCATTAGAAGATTATTATTATTAATAAATAATTAATGGACGTGGGTTGTTGAGGACTAAATAACTTTTCAGTCAGAGTTTGTGATGACTTAATGATACATTAATTGAAGAATGCAGACATACACAGGCTGTTTTACAGAACTCGTTTATTAAAAGTTATTGCATTTGCAATGATATCTTGATTTTGAAACGTTTATTTAGAAAAAATAAGTTGCAACATCAATGTTCCCTTTCATAACTACATTTCATTGCTCTCAAAAGAAGCAATTGGATATAAGAACACAGTATTTTATAATAGAGATTCTAATTCTATATTACTTGGTGTAAAAATATGCAAGGCGTCCCATTTAAGAGAGATTATTTTTATTACTACGAAGATACAGCAAATCAAACCTAAGGTTGTGGGTCACCCGTATATTTTTCTCTATTTTTTTTTATACATTGGTTAAATAATAGAGAATCTGTATCCTCGATAATCCACCTAAAAACTGTTTGTCTGTTATTGTATAGCTGTTACACGGCATTATGTTTTTGTTTTGATTCATAAAAGTCGAAATAACTATGAAACAGTAACCCAAAAATAAGGTGATGAGGAAATACAGCAAAAGATATATCTATTTATACACTAGCAAGCAAAAAATTGAGGTCACATTTGAAATTATGAAGTTTTCCGTTTTAACCTTATATTTGCAAATTGCAAACAATTGTACTACAATATAGATTAAATTAAAAAATTGTTGTGCATATTTTTTGGTTTCATATTTAAGATTTTAAACGAAGTTAGAATTTTTGTTTTTAGGATTAAAATGGAACGAAAACAAAAAACTTATGACTAATAACGTGTATGTTCTCTTGCGTTTAATTACTGCTGAAGTTAAGTATCACATACTGATCGATATTATCCCTTCTCCTATTCTCACAATAGCAACTGCTGAAAACTTGTAGACAAACCAGAAAACGATCATCTCTTTGGTTGGTGACTCTTTTTCGCCCAGATCCTGGTCTTCTGATTAACATGCCAGTCTCCTCATAGCGTTGATACACTTTTTCTACATGACAAAGGCTCTTAGCAACAATTCTTGCAAATTGCAAAAATGCTTCAGAATTTCAATGTGACCTCAAGTATTTGCTCGCCGGTATAATATTAATATTGGCCATGAGTTGGGGTGAAACCAAATTTGCGACATTGGTAAAGATAAAGGAAATTCTCTAGAAGCTAAAAATCTTGAATGAAAATTACAGAAATTTGACAGAAATATTTTATGTATGTATATTGTGCAAGGTTCGGTTTTATACTTGGCAGCTATATTTTATTTTTTGCAATTTTTTATAAACTTCAAAATCAAGATGTGATTGCAAACTCCAGAGCTTTTAACGGACGGGCACCACGAATCCTGTATGTTACTCAACATGCTTGAAAGCCAATGAAATAATGATCACATTTAATTCCGTTCGAATGCGAATGAATGTAAAGACGAACATATATTTGTCAAAACATAACACAGAAATAGTAGAATGAAGACTATAGAGAGCCAGATCATGCATTCTGCTAGAACGAATTAAACAGATTAAACAGAACGAATTCCAGAGGTGCATTTAGATTTGTCGAAATAATGAGCATACTTATTGTATGTGCAGATTTCTGTAATATTTCAACTTATTTTCAGCTACAGAGAGATTATTTAAAAAAGGAATTTTAACGACTAGCAAGGGATTTTAAACGTTCTCTTGACATCACACAAAATCCACATACATTAACTATACTGATTACTGCAGAAGTCCATAAGTTACGAAAGTGATGGAAGAAGAGATACGATTGATGACTTCAGCATTCCTTCGATATTTTATCCTTACCCTACGGTTTTCGTTGCGTTTTCGGAATTACTACTACTCTCAAAGAAACTATCGGACACATAGGACCTTTTCAGGTAATTTTTATTGACGTTGTCGTCGTTTTCAACGGTCGAACCTTTAAAGTGTTTCCCGAAATCGGCAAAATCATACGGGTTTTTCGTTGTCCTTCGACGCAATTGATAATAGGTACCTATGTAGGGATTTATGGTGGATGACGTTACCGTCACGACGGTTTTAACAGTTGACGTAGTGTACAAGTTATCAGGACTGTGCTGCGTACTCTCTTTCTGTGTGAAATGTTGGAAATCGTAAGGAGACTTGGTGGTCGATACGGAAAAATGCGGGAAAGATCTGAAGGTTGCGCTAGGAACGAATGGCTTTCTTGATGTGTTGGTGTTTGGATTTTGGGGTTTGTAATGGTGTGGGATTCGCGGTGTGCTTTGTTGTTGGGGGCGGTGTTGCCTGGTGTTATTAATGTTATAATTTCCGTCTTCATTGAACGACCTGTTGCAATAATTGACGAAAGTTATAATGTGATAATAGATTTTTTTTTTGTATGGCGGATAAATGATTGGGATTACTTACAACGTCCGCCCTGAACTTGGCGATCCATCTTGTCTTACATATGCAGGAGTGTTTTGTGAGTAGTCTGGTATAATATTTTCATGTTCAGCTACGCATCTACCGTTCAAGCAATACTAAAAGCAAAAAAAAAAAGATAAATAAATGTACTAACAGCGCAGAAAATGCCACAAACATTGAAGAAACACAAGCAAATAATAATAATAAATTAAAGATTAATTACACAGATCTGCAAATTGATATTTTTAATTTTTTTTTTTTAAATGGTAATGGGTGAATTACATGTATTTCGGTATGCTGAATTCGAGAATGCCATCCATTTCGGCCCATCCCGTAAGGATTTTCCGCAAATTGGATATTAAAATATAGGCAAAACCCGCCTTACACTACTACTATATGTAGGGAATGTTCAAAAGAAAAAAAAAATTATAAAATTTTACAAATTTAATTAATTTTAAATCATAAAATATTTTATTTACATTATATACAATTAAAAATCTTTATAGAATCTGCTTTTTTTAGTTTCGAAGATTCGTTTTGTTCTTTTTCTTTTGTGGGACGTTATATTTTCCCTATGCAGCATCCAGCAGTAGTCACCCATCATATTTGTATCCCATCGGCCTTGATACCTTCTCTCCATTTCCTTGATATCTTGGTGAAACCTCTCACCATGCACTTCACCTTCAACTGCACCAAGATTTTCCGGAAAGTAATCCAAATGGGAGTTTAAAAAATGGAGTTTTAAACTCATTGAGCATCCCAGATTTTTATAATTGCACAACATATTTTCTACGATATTATCAAAGTTCGGGTCCTTTCGATTCCCTAGAAACTTCGTAAGTACATCTTTAAAAGAATTCCATGCTGACCTCTCAACATCTTTCATCACATTTTCAAAGTTGTTATCTGTCATCAGCTTACGAATGTCAGGCCCAACAAAAACTCCCTCATTCAGCTTTGCTTCAGACAGACCAGGAAACTTGCTTGAAAGGTATTTAAATGTCTCGCCATCTTTTGGCAATGCCTTTAGAAACTGCTTGGGGTGCTTGTGGTGTAGGAATGCCAGATCCGTGAGGGACTTGGCGGCGTGCCGAATCCATGTTTGGGTAGCAAATATCTTTTTTATTTTTGGCACTATACCCTTGCACATTGCACGAACAAAAGTAGCAGTCATCGCTGTGGTTTCGAGGCTCTCTCCAGATCATGGGAACACACAAGATTTAACTTTACCTTTTGACCACATTCCAAGTCCTTTAACACACCCTGAACAGATTTGCCCTGGTCCCCTATCTTCACACCAAAATACGCAAAATACACTTTTTTTAACAGAATCAGTAATATTTCTTTGTTGTTTTTTCACTACAAATTCACCACAAATATAGCAAAAACTGTCAGAAGAATTTACACAACCTCTTGAAGTCATTTATGAAACACGTAACAAAAGTTTGATCAGAAAGCAATAAATGAAAGTGCATGGAAGGGAGTGGGCACTTTGGAAATTCCGGCATTCTCTCATCATACTTACTATGGAAAATCCCGATATATATGATTCAACGCTGACTAATTTTATTGTTATGAGTTACTAAATGTTTTGTTTCAGTCGATGAAACATTATCTTATAAGATGGAATTAATAAAAAAAATATATTTCGGCAATAAACCCCGTTTTGCGCTTTAAGATGAAGAAGAAGCAATCCCACAGTATTTTGCGTTTTGCGGAAAAATCTTACGTGATGGAATTTTTTTGATAATTTTCCCGAATTCAGGAAACAAAAATACATGGGAATTATCCTTTATATCAAAGAAAAAAATTTAGTCGCAGACCTGTGTTATAAGTCTCAGCAACAGTTATAGTGCAAGCAACATAATAAAATATTTTCAAGAACTGCGCTTGCACTTGTTACCTGCTACTACTAACAACATTATTTATTATCGCACCTGTCCATCGCCACACGATGATCCTTCAGCTGCAGGTCGATAGGCCACACAATACCCGCTACCCGCATCAAAACAAAACAGCTGCGCGCATACCCGATCATCTTTCTATTTAGAACAAATAAAAAAAAAAGAAATTATTTTACTTTAAAACGTCGCGTCAGTAGAATATCTTACAAAACACGCGCTTGTTCCACGATCCCGCCTGCACTGAGCGTCTAAAGTCAACAGTTTTCCAGGAAGAACTCTTGGTAAGCTGTCATCTTCGTGCGGAGGATTATATAAACAGCTTGCAGTATCGCCGCTAAAGCGTGCAAGAAATATTGTAATATCAATAGCATTTGACTATTAGGATACTATGCTTACTTGAGGAAATGATGAAAACTAGCTACACTACACGGTGACCATCTGAAACCTCTTTCTGTGTGCCTCAAATCCGACATGATGTAACCGTCTTCCCATTGACATTTTTGAGCACCAGGACCTCCTAAGTAGGATGGTGGCGGACTACCATCATGTACAGCTCCGAGTCTGTAGATTGTATTTTTTTTATTTATTTTGAATACATCGTAAAATATCTTAATTTATGTTAATACACGACTTACAAGTGGCCAACTTCGTGCGCAGCAACAATAATACCACTGAAACCACCGGTGTCTTCAATGATGGCTACGGAGTTGACCTTTTCCAGACGTTTATTGATAACACAAGCACCACCAACGTAAGCGAATCCTAAATCGGATAGACGTCAAGTAAATTATCTAGATTACTAATAATCACACAAGAAAAGCTACGATTCACCAAAAAATGTTGATGTGTTAACTGTTAGTAACAAATTTAGAAAGTATTAACTGCAGTTCATAAAATGCAGTGACCAATATGAGACCTGTGTTCAACAATATTACAGAATGATATAGTAAATGAGAATTCAGCATTTGTTGTGTGAAAAAATTTCCATTTTCTTCTGAACACGATATATAAAGAGTTAAACTTTTAAGAAATATTCGATGATTAGTTAAGCATTGGAATGCAATAAATTTATTTGAAATATCGAAAACATTTATGAACTGCAGTATACGTAAATACGTTTGACATAGCATTTGATATTTGAATTAATAGATTTCTAATTAATTAAAAAAAACATTGCCAATCAGCTGTTAGTATATGCAAAAAGCAGTACCTCTTCGCTATAGTAGACAAGCATCCTGGTTAATGAATAATTTACCGATTTGATACATACAAAACTAGTATACGTGCAGTCAGTCTAAAGTCTGGAGAAGATGACAGCAGTATACAGCAGATACGAGTAGAGTAGAACAGGTGAACTCACAGATTGTGGAAGTTGGGATATATCACAGACAGATAATTGTGTGGTGGGTGCGTGCGTGCGAAACTGGTAAAGACATATGTATGTACTGAAGAGAACTTTTTCTATACAATATGGAAGAAAAGTCTAGAAACGTTTAATTTTCTCTTAAACGGGTAATCAGAAATATACTAAACTTGGGATATACCCATTTTAAGTCACATTTGATATATGCAATGTTGCCAGATTTACCGTCTTTCTGTTATTATCATTCCTTTAGTTTTTTAAATGCAATAGAATGCAATGATTTTGACATTAATTCACCATTTACATTATTATTATCTGTTTTATTTCATTTTTAAATTTGTGGTACGGTAATTCTTTTATGTTTCTTCGGTAATTTGTTGTACATTTTTATTGTTGTTGTAGTTAGTGTTTGACTGTAGTTGTGGTGTTTATATATTTCGGTTCTCAAGTGCGATACTCTGCGAGTTTTGTAGTCATGTACTTCTCTATTCGTTTGTAATCTTATGTTTGTTTTAATTTCCTTATTTCTAATTTTGTGTAGAAATAATATGTTATTTAGGTTTATTATTCCTTGTATGTTTAGTTCTTTTGTTATTTCATAAACATGTATTGTTGGAGTTCTATAGTGTAACTTGTATATTATTTTTAGAGCTTTATTTTGTTGTCGTTGTATTTTGGATAGATTTTTTGTTGTTGTGTTTCCCCAAATGTTTATTAGGTAGCTATTTTTTGCTGCGAATAGGGCGTGGTATAGTGGGTTTTTAAGGGAAGTAGGTATTATATGTTTAATTTTATTTAAAGCCGCAATTGTTCTTGCATTTTGTTCAATTAGTTTCTGTATATGTCTATCCCATTTCATGGTATTTTGTAATTGTAATCCCAAGTATGTTGCTTCACTTACTTCCTTTAATTTCTGATTGTTTATTTGTATATTTATTTCTTGCTTTTCCTTTTTTTTTACTATATATCATATATTCAGTTTTTGTTTCATTTATAGTTAGTAAGTTCTTAAAACACCCTTCCTCCAAAATTTTGATATCTTCTTTTATTTTTGTTTCCATGGTTTTTGTACAGTGTTCGGAATAAACAACAAAAAAATGGGAGGACAACAAAAAGGGCTCCCACTGGCAGAACACGCCAGGACAAAATCAGGTGAAGGCACTCTTATCGGGTTCGCTAAAGTTAGTAAAGATGATGGTATCTTTCAGCAAAGAGGACTTTGAACTACTGGCAGGATTTTTTACAGTTCATGTAGCCATAAAATACCATCTATACAAACTCGGAAAAGCTGAAGGCCAAATTTGCCGTCTATGTCTAGAAGATCTAGAGACGGCAGAACACAGTTTATGTGAATGTGTTGCTGTCAGTCGTACTCGGCACCAACACTTTAGTAGGCCGTTTCTCACGCCTATTGAAACCCAGGCAGTAAATCCTAGATTAGTTTTAACGATTATTAAAAGCCTCAAATTATTCTAACACTGCAATAGACCTATTAAGATCGCAGTGGCAAGAGGTAACAGTGCCACGGCCTGGATCTTTAAAAAGTAAAGTCCCGCAGAATTACAGCAACGAATTAATGATGAATCTCGATTAATTTCCAGAGAATCATTGAGAAATGTGGTAGATGCATTCTAGCATAAGGTACTGTCAAATCACTAACGGAGCACATTTTGAACCCCTGATTAAATAGACTTAACTTTACAATGTAATAATCTTCCCATTAGTAAGTTGTAATTTCGTTGACTAACAGTTCTGATTACATAAAAGAACAAGTGTTTGTTGCATATCGTTGAACTCGTATTGACGCGTAGATAAAAAAAAAATTGCCTATATTTCTGACTACTCGTTTAAAAGAAAATTAATCGTTTCTGGACTTTTATTCTACATTGTATACTATGCAGAAAGGACGTGCTTCAAGTATTTATTAATGGAAGATGCGTGGAGGCGGGTTCGTATAAGAAATATGATGGACAAGAGAAATGAAAACTAAAAAAAATACACGACATTATGAAGCTCTACATGAGATCCGCGTTGTGTTTGACAACCCTTAAGTAGAGGTCCTGGAAATATCGCAGTCCTTATTCAAACTGTCGCATTCCGATCACTAAGGCCAACAGTTTGTCTTGGCAATGAAGTAAATTGGTGATAACTCTATGAAAATTGTTGGATAACTTTAGCAGGGAAAAACCCTCCAACAGAATTCACATTTTTAATTTTTAAAATTTATCATGATTTTTTTTTCTCACAATAACAAAATTTTTTTTACCATCTGCATACGTGTGTTGATGCATGTTTTCTTTATCTAAAATGCGTATCAGCTTGTATGGTGATCTTTTTCAGCTTTTTCATGTAGGTATTTAATAGAAGATTTTTTTTTCTGTTATGTTAATTATCTCCATTAATTAGTAAACACGCTTTCATGCCTAATAAATATGGTTAAGCATCTATTGATGGCAAATAAACTCTGGTCTCTTTAAAACAGCTTCAATACACATATCTCTTATCCATTATTTCGTAATATGTACCCATCGAGTGAAAACATTAAAATAATAAAAAAATAAGGTAGATTTTATTAGAAGATAAAATACACAACAACAGAAGAATTGCAAATTGGAGATGCGTGTTACAGCTGGGAGCTGGAAAAACATAAAGACAATTAAAATAATAAAGGAGTACGAAATGTATGTAAATAGAGAAACGTGCTGGGTGCAAGGTGGTTTTTTTTTTTTGGACATTTTCGAACTTTTTCTGCGTACCTGCTGTGCCACGATTACACACATCAGAAGGATACGAACGTCTGCACATGTCTAGTCTGCAAATAATAAACACACCCGGTCAATCGGGACTTGTTGCTCACCGCTTTTGCTTTCACACCACCCTCTGCTTGTGCATAAATAAAAAAAAAAATAGAGTTTTTGGTCCTTTTGTTAGATCAATGTCAACACCGCGACAGTGTTTCCGTTTCTGTTTTCATCAATCAAAGGGAAAATCTATAGCTGGTATTACTGACAACAGAAACGGAAGCACCGCGATATACAGCACAATCTTATTAGTACATGTATAGTTCCAAAAAATTTAGATGTAACTCGCCAATGGTTCACCTAGAACCATATACGGATGCATGTGTAATTGTTAGTGTTGAATTCGATAAAGATATATATATGTACACTCTAACTAGTATATGAATCCAGAATTACCGGCTGTTCCTTTGGTGCAGCGTCCTCCTTTTCGTCGGCGACACATATCATACCTGGATGAGATTATAGTTATTTTAACAGCATAGGACATTGATAAGATCTTATAGCATATATGGCAAGCAAAAAGCATTTTTTTTAGAGGTGTTTCAACTTCGAATCACTACTTTACAATGTTTTTCGTGATGCACCAGCGTTTCTTAAACTTTGGGCTTCGACTAAAGATGTCAAAGTGCAGTTATACATTTAATAATTGCAGTGGTACTGAGTAACACCACTTTTTTCGGGTGCGTTCCAGATAGAACGCGGACTTTCTGCTGAGTTGGGGTGTAAGCGGTCATCAAACGACTATTTAATTGGCTGGGTGAACGGGCCCGGCTTTCTAGTTATATTCTAATATGCTGAGACACGAAATCATTTGAATAGGTACCAAATAATTGAAAAATTCAGATATAAATTCATAAATGTTTGCGCATAACTAATTTAATATCCAGGTAACGGTAACCCGGTAGCTTTCGTTAAATATCGATCGTGTAATTACAACTTTCGTTGCGGATTTATCTTATGGAATACAGAAACTAACGATTTTCGTTATATGAACGAAATTTCGTGTGTTAGCGTTCGTTGCGCGGTAACGAAGTCTTACAGAATAGGGGTGGTAGTTTAACTGACTTAATTAAAAACAGAAAAACAATTGTTAATTGCAAGAATTGGCATTACAACAGTTAGAAATTTTAGAAACATGGTTTTACAAATATTCCTTGAATTTTAATGTTAAAAAGCTGTGGTGTATTTAAAGTCATTATATTAAATGACATTCATGAGATTAATAACGCCTACTATATAAAACAATAACACAATTTGAATTTGTTGAGGTATAAAACTGGTGTTCCTGCAAAAAGTCCTGGATCGAAGCTAGAGTTGAATTTCTAACAATGTTTGGAATGACATTAACTGTTTTTCTTCAATTCTGGCCATATTGATATGTGAAATTACTTTTATATTTATTAATCCTTATAAATCGCACAACAAAAATGCTGAAAATTTCCTACATCTGTCAAATATTCCAGCAAGCACATCCATCTTATTAAAACTTGGTTGTGTAATTATTTACCAAAGCAATAACATAAGAAACGCTGAGCTGGACCTGAACATGTCATCTGTACTATGATTATCAAAATTACATATTATTTTTATAAAAAGTTATAGCGATACATTGTCGGAAAATAGCAATATTTTTAGATTCAGTTGGGTTCTTTTTATTAAAATTCTTAGTGCATTAGCCTAGCTACAATAAAACCCGCGAAAGAGAAAAACGCACTTGTGATCTTAACACCTTGTTGATATTTTGCTACAATTAGTTGGGTCACAAATAAAATAATAACTAACAAACATCAGTAATAGGCACCCATTCTGATAGTACAGCTACGGTATGAAATATTAGGACACGCATCGAGGCAAACTTTCTCGTAGCTATTGCTATCTCTTCCTCCCGTTTTACCCCGCAAATTTTGCCGCAGGCGCTATACTACTACCTGCTCGTTCTCATAATCACAAATTTATTATATGTTGAACTTGAACCATTTATAGAAAACGGGAAACAGTAGCGATAGGATTTATGAAGGCATAATGCAGTACAGATTGTGCGTTCGGAAGCTTACCCGTTCCAAAGTTAGCATTGAAATACAATATTTATAATCATAACTATTCATAACATAATGCAATTAATATAACAACGTTCGGTAGCTTAAAGAGATAAGTTTTGTATGTATAAAGTAACATTTAAAAATATGTAATTAATTCTGTAGCTATTATTAAAATCACCGTTTGAAAACAATTTTAGTATTTTTTAAAAACGATATATCTATTTAAAAGTATTAACCGTGTCCTTAATTTCTTATTGTAAAAGTAAGGTATAATTGCATAATATGAAGAGGTGATATAAACTAATGATGACAATTAATCTTGTTTTAGTTATAATGTCTTGCGGTACTTATTCAACATTTAATAAACAACGGACTATAAATTTTAATTGAAAAAAAAAAGTTTCCCAAAATTAATGGAATGTAACTTTAGATATTCAAGAAAAAATTGCGGCAGGTCTTGCAATTCTTGTAAGGGCCCATCGAACTGGAACATTTTGTTCTATCTGATATTAAATAAATAATTTTTTGGTTTTTGTTTTTCTCTCTTGATTTAGCGGCTTGGTTTTTAAATTTAATGAATTATTCAATAAAACTCTTCATGACGTTTCGACAATCTTATTTTTTATTGTTGTCTTCCTCAGATTATTTTATATAATTCACAAAATTTTGTCTAGAAATTATGAATGGATTATGTTATTAACATTTTTACAACTTTTTTATGCGTTTTATACTTACAAAATTAAAGACATTCACACAACATTTTAAAATAGTATTCAACATTTTTTTATCTTTTCATTTTTCTTAAACATATACTATAACTGTTAATTGTCATTTAAAATTATTATGCATGGCGAAACATTTTGTGTGAACACTGGAGAACTACATTTAAAATTTTAACACACATTCAATTTTAATAATACAAGTATTTTAAATAAAGAAAGAAATTATAAAGCGCGATGTATATTAGAAATGATCCAAATAAAAAAACAAAATAACGCAGTAAACGACAAAACAGAAATAGAAAACTTATCAAAAATTTATGCACCAATCATTTCAACATACTTTTCGTCAGTAATATATATATAGGTAAATTTACAAATAAACAATTTTTAGTACAACAATTTAGGAGAAAAACGCCCATAGCTGAGAGTGCCTTTCGGTTTATTTTAAATGTAGTTCTCCAGTGTTCACACAAAATGTTTCGCCATGCATAATAATTTTAAATGACAATTAACAGTTAGTATATGTTTAAGAAAAATGAAAAGATAAAAAAAATGTTTAATACTATTTTAAAATGTTGTGTGAATGTCTTTAATTTTGTAAGTATAAAACGCATAAAAAAGTTGTAAAAATGTTAATAACATAATCCATTCATAATTTCTAGACAAAATTTCGGGAATTATATAAAATAATCTGAGGAAGACAACAATGAAAAATAAGATTGTCGAAACGTCATGAAGAGTTTTATTGAATAATTCATTAAATTTAAAAACCAAGCCGCTAAATCAAGAGAAAAAAACAAAAACCAAAAAATTTAATAATAATAATAATAATAATAATAATAATAATATATTTCATTCCATAGATACAAAAGTGTGTGGAACAAGTCAATGTCAATTGGACTTAAAAGAAATACACATATACACACATACACAATATACATCACATTACGATAACAAATAATGTAAAACTTGAGTGTTTGCTAACGTATTTCTATTGCAAAAAAATCTTCAATTTTATATAAAATATTTGATTTAAGAATTTTCTTTAATTTGTTTTTGAAAGTTATGAAAGGCAGGATTTTTAAAGTATTTGGCAAATGATTATAAATACGTATGCATTGGAACAATGCAGTTTTCTGTAATTTAGTCAAGTGCGTATAAGGTGGCACCAAGAAACCATTTAATGTATTTCTGGTGCCATGACTATGTGCAAGTTCAAATTTTTTAAAAAAATCATTATAATTACTTTTGACAAACAAGGCGCACTCAAGTATATAAATAGCCGGAACGGTAAGTACACTAAAGTCTCTAAAAATGTCTTTACACGTGTCACGCCTTCGTATGCCAAAAATTGATCGTAGACACGCTTTCTGCAGGATGAAGACTCGCCCCACGTCGATGGAATTTCCCCAGAAGACAATCCCATATCTCAATCGAGAGTAGACATTGGCATAATATACTGAAAGAGCTGATTCAATGCTCACATTTTGTGCAATAACTTTGAGCGCATAACAAGCACTGCTCAATTTGCCCGATATACACTCATTTACAAGCACGGCTAAGAAAAGATCCCCATCAATTAAATAAATGATGGCGTAGTGTTGCTACATATTTAAACTGTAATTAATTATTCTACGTTTCGGATTTGTCTTTGAACGTAGAATAATAAATTACAGTTAAACATATGTAAAATTTTATTGAATTATATCTACCGTATACCCAAAAAAGGAAAAATAACACTTTAAAATATTACTATTAAAGGATAAACGGTAGAAGAAAAATATCGATGAAGAAGAACATCTCTCGCATAAGTTAAAGAAATTATAAATAGGCAAAATATCTATTATCCTACAGATACTGGATCTTTTTTGTACTTGCGCTAAAAAGCGATGGGACAATAGTCATTGAAGGCGAATAGCTCCAATATCGTTTCATTAGTGTATTTCTTATATAGTTATAGGTTGAAAACAAGGTAAAAAAAAAATAATTAAATTTAAAACAGAGTTTAATAATTGCGCCCGCGCAGCGTCTTTAATATGTTCGCTCTCAGCATTCGCCTAGGAGTGAGGAAAAGCACGGTAAAACCTACACTCTGAGAGTTGTCACCACTAAAAATACATGTCTGAAATTACAAAAAAAAAAAAAAAAACGTTTTTCAAAACGATCAAGCAAGAAAACATGCATGAACAGTAAAAGAAAAAAATAATAACTATAAAACTTATAACAACAATAAAATTAAAAAAATTCTAAAAACTACAAAAACACAACTTAAATCATAACTAAGATGGGTAAACAGTGAGAATATCACTTTTGTCAAACTTCCTCAAAAAAAAAAACAAAAATATAAAAAAAAAAATCCTCTTCTAAAAAAACAATTAAATATAAAAAATTTAAAAAAAAAACAAATAAAAAAATTATTAATAACGCGTCCAGTACCCGTTCCGATCTATAACCTCCTCCAATCGTCCACGCATGGACGCCACGAGATTCGAACAAGTTTCCCTTCCTCTAAAGCGTTCCCACACCTCGGTAACGTGTTGGTGAAGTTCTACTTGATTTCTCGGAACTGGTGCATCGCGTAGATCCCACATTCTTCCCATAGCCGCCCACAAGTTTTCAATGGGGTTTAGATCAGGGGACTTTGCTGGCCAGGGAAGGACTTCTATTTCATTGCGATGTTCCGCAAACCAATCCCTCACGATCCGAGCTGAATGGACTGCAGAATTATCTTGCACCAGTGTAATCCGATGAGGTGCAGGGTATATAATTCGGACACTGGGAAGCAACACTTCTTCCAGGACACGAATGTATTGGATGGCGTCCATGCGTGCTTCAATCCGGGTCAATTCTCCAGGTCCGGCACTGGACATCCAACCCCAATACGCCAAGTTAATTCGGCTACTTTGCCGAATTCTGACAACATTGCTTTCTTCGAATCTAGTGTTGTTAGGGCGCCATACCAGTTTTCTCGCATCCTGAGAGGTTGAAAATACTTTCTCATCGGAAAATATAACCACATCCCAGTTGCGGTTTAAATTTGCTTGCGCAAAGTTTAGTCGACTCACAATATGGCGCTCCAAGAAATCTACCTTCTTCGCCGGACGCCGACAGTGAATCCCACTTTTGTGAAGAAAGTTTCTCACAAGACGGGCACTGCAATTTAAATGCAGTGCTTCAACTATCCCCACAGATGTACAGATTGGATGTTGTCCTACGTACTCCAGGATTGTATTTCCGACGTCAGGGGTAATTTTCCGTGGATGCCCAGGCCTTGGCCTAGTTCTCAGCGCTACATTTTCGTTTTCAGTTCGCCATCGATGCACCCAATAATGAACGAGTGACTTCTGTAATAAACCAGCAGTATATTAAATAACGTTCACGTGGTGTATAATCAGAAAAAAAACAACTTTTTTTCGTTTCATTTAAACCGAAACGATGTTTGTAAATTAAGGATATGTAAAGAGAATACTTACTGATGAACCTACTTCCGCAGCAATTTGCCTATAAGACAAACCACGCTCCCAAAGGGTAACCACCTTTGCCCTTATTTCTATGCTTGTCTCCGGACCGCGCATGTTAACTACAGTACCACTGACCTCTAACTAACTTGGAAACCTTAGCTGAAAGGCTTATATTTTGTAAGATTTTCAGAAAAAAAAGAATTTAGCAATTCTTAAATATACAATAATCTCTATAATTCCCCAGTCACAATTCTAAAGTATTTATGCATACAAAGAAATTTAATCCTAATATTATTTTAATTGCATTACAGAGTAATTACTGAATAATTGCTCTTGGATATATTTATTGCAGTCAGGTGTTAATTTAGAATACCTAAATAATACATAAATACACACATTAATTAAAAAAGTAATCAATGTAAGGGCATGGGTAATTTACACACTTTGGTATTAGGTATTATTAGCCCCTTTAATTCTGGAGGTATAATTCACACTTCCTATTGGCAAACAACAATTGCTCCACTAATCCTACTATAAAAGTTAAAATAAAAGAGAAAGGAATTTTATATTATAAATAAGAACAATTACCCTACAGGAAATAGTACCAATAATTAAAGTCGGTGCAAAGTTTGTAACCGGCAAGGAATTAATGACCACTTACATTTTTTTAAATATATTACATATTTTTGCCAACGTATTTTTTTTAATGCCTATGAATCCACACTTTGCAATTTTAAAT
This sequence comes from Cetonia aurata, assembly GCA_949128085.1. Taxonomy (NCBI): domain Eukaryota; kingdom Metazoa; phylum Arthropoda; class Insecta; order Coleoptera; family Scarabaeidae; genus Cetonia; species Cetonia aurata. Next base: position 60,446,059 of record OX421883.1, on the reverse strand, counting down.
AAAATTAATTTCATTAAATGTACTTTGTTTATTTATAAAATTTACAATATAGTTATATTTGTTGTGGAAATCAGCTGTGGGACTAGTTTCTTTTTTATATACATATTTTTTAAAGTAGGAGAAATTTCCTATCGTCATACCAGTTCATTAATAATCCAATACATAGCTTGCCCCTTATTGTTCTTCGGTTCTTTTTTTTTTATTTTGTTTAAAGAGGTTTGATCCATCATCGTTAAAATGCTACATCAAACTTTAATACGGTCCTACAGCAGATTAGTGCAAGTGTTTATTATTGCCATCCCGAGACCCCTTACAATCCAATAATATATTGCAGTCATTTTATAAATTACTTTTCTCAAAATAGTCATATTCCTACTATAAATGTATATGCTGCAGAAACTACCTCGACTCCAAACGGAAGCGCGCGCTTCATACATAACTCTGTGCATAAGTTTTTGTAGTTTGTGCGGTATATTTTGTATTTTATTCACATTACACCTACAAGCAATTATAAAGAGGTAAACACAAAACCATAAACCCTAGCATTGACGGCTACCTGCCGACTGAGAGCGCTTTATCAAGGTCGACCATTGTATCAGAACTTAGGCGAGGGGGAATGAGAGAGACAACTATAGCTACGAAAAGATTCGGTGCTCGATGCGTGTCCAAAAATTTCTTACCATGATTGTACGTAGTATAGTATAACTGATGCTTGTTATGATATGGTATGATCAGATTATAGTTTAGCATTAATTGAAAATGTTGATGACGTTTACTTCTGTATAGTGAGTTTATTATTACACAAATAAAACCCGATTTTAGCAAAACTGAGATGGATCTTACTTTTGCTAAAATCTTTTTAAAATTAAACATATTCCTTTATGACAGAAGAACAAATTTGTGGTGCACCATAAATACAATGATGCACCGCAAATCTCAACTACCAATCAACGTCACGTAGATTTTACCTGAAAATAATTGTAATTGTCAATGAGAATTATACTGACTTTGTGATCGCTACTGCTATATCGTAGACGGGCAGTCTTCTCTCCCTAAACAAATATTTTCCCATATCAGTAAGCGCGGCTGCTGAATCGATGGCATCCCTACCAACGCGATTTCTCTCTAAATAAGGGGTTGCGTCACGACCCTGTAAACACATCAAAATCTTCTTATTTTACGATAACCGCAGTTTTATTATTTGTTGCAGAAAATGGCGGCAGACGAAATCCTAAAATTTATGCAAGACCAAAACAGGCCCTTCTCCGCCAATGACGTTTTGCAAAACGTCGGAAAGGAGCACGGTAAAACCGCAGTACAGAAAGCCCTGGATCAATTAGTTAGAAAAAAACGACTTTTCGAAAAAGTTTATGGAAAACAAACGGTATATTGTGTCACGCAGGAAGATATAAATGCCGCAAACATCGATGAAGACCTAAAGAGCATAGATAGGAAAATAAACGAAGTTTCGATTAATTTGAAGACGACTGAGGAAGAAATACAAAAGAACATGGAGGAATTAACTTCATTGCGAAAGAAAATAACTTTAACGGAAGCAAAAAATAACGTTAAAGATTTAAAAAAGGAGATAGAAAATTTGAAGGAAAAATTGAACGAGTACGAACGAGACAGTGCTACCGAAACAATATCTGATGATGATAAAATAAAAATCACTAAAGAATATGCAATGTGCGCAAAGGAATATAGGAAAAGAAAGCGGATGTGTAAAGATGTATTAGATGCGATACTCGAAGGGTATCCCAAGTCGAAAAAGCACCTCCTAGAAGAGATTGGTATAGAGACGGATGAAGATGCTGGATTTACTTTTGTAGAATTAACAAACGGATGATCTGTATTTGTTTATTATATAATATTTGGTATTTTTGTAATAATAATAAAAAAGATAACTTACTCGGCTTACTATTATCCCAGCAATCGATACCCTAATCTTCGGTCCCTTGAGCAATTTATATCTTAAATCTACTCCATTCCAAAATGATACGAAATATCGTTTTATTTGTAAATTATCACCGCCATGTAATCTATATCCGTCATAATCTACGATAACTAGAATTTCTGGGTATATTGTGTAAGGTGCCTCCCTTTTAGTTCGCGATTCACTCGTTGCTTTTTCAGTATTCCTTTTGAAGCGTTTGCCTAGGTGATCTGGTTCCATAAATGCTTTGAAAAAAAAAAAACAAGGTAAATTTCGATTTTAGGTATACCAACAAAACGTTCAAAGCAAAACCATATGAACACAACACACAAAGCACCCTCGACATCTTTACGGGTATTTAATGTAGGTATGATTAGTGACCAAAAAATGGTAATAAAAATATACTGTGAACCATTCCCACTTGGCATCAAACAAACCGGATATATTTATTTTCAGGTAAAAATTCATGTAATTCGAAAGGCGTAACGCTAACTCTTTTTGTATGTAAAAATCCGATGCGTGAACAGAATTACAATCCTGCAAGAAATAGTTGTGTCCGCTGATAGCATCAAATAACCGTGGCAGGTAAATATACGAGAGTTCGGACGTTAATAAACTCAAGATTATTTTCAAGAAGAAGGAAGATTAAATGTCATTTACTTGATATAATTTAGCCATTGTGAAGTACGTGATACACTTAACAAGCATCTAAATATACTACCAGTGAATAATATGGGAACGAATTTCAGTTCTGTTCTCACAAACAGTTTAGTTTTATTTAATTGAATGCATGTGTGCAATGGCCATATCTAAAAAAGTATGTTAATTGTAAGTTGGCAATAGCAAAATACAATTTGCAAATTTAGATTTATCCAGCAATAATTTCGTTATAATAAAATTTAATAAAAATTTGCTTACTGCTTTCACCATTTTGTCTCAGAGAATAAGTGACATAACAACCAAACATTTGTAGGTTATAAGTCAACGAAATCAGAGAACTATCAATAAATTTTTAGTTATCGGTGTAATACCACTTGTAAATGCTTTCTATCCCTTAATAAATAAAGTTGACAAAATTTCTTGTTATATTATCAAAATTGTCATCGCGTAAAAAGATCTTAACAAAATATTTGACAATTTATTTAACTATAACCTCAAAATGAATCGACGTGACCAACCATAACAGTAAAGTTAAATTTTCCTATAATAATAATTATAAACTCGCTCATATAAATGTTTTTAGAAGTATATTAAGAGAAATACGTTTGTTACACTCACCATAATCACTATAAGGGTCTTCCTGTACATCTTGTTTCCGTTTATAAATGATATGTTGCTGAGTGGGTGCAATTGGTGATTTTTGACCAATAGGGAATCCACTATTGACAGCAACTTCATCACTGAGATTCTCCTCAGCGTCTAAAAACATTTCGTCATCCACTAAAGGAAGCGTCTTATTTTTATCGGACGTTCCTTTCCTATCACTTTCTTTTCCATTAACATATTCGGAAGTATGTGATATCAGTCTTTCTGGCAGTGGACGTATAATTAGATCCGATCCTATACTACCTTCCTAAAACAATAATATAAAAATTAATGATAATATTATATGTAGCCCTTATTTGAGTTTAACCATAGAAAAATTCAAGCAATTGTTTTTAGTTACCCACTTAAACAGAACAGAAATACTAAAATATCCTAATACAGTAATCTGGGTAATTTCATGTTTTAATGTTTGAGTTACTAAAAATAAATGCGGGAAATTGAAATTTTGATGTTTGGGAATTTTATGACTTATTTAAGGAAATACCTTGAAATATCAAGGAAGAATAAATTTGAAATATGAAGGCCTACTATGAATAATATGAATTATATGTATTTAACATTGAAGGAAAGCGTTATACCTGTTTACTGTTCGACACAGGCATATTGCAGGCAATAAAACAATTACATTATCTTCCTGCAGCAACGGTTAGCGCTAATGATTTTATTGACTCGCAAATTGTTTGCAAAATAATCAATTATAGCATGGCAATAAATGAATCCTTCAACTTTCGGATTTTTTTAATTTTATAAATAAATAAACGTCTAACCTCAGTTGACACTTACAAAGTAATATCATGGGGATAAATGAGTCAACTTCGCTTAATTGTTCCACCGGTTATTCGGGGCAGTCGCTTATTTTAGTCCAAATCTTAAGGCACAGAAATCAAACTATGACGAAAACGGTATTTTACGTCGGATAGTTGGCGAGCTATATCTATCTCTGTCCAGTAGGTACCGGTTTAAGCAGCAAAAATTGTGATAGTTGAAGTAAAATATTCCAAATTAACTTTCTCTTAAAACGAAAAACATCCAAATTATGACAACACCAATCAGCATCCACGATTTGGATCTTTTCGTTTAGAGAGTTACATCAGCGTAATAAAACACCGACATGCAATCACATGATTATCGCAGTATTAATGGTATCCGTTAACACGATATAAGGACTCTGCATAATACACAGAGATACCTACAAACCAATGCGTTTAAAACGTGGGCGTATGCGGAACTCTACTTTGCACATTCTAAGCAACTATTTTACACAACTAGTTTTCTCGACAGCCACGAAACATTCCCATTTTCGCAGTTATGGGAGAGAATTTTATTTGGTCTGTTTGGGTGTACCGCCACGCCAAAGTTTAATGCTTCACGGTTTACTATTAAAGTCGCTGGAAGCAAGTATATAGATTTCTAATTAAGAACGCTTGGGAAAGTGCTGAAACATTGAACTCGCGCAATGCACGCAAAAAAAAAGTATTTGCAGAAAGAATATATTCCATAAACATTGCATAACTATCCTCTCGGGATTATCCATTATAACGTGTAATTTATCTGACAATAGGAGGATGTAATAGCTGTGTAAAATATACAGATTATGTAAAATATCAATAGACACTATGTTAACATTTAAGATTTGTAAGTTTAGTTCCTATATATATTGACAACTGTCGTTAGTGACGTTGATAATTTTGTTGACATTACAAGTGCGTTTTACCTTTTCTTTTAATGTGTGCACTAATTTCTAATTTTTACTAAATTTTAGGTTTTAGATATTATTATCAGCTTCACGCATTATAGCAGTTTTTGTTAAATACATAATAGATCAATTTGTTCATTTAATTCAAATTATTCATAAAAGAATATATCATTATGACATATAAACGATATCTAAGCATTATTGAAATTCACAAAAACAAACAGTATTCGTTTAAATAAAATTATCAAGACACCCCTTACGAGCCGCCACTGGAGATCTTGTCCGTTCTAAATTTCCTCAGTTTTAACGTCCAGTCACTTTGTATAAAATATCTATCGGTAATAAAGGCATTGCACTAAATCATTTCAGTTAGGTATGGATTATTAGTATGTTTTATAAGGTTAAGACTTGCAATGATTCATTAAAACGTCAAGTTAATAGCCACCAATTACGCACGCACACATGGATATGTACGTAACACACGTACGAGGTAATTCCAGAGATAAATATTAACCTTTGTAGCAGATTCATTATGTAGCCCAGATTGTGTGCAATTCTCAATCACTGCGGAATGTGAACGGAACTAGGTCACTGTGAATTCTGTAATTCTCTTCTTGTTCCCGGAGGACCTGAATGGTCTTATGAACGCCAGAATGTGGATTTCAAAATATACAAGTGTGCGCAACTCCTTCGAACTGTTTCAGAATTTGCAAATTGCAAACACCAATTAAATCGCAACAACACGTAGGTAGGTAGGTATATGATGTCCCCTAACAACTAGATTATCAAAGAATAATATAAAAACATTGCATTACTTTGTAATAAAATACTAACGTAATTTAATATGTGTTTTAATCAGTGTATATCCATGTCATAAAAGCATAAGCAAGAGCAGTGCTAATTAAAGGAAAATAAACATTTACATAAACAAACAAAAATTGTATGTAGTTAGTATAGTTACCTAGATATGACCTAACCTTTCTGCGAAACGGATTTGGACCCGTGCCGATATGTGATGTACATATATATACAAACATACGCATGTACCGGCTAGAAAGGTGTTATTATATAATGTCAAATTATGTAACAGAGAACTCAGCACTTAACGAGTTTATAAATAGTCACACATGACATTTGATACAACTACAAAAGGAATAATAAAATCAGTGTTTTTAGCGACTATATACATTTAGGATTAAATAAACAAAGTAATAAAGGATAAGTAGAAAATACATCTGCATAAATGTACTATATACAGAGTTAATGTCATTAAATTTTTTGAACAAATCTGTCAAATACGCGATGTCTGCTTTCAAATTGATCAGGTTTTCTTTTAAATCTGGATCTTTACTTTTCAGAAACTCAACAAGTTGTACTGAATATGGAATATGCAAGTTTTTACAAGTAACAGTCGCTGAGCTTCTTAAAATATTATCTGCCTACATTGATAGGTGAACTCAAGCCAACATTTTAGTTCTTCACTATCGGAACCAGATAAATTTTCGTGGACCCCAACTTACGAATTGTGAACCCCCATTTTTTTGTCACGCCAACGTGCACCCCCGTCGAGTATCCCGTGGACCCCTGGGGGTCCACCTGGACCAGTTTGGGAATCACTAGAGTAACTAAAAGTGAATTAAATAAATACACAAACCCACCATAATGCCATTTATGAGTTCCGATACATATGCGTGCATAATTACACACACTAAAGGATAGTTAATCACTCCGAAACAGATTATATCTGCACCATAGATATCTATCTATGTTGCTGTTTTGTAATAATTAGTGTCTATTCAATCAATCGGTGTTAAACGTATATTATCATTAAGACACATATACGCAACTACGCAAATATTCAAATGTATAAAAAAGCAACAAAAGCGGACAAACAACTTTTATATTTTATCTACATACTACATACGTTTTATCTAACATTTGATTTGTTGCAAATTCTCGCTTTCAGAATAGATTTAACCCGTTTTGTCTTGTTTGTCATTTACCCACATCTATTCATATATCATCATAATATATCGTTCGATACCTTTAGAATATAATAACGTCTAACGTAGGTTACACACTTATTATACACAACAATATACAGCAAGGTCGTTATAACGGCAAAAGAAAAAGCTGACGGCTAACTATAATAATACGTGCACTATTACATAACCGGGTGTTGTAATGATTATTTCCCATATGTATCACGCGTTGAATATTTTTATTGCGGCGTTTTTCATTTTTTTTTTTAATGTGCCGGCATGTAACACGTTAATGGCCGGAGGTGTAATTACGCCGGGTCCTTTCACAACGGCTGAACCGTTGGTTGCGAAGATGTTCTCGGTTATAGTATATTCGCGAAAAAAACGCGGGACAATATTATGAGCGTGTACCGTTTTCACAGATTAATATTTATGAGTAAACAAGTCGTTATGTAATAGTAATAAGGGTTATTAATAGATCTTCACTATTGAATACTATACAAACACACCATTATATATGTACACAATGAAACATGCCTTTATAAATGATTTGTTCATTGCTGCCAATGTAAAAATGTTTAGGTACTGTTTGTTGAATTGAAACTAATAATAATGGAGTTAATAAACTTTATTAAATTCGACATAAGAAAATAGTATTGAACAAATAGATACTATTAAATAAATAGTGATGAAGTAAAAATGTTTATCTAATAATAAAATAAACATTTCCTATAATAGTTGAAGTTACCTACTTTATTTTTGAATAAACTTGTCGTGGTAATCTTCAAATTAAATAAATAATAAAAAAATGGGTTTACTTTCTACAGAATAGATTCTAATTATTTATATTTCCAAACAATGAGATTATCTTTCATGTTGTGGTTCGCCCCCAGAAGCATTGATCCACACATTACCTCATTCTAGGCACTTTGGACTCTTTGGATGAAGAATTAGGAAAAACCTTTATGCAGGATTCTGTTAAGGAATGGGAAGAAAATGAAGAGTGCTTTAAATACACTGAAAACTTTGTAAATAGCGACTTTATAAATGTAAAAGAATCGTCCAATAAAGATAAATTTGAGATGAAATATGTATGGTAAAATTAGGCTTAATTAAGGTTTTTTTTACAAGCTTTTTTTTGTAACCTTTCCTATTGCTTTTTATTCTTCTAAAGCCAATGGAAGACCAGCGCCCCAGATTCAAAGGCATGTTCAATTTCAACAGCGATCCTGCAACGGATTTAGGAGACATGGCTTGGATTATAAAGTATTTTATCATAAAATCACCGCCTTATTGTTTAATAAACTTAAAATTAAATAAATGATATAAAAAAGATTTATTTTCTGAAGAATTGATGCCTAGGTACTGAATATTTAAACACTGGGATGGTGTTAAAAAAAGTTATTTCTTTCAGGGTTATATATGTATATAATCTTCTGGAGGCCAAAAAATTTGTATGTGCCACTAATGCATCCATCATTAGAGCAAATTTTGATTTTTTTGATGTTTTTGCTATTGCGGATTGCAAGCACTCTCCACTGCCATAAAGCACTTTTAGTTTGTAAAAAGCTGAACTAATTAAATGCGAAACGAAGCCGAGTATCAAAAAGAAGTCCTAGGCTGTGCGCGCACGCCGAAATAGGTAAAAGATCATTACCTATAGATCTCTCGGTTGTAGTAATAATTGTTTTGTGCTGTCAAACAGGGCCGAATCTGGACAAAAATTTCGGGGAGTGTTTGACCGGGTGCAATTTATCTGAGGCCAATTCCTGGTGCGCAGAAAAATGGTGAACACTAATTATTATGTACATTTGCACTCCATTTCGTGGGGTGTCTAAACCCCCAAAACCCCTCCCCAGATACGGCCTTGCTGTCAAACTTCTTTCTGATTTGTTGTGATACATCTTTTAAAGTGGTGTCGCACTAGTATGTTGCACGAGCTGTGACTCTTGCAACATACTAGTCTTGGGGTATCACAGTCACCAACATGACAACATACATATGATCATTAGACCACCGGATCTTACTCCAGCCGACCAGGACTTTGAGTATTCCTCGGAATGGGAGAATAACAGTAGTTGAAGCCAAAAACAGACTTGAAGAAGTTCAGGGGCTATCTGCGAATACTCTCAGAAGACATTTAGAGAATGTTGACTTGCTTGCTCAAAGATCTGCTAATGACACAGAACTTGACCGACACCATAGGGTACAGCGACTTCAGCTTGCACCAAGTCACGCTGAATGGCGTTCGAGAACTGGCGCCAAATTCTCTTCAGTGATGAATCCCCGTTCTGTCGCAGATGGCCTGATGATTGTCAGAGGGTATGGAAAAGAACTGCGAAGCGATATGCTCATTGTAACATAGTGCTACGACTAAATTATAACGGTAGATCTGTAATATGAGGTAGAATCTTTGTGGAAGCTCGTAGAAACTTGGTAGTGGAGCAAAAAGTTTCAATGAACAGTGATAGGTACATAAGTGACATTTTACTAGAACATGTATTAATGCCTTTTACACCGTTTATTTGAAATGATTTCATTTTAACGGATGCTAAATTCTTCGGAATAGGATGAATATCTGAAAGTAGTTGGTATTCAAAGGATGGACTGGCCAGCAAGGAACCTTGATCATAACCCACTGGAGCATGTTTGGGGCATGCGAAGACATCAAATTGGAGTTGCCGTGCGTGCCTTTGAGACGCTGAAAGAGCTGGTACGACAATGGAAGCAACTGGATTAAACGCTATTGAACATTAATTCATAGAAGGGATGCCACAATGTATCCAATGTCAGTGGTCAACCTTTCATGATCAATCGAGTGTAGCAATATTCGTCGATCATTTAATAAACGCAGTCATAATAAATATGAATAATAACGCAACTTACATAAGAACACGGAATCCAACTGTATCAATAAGATGTGATGTAATATCTACTGTGAATTGTAAACTTTTCGCATAATATAGGAAATTGCTGGTTAATATCACGTTTATGTTAATAATCATTTGATTCGTTCTTTAAATCTTTCGGTAGTTGCTTTAACGTTGCATCCACCATTCACCTATACCTCTGATTATGGCATCAACCTAAATAAGTAAGTATTAACGTATACAGTCACGGATGGGGAACGTGTTATTTAAAAAGTCAACGATCTAATGTTATCTCCCCATATATGCAGGGATATATACCTTCCTGACTGTAAATAGAATGAAAAATACTTGTGAGATGATGCGACATTAATCCAAGCATTCCAAGCAATATTTAAAAACGAATGTCTATAATGCATTATCACAATAATGTAGTTATTATATACATTGATCGAGAACAACATTGAACTCAATTCGTTATCATCCTTGACTGTATTCCACAATTTCTAGTACCTAAAGAACAAGAGCCAATAATAGTACAAGTTTCTTTAAATAAAAAAAAACAAAAAGTTTGGCCTCGACCTTATTAGCTATTTATTAGTGTATCATTTTTATTAGCATAACGTTCAGGTATGAGAAAATAAAAGTCCTTGCACATACGTACTCTTAGACGTCTATATAGATTTTTTTAATCATATTAATCATTTGTATAAAGAAAAAGTATATGGTGTTAATATTGTAAGATTTACAAAGAATACAGTGCTATCATCAATAGGTCGCAGTTCAATAATAACACAACACAATCACTATTAATTAGTAGGTTATACTGAGTGTCTCAAATGTTTCGGGATGGTCAAATATCTCCTGAAATACACCTCGATTCGAAAAACAAAAACAACATGCTTTTAATCATTTTTACAAGTCTATGCAACGACACCAAACACGAATCTTTTCAACGAAAACTTTAGAGCTAGAATGGTTGGAATCCCGAAGTCGACGGTAGAAAGAACTATTGGTTTCGAGATACAGACAGCGTTAAAGATCTACGGTCAATCAGGAAGAGCAAATGCAGGACAATCCTTAGATGTATTATTATTTACAGGAGATCCTCACAGTATCTACTCTTCGGAGGTCTGCTGAATTTCATGAAATGAGTAAATCGTCGATTAATAGAATATTGAAAAGCAATAAATTACACCCCTACAAAGTGGAACTTCTTCATAAGATAAACGAAGCTGATCCTGATCGACGTTTAGAATTTTATGAGAATATGATGAACAGATATAGATGAAGATCCTGACCGAAGTTTTAACATTGCTTTCTCAGACAAAGCATCATTCCAATTAAACGGAGTAATGAATCGGCATAATTGTAGGTTTGGGCCAATGCAAATCCTTTTTGGACGTGAGAGAGCAACACGCAGTATCCTCAAAAATTAAATGTTTGGACTGGAATACTAAATAATCATCTGCTTAGGGCGATTCTTCCTAAATGGAAATCTTAATGCTAAAAGGTATGCAGACATGCTTCGAGATGAAGTAGTTTGATCAATAACAGAAACTGCTTGCGATATCTTGGAAAATATTTGGTTTCAACAAGATGGTGCTGCACCATATTAGGGATGAAATATTCGACCTATATACAGTTTTTCCTGATTGTTGGATATGATGACGAAGTGAGATTGAGTGACCTGTCAGATCACCAGATTTGACTCCTTTTGCTTTGTTTTTGTGGGGTTGCCTAAAAGAGTATACAAAACTAAACCTGAATTATAGACGAAGCAGAACATATCCTGCAGAATATTTTAATAACGCGACTGAATCTTTCTATCATAGGCTAGCTTATCTTCAAGAAAGACACGGTGAAAACTTCATACATTTATTATAACACATAAAATTATTATTTCTGGAATTGAATTTTGATTTCAAATTTTCATTTTTATTTGGGATTTAGACTTTAATTTTGGATTTCTATTTTGATTTGTAATGTTCATTTTGATTTTGAACTTTGTTTTAAAATTGTTTAGAACGTGCTGCGTTAAACAAGCACCCCGTTGCTGAGAGGCAAGGGAACTCACTTAAAACAAACACCCCAAAGGAAACAGAAAACTACTACGTCCACGTAGTTGTTCCTGGGTTACGCTAAATGTTGTTACGTTAAAACATCATCAGATTCTTGAAAAATCCTCTTTGGTATTTTGGGCTACGAAATCCTCGGGTATACCCTCAAAGCTACTCGGAGAATCGTCAGTCACGTTCGAAACCACATAAGGTACAGTTGAATACCTACCTTCTGAATAACTTCGAGTTATTCATTAGGTATCTTCAGAATCACTTCATCGGATACAATCGGATACCTTCGTAGTCGCTTTAGGGATCATTAAGCGCTTGCACATATTTTTTAGTTAGTTTTTCTAATCGATATTTTGACGGTTTCCACACTTGTCTTCAGAACTTCAGCAAAATTACGAATTTCAGCGCCATCTATCAAGAATTAAACAAAATATTTCAGACAAAATTTCCGTATTTTGATACGTAGAATCGGAATATCTCCAATAGAAAATGGGGATATCCGTTTAAGATTTTAAATTTGCCGCCTTTCGCACCCCTTGGAGATGGGGGTGGAGAGTCGTGTTTGGTGTCCTTACATAGATTTTTGAAAATGATTAAAGGCTGGTTTCTTTTATTTTTCAATGCGATGTGTTTTTCTCGAGATATTTGGCCGTACCGCCACTTTTGGGACACCCGGTATATCCTTGAAAGAAGCTATACCTAAATGTTAAAATAGAGTAAAAGTTTTTGATATGTTATTTTTAGGGAAATGTCAGCACTAATTGTAAGACTAAAGCCTTTCTTTTTCATATAATGCATTTTAAAAAAGTTTTAAAAAAGAAGAGACTTTCAAGAAAAAAACTTTTTCAAACCAAGCATTTATTTCGCATAAATAATAGGTAGTTTTTATTTCATAGAAATAAATATTTATCCTTCTGTTGGCAATATCCAATTTCCCTAAAATAAAATAGGTTGGTAGTGGTAGTAGTGCTAGAAAAGGTGAAGGTGAAGAGACGTTAGAGGTTAGATAGAATTGTTGTTATGGTTATTGTATTACATAGACGTAAATTAATAAAAGTGTTTTATTAAGAAGATAAAAGGGAACTTACACTTCTATAAAGCGTTATGATTTTAAGGTAAGTATTATTATTCTTAAGAAGATATGAAAAGTGATAATTCAGGAATTCAAAAACATTTTGCTCCAAGACTATTAATGATATTAATGCAAGTAAACGATATTCTTAACTGATCTCTCGTATGTCAAGATTACGCTGTTAAGACAGTTTTTTTCTTGTCTTAAGAAGTTTTTGTCTTGCGGATATTCAAAACGTAGATTTATTTGGACCAAGACAAATTTATTTAAGGGAAGCATGCATTTTTCTGTGTGTATGCCGAACTTCTCCCGAAAGGTTTTCAGGGTATTTTTATCACCTCGTATATTACAGAATCGAAACAAGAGTTAATATCGCTTTCACAAGAACTATATACCAGTTCTTAGTTTTACAATATACTTAAGACATCAAAACTGGCCTCCATCTGATGAGCACAGATATTTATCAGCATTTTTTATATTTCTAGGATTTGTGAATTCACATATAAAAACTGCCGATCTAGTGCGAGCGTTCATCGAACGCTGAGACCGGAGATTCGTATTTCACAGTTAATATGATCTGCAAGAGTAGCAAAGAACTACAAATTATTTAGACGAACGGACATTGAAAATTAACACCTTTTGCGGACTATAAGAAAAAATAATATGTTAAAAGAAATTTATAATATACCGGGTGGTTCACTACATGTAGTTGATTTATATTATAATGCATTCTTTCTATAATCCTCAATAATGAAAGTAGTATGTATTAAAATCATGTCACGCCTAGAACAAAGAACACGCAACTAGGATTGACTTGTATATAGATTGTTAACAAATTGCAACTATTTGCAACATAAAACTATTCTGCAAATCTGACCATGTAAAAATAACGGTAGATTATGAATGGACAAGACATAAACAGCACAACTATCAGAAATCATGTTTCCCCCTTATCATTTTTAGCATTTTTTTCTCACGGAATAAACGAGAGCAATTCATTTAAATAATTTCATGTATGCATGTCTATGAATCTATGATCTATATTGTAGCCTTGGGTTAAATATGTAAGTCAACGCTGTTTCTCCTATTACATAATTGTGGGAGACAACAGTAGATTATAGTATTGTAAATTGAAATACAATCATACCTACTTGCCAATATGAATATTTCAAATATTATAATAATATACGGGCCTTTCTCTCATCAAATTTATTCTTCATATTTCCAAATTCGAATCCGTTCGTATACTAAACAGAACGCCTTTCCAATTAAAATTATAATAAGGTTTACATAGGCAGTTCGTTACTCTTACTTTCGATCGCTTGCGTTTGCAGCGTTGCTGTTCCGTTTCAGTGATTCAGAAATTTCAAGCGGTAGGTAGTAGGTATGTGGTAACCGTTAATTTTATGCAACGGATATTAATGCGAAACATATCGGTCTGCGGAAGATCAGAAATTATATGTATATATATTTAAATGATATAAAAATTTATTATTTTTCTTTCTAGATATATCATATTTAAATGAAGTAGTCCAATAATTTTGTTGCTCTTAGAAGCCATATCAAAATCATGAAAGTAATCCATTTAATTTCGGAAAACAGAAATACAAACTAAATAAAAAAACATACGAAGCAAGATTTTTTATTTGATTTTTATTTATTAACTATTAGAATATAATTTCCAACTAATATCCTACAAACTTGCAATAAAATTCTATATATTAAGGACAATCTTAGATAACTTTGAACTTATATGTTGTAATTTTCACTTTATACTGATAATTCTTTATTTCTGTAAATTTACGCCAATATAAAATAGGAATTTATATTTCTTATTATTTTGATACATGTCACGTGATTACTAATATGTCGATAGTTTTCAAAAATATATCATGAATCCACAGAGAATGAGGTTAAGAAAACAGTTATTTGAAAAATTTGCTCAGAATTTAGTTTTGAGGCTGAATACAAATCTTTGTTGAACATTTCAAATATTTTTTTAATAGATTATAATAATAACACAAAGTAAAATCTCAGAATTTGGTTAATATTTAAACAGTTTTCTCAATTCTTGCATTACTAACAGGGTTAAAACTAGAAAGTAGATTTTCAGTATGACAGTATTACAAAAATCTTTTCATTCTTTTATTTTATTTGGATATCAACTAAATTTAGAGGTCTTACTTCAGTTGTCCATTAAAAGGAAAAAAAGTACAGCTTAAAAAAAAAACATTTAAAAAATATGTGATTTTTAAGTTTTTTTTTTTAATAAATTTACAAACACTTGTATCTAGTCTCCAAATTAAATTCTAAGCCAATTTTTTGACATCATGCTATCTAATAACTTCATTTTTTGATGATAGATAGTATATTTTTTAATTTACCGCTATACTACATATCATCACGTGACCTGTGTCAAAATAAATGTCGGGGTTTGTTTGGTAGGCTGACCTTTCCCCCCAAAAAAAGAAATCATCATATATAATACTAAAAAAAAAATCTCATATGTTACAAGATTTATCTGAAAACCGATTTTACCTCGAACAAATTGCCCTCGACTACCTAACTATCACACTGACAAAAGTCAATGCTAGGTTTTTCCACTATCACCAAACAACAATGCACAATCTCTCGACGCGCGTTTCGCTAACCAAGTTAGCATCATCAGGAGATGATTAATAGTGGCGCGTCGAGAGATTGTGCATTGTTGTTTGGTGATAGTGGAAAAACCTAGCATTGACTTTTGTCAGTGTGATAGTTATTGTTACACCAAAGGTTCCAAAACCCAATTACTGGACTCGACTACCTATCTCATTTTTTCGTATCTTTGATTTAAAGTGTACATACATCATATTTGGTCCAACCTGTACATCAGTTTGAATTCTTAACAATACTATTTTTGTAATATTTTTTATTATTAATTCATATTTTGCGTACATTCTGACTAAGGATAGCATACTAATGCCGAAACTAGTAACAGAGTATACCGGGCGTCCCAGTTCATAGATCCCTGTGCATAATTTATTTTTTCTATAAAATTTGGAATATACTATTTGCCGTAAATTTCCAATTATTCAACCTACATATTTTATAATTTTTTATCACTTCCGGTTTTCATTTCACTTTCCGAAAATGAGAACAAATTTAAAATTTTATTTTTATTTATGAATTTACAATACAAAGTTGGCACTTGAGCTGGACTGTGAGTCACAATTTTCGCATCCTAGAGACGTTCCAGAGAATCAGACCCCTCTCTTAGTAGGAATCTAGGCGGTTACTTGTAGTTTGTTTATTATTAAAAGGGCAACTCTTTGGTATTACAACGGATTTAATTTATTTAAAGCCAGTTATTTCTGGAAATAAGGACATATTTGATATAACATTGTATTACGGTAAATTTACCTATATTTGAAATAAATTTAAAAATTGTTAGTACACACTTATAAAGAGGAGAATGTAGTAATATATTGCTACGAAACTTGTAGACATTTTTATAATTTATTTAAATTAAATTAAAATTTATTCAACACTGTTTTATTAATATTACATACAGGCAGCGTCATCTATTAAATTTAATTTACTCCACAGATATGCTACGCCCCAATCGTTAGATGCCACTATAGCTAGTGAACTATAGTGGCATCTGGCCCTGCATATGGGGCAAAATGATGATTACCTTATATACCCTATAGCTACGATTTCAATGTTAATGACAGTTCTTTAAAGCAACGGTTAGTAAGGTGTCAATTTAAAATTATGTACGCTATAATTCTGTTTCAATATAATGCAACCACATAATTTATCCAATAAATTGCTATAGATTGAGAAAGTTGTTTTTCTTGATTTTGTTTTAGAAACATTTACAAAATTATTGTATCTTGATTTTGCAACCATATAGCAATCAAATATATCAACGGAATTAGCAGCAATCTTACTAGGGTCTTACTATGCAACATAATAACAGAATTATAAAATAACAACTCGAATCTGACTTATTAATTGCACATAACCTACAAATTTCAATCTAAGTACGACATCTTTCCAATCACTTACCCAATTATCAACGTAATCAGAGTGGAAAATCATGGACATGCTTCTGTAATTATAGACGTTGTACGTAAGTTGCATCAATAACGTCTTAAATCATACATTTACAGCCATTTCTCAACTAAACAGACGTGCCTGAGTGTTTCACTTCACACTGTTCGTAGTAGTAATTAGGTAAACAAAACAAACAAGCCGGTACGCTACTACGCAAAGTTCGTAACACAATCGAGTTGTAAATATGCGTGTAAGGTCGAAAGCTGTGCAATAGCCGCAGCACACCCAACCTGCTATGCGCTTTGTGGAAAGACTCTTCTTACATATTAAGTGATATGTTCGGGGCATATACGCGTATTATGTCGGTCAAGGTATAGAGAATTACATATGTATATAACATAACATACATATAGGAATTACATATCGTGTAATAAGTGTGGCAGATTATTATTGTTATTATTTGGACATGTAAATTGCACAAGCGCACATGCATGCAAGCGATTATTGAGTAATTTAATTCGTGCTACTCCAGGCGATTCCGTATAAAAAGAGAGATTGTTTACTATTGCATATAGTTCGCTCATTCATTGTCTGTCTCTGAAATATGCAATCTTGTTTTTATTGTAAATTGTTATGACATAAACGTAAAGTTCCTATAATAATCCCACAATTAATTATTGTCATTTGAACATGACTGACACATATGTATAAACACAAGATATACGATCACTCCACCCTGCACCAACTTAATTAATTCAGGACAATTGTTTCGGAAATTCGTGGATTTCTATTTTCAACCGAAGACCGAATGAACTATGAAACGATAAATTATATAATCATGCTTCGTTATCCCTGCTCCAAATCAATATTTGCAAGTGCTTTTTATTAAAAAAAAAAAACTTGAGAATCTCGGAATGATATCCAAGTGGAACATCTGCGCCCACCATAATTGCTTGGCACTATTCTCAGACGAGGTATCTAATACGGCAGAAAACTAATCTGGAGCAAACATGACAAAAACTAAAACCGGGAAGGCACACATGCCATTTTGCCAGAATCGTTTCATTTTGGAACGGTTGTAAACTGTCAAATTAGTCTTATGCTAACTTATAGCGGTCTCGTCTGGTGGTCGTTCGCCCCTGCGTTATTGGCTACATATAATATATGATAAACCACTTTGGTTCTTAAAAAATAAGTAGCCGAACATCTATCTATGACTGATATTTTGCAAACGTACCCTAAGATTCCAAAACTGAGGTTAAGCAACCACACAGACATAACATCCATTATATTCCAGTGAGTCAGTCAGTTAGTCATCTGTTGTTCTCGATTTATACATGTTTTACTTTTCACAATATTGCAGATTATTCTGTGGAAATGTAGACAGATGATTAACGCCATTACTTATTCATTTGATCTCTCTGATTTTTTGGAAACAGGTCGGGCGGTTCAGAGCGAAAATATGGCTTCATTAACTCTCTTCTACTTCTTTTATACAATCTTACCTGACTAGAGGAACAAACTTTGTTGTCTACAATGGCTATAAATCCTCGATTTTTTTATGCGACGTTAGCAGTGCCTCAATAAGGTTCTAATCTGGGTCCTCTTATGTTCATCTTATTCATTAACGATTTAATTGCAATGTCTTAGCTTATGCAGATGACATAAAAATCTATCATGCTGTTAGAGATTTTAATGATTTCTGCAGGATAACTTGGTAAATAAATATCGACACCTGGTGCTTAAATAAAAACTAAAGTGCCTAAATATTAAAAAGTGTTATGTCGTGAGTTACACAAGGAGTAGTGTTATACAGTAAACTTATACCATTAATGACATTAATATTCACAGAGAAAGTCTCGTAAGAGATCTTGGGATAACTTTCGATGCCCGATTGATGATGGGTTAGAAAAGTATGAGTTCGTGTTGGATTGTTGAAATCCGACGTTCCGTCACTAGGGTAACCCTGTGACTTGCTAATTCCATAGTTGGTAATAATGCTATTATTTCCTATAATGATTTCACACTGCAAAGAAGTGCACATAACTGCATAATTGCCATACTACTGTAAGGCATTTGTAGAGGTTGGCAATCGCCATTCTGGGTTGGCAGCACTGAACTGGTTCGGAACAGGAACAGTGATAGACGGACAGTGATGAATGTGACGTAGATTGTCGTTGGCATGCGTTTTTGTTCACCTATTATTAAATAAAGTATATCTTCGAAGCAAACAGGGGCTTTATTACACTGCCGACCTTTTAAGAACTGTATTTGAGGTGATTCAATTAATTTTTTTCGTATTTTCAACCATTTTTGTTTAAATTTTTGACAGACCATTGCATCTGAACTTTTGTAACTCTAAAAATATTTATCTTGGAAAATTGAAAATTTGCAGTACTGTTGACCGTATAGGGTATACCATTCGATTGAAATTTTCGAAACAGCGTGTCTGAAAATTACGGTTAAAATTTCAAATTAAAAAACCGGCAAAACTAATTTTTTTTTTAAATCTAACTACCTATTTTTCTCTTTTTTATCAAACTGCCCTTACAAAAATGCAAAAAAGTCATATTCATTATGCATCTAAAATGGATACTTTTTAAGATAACTAGTTAAATACGTTTGCATGCAATAAAAATGATACATTTGATAAAAGAGAAGTTTTAACATGCGCACAAAATCTTTGTTTCTCAATTATTCTCCTTCCAAATTTTTTTTTTATCCATCAAGCATAGCTATCTATTTTGTCATTCCAACATAAGTAATATATGGAATTTTATACTAGCACCGTATCAATTTTGAATTAGCATTCGGGCAACCACTAATGTCCGTACCTAATGCAGTATTGTCACAAGTGCTTTGTATTGTGGAGTCGTTCGTTTAATATCTTCGTCGTGATCGCAATGCTGAGCGGTGTCTTATTATTTTCTATATAATAAGCTTCGATACGTGACACGGTGGAGCATTAGCTACTACAGGCGTTTTGCAAGAGGGTATTGGGAAAATATATGAATAATCTAGGAATATATGATGTAATGCCTGGCAATATATGGTCATTAAAATGTTTAATACTGTTTACGACCTAAATACATCAAAATAATTAAAATAGCAAGCATTCAGTATATAGTAGATATAATTAGTTACATATTTTCATTTGATATTATGCTTATTTTGTGAATAAGTGTTTTTCGCTTAGCGTGTCTGTATTTAAAGTAGTCACCTATATATATATATCTATCTAACTGTATATGCGTATACAGAATAGTGGCTATTTTAAATACAAACTTGCTAAGGGTGTTGCACACCTACATTCCTCGTATCTCATTTAATTAGAACAACTGTGCTTCTCTCGATGACTCTAGGAATTCTAAATATGTATCTTTTTTATTTCATCTGTTTGAATAGGACGTATATGGAACATAAACATGAAAAAATCATATTACAAATATAAGATAAATAGTATAATTATGAAGGTATGATGTCGTTGTTGTCGAGTAATACTATTTAGATAATGATTAGTTTCTTTATAAATACCGATTGAACATAACTTTTAGAAAATTATTATAGCAACCGTGTTAATTGATGCATCCATTAACAGTTTACTGCGGTCATATTTCAATCAGTTTTTATTACTCAAATAGAACACAAAACAAAATCGAAAACCTGTATAGAGGTGCTCAATCAGAATTTGTAAACAGAGCTTATTTATACTAATTGTTACCTACTGGATGTTTTAGAAGAATAAAAAATGGTAAGTTGTTATTATATTAGGTATATCAAATATACCGTAGTGGACATAATTTAACTTTAGTTTAGGAAAGCAGAGTGTAAGAAAAAGCGTGCTTCTAAAATAGAAATATGTATATTGCAAGGTCTTTTTATGCATAGTATAAGATTCCTATACTAAACTTAAATTGTGTCGACTACGATATATTTATAGATTCCGATCCATCACTTTTTTTATTTTTTATTCGTCTTTTTAAACTATTCTTCTCAGCTTCATCGACCATTTCATGCAATTCTGCATTTCTTAGAATCACAACCCTCGCGTTACTCCTTGGATTTTTAAAACTATTCTTGCCTATTTCATCATGACAGAATAATCTAAACTAAATGTTTTTATTAGTTCGGTCACTTTTACGAACATCGTCAAAAGATAATTTGGTAGATCCTTCTTAATCTGTATTTCTTCTCTTTTGGGTTAAAAGCCTGGTAGTAAAAATTGTCTACTACTTTGCGGACCTATCCACACAAAAAAAAAGAAACAAAACACTTTTAAACTCATTTTAATTTCAACACATTTAACTAACATAAAGTAGGTACAAAACGGTAGACACCATGTTTTTTTTATCTCTATGATTTCTACTTTCTTCTTAAAAAATACATAAGGAAAAAATGCGCACAGCGCAAGCGTATATGGCCATACGACACCTGTCGGTAATGTAGCTATGCTAGCTTCGTAGTTTTAATGGCGCCAACGTAGCTGTCGCGCCAAGTTGTAATTTAAAATAAAAATAATAAATAACAATGATTTCAAAACAAAGCCTACTGCTCCGATTTAATTTTCAGTTCGCTTGTGTCTATTTTACCGGTGGATATTAAATTACACTCAGGATTACTAAGTTACTAAAGATACTTTCGGACAAAATGAAATGCTAAAGATAGGGGTCCTACTTGCAATTTAATATTTTGTGTTTAATGATGTACAGGTGTCCCAATTTCGACACTTTTACAGGATATCTCCGTAATTGTTAGTGCTATCAAAAAAGTAATATACGTATCATGTGTTCTTTTAAGATCAAACTTAAAACGGTAAAATAGTAAAATCAAAATTTGAACATTTTCGCTCGCTTAAGAGATACGGAGAAAAATTGTCAATTTCAAAATTACCCTATATATTCTTAGTTAAAAGAGATACAGAAATATATTTTATACAAAAGTTTCTTTATAATGATTGTTGAATAATCTGTCATTTTTCAAAATAAGTATACGGGGTCAAATAAAAAAGTTATTGGACCGGAGCCATTTTTTTTAATGCAACATTCTGTCTATTTTAATCTAAAAAGATAGCATTTTAAATTCTCTTCTCAAAAATATAACACACCTATATCATCCATGGTGGCCTCATGAATTCTTTGATCAAGTTGTTCTCGGGTTAAGAGGACTTCCTTATAAATTTTATTTTCCAACACTCACCAAAGAAAAAAATCTGGAGGTCGTAAACTATTGTAGTTGATAAATGTTCAGCTATTATAAACATTTTTAAGATATCAAAGATGTTAGAGACTTTCCATTCAGAAAAAAAGAAAAACATGCTTATTCAACTGCACTAATATAAATCCGGAATTATTATTCACTGTTTATACATAGATTTCTGCAACTAGAACTAGTTATAACTTTGCAGCAACGAAACAGTACTTTTAGGTGCAATCTACTCACAAAATTTCATTAACTCATCAATAACATGAAATATTATTTCCCTAACAATTACGTAATATAACAAACCAGGATAGCAAAGAATCGCTAAAAAGAAGCGAGTACTATTAATTCTCACTACGAAGTTATAAACTTTCTAAAACACTAATTATCGCGATATCTTGGTCTAAACTCGAGTAACCTCCTGTTGCACACGCTGAATTGTTGCAAGAGGAACAAACATCTACCACAGCATATCTCACCTTTGAACAAGAAAATCAACGTTTCACTTTTACAGAGAGATGCAACATACTACATAAATACGTGTGTAACCTACCTATGTTTACTTCGCATGTTCGAAACAGACGTTTAACCCGTATTTCAAGGTTAGCGCAAATCAATACGCCTATGTGTTTAAACAGATACAAATAACGACAAGAAGGAAAAAAAAAGCTGATAGGTCGTAGAGATTTGAAGGTTAAGCTTCACATACAATCATTTGTCTGCACGTCCGAATTTGACACAGAAACTTTGAACGGTTTATATATCAGAAGAAACGCACTCTTAACTTTGACCCCGATTGAAAATTATGTATGCATACATATAATTAAACATATTTTTTACGATGTCGAAGCTTTTATTAAAATCGTCTATAGATCTGTCATTGCTATTGATACGCGCAGAATACATGCGTGCGAATGTCTATGTATGCTGTATGCATGTATGTCATAATTGTGCTGTAAATAATAGCGCCCTTGCAACGTGACCTTCGTCAAGATATTAGTAATAGATCTTTCTGTCGACAATCGTTTAGTGATAGTCACAATCCCATTATGAGTAGGTGTAGATAGACAATCATACGTCATCAGGTTTTAGCTTCACATTGGAAAACCACATACTGGATTTAAAAAAAAGTAGATGTTATCGTTAAGACTCGTTTGAAAACGCAAATTCAAGTTTGAAAAAGCGAGTGGTAATGTCACGAGTTACTTTACAAAATTATATCTTACGAAACGTGTTTTTCCATGCTATTTTTTTTTTTATTCACGTTCTTGTAATGCCGTTCTAAATAAAAGAAAAGAAATTCAATAACATAGGCAGTTCTCTGGCACTTGGTAACGTCTATAAGTTTCAATGCGCATGACCTTTTATTGACAACTATGTCAAAATGAAAAAATAAATAAATAAAATTTACTATCATTATCGTTGAATGCAATAAAACTTATTAGATCAAGTGATTTGTAAAACTTTGTCCGTTGGTCAAACACCCCAAAAGGGTGGACTGTAATATATATTTTAATAGCTAAGCTATGATCATCAGCAGTAACTCATTTCTTTGCTAAAGATGACAGCCTAGCTACTAAAACGTACAGGGTGGGCCAATCTCGACGGTATTGGAGGGTTTAGGGTACTTCTGGCATAGGTATCAAAAAATTAGTATACATATCCGGCGCTAGATTTTTGAGACAAGTTTAAATATGAAAACCGCTTTTGTTATGTCAAATAGTTTTCAAGCTACAAAGGGATTTTCAAAAGTTTGCATATTTGAAAAGTCGTCATATCTTTTTTATTATTGGAAATTTTGTATTTTTGAACAGGACTTTTTCGAAGTTTTTTTTAAGCGAATCCACCAGTGAAAATCAAAATACAAAATTGTTTTTAGTTTTTGAGATATAACACAAAATTGGTATTTTTCTTATGGAACATGCCATATTTTTTATCTTTTTGTTTTAAACTGATATATCACAAGCAAGGTTTTGATTAATGTCACATTTTAAATCAAGTCAGCCATGCCTAAAAAATTGCATGACAAGAAAAAATTTGTGATTCCACTTTGCCATAATTGTTTCCTTTTTTACTAAAAGGAAAAAATATTTAGAAACAATTTTATTTAAAAATACCTAAAACATACAAAAATAAATACTAAAGAAATACAAAAAAAAAATTATTCTAAAGTGAATTTCAAACTGGTGCCCATTTTGTTGAAGACATAAACACATCTTTTTAACACTGTTTACCGCATTTAATAACATAATGGGAGTGATGCGTCTGAAAGCTTAGCGAAGAGCATTCTTTAGTTCCTCTAAATTATTAGTTTGGTGCCGATATACCAGGTCCTTAATCTTTCCCCAAAGATAAAAATCGCAGAGTTAAATCGGCTGAGCAATCCATTTAACATCAGAATGCTCATTTAACAAGCCACATATTGCACGAGTGTTGCGCAGTGGAGCACCATCCTGCTGAAAAAAACAATTTATTTTTTCTTGTAGAGGTAAATTGTCAATAAAATCCACCAGATGCTCTTCCAGAATTTGGCGATATCTTTGTGAGTTTAGATTATCATCAAATAAAAAAGGTCAAATAATCCGACCTCTGTAGAAACCAACCCAAACTTTAAAACTATATCTGCCCTCTTTGGACTTAGTCTATGTTGATTTCCTTCATCTCAATAATACCTTGTTTGTGTTAAAAATCCCATTTGAAAATTTGAAATGTTTATTTTCATGTTATTCTTAACGAATCATAGAATTTGATTTCAGATAATTCTGAACAGCAGAATGTTTAATATTTATGGTATAACTCTCTTAATAATCTTTGTCAATAGCGCTGTTATTGAAAGAGGAGATGATAATCTTCTGGAGAGAGATGTCAATTTAATGGTTGAAGTAGAAAATAATCCAACAGATTCAGCAAAGCAACAATGGAAGATCTTTAAGGTAAAATATCTCACAGCCTTTGCTGGTTTCCTTTCGCTATTTTTATGTACTAATTAATTATTTATCTAAATTTATTTCTGAATTTTTTAACTAAAAATTATAAGCGATATTTAAAAGTTCTCTTAATAGCTTAGCTATAACAAAACGTACCAAACGAAAGAGGAGGAAGAATTTCGTATGAAAACCTATTTGGAAAATATTCGCGCTATAACGAAACACAATAGACTTTACGAAAAAGGTTTAGTAACATACAGGATGACGGAAAACAAGTTTGCCGATTTATCACACGACGAGTTCGGTCCATTGATGAATGGATACGCGAAAATTCTGAACGGAAATGAAGATAGTTCCATATTTGTGCCGCCAGAAAATATCGGATTACCAGAGAGCTTTGATTGGAGAGACAGAGGTGCTGTAACATCAGTGAAAGATCAAGATAAATGCAGCTCTTGCTGGGCTTTCAGTGCGGTAATTATAAAATAATCCATTTTATATGAGTAAAAGATATGTTGTCTTGTACAGATCGCTGCATTGGAAAGTCACCACTTCTTGAAGACACAAAAACTGATTAACTTCAGCGAGCAGAATTTGATCGATTGTACCGAAACGTTCGGAAATTATGGTTGTAACGGAGGTTTCATAGACAAGGCTTTCGATTACGTGAAGCAGAATGCCGGAATCGACACAGAGAGCTCTTACCCGTACGAAGCAGGTCAAAAGGAATGCCGGTATAATCCGAAGAATTCAGGCACCACAATCCTTGGGTACCGAAATATACGCAGCGGAAATGAAGGTGATTTAAGGTCGGCCGTAGCTACTGTAGGTCCGATTTCAGTGTTATTGGATGCTACGCATCAATCATTTCACGCTTATGGTGGAGGTGTCTACTACGAGCCGGAGTGCAGTACTGAAATATACAATCACGCAGTACTAGTGGTTGGATATGGTTCCGATGATGGTGAAGACTTTTGGATTGTCAAGAATTCATGGGGTGCGCGTTGGGGCAATGAAGGTTACATAAACATCGCCAGAAATAAAGGAAGTCATTGTGGTATTGCGACTAGAGCTGTTTATCCATTAATGTAAGGTTTTATGAATTATTATGAGTTGTTAAATGTTGTACTATTAATTATGAAAATTGACATTTTATTTGTTTTTGTAATAAAAAAATAAACTTAATTAACACTACCTAATGGCCTCCTTCAGTATTACTACTTACGTAATTGGTTTGTTGTATTAATGATGAAATTATCTTATTGTATATTATAGAAAATTAAAAATATTTTAGGGATTTTTTTAATGATAAAATTAATATTTTATGAACTTCTTTTCCTCGCCGAGTTAGAAAATATATTTTTTTCAACCTACAAAAAGGTTTTATCTTTTCCTCACCGTGGTGTCATAAAAAAAAAATTTCATCATTGTAATTTCTACCTAAAGTTACATAATAAGTACGCTTAAGTACAGAGTTTATCAATTTGAGAATAATTGGAAGTTGCCTCAATAGATAAAAAAAATTTCTTTCAAGTTTTCAATTGAGCAACAACTCAATCGAGTCACTTATTTGCAAATTTCTCTATAAACCTTAAAGGTATATTATTCCTAGCTTATTTCTCTTTGATCTGTTTTAAAGTACTTATCAGTGGCATCTATCTGGGATCTATTATGTTTGTTTTAGTACTCGGCGTCATGACGCGAAAATCTAGCGGCATGACGCGGCGTCAACTTTTTTAACACCTGCCGTCGTAAAACGCTAGATTGATGCCAGTTTTATATTCTCTGGATACTGTTCGTTTTGTCATAACGCGAAAATGATTCCTTAACTTAAGGTTGTGTACCCTAGTCTACCCAGCCTGCGTATTTTTTTTTTATAAATCGTCATTTTTGCTGAATAGAGTGAATAAAACCAGTGGCGGCTCGTCAGGGGAGGCTACGGAGGCTAAGCCTCCCCTATTATTTTTAATAAAATAAGTTGCGTTTATTATGTATTAAAATAATGTTTAAGCATCCGTTATATACTAAAATAAAGCAATTTTGCAAAAAAAATATAATCAATAGTATCTATATTTATTCATTACTTAATTTAAAAATGCAAACAAATTTCCCATAATGCGCGAAATTTTACTGTACGCACTATAATAGCAAGCGAGGAGGCTAGCCACAGATTTGGCTCCGCGCCGATGATTAATGCCATGGCTGAAAGCAATGCGTCTCCGTAAGTCCACGTGCACTTTATACGGCGAATACGTATGGTTGGAGGCTTGCCGCCGCGGTGAGATCCTACCCGATCGGCATGTTATCGTGTGTTATCGGTCGTAAAACGTTGCTACGCAACTGCCCATGCGACTCCCAGCTCCCAGTACTAATAACTTAAGAAGCGTTGGGTGAGTTTTGTTAGGTTACGCACACAAAATGGATAAAATGAACGAAATTAGAATTTGCCAAGATATTGTCCACTGGTTGATAAGAAATTCTTTTAGTTGTTTAAATATAGAGACGAAATTACACATCGTACAAAACATTGAGAAACCACGGCCTAATTTATCTGTAGTATCTAACGACGGCAACCGGCAAAATCGTGGTTTTAGTTCAGTATGGTACACTAAATGTGGTTGGTTAACTGGTTCAATTGAACGGGAAAGATTATTTTGTTGGCCATGTCTACTTTTTTGTAACCAAACCGAAACGTGGTCGAAATTAGGTTATACGGATTTAAAAAATCTACCGCGCGCTATTGAACGGCATTCTAAGTCTAAAGAACACATTTCATCGTTGTGCAAATTTAAATTATTTGGAAAACAAAATATTGCTACTGCTGTAGACTGCGCGCGCAAAGATGCAATTATTTCCTATAATAATGAAGTTAGAGAAAACCGCAAAAATTTAAGAAAATTAATAGACGTAACAATATTTTTAGCATCACAAGATTTAGCTTTTCGGGGACACAATGAGACTTCAGATTCTTTTAATCGTGAAAATTATAAAGAATTACTCGAACTCTTTAGTAAATATGAACGTAGTTTTAATAAATTTGTTAGTAGTAATATTTTTTCGGGTACATCTAAATCTATACAAAATGATTTAATAAATTGTATTTCTTTTATATTAAAACAAGAAATAGATACAGAAATTAAAGTTTTTGGAGTTTTTTGACGTATCATCCGGTCGAACAGCTGAAGATTTAGTTAACCTTTTATCAAATAACAGCGAAAAATATGATTTAAAAAAAAAATTAGTCGCTCAAACAGATGATGGTGCATCTGTTATGGCTTTTTGTACATTGTCATGCTCATGCCTTAAATTTAGTTTTGAGTAAAGCTTGTAATATAAACAAAGAATCTACAATTTTCTTTTCTAATTTAATTGTTATTGTTTTTAGAGTTTATTTTTGGTTTATTATTACGTTTATCAAGAGTTTATTTTACGTTTTTATTACCTTTATACCTATCACCTCATTCATTTTCTTATCCAGGCAAGATTTAACTCTCACCTCTACATGGTTCTTGCTAGACAATAATTTATATTTTATTTTAATCTATTTTTTTTTTTCAATTTTTATTCTACACTTACAATGCTACAACAATAACTATAAAAATATAATTTATTGACCGAGAAGGGTTACTTAGGCTACAGTAGCTTCCCTTGAACAAAATGTCACGAGCCGCCACCGATTTCGTAACATATACGGAATACATAAAAGGTCATCAAACTGGGTTACTATCGACAGTAAAAGCGAGTAATTGAGGTTTTGTTTGGGAGCATAATTAACCCTTCCTTGACCGTCAAAGAAGTAGGAATAAAAAAAGCAGGTAGGTATTTATTATATTTAGTAAACGCAACCTTGTATCCGATACCTACATATTAGAAAGAAAATAAATTAAATCTACGATGATATAAAAGAAACAAATGACGCAGATATCAGAATAATTTACCATTGTAGAATTATTTCTTTCTTCTATTAATAAATGACCATCCATTTAATCTAAGACCTTCACCAATTCCAATTAGACATTACATATTATATTATGCATCCTCTACATAACAGTAAAGCATTACCTACTTAAGATAAAAGGATAGGTAGGTATATGTTCATTTAAGTTCTCATACGTCATTGCGCGTTAAAAAAAGCTTGATGACCTTTTATGTATTCCGGTACTCCAAATAAATAAGCACGATTTCATACGCAACGTATCTTGAAAGATCGATTTTTATGAATGCACAAAAAAAACCCAACGAGTTACATTGTGGTTTTCGGATGAACATGAGCACATAGTGAAAGGCAAGTCCCAGTTCGCCCAGTTGGTTTGTGAGTTATTACTTCTAAATCCGAAATTAATTGAATACTCACCACTATTAAAGCACCATTCGTAGCGTCGTTTCGCAATAAAATTGCAGCTTGGTTGGCTTCGTCTTGATATATGTCGCCAATATGTTCGTCCGTCTGAAACAAGAAGAATATGGCAAAATTATTATGTAAGATACTGCTGGATACATTATGTTATGTTAATCTTATGTGTTTGTATTCCGAATCTTTACAATAAATGGATAAATTGTTTCGGTATTCGCAACTTTAGAATTTTTTTAGCTTTAAATTATAATTATATAGAAGTTACACATAGAGTTGTTGCATGATTGATGTGGATCATTACTATAGATAAAACTTCGATGTTTCGGTTCATTTTAAAACCTTTTCAAGCTATAGGTATGTAAAATTATAAAAGATTCTGTAGAATGGCGTTCAATTATTGTAAATAAATTTTTGTTTGATAAATGATAAAATAATTATTTTGTTTTATGTAACGATTGCGTTGTAAAATGTGTAGATTTGATTTGGTCAAATATGAAAACCGGTTTTTAAATTTTATAATTATTAGATTACGTTCTTAAATTTTGTTCTTTATTTAGAATATTGTCAAAATCAAAATGTTTCTTTAGTGCTGTAAAATGGTCTCACGCCATTACAATTTTACAGTCAATTTTATATAGTAGGTACGTGTGATGATGCTTTATTTTTCCAATTTTTGATTTTAATTTTGTAGTTTGTTATTATTTTGATTCGCAATTCTGAAATTATGTGGTGTGAAAATTTGACCTATTTTTTCGGATCAATGTTTTGGATAAGGAATTTTTATTTTTATGTTATGATTATTTTTGTATTTCTTGTTGATTTATTATAAAAAAAAAAAGAAAGAATTAAATTTTTCAAGTAAAATTGGTCTATTTTTTTGCCTCTAATGCGATTATATCTGTATATCTTTTCAAGAAAATTATTTCAAAATATATTTTATAAATAAAATTTCTTCTTGTATGTATTCTAAACCAATTTGTGCTATGATGCACTCAGTGGAGCGGAAATTTCACGGTTGAATGCATCAACGGCGTATATAAGTTTTGTCGGACTGAAGAAGCTGTCAGCATGAACAGCAAAACGTTGAGCAAAAGTTTTAACACACGGCGAAACCCGGAATAAGTTATCAGTAGCACAAAAGAATAGTGCTTTTTAATTCGGCGGAGTAACAAAAAACTGAAAATATGACGTAAATGTTCCGTTCGAAAATATCGGTAACAGACAGGTCCGACATAACTAGGCACAAATGAATCTTTGACGTTTCACATATGATTTATATTTTATGCGAATATATATTTTATATAGTTCTCAGAACCAATCTTGCGGTGTTGTTCTCTGTGGAAGGTAATTATAATTACATACTTGGTTATGTACAGGCTGTCCCACCGAAGACTGGGTCTTTGATTACAGCTCTATTTGTCATTTTAGAAAGAAACCTTTTCTACAAGAATGTTATAGAATCCAATGCTGCATCACCTAAAAATATTTTTGACTATACAGACTGTCCCAGAAGTAGGCAAACGGATACTTACTTCGTTATTTTAAATGGAACACCCTATATATTATTTCATTTTTCAATTCTACGTAGAAAAATAACATGACTTCATATAAAGTACTATATGTCTATCTTTAATAACAACGTTGTTATTTACTCTTTTGTCAAAAGTAGTCCCGATGCAAAGCATCGTTTAAGGCGGCGCGGCGTGGTTTATATTTGCATTTGTTTTAGACATTCATATTTTAAATATCATACATACATACTTAGTCTGATTCAACATTGAAATTAAAATCGATGTAATTGTATACAGGTGTCCACTATAGCCCTGAACATTTGCTTAGCTTTAATCCCAATTACTGTTCCAAGATGTCCTTTAGTCTTTTGATGGTGTGCCGTAGCGATGCGCATACGGTTCATTGGCAGTCTATCAGGTCTGTGGTGTAGTATTAGTTTAGCTGACCTAGCAATAACTCTAACAAGTCCAGTTTTTCGATCCGATGTTATTTTATTAATAAAAAAAGATATTTTAAAACAAAATACTTACTAACCAACACATTATATTGTAAATAAAAAAGTCAAACAAAGAACTTTCCCTTTTTTATAATAAATCAACAAGAAGAAACATATAAAAATTCCTTATGTAAAACATATTGTGTCCAAAAACATAAATCCAATTTTCAAACCATATAATTCCAGAATCGTACATCAAAGTAATAAGAAATTACAAAATCAAATCCATATAAAATACAAAAAGTACTCTTGTCAATCAATAAACGAGAAGTATCTACTATAAAATTAGTCACATTTGTTTTTCAAATTGCGCAATTTGAAACCGGACAAATACGTCGTAAGTAATTGGGGAATCATTCTGAATCAATCGTTTCTATATGAACAGCTGCTCGGAGATATATTAAAACCGCCATAAACACGACACTCCTTCCTTTCTAGCGTGAGATTCCTTTGTGTT
This sequence comes from Cetonia aurata, assembly GCA_949128085.1. Lineage (NCBI taxonomy): Eukaryota > Metazoa > Arthropoda > Insecta > Coleoptera > Scarabaeidae > Cetonia > Cetonia aurata. Next base: position 60,414,122 of record OX421883.1, on the reverse strand, counting down.
GCGCATTACAATAAGCATCACCTTTGATTCAGCTAATATTGGCCATACCCCTTTCGAGAAAACGGGTCTGTAGGTTTCATTTTATTTCTACTTCATAAAGGGATATATGTACACATGTAATAATATATGACCGAACGTTATTACGGTATAATATTCAATACTGTATAAGTGTTACATACATACATCTATGTTGTATGTCTATACTGCCATGTGTGTAAATGGAATTTCCTTCTGATCGTAATTAACACGCCCAATAAATTATTTATGTATAGGAATGTCGGCCAATCGATATTTTTATCTTAAACTGCGCATTTGAGAAGTGGTAAATTATGGAGGCGCTAAAAAAAAAACAATAATAATAAAAAACGTGTACCGTTAATATTTTTTGTGATAGAAACACCTACCTAGTTAATACGTCATTTTACTAAACGGAGTATGATTTTGCTTCTATTGCTGCATTAATATTTGTGCTACGTAAAATATCAAGGTAATATTTTTTACATTTTTCTTTAGCTTTTAAGAATTGTACCATATACAGGGGGGAAGGAGGGGGGGCTCAAAGATCACGCAGAGTGCTACAAGTCGAAGAGGAAATTTTAAATGTCGTAGAAGCGAATCCCGGTGTAAGTACAACAACCCTCGCGCGGGAAGTAAATGTGTGCCTAGCTACAGCGCATCAAATATTAAAAAGGAATTTACTTCATCCGTATCATATTCAACGCGTGCAACGATTAACGGACTTAGATTATCCCCGCCAAATTGCCTTCTGGGAGTGGTTCCAACGCCGAGAAGTTCGTCAGCCGGCTCATGCGTCAGTAATCCTATTTACCGACGAATGTACTGTTACCAATGATGGTATCTTAAATTATCACAACATTCATCACTGGGCGTATGAAAACCCCCATGATATTAACCAAGGCTCCTCTCAAGTTAGGTATCCCGTGTTTGGGCAGGGCTAGTAGACGATCAACTAATTGGACCACATGTACTCCCAACACGGTTAAATGCGGAATCTTATTTACTGTTTCTTCAAAATGAATTGCCTGAATATTTGGAAGACATACCATTAGCGACACGCCTACAATTATGGTTCATACACGATGGAGTACCCACGCATAGTAGTAGGGTTGTTCAACAATTTTTAAACCGGACATTCCCACATTGGATTGTGATTGTGGAAGTCACATTCCGTGGTCAGCCCGTAGTCGCGATCTAAATCTACTAGACTTTTTTTCTGTGGGGATACATGAAAAGTTTAGTGTATGATCGTCGCCCTGACATAGAAAATGCCGAAGATCTGCGAAACCGCGTTTTCGTAGTAGCTCAACGGATTTGCGAGGAAATGTTAAATTTTACGAACATAATTTTAGGCATTTTTAATAAAAGATGTTGTTTTTACCTATATATTTTTACAGTTTATGCCATAACAGGAACCATTTGTAGCCGAATAACTTATACTTATATAAAATTCCCATAAAATCTGTTCTGTTTTGAATGAGGATCTTTACTTTTTGGTGGTTTTATATTAGTCATTGCTAAGGTAAACATCTTTACCAGGAACGCCAAACAAGAATGCTTTACAATAAAAATGTCTGTATTTGGTATGACAAATATTTATATTAAATATAAAATAGCACGATTATTTTTTATGCTGCGAAACTACCTACCAAATATTGATTTTAAATATTGAAATATTACATAACTTCATTGAAATATTACATAATTTCATTGCGTATTAAGCATTCTCGTTGTTGGTGTGAATGAATTGTTTTCTTTATATATACAGAACCAAAAAAAAAACACTAGAAAATTTCAAAAGAGGAACGATTATTTCAAAGAAAAATGCCTCAGATATAACCCACATGAAATAGAATATTTATATAACACAAGAGAGAATTGGGGTAAAACATTTTCACTTTGAATGATAATAAGAATTGCAATAATGGATGAATATTATAATTATTATTATAAGCCGGCTGATAGTTTAGTAGCTTGCACGCTTAGCATGGGGTCGCGGGTTCAACTCTCACTCTAGTCAATTGCAATAACCGGTTTTTTTCCGCGGTCATAGTAATTATTAGGAGGGAGATTTGGCTTTGCGGGGGCACCTGACAAGCATTAACTGCTTCATCTACCCCTTTAAAAAAAATTAACCGACCAAAAAACCAAGAAAAATAAATTTTTAACATATTATATCATAATTGATTTCTTATTCATCGGTGATCACCTTCTTCGGCACAGGAAGCAAACAGTATAACTCTAATTACCATCATCTTTGCTCATCGCATCAAGAAAGTTCGTTCAGATTGGATTCCCCTATACGCTGCAGGCGTTCACGCGTTCCGAGTAAACCGTGGAAAGTGAAAGTTGGCCGCCGCTGAGGTCTTCTGGCCCAGTTCTAGTCGACTTATTCGCAGTCCACCAGTTTCAGCGCTCCACTCCACACTTACAATCAGTCAAATTCTTATAATAGGTAGGCACCGATGAATGTGCACTCGCGATCAGATGTGGGCATCGGATTTCATTACGGTTTGTTGAAAATTGCAGCTCCAACTCGAGAAAGTGAGAGGGTGTTATTCAATGGCGCCTACCGACTATACACGGTGTTATTACATTAGAACATTAAACGAAAGTTTTCATATATATATATATATATATATACAAAGGCATTGACCTGTTATTGAGAGGTTCTGCACAGGTATGCATAAGATATAAACGTAACATACCTATGTATCTTATTTTGTTAGTTCATAACCTATTTAAGTACACATATTTTAACTACATGAAACGTTGAGTGAAGTAGAAACAATAAAGCCACGTGATTTGCTTCTTTTTCTTTTAAGTTGGATAACCTTTCTAACTGTTACTGTTCGTTTTTATATTATGGCTGCTCTGCCACTCAAAACTCTAGCAAAATTTAATGGAATCTTGCTCAAAATAGCATCAGATCAAAGAATGCTATTTATATTTGCACCCAGTAAACTGGGCAGCAGATTTAAAGCTAAATGCTTGATTCATACTAGGTATTGTTGTCCTGTATTCTTCTTCTTACTGTTCATATTTGCACCAGTTTGGGAAGCAGATTTAAAAATTACGAAACGAAATCCTAAAATTGTGCAAAATTCTTTCACCATGCACTTGGCTGTTACAAAACTCCTTTACGTATTATGATTACCTTGCCACTGAAGACTCTAGCGAAAAATTAATTAATATTGGACATGTAACGAATATTAATGGAATCTTGCTCAAAATAATATAAATCAAGGAATACTGTTGTTTACGCCAAGTAAATTGGAGAACAGCTGTAAAAATTACCAAACCAGATCTTAAAATTTTGCAAAATTCGTTCATCACTTGCTTGTTACGGAACTGCCCTGTCACTAAGGACTGCAGCGAAAAATTAATGAATAATTATGTGTAGGACACATTGATGAAATGTTGCTTAAAATCATATATACCAGGAACTACTTCTATTTATCTACTCTGCCGATGTGTTTAGGAGTGCCTCAGGGTTGAGTTCTGAGCCCAGTACTATTTCTACTTTTTATTATATCGTGGAATTTATTGTTTTCGCTTTGTTTTTATTCACCGACAACATTGTGGTTTCTGGATCTAATCCTGCACGGGTGCGCGATCGAGAAAACACTCTCCTTGGCGAAATGCGTCAAAGGTTTCTTTGTAACAATCTTTACATTAACCCTTTTAAAACATATTTTACTTTTTTCCATCCTTCTCAATCTAGGGAGAACTTCGACGTCTATAAAAATCAATTTGAACCATGGCGAACCATTGAAGCGTCAAAATTCCCTCAATTTACTTGGTGTTGTTTTGAATGAGACACTAAGTTGTTGCAGCCACTGTCATTCAATTGGTACTCACTTTAATACGCCTTGTGATTAAATTCCTAATCTGAGGGCAGTGTTCAGTCACAAATGGAGGAGGGTGGCTTCGCCCGTTTTTTTTATCGCGGTTATTTAGTTCATGGTTATTTTGCCACCTAAAGAAGTACTTTATAATTGTCAGAACAATGAATTTCGATATAGAAAAGGTCTTCATATATATTTCGTTTAATGCCTTTTTTAAACACTTTATTCACATCATAATCACAAACACCAAAAACGAATGAAGAAAAATTGACCCAAAATAATTTTAAAGCAATAATTGAGATCCACATTATACATAAACTTTTTTTATTTTGGAATTTTATCTTAAGTAGCGTGTTAAATGCGTATAAATATTGACAGCGTCTTCATAACAGCTTATTAGATAAATAGCCAGATGCAGAGATAGCGATCAAGTGCCAGAAGTAATTACTACACGTACCGACTCCTCGTTAAAATGATACGTTACGTAAAATTTCAGCTGTAGTGCATTGAAATTCCACTGGGTATTACAACATTACAACACTCTAAGCACATAAGTTTACTTCATAGTGAGAAAAAAAAAGCGAACTGCGAACAATTATTATGTATTGTCTCTATTGGGATCAAGTGTGCTTTTCTAAAACCATGTGTAGATAGCAACTGTCGAGAATGCAAAATATGATTGTAAAACTTTCAATTTCATGTCATTCGCTTTGTAATTGAATAGGAAAGCGCCTTTGTTGGTATACATTTTTTGTTAATGAATGTGTATAAATCCTACACGCTAATTATGCTAAGTGTTCATAGCCTTATGCAAAAAAAAATTCTATATTTAAGCTAAGTACGTACAGTTATTATTGTGAGATTATGAAACTTCCATTTATAAGTTTCAAAATTTTCTGATTTTACTCTTTAACCAGTACTTTCGTGGATTAGATAATTACCGAGTTAGTATAAATCAAAGTGTACACTGCCACTAAAATATAGAGGTACATATGTACTTATTTACGTCTTACTGCGCTCTAGTTATTACCGAATTCCTGCTGGCTACTAATGCAGTAATACACAAATTAAACACTACAATAGCTATGTCTGTTTAGAATTTTAATTTCTTTGTGTGAGCTGACATAATTGTAATGTGTGGAAATTTCTATGAAATCATGCAAATGGAGTTGGGCAGTTCTTACGAATTACTACCGTAACAAGTTGAGAAATAATAATATGTTTTCTAAGCATACTGTATAAATACGTCGTTTGCTAGAATAAAATGAAATTGCAGTCGATTATAGAATCAATGAATATTATGAAAATGTAAGGGCGATATAGGAAGAGAGTATAAATAACAGGACTTTTAAACCGCGTTAAAAAATACGAAAATGTTTGATTAATAAAATGCGTTTAATCGGACAACAAGTATTGATCAAAACATTAAATCTGTAATTGATTAAAGAACTTTACGTTTTCATACCGTCCAATGAGAACTAAAAGTGTGGGGGAGAGTCCATATAAGTAGAAACAATGCGACATCCTGGATAATAATTGGATATTAAGACAATGTTTTGGGACCGAACTTCGAGGAAGCACACAAACTCAAATCTCTGCGAACCTTGAATATAAATGACATTAACCTACATCTCAAAGACGTTTCTCATGTGACATTTGGCTGTTGAAATAAGATAAACATTTTGTGCTGTTCTTAATACTGAACAATGTTTACCTTTGGAGAATACGCCGACATGTATATGGTAGTCGGATTTTGCAATGGAAATGCAAACTTGGCAAAAGAGGAATATCAAATACGGTATCCACAACGACGACATCCATCCACCAACACGTTCCGTAGATTGGATCAGCGACTTAGAGAAACTGGCACCTTTATACCGAATTATCGTAACAGCGGTAGACCTAGAGAGCGTCGAACAGTTCAATTAGAAGAGCAAATATTGGATGCTGTTTACGAAGATCCGACGTCCAGCACAAGACAAATAGCTCGGGAACTGAATATTCCTAGCAAAACAACAGTGCACTCAGCACTATCTCAAAACCTTTTGCGTCCGTTTCATGCAAGGAAAGTGCAGCCTTTGTATGTAAACGATAATGTACACAGAAGAATGTTTTGTAACAATGTTTTACAAAGGATTCAAGTAGAGCCGAACGTTTCATTGCATATTCTCTGGAGCGACGAATGCTTGTGTACGAGAGATGGCGTCTTTAATAGCCATAATTTTCATTTTTGGGCGGACGAAAATCCCAAGGCAGTAAGGGAAATTGGACATCAGAGAAGATTTTCGGTAAATGTTTGGCTGGGGATTTTAAATCTCCGAGTTGTTGAACCAATATTTCTTCCAAATCGTCTAAATGGAATTCAGTACGTTAACATTTTAGAAGAATTACTGGATAATATTCCATTGAATTTGAGACCCAACATGTTCTACATGCATGACGGGGCACCCGCTCACAATGCCAGAATTTCGAGGGATTGGTTAAACGAACACTTTCCGAATCGGTGGATAGGGCGTAACGGTCCAATAGCATGGCCAGCAAGATCTCCCGATATTAATCCTCTGGACTTTTTCGTTTGGGGGCTTTTAAAGAAAAATGTCTATGCAACGCCTCCAGCTAACGAAGAGGATGTAATTAATAAAATTACGGCGGCAGTTCGATTAATCACCGCCGATATGTTGGAGCGCGTTTTGAATTCGCTTCCTCGAAGATTGGAATTATGTATGGAAACTGATTTGAACAGTTGTTATAATTTTTTCATATTATCTTTAAATTTATAAAGAATATAAGTCAGTGTTGTTTGGACTGTTTGCATTGTCTGTTGTGTTATGGAAATTCGACGTTTCAGCAGTGGTTCTACTGCCGTCAACAGGGTAGCCCTGATAAGGACTGCTACATGCTCCGAACAACACCAACTCATATTCTTGCCTCTTGTTTAATCGAATGCTCTGCCCTTTTAATCTTTTGAGCACTAGGGTGAGGGATGCGGATGAGTTTTTTGTTTAAATTTTTAAATTGACTCTTCTCAGAACATCGAGAAGGGAGAGGCATTAAAGATGTTTGAATACCAGATGAGGGAGGGAGATAATGTTTCGTTTTAATATTCATAATTATCCTTAGTTGAATAGGAAATATAAAAAAGATCAAAGAATCCTCTCCATTCAGTTTTATTAGGTAAGGTATTTAATACCACATGTTTCGGTCTAAAGTACGCATGCCATCTTCAGGTATTAAAACATCAAAACATGGAACACACAATTAAAAAGTCATTAATGATGATGAAAATTATGATTAAATTTTGCAAAGCGAAAAAACGAAAAACTAAGGGAAAATAAAGAAGGAAGAGCAGAAGACTTTTTTAAATCATTGAAATTATTTTTTTTTTAACACGAGGCTGGGGGAAGTGGGACGATTTTTTTTAAATGGTTAAATTTTTTTTTCAGGACATGGGGCGTGGGCAGAAGGTTTAGAAAGAAAAGCTTTAAATGATGAGGTGGGGTGAAGATGATTTTACTTTAAATACTTAAAATAACAGGTTTTCGTTTAGGCCAATTAACGAATAATAAGTAGAAGAAAACAAAACAGTAACTTTAAGGAGTTAATTGTTTAACCTTATATTTCTATATACCAAAAGCGACGTTGTTCAACAACTAAATAGGTATTGTAAATTTACTAAAATTGAATGGAAAGGATTTTTAGACATTTATTTTACATCTTCCAATATATACTCCATTCTTCTTAAGATCATTTAAAACCGGTTTTATCTCCTGAATATCGTAAAAAGAGTAATTGAAATCATCTAAAAAAGTTATACCCCCATTAACATATAACAATTTATTCATAGAATATATTTTTGACACACCCTTTTCCCAGTGTTAAAAAAACAATAAAATGATTTTAAATCAATCTCCTCCTCCCACCCTAGTGCTCAAAAAGTCGATTTAAATTAATTAATAATAAGAAAATTATCCGTCTACATCCTTATGTTCAAAAAATTAAGTTTTAATCTTAATATTGTGGAAAACATAATTCAATCCCTAAAAATACATTTCATCCGTCTCTCCACTCTTCAATCTTAGTGTTAAAAAAAAAATCATTCAAAGCAGTTTTAATTCATTTTCCTCACCTCCACGGGTACACGACACTGCACTATATTGTAATATTCTGTAGCGAATAGCACATTCCATTAACAAACATTGTATTTATTGAATTACTTTTTAAAACTACATATAGGATAATGTTAAATGTTAACATTATATCTACATATGTACATATTTATAAGAAAACCACCGGCCCCACAGCATACTTATGGATTTATAAAAAAATCTTAATATTTTGGTGTTATCAAATGAAGAGTTTCTACCAAAATTAGTGCAAAAGATTTCCATAAACACTAATGATATTTGAATCATATTTCTTCTCTTGGTATCTCCTGGATATCAGAAAAAACCAGATTAATAATACCAAAGACGAACTTCAGATTTGGAAAGCTAAATAGAATCACTACAATACAATTAATTAATGCGTGCAGTAGAATCTTCTATTGGCAAATACAACAAAATACCAGAGCCGCATGAGCCCGCACGCACTCCATTATCTGGAAACTGGAAAGAACATCTAAACAAGGTAGCTTAGAATTAGCTATGCATCTATTTAAAAGAAAAATAACAACAACGCATCTTCTTGGTAATCTGTTTAGTAACTTCAAGTTCAGTTTTTATTTATAGCGTTTCTACGAAAAATGTATGGCTCTTTAAAAAAAAAATAACAAAATAGTTGTTCATACATTTTTCGCCAAGAAAACTTGGAAATATAAACGAGTATTTGTCTATAAATGTATAAAAAACACACCTAACAATTTAATACCTTTTTGTAGAAATAAGAAATCATTTAGGGCTTATTACTTTAACTTAAGTTATCAAAAACATTTTTGTGCAGGAAATACTTTTCCGAATTCAAGAATTCCAAAATGGTTGCTTTCTCGTAAATCAAAGATTGTAGTTTGAAGACAAATTCAGCAACAATATTTTACTCATTGTTGTTTATGGTAAATCTCTTTACGTCCATTGCAGATATTAAATTATTTTTACCATGTATCCAGTTCGGGATGATATTTAATTAAAAACAATCACCGCATGATTAATTGTTTTGTTATATTAACTAAGGTTAATGATATTTCCCACAGATTTACCGTAATATTATTCAATATATTTCATAAACGGAGATAACCTTGAGCATTCATAGGTAGTGCAACTGCTAAGTTTTTTTTTTTTATACGTGTACCGTACACATATACACAAACAGTCTATATTAGTATTTGGAAGGATATCCTAAGGTAATTACTCAAAAGATATGGGTAGGTTTAGTTTAGAAAAAAAAAACATATATAAATATTCTTTGGATAATACTTCAATAAAACAGGGCGTTATGATAATAAAAAGACCATAAAATACATTAGTCCGCGGAAAGGTTACAGACTAAGGTCATTTTTTGCAATTTTTCGGAGCAAAAAGTTAGAAACTGTTATCTTACGACGACAAAAAAATCTCGTCATAGTTGCGAGACATAAAAACATTGTATTATAGGATTAAACCTATTATTTGCAACGCTTGCAACTTGATTATTGTTTCTGTTTTCGGAGATATGTAAATTTCCAAGCATTTGCACTTTTATTATATGTGAAAGTTTGGACTTTTCTTTGTAGAAAGTAGAATCTGCCTAGGAAGTACGGAAGATGTTTTATTATTGATATAATCTACCATATGTTGTTTGACGATATCGATAAACGATATGTAAGTATGCATATTTATAAGTTGTGACATAATTTTAGGAGAAATATGTAATAGGTATTTCGTAAAGTAAATAATGTTTAAAAAGATATTTTACTCACAGCGTCAAGAATTTCTAAGACAAAACAGACCAAACATTTTTGAGAGCTCCTTGCTTATGTCGCGCTTAGCTTTTGGGTTTTATTAATCTTGTTATCTATCCTTGTTCTTGCCAAACCATTGCGGTATATAACAAAAATTTGTGTTTCATCTTCACTTTGGAAGATGATCTGGTGTCTTCTGCAATTTTGGTTGTCTTTTGATCTCTCTTCAATATGTCCTTAGTAGATGGTTTGTTGCTTATTTTTTTTTTAATCTTGCCGTTTTATTCTAATAGCTTTCTTTGTTATTCTATTACCAATTCAAATGTTTGTTCCTTTAAGAACTGTTACTAAAACTTATAACACTCCGCTTAAACTTTTTCAATCAAATGTCGAAATATGTATCCAAAGATTATGTTCAACTAATTGGTACGCAGCAATACTCAATCTTCACGTTACATCACCACCGTATTAAATTCCACTTTCTGCACTAATGCGGCAATCTAAACGACTTGGCAGCTAAATTAGCGATGAAATTATCTCTAGAAATTCCATAAAACTAATTGATTGTGAGTTGCAATGAGGGCATAGCGAGCAGATTAATTATATCAAATCTCCCGTAGAATTTCCGCCCATTCAGGCGAGAAATTTACTACGGACATTTTAATAACACTGTAAGCTTCCAATTATGTTACGCCATTATTGTTGTTGCTCGAGAGGTGACGTGCCCGCCTCGTAATAGTCCGCGAAGGAGGTAATATGCGAAAGAAAGTGAGAGAAAGGGTTTATTTCGAACGTAAAATTTTATTGGTCATACCCCACAAGGAATACAATAAAGCTGGAACGGATTCTATGATCGCGGATTATTAATATTTGCAACGGTGCGTTAACCCAATCTACGAGAGAAAAAGTCTACTCGTAAAATTCTTCGGCGCGCTGTTTGTCTAAATCGGTGTTCGTAGGGGTAATTGGCGATAAAATAATGGGCGGTAATTGTTAACTGGAGACCACATACGTATTATATAGATGCCATATTCGACATGAAACGAATTTTCCCCATTCGATCGTATTGCTAGTTGCGTAAACTGTCCGAACGATATATCTGACTATAATATACTTTCACGCTGAATTGGACATAGGAAATGTTTACGGCGTGCTGCACCTTCGGGGAAAAAATCTGTAGGTATCAGTCGTTTCGGTTGCGGAAGCACGATTTCGTTTGACGCAATCGGCCGTTGTCTTTCGAAAATAAACGTTCTCGGTAAAAATGTAACGCTCTATATTTAGATAAGGACTAGTGATAACTATTTTATTTCATTCCATGGAGTGTCTTATCTATTCATGCATAGATTTATCGTAGTAGTATTTGTCGTATGTTGCAATACTATTGGGGACACTGTCACGAAATCAATTAGGGAAAAAGCATTTCTTTGTTATCTAATGGTTACCACATTTTTATAGGCTCCTTTATTAACTCATAGTAGAATTTTTCAACATAGATTAAAGATTACGTATAAATAAGTACAAAATAAGGCAAAAGCGAGAGTAGCAAACTAACTGCACTTAATTAGGGGGTATTGGTTTAAATGGGTTATACTCTGAATGCAACACTCCTGCTACAGCATCCCCAAGCCTGGGAAGAATCCCCGCTTCCCTGAGACTTACCGCCCGATCAGCCTTCTGTCATCTTCTCCACTCCCAATTATATCAGGCGTTCCTCAAGGCAGTATTCTGGGACCTTTACTTACTATCATTAAGTGCTTGCAATATTGTAATTATCATCCTTATGCTGATGGCACACAACTATATTATACCTTCAATCCTGGAGACATATGTGAAGCCCTCTCATACATAAATAGTGACCTTCAGTCACTTGTACACACGTCTGAAAAACATTGTCTCAGAATAAATAATAAAAAAACTTCTGTTTTGGTTTTTGGCCGTGAAAAAACCCGAGCTGTGATTTTGAAGGATATTGAAATTAAGATCAAGTTTTCATTGTATCTGATTGTGTGCGTAATTTGGGCCTTTTCCTTGACACCAAACTTCGTTTTAATGAACACCTTTCACATTTAATTAGATTGGGTTACAGCAGTTTGAAAGTTTAGTATGGTAGTAAAGACTGTTTGGATGTCGGTTTGGGTAAGGCTTTATGCGAATCTTTGGTCCTTTCCAGATTAAATTTTTGTGTAAGCGTTTATTATTACTGCTTGGAGACCATTGACAGAACTAGACTTCAGCGTTTGCAAAATTCGTGTCTTACATTTATTTATGGGATACGTAAATTTAACCGAATCTCTCATACACTCGATTTGGCTGGTTGGTTAAATATCTTTGCCATAGCTGAATTTTCTATAAAGTTATTTATTTTAAGAAACCAAGTTATTTGTTCTTAAATTTTGTTTAGAACAGATGTGCATAATATCAATGTGAGATACAAAGGCCTTATTAACTCCTCCAGTTCACCACCTTAAAATTTTTAAAAGATCGTTTAGTTATAACTAGACTTTGGAACAAAATTCCAATAGGTATGCGTTGTGGGTAAAGCTTGTAATATAAACAAAGAATCTACAATTTTCTTTTCTAATTTAATTGTTATTGTTTTTAGAGTTTATTTTTGGTTTATTATTACGTTTATCAAGAGTTTATTTTTACGTTTTTATTACCTTTTCATCTATCACCTCATCCATTTTCCTATCCAGGCCAGATTTCACTCTCACCTCTACGTGGTTCTTGCTAGACAATAATTAATGTTTTATTTTAATCTATTTTTATTCTACACTTACAATGCTACAATAATAACTATACAAATATAATTTATTGACTGAGAAGGGTTACTTAGGCTACAGTAGCCTCCCTTGAACAAAACGTCACGAGCCGCCACTGATGTCATGCATTGGTTCAAAGTCCATGTTTCCCTGCTTGAGGGATATAACTTCTAAACGGTGTAAATGCCATAATTTCATAAATACTGGCTTTGCTTGCATTTATAGATCCTTTTTCATGCAAAACCAGTACTTATAAAACTATGGCACGCCTCATTTGCTGTTGATTCTTTATGTCAAGAAACGCCTCTTGAGTTACTTCCTTGTTGACAATTGGCTCTACTCTTGATATGAGTTGATGTATAACATTATTTATAGGTTTTAAGTAATTTCCTTTTTACAAAACTTTAACTCAATCATTCAGAACCAGTTATCTAATTAATTTTGTGTAACTAAGACATTTATAAGTACATAATTTAACAACTACCTACTTTCGAATATAAACCAATTTAGTCGATTTATTGCTAATTATTCAAATTAAAACCCAAAATGAATAATCATTTACTTTGTGATCTACATATTGTTGCTGATATCTATAGCAATTAGGTACCTAAACCACTTTACGTAACAATAAACTAAGCGTTCGCTTTTTGTAACTGGTCTTATTTAAGTAAGAAAAAAAACGTTGCAAAATAAAAATTCGTTTCGCTTACAGCACTAGCGCGTAAAGTTTGGCAATAATGCTTTAGTGACTAAAAAATTGTTACAAAATTTTATTATCGATTATTTGCAGCAGATTCTATTGTGAGAAATCAATAGGAAAGCTCATAAAATTAATTTATCATTTAATCACGAGTAGATTTTGCAATAATACATATGTAACACGGATTATAATAGTTGAGTTATTGTGTTTTAGAACTATATATAGGTATCTATAATAGTTGCTGTTACTTTCTATTGGCTAATTAAATATTATCAGATCACTACGCGATAAGAACAAAATTAGAAATAGAACAGGAAAAAAGGGAATACAAATATTTCGAGAAAATTGAAACAAATTACAAAACCATAAAGACAGAAATATCTCATCTCAAAGAAAGAGAAATAAACACCTTTGAACAAATGTCAAATGTATTAAAGCGAATAATAGAAGACAACAAAAAGATAAAAAAGATAAAAAGAAGAGAAGACTGCCCCTGGATAAATGACAATATACTAAAGCAAATTAAAGAAAGAAACAGATTATATAAGAAACATGTAAAATACCCAAATAATGAAAATTACAGAACATCATACTATAACGCAAAAAAGAACACCCTATACACAATAAAAAATGCTAAAAACGAATATTATGCTAAAAAATTCGAAAAACACAAAAACGATTCGCGAAAAACATGGAACCTAATCAAGCAAGAACTGAGTAGCAAAAGAGAAGTAGGAAGAGAAATAAATGAAATTGAGAAGGAAGACACAACAACAACGTCAGACACCAGAGAAATTGTGGACGAGATCAACAAATATTTTACAAACATAGGGAAAATACTAGCTGAACAACACACATCAAACAAAAATTTACTACATCCAACCGCGGCAGTGCCAATGGGGAACCCACAATTCATTTTTACAAATATTACGCATGAAGAAACGCAAAAGATAATCGCTGAACTAAAAAATAATATTGCACCAGGGCACGATAAAATAACAACAAAAATAATAAAACAGAACGAAACTAAATTAACGCCAATTTTGACCAAACTCATCAATGAAATCATAAGAACTGGTGAATACCCCAGCGTCCTAAAAAGAACTGTTGTGGTCCCAATTTTCAAAAAGGGAAACAAAAATAAACCAGAAAACTACAGACCTATATGCCTGCTTCCTACCCTAAACAAAATCCTAGAAAAAAGCCTACAACTACAACTATCAAAGTACCTAGAGAAAAATAAAAAAATACATAAAAACCAATATGCTTTCCAAAGAGGCACAGGAACAACATCTGCAGTAATAGACCTTGTAAATGAAATAAAATCTAAAGTAGATCAGAGAAATACCGTGGTAACAATCTTTATAGATATGAGGAAAGCGTTTGACACAATATCAAAAAAAAAGCTAGTGGAAAAATTAGAGTATCTAGGAATACAACAAACAGGAAAGAAACTGATCGAAACATATTTAAACAAACGACCCCAAACCGTAATTGTAGGAAACACTGAGAGTAAACAACGATGCGCAGAGTATGGAATACCCCAAGGCGGAAACCTACCACCAATATTGTATATCGCTTATACAAACGATGTCTTTAACTTAAACACCCATGGAAACATCTACGCATACGCGGATGATATATGTATATTATATTCAGGCACAAACGAACATCAAATACAAAAGCACATTAACAGCGACATAGAAAAACTAGAAAAATGGTGCAACGCAAATCTATTGACTATAAACGAAGACAAGACAGAATACATGATTTTTACGAGAAGAACACACACCCCTACTTTCAATATTGTAATCAAGGGACGAACGATACAAAAAACTGATGCAACAAACTATTTAGGAATAACGCTACAAGCCAATTTAAAATGGGACACACACATCAATAAATTAATCAAAAAGAACACAACAGCAATAGCAGGATTATATAAAATAGGCAAAATAATACCGGAACATATGAAAAAACCTATCTATAACTGTCTATTTACATCACATATGAATTATTTAATAAATATCTGGAGCGACACAACAAAAACGAATCTAAACAAACTACAGAGACAACAAAACAGAATACTAAAGCTAATCTACCATATGGACAAAAGAACACCGACCACAGAAATATATAACACAACGAAAGAACTCAATATAAAACAAATAATTAAACAAAAAAACTTAACCCTAATACATAATATAGAAAATAAATTAATAAAAACAAATTGTGTACTAACATGTAACAGAGATGTATATTCATATAAAACAAGAAGATGCTCCCACATAAGAACCGAGAGAATCACCTGCAATAACTATAAAACAATACCAACATCTGATGCAGTTTCAATTTATAATAAGCTCCCTAAAGAAATAAGGAAACTCAAACACATACAATTTAAAAAGGCTATTAAAGACATTATAAGGAAAGAAGACAAATAAAAAATAAAATTAAAAAAACATAACAACTAAATACCCCCTCAATACCGTTAGCCAGGGACGAGACAGGAGTCTCATCATCTCGAAGCGAGGACAGAGGAGGAAGAACCAGCAAGTCGGCGCAGCATTTTATGTGTATATATATATATATTATATACATATTGTGTAGAGCGTATTTTTGAATAAATAAATCACTTTGAAATGGAAAAAAAAAGCTTATTAGGTTTAATATGGGGATCCTTGGATCCGTTGTAGACGTATAATATATTCGCAAACGCTTTTAATACAATGACATATAACGTCATTGAAAAACTTTTCGCATTTCACTATTAATTAGCTTTCTTCTATTATTCTCAACTTGACTGACAGAACACTGACAGCATTTAAATCTATGGTGTATAAGCGTCTACGGAGTTCGAATTATATTCAAAACAATGTTTACGTAACTCATACAAAAGACATACATAACTCTGTATACTATGCACTACTGACACCGTATTAGAATTATGTAATTCTTAAGCGAAAGCAAAATTGCTCAAAATGGTTCTCTCATTCACTGACACGTCGCGCCGTCAAATGTTAATAGATATGTATAAGTAATATATATAGGTATTTTATTATCAACATAGATGTGGTTAGGTACACATACATATATTCTATTGGGTATTCTATCGGATGTCGCATGAATTTTAATGTTCAACATTTATGTCGGATATAATAAATTAATAAATAGAAGGTGTTATATAACATTATTCTTTTCAAGGTCTAATAAATTAGTATAGTGAAAAATGTGTTGGCATCGTATATATTATATTAAAATTCGATTATACACCTATAGATATATCTGTTAGAATTAATCAAAATGAATCGATAAATCGATTTTATTTTTCTCCGCCCATTATAAGCAGGTTATACAATTCGCAATACCCTCTTCGTGTTTAACTTTCAATTGATTTTTGGCAACTTCTTCATCGGAAGGAATTGTCGTCACTTGTCCTCTTTATCTCTAACGTTCCATTCAGCAATTTTATATTCTGTACGGTTAATTTGCTGCAACATATTCGCGACTTTAGCAAATCTTTGTTCATCTTCATCTCCACAGTCATTTCTTTCGGAGAATTGTCAATGGAACATCATCGTCTGAATCCTCTTCAGTTTCTGAACCTTTTCCTACACCAACAAAATCGTTTTTTTTTTCTCCTAAAATAATATACACACTCTAAATTGATTGACAGATATCTTCACTAATCTTATTTCGTGTAGCGGAAACAAACTGATATGTATCGTATTCGTACGTGTCCTTTTGCCAGTTTTTTTTTAAATTATATTTTGAAAAAGGATGTTACACTTCAAAAACGTAATTTCGTAATTGTACCGATTCTTTTTTACCCCCGTGTATAGTTGTCATATGGTGTTATTTCCGATTCTAAAAATAGCATCGGCGCATACTTCCGAATATCAGTCTCTCATTCGTCAACCAATGACTCGCTTGCATTCAGTTGCCACGCACCCTCTGATTGGGCGTTCGACGTCACGTTATTTAAGGGGGGCTTGTTGACGCAGCGAGGTTATATAAGGGACGTGCAGTTCTCCCGCGAAAAGTTTTATCATCCCCGTCGTCAGATTGACGTAGATCATCGATAAAAAGCAACCATTTTTCTACGCCCACTGCTGCTGTATGGCATAAGCGCTGAGCTGATTTTGGGAGCGTAGGAAAAGTATTTCATCCATCGTTGTGTTTTGTTCTTGTGATTTTGAAATTTCCATGGACGAAAAACGTATTTAAATACGGATCTCAACGTTGTATTTTTCTCCGGTCCTGATCGCCGTCATCCTTGGAAACCTCGCCCTCCAAAGTGAAATTCTTCCCCCGTGAATTCAGTGTTGTTTTGTATGTGTGTAAGTTAGTTTAAGTTTTTTTTTTTATGTAGCTATTTGTAACGAACTTTAATTTAGTTGTTTTCTGTTTTTTTTTTCTCTGTTCTTTTTACCGTTTAATTGAAGCCCATCGTTGGCAATTTTGTATCGTGTGTCAATTCATATTTAATTAGTAATCTAAAATTACAGTTCGTATAATTAATGCATGCTCCATAGAGTAAGTAGTTTTTTTTTTGTTTTTCATAGCACACTAAGAAATTGCGCCAATTTTCAAAATTTACCTCCTTGTTTACAACATTAATTTAACTTCAATATTTACATATAATCAACTTGCGTCATCTTTTTTTTGTGTATATTTTTTTGTTTGTTTATTATTCAAGATTTAATATTTAATAAATTTCTCTAAATTATATATATTTCTATCCTTTTTTTATTTATTTTATCATTCAGCAAAACTAACTGCAAGTACCATACCTTCTTTTCCTCAATTTGTTATTTTGGGTTATAGCAAAACTAGGTTACATCGACAGGTAAGAGGCACGTAAATAATCCAGTGGCGCCCAAACAACATCGGTAGCGGAGGTACTATCCCGAGCTCAGCAATGTGCCCTTACGTAGTGGGTTTCACCGAACAATAAATAAGATTAAAAGTGTTTTATTTATCCCTTCCCCCCACCTCTCCTGGTACATTGCTTGATTGATTTTTGTTTTATATTTTGTTTTCTTTCATTTATAAATTAATTCAAATTCTTTTTTTTGTAAGAAAATAGCTACCTACGTTTTTTTTTTTATGAAATTTTAGTGCACTCCCTGAGGTACGTAGCATGCTTACAATAGCTTCTTTCAAAATTTGTCAAGGAAAAACACGGCATCCTTCAAAGTAATGTTCTTAAATATCTTTAAAATACACATAATTAAACATTCGACCGGCATATTAATGTAAGGTATCAAAATGAAGATTCTCCAATGCCCTTTCGTGATGATCTAGTGAGCCATCCTGTTCCCATTTGAAAAAATTAAATTAAATCATAAAAACTAAATTTTGGACGTAGAAATGCGCGTAAAAAACTGTGTATACAGTAAAAACGAAACAGTTTGTTCTTATCATGTTTATGCAGTAACACCTGAGCGTTTTAAGAACTCCAAGGCACTCTCGATGAAAAGAAAAAAGATTTTTATGTCAGGAAATCTCAAATTTGGTGCAGTTGTACTCAAAATGTTATTCCGAATCAAAATATCGAAAATATACAGGTAGTCCCTATTAAAAATCGAAAATCAAAGTGATTTCCGGTAAAACTGAAAGTGACAAAAATTTATTGACTATGTCAAAAAAGGGAAGTTTATGCCCCGTACTTCATTCCCAAATTTCGTTTCTCAAATACAAATTATAGAGGCGAACCACCTCCCAGAAACACCCGGTATATTATAATTACTGCACGATCTAATATTATAGTGACAAGGATCTGATCGCTTCAGTAGATATTCTTCAAAATAACCAGGCAACCTCCCATTAATAATACCATGATAAATAGTAGACTCGCCCGCTGAACGCACCGCTCCACCGTTAGCCAATCAAGTATATTTAACATAACTCTCCTAGGAGTATTAAATGTTACAACCCAATACAATTCGCATAGCCGCGTTCTGCAATAACTGCAATCTATGTACATCAGTTCTGTTACATGCTACCAACAAAGAGTAACAATAAGGGAAATGCGGAAAAATTGTAGTTTAATATATTAACATTCTACACCATTGAGATAAATTATGTGACCAACTTTTTATCTAATTTTTTACATAAAAAGTCTATTTGATGAGAAAAAATAAGTTGCGGATCCAAATACACGCCTAAATAAATAAACTGACTTACGAACTCTATATTGAGACTTGTACTTAGTGCAATTTGTCTTAGAGCCTAGTACTATGCACTTTGTTTTTAACACATTAAGCCTAAGTTTGTTATTACAAAGTCATTGAAACGACACGTCAAGTTCCTCGTTCAAAGCTTGCGTTATCTCCTCCATATTTGATCCAGACACAGACATGCCTAACTGACTAAGAAATGACTGTCTCAGAACTGCATGCATATCGTTTATATAGATGAGAAACGGCAGCGGCCCAAGCACGCTCCCCTGCGGAACCCCCACCTTGCACTCAATTTTGTTAGAAACTTTACAGTTTATTCTAGTTCTGTAATACCTGTCACTCGAGTAGTCCTGCGACCATTATAATACCACTAATTCAATACCGTAACTTCCTAATTTTTGTATTAATCTCTATTAATACTATTAATTGTTTCGAAAGCTTTCTGTAGGTCAATAAAAACACACAACACAACATTCCCATCGTTGATTTCTTTTCTCCAGTTTGCCCAGACATACTGAAGCGCAAACTCGCAGGAATAATTACTGCAGAACCTGGATTGACCTTCCAAAATTATTTTATTAATTTCGAAATGATCGCTAAGTTGGTTGCAGTATTTCCAGTATTTTATCAATCACGGGTAGCAGATTTATTGGTCTAAACTTACCTGGTTGTAATGGTTTTGATGTTTTAGGTATTGGTATAATTGTGCTTGTTTTTAATTCACTAGGTCCTCGACCAGTTTGCAGTGAAGTATTGACGATGTGTAGTAACGGATATCCAATTACATCAAACATTTCTTTTAATAATTTGACATTCAGGAAATCATCACTTGAGGATTTGTTTTTCATCCCTATCACCACTTTCGTTAGATCATACAGGCTTAGCCAGCGAAAACCCGATAACCTCGCACCATGAAGATTGTCAACGCACTCCACACCTGCTTTTCCAGCTGGTGTACTCTGTACAATTTCCTTTATGGTACTTGCGTAGAATTTGTTAAAATTTTCTTCTAATCGCACTCCCTGATCCGTGAATTCAATACAATCGTAGTTTGCTTGTTGCTTTTTGTTATTAAGTAACACCTTCAGTATCCTCAACATCTTTTTGCCATCACCTTTGTTCATATTAATATTTTTCTCATAATACTTTTCTCTTTTGGCTTCGAATATCTCCTATTCGACCAATTTTCTTGCCCTTTTATAGCTCTCCCAGTCATTTGGATGGCGTATGATGTGAAATCTTGTATAAGCATTATCCCGGTTTTTCTGAGCTTCAAAGACCTTTCTATTTAACCACTCAGTGCTGCCTATACGTTCTCAAACCACATTTTCCAAATTATTTTTTCCTATAAATTAAAACTACTCCCAGTCACTAAGAACCTTACGACCCCAAAAAACCGGTTATCGTAATTAACCAGAGTGAGATTTACACCCTAGACCTCCAGACAGAAAGCCAAGCATGCAAGCCATTAGACTATCAGATAAATACTTTTATTTATCGCCCACGCGTAATAAAATAAGTAATAAATTATCTTTATCCGTGGGCCTATTCGAATAATACTCTGCGACGTACTATCTCTATATTCACACCAGTGATGAAAGAAACCAATCAGCTCTTTCTTCTTATCCTCAATGCATACTAATAATTGTCGGATTACACGAGATACAGATATGCGCATAGGAGACTTGAAAATTATATAACGCTTTAACGGTGCTATTACACTAGACGACGATTCGCAGTAGCAGCCAACAACTTCAGCCTTGACCGTGAATCGCTGCGAATTCAGGTCAAACTTATCGGGCACCGCCTATGCACCGCCGCATAGCCAAACGGAACGAACGGCACCATACAAGTGACACTTTGTCACATATAAGCAGAGAGATTTGCGTAACGCTTCGCATTCGTTGTATAGGCAATTGCAAAATAATTATTTCTTCATATTTTATCACCGGCAACTGCCCATTAACGGCACACATATACGTGCATATATGCATAAATACGGTCAGACAGATACGAGTAGGTGCAGCAAAGTATCAAAGGTAGTAATTTTAATCGCCCGATTTGATGTAAATTGGCGGTATTGTTTCTGCGAGTTATGTTGCTATGTACAACGTTGGGATATACTATAGCAGTGACCCAAAGCCTTTATTTAAGAACATAATATTAGCATATCAACCTACGTAAAGCAACATTATTTCTATTCTAATTTTACTTACTTATGATTTTCTTGGAATTAGTTTCTAGGATGTGTGCACAGCTATTTAAATATATGTACAACCATCGATAAATATTATGCAAATATGTAATCAATGATCGTTAACATAAAAAAAGCAAAATTGACATTTTTAAATCAAATCTATACTAAACAAAAAAAATATCCTGTCTGGCATAGCGAGACAGAAAGACCATAAGTTACAAAGTGGTTAGGTGCTTTTCTTGCTGATATTCTTTAAGGCATAAAATAACTTAGCTTATAGCATATGTACCCCAATAGAGAACTCAGTAATAATAATAATGTTTATTGTCGTTCGTTCAAAGAACATCGACATTGTCAATAAGTATAAATATAAATGTGAGCATAAATATAAGTTGCACGCAGATATTAGATAAATATACAATAAATACAAGCATGCGGGTTTCCAAAAAAACCATTTCCGAATATTTCTGAAACTAAACTCACCTCTGGATGTTCGATGTATTCGACGCCGTGTTGAGCTGTCGCGTTCGGTTCGACGGTCCAAATTTTTAGCCCCCCTTTCTTGAACAGTCCCTGATTCGGCACTAAATTTAAGTGAAGCTGTTTACCGAAAGCACTGAGTTTCAAACTAGTCCTGTCGTTCGCGGATTTGGCACTGTACGACCGCGAATCCGGATTATCTTTATCTTGGTCGACTTTCGCTCGATGACCGCTTGCGGTCGCCTTATCGGACACGGAATTCTCCTGACTCGATTGTATGCTGCGCCTGCTCCTCTTCACCTCGTGAAATTGTACCAAGTCGTATTCCGGTACTATAAAAAAGTACACCATTATTAACAATACTAAAAGAACTCCTTTACTAGTAATAAGTGGATATGTAAGAATTATATTAATGTTGCGAATCTTAGAATTTCCAATTTAAATTAATTCGGTCTGAGGAATTCAGAAAACCAAACCAGGTGTTAACAAAAAACGTTTTGTTTAACAACATATATATTTTTGTATAAGTATATGATTTCTTTCTTTTCGTTATATTAAAATAATAAAAAAAAAGAACTAAAAAGTGAAAAAGTGCAATGAATCGGCGAAAAGTGAGATACCCAAAACAATTAGGGGAAAGCTGGACAAAACGGTGATGCTAAGGTTGAATCAACATGGTTTTTGACAAAGTAACTACAACTGCTAGAATATTTTGACAAATGGCGAGAGTTATGTCAAACCTTGTTTCTTGTTTTAAAAATGGAGGATGTTGCAAAAACCATTATGTTCCCATATTGCCCCATAATCAGGCATAACAGGGGATTTTATATGGGGGGCAAAATGGGAATTAACTTTTAACAAATTTCACATGTAAAACGGTGGATCAACATTCTCAGGATCAATCTCAGTACAGCCTTCGTGAGCCCATTTTCTGCACTGAACTGAACACACTGAATCCACCCTTTCGTGAAGACCTCTGTTCTTTAGTCGTCGCAATAAAGACTTTGTATCAGAGGTTGGGAAGTTATCGCTGTCAAGGTCTCTAGTTGCGTTTATTTTAAGCTTTTTTGCCATCTCTTTAACTGTGCTTTGCTTCAAGTTTCTGCCAAAATCTTCTGTCCATCTAGAAGGCCTGAGCAAAGCTTGTTCTTTTATTTTCGCGTCCAGTTGATGTTTGTATGGTGAATATTTTCAGGTATTACAGCAAAATGTTTACTGTTGTTGTGGTTGGAATCATTGTCATTTATCTGACAGTGTAGATTTATTGTTGCATCCATAGACTCACTTTGGTTAGTCTTGCTACTTTTTCCAGGCATATTTAGATATTAAGGTGCTGTATTTGTAACATGCATGATTGTCTAAATGAATATCTGTGTGTGACAAATTCACAGCACAGGGTAACACGGGTACGTCACCATATTGCTCGTTTCTTAACTCCCAATTTTTAATAAGTAAAGTACAAACATTTGCTAAGATTACATTTACAAACATTTATAAAGAACAAAGCCATAACCGTATATTACGTGTCAAACATAATCATTGAAATTAAATCCTACAAATAACTGCATGATCATACTTACTATTTGTAGCATGTTGTAAATCAAATAATTTTAATATCTATGAATTTCAATAATAAATTTTTGCTCAATTATCGCACATGTTAAGACAGATAGTTAGAGATAGCAGCACGTATTACTATTAAAAATCACATCACCATTTTGCCCTGCTTTCCTCTATTTGAAAAAATTGCATAGAATTCAATTCTGAGGCCATATGTAAATTTTTGTAAACATTCTTAAAAAAAAACTAAAAATCACAATTTAAAATCTCTAAAGTTGATTGATATTCAAACAATCTTGTCAATTGTTGCAAAATTAACATAGCCAAAACTAAAAAGTAGGTTCCCAGTATAATTCGCTGTTGCAAGAGATTTTGTTGTCAAATTTAACAGATACTTTTAATCTAAACTACTCAGTAAACGTTACTTTTATTAAAAAGGATATATTTTTGTTTGTTTTTCCTATTCAACTGGAAACAGTTAGCCTAAAACTTATAACATTGGGTAATTCAAAATAAATTTTGGGGTTCTTAGACATGTTGAACCTATTTTAATAATAAAAGAAAAAATTCTATATGTTGGAACATTTACGTCAGTCAGTGCATAATGAAAACTAAAAATTAATCAATTTTTGAGAGGATTCCGCCAGTTCAAAGTAAATTTCTGCCGATAAAAAGGAATTCTCTTGCATATCTAAACATACAAAACTTGGAAGAAATGAAAGTTAAAACATTTTATTGATTCGACATCTTAGTTTCGTAACATCCGCTTTTCAGATATACTTAACAGTATTTTTTTTTATGTGTTTGCAATAACGATATTTTAACGTTTATAAACTGAGCTGAAATGAGATCTGGGTTCCGACGCCAAAAGGAAGACTTTGAAGGTTTAATTTCCTTAGCAATACATAAACTACAGCGATTATATTGTATCATAATGATTGTGCTTACCTAAGTCATGATTGTCTACGTGAAAGGTGCTTCTTAATTCTTCTATTGTCATGTGTTTATGCACCTGAAACAGAAAGAGGAAATATAAGAACACATCTTGAAAATTGTATAATACGCGTTTATACGAAATACGAACAATTATATACACATAAAAGTATAAGCATTTAAATATTGTGTCAGTTACAACAGAACATTTATACTTCCCACACAGTAGGAAATGTCTGATTTAATTAAAAGTGAAAACAGCTCTTACTTCTTTTTTACGTTAAAGAAGTCGTGAATCTCATTACTTATGCTTATATTCATCTTTTTATGTAGATATTTATTAGATATAATTGCATGTAATTACTTTTCAATTTTTTTAAAACGATATATGCAAAAAAAATAATAACTGGCGTTTATCTTTTTTTATATTCTAAAGCTACTGGAACGACTACTATTTTTCTACTAGCCAACACTTTTCATTTTCAACTAAATCTTAAAAGTTCTCTCTGGAAACTGTTTACTTCGCTTTCAAATTTACGGTGATACCGATAGCGCAGGCACGGACGTTCACATTTAAGTATGCGCACAAAACAGAATAGTTAACAACAAACCGTGATATGCATTATTTATTATTTATTCACCTGCGTCTCGGTCCTTAACACGCGTTGCTCTACATAGCACGTGTTTTCTCCAGATATTTAAATAGACTATTTATATTTTAATAGGAGTTATTTACCGTGGAACAATGCAACGCATGTTTACGTTGATGGCTTACGATTTTGTTGTATGATAAACTGGACGGAAGTAACAATAACTAGGATAATCTCTTGTTCAAAGTTACAACACACAACAGAAATGAAATTAAAGATGAGGTCATAAATGCAGGCATGTGTATACTTGTACTAATACAAAAGCCTTTCTTCTATTAACAAATCCTTTCTCTTTACCGCCTTCTTTATGTTTTGGAATTAAGAACGAATTTGGGACACAAATCACGGTTCTAGTAGGTACAGTTGTTCCCGAAAAAATTGTAAATTCTTTGTTTATATTACAAGCTTTACTCAAAACTAAATTTAAGGCACGAGCATGACAATGTACAAAAAGAGCTTGAGGTGTAATTGTTTTTTTTTTTACTTTGTAAATATTTAAATGCCCTGCCATAACAGATGCACCATCATATGTTTGAGCGACTAATTTTTTTTTTTAATCATATTTTTCGCTGTTATTTGATAAAAAGTTAAACTGGTGTTCGACCGGATGATACATCAAAAAACTCCAAAAATCTTTCAATAAATTCACCGCTCTTGACACGTAATATGATTGATAAATAATTGAGACTTACAGTAAATATCTGTGGTTACATCTACTTGCCAAGAAAAAAACCGGACCTTCTTTAATTTCTGTATCTATTTCTTGTTTTAATACAAAAGAAATACAATCTATTAAATCATTTTGTATAGATTTAGATGTACCTGAAAAAAATATTACTACTAACAAATTTATTAAAACTAAGTTGATATTTACTAAAGAGTTCGAGTAATTCTTTATAATTTCCACGATTAAAAGAATCTGAAGTCTCATTGTGCCCCCGAAAAGCTAAATCTTGTGATGCTAAAATAGTATTTTAAAACACAAGTGTCATAATGACGTTTATGTAATGCGAGTACAAGTTTGGATCTCGAGCCGCGTAGCGGCAAGAGATTCAAAGTACGAGCATTACATGTCATTGTGGCACACGTTTTTTACAGTATTTTTTCTAATTTGCACATTAATCGTCTATATTACGTTCCGGCAAAAGTCCCCCCCCCCCACCCACGTTAATATCTCATTACAGCACAGTATGCTGTAATAGCCATATCAGCACTGCGTCGTCTTTTGTTTTAGCTTTATTACAACACCCGATTAGAAAAATATTGTTACGTCTATTAATTTTCTTAAATTTTTGCGGTTTTCTCTAACTTCATTATTATAGGCAATAATTGCATCTTTGCGCGCGCTGTCTACAGCACTAGCAATATTTTGTTTTCCAAATAATTTAAATGTGCACAACGATGAAATGTGTTCTTTAGACTTAGAATGCCGTTCAATAGCGCGCGGTAGATTTTCTTAATCTGTATAACCTAATTTCGACCACGTTTCGGTTTGGTTACAAAAAAGTAGACATGCCCAACAAAATAATCTTTCCCGTTCAATTGAAGCAGTTAACCAACCACATTTAGTGTACCATAATGAACTAAAACCACGATTTTGCCGGTTGCCGTCGTTAGATACTACAGATAAATTAGGCCGTGGTTTCTCAATGTTTTGTACGATGTGTAATTTCGTCTCAATGTTTAAACAACCAAAAGAATTTCTTACCAACCAGTGGACAATATCTTGGCGAATTCTAATTTCGTTCATTTTATCCATTTTGTGTGCGTAACCTAACAAAACTCACCCAACGCTTTTTAAGTTATTAGTACTGGGAGCTGGGAGTCGCATGGGCAGTTGCGTAGCAACGTTTTACGACCGATAACGCAACATGCCGATCGGGTAGGATCTCACCGCGGCGGCAAGCCACCAACCGTACGTATTCGGCGTATAAAGTGCACGTGCACTTACGGCGACACATTGCTTTCAGCCATGGCATTAATCATCGGTGCGGAGCTAAATCTGTGGCTAGCCTCCTCGCTTGCCATTTTAGTGCGTACAGTAAAATTTCGCGCATTATTGGAAATTTGTTTGCATTTTTAAATTAAGTAATGAATAAATATACTATTGATTATATATTTTTTTGCAAAATTGCTTTATTTTAATAAACGCTACTTATTTTATTAAAAATAATAGGGGAGGCTTAGCCTCCGTAGCCTCCCCTGACGAGCCGCCACTGGAGAAACCATTCCATTACCTTTACAGCGCCATTTTCAAAATTCTCTACACGAATTTTGCCGAAAGCAACCTCTAATATAAACAAGTCAAGTATACTAATCATCACTTTTAAGTCTATATACATAAAAATGTTTTATTAACGTTGTAACCTGAATACCTGCAACATACCGTATACATACACATATCGGCTTTAGCTCGAATGCATTCTTGCGCAAGGCGAACGAGCAAACGCCATGTGTGCAAACGCATCGAAATACCAGACAAAATGCAAACGAATCTGCAAAAAATTTAACAGCCTAGTCATTAATTTCTATGCTCACCAAAGAGGTTAGTATCTACACATATACGTATATTGAGCATCACGTTGTATCTTTGTAAATCTAATTGCGATTTCGCAAAATACACAACGAATAACCACTGCTGTCCGAGTCGCGTACGATCACCTCTTGCAAGCAAGCACAAAATAAATACGTATTATGCATGTATATTATTACTGTATATGTAGTAAGCATTTGCAGAACGGGTTTTGTGTATACGGCAGAAAAAAATGTAAATTGTAAAAATTCGCCGAAGAAAATATATGATCCTTGCGTCATTAGTTCAGAGCGTAAGCAAGTAGTGTGAGAACCTAAAGATGTACTCAATTTATCTATAGGTGAGCTGTACTTTCACCACTACTTAGCTCGTTTATTAGTAGGTACCTACATCCACTGTAGGAAAAGGAGATTTGTTGCAATGAATGTCAGTTGGATGTGCGATTAGATAATATGCAAAATTTTCTATCGATCATTAATAAGAGAAGTGATGGCTAACATGTAAGTAAATGTAACTTATGGGAATGCAATGTAGGAAGTAATTACAGTGATTTTACAACCATTAATTAACTACATCTTACTATCTGTGATATTACATTAAAACATTTCCTTATTTTGATAAATTTACATTTTTACCCGCTCTTAAATATAATATTGTTGAAATATTATATTTCAATTTGATCAGGTTTGGCTGCATACCCAGCAAATTTACCTCTTCAAATCCCTAACAAGTACACTAAACCAAAAAGGTGCGTAAATATAATAAAAAAGTACCTTGATCTAATAAATTTTTCATTAAAATTCGTCCAACGTACCCGTTTATCATTATAATAAACCACCGTTTATTGTATTAACGAATAAGTACGTTCATGTATGTAATAAAGCATGTTATTGATATAATGAACTAATTTGAATAATATGTGATAGTTCTATTCATTATACAGGGTTAGTAAAAAGTCCCGGAACGGTCGAATAACTTTGTTATTTGAAAACTATGATTTCTGAAATTTGGTATGGGGGTATAGTTAATATAAATGTATTTTATGCAATACAGTTAATATTTTTTTCACTTCCGGTTTAATCGGCAATACGCCCAACTTGTTTTTTTTAAATGGAACGCCGAGATTTTTTTAACACTTTTGAATGCAAAATAAAAAACTACGTTCAGGAAGTATTAAGATGTTTATTTTTATTCACAAGAAAACAGTTAAAAAATTAAAATAGTGTCCTAATACAGAAAAATCAAGGTACCTTTGAAAAAAGTTGTTGTTTAGTGTTTACATTCTTTTTGCCGTCACATTTGACAATTTTAAAAGCGTTTTAACTTTTGCATCGCTATAAATTTACTTATTTTAAACATTGACACATTTGAAAATGGCAGAAAAACTTACTGAATCAGAACGAATTGAGATATTAATGATTCGTGGGTACGGTGATCGTCAACGTTCTTTTGAAGAGGTTCGTATTTTGTTTAATACTGTTTATCCGGATCGTCACATTAGTAAAAGTACGGTATGCCGAACAATTCAAAAGTTTGAAGTCTTTCGTCAGGTGAAGGATTTACCTAGAAGGGGACGTCCATTAACAGCAACAGATGAAGAAACTAGTTTGAATGTGTTACTTACAGTGGAAGAAAATCATCACGTGTCCACAACAGAATTAGGTCAAATTCATGAGCTCTCTCAAAAATCTGCTCATACGATTCTTAAATCAGCAAGAATGAAAGCCTATAAAATGTATCCCGTCCATGAGTTAACTGAAGATGATCCAGATCGTAGACTACAATTTTGCGAAACAATGACGGAATTGATCGAGCAGCAGCCTAATGTTTTAGATCACATCATTTTTTCAGATGAGGCAACGTTTTGTCTCAACGGCACTGTGAACAGACATAATTGTCGCTACTGGTCAATTGAAAATTGCGTCCTCAAAAGGTGAATGTCTGGGTTGGTCTTGTTGGAAACAACATCATAGGACCATTTTTTATAAGAGGAAATTTAACTGGCAACGTCTACTTAAATTTATTGCGAAATGAGGTTGTTCCAGCACTTGCGGCCCTCTTTCCAAATGCAAACATAGGTGATCACCCTAATGCACATTTTTGGTTTCAACAAGATGGAGCCCCCCCCCCCCCCATTTTGCCCATAATGTCCGCGATTATTTGAATGAAATTTTTCCGGGACGTTGGATCGGACGTAGAGGAGCAATCGAATGGCCAGCACGTTCGCCAGATCTCTCGCCATTAGATTTTTTTCTTTTGGGGTCACATGAAATGTCAAGTGTACAAAAATCGTCCCCTTAATCTTGAACAATTGGAAGAGAGAATAGTTCAAGAAGCCAATCGCATCACTCCAGAACAAATACAAAATGCAATAAGAAATTTTACTGACCGTTTACATTTTTGTCAAATTGTAAATGGAGAGCATTTTGAACAATTATTGTAATCGCAACCTGAATAGACAGGTATCTTGATTTTTCTGTATGAGGACACTTTTTTAATTTTTTAACTGTTTTCTTGTGAATAAAAATAAACATCTTAATACTTCCTGAACGTAGTTTTTTATTTTGCATTCAAAAGTGTAAAAAAAATCTGGGCGTTCCATTAAAAAAAAAAAAATTGGACGTATTGCCGATTAAACCGGAAGTGAAAAAAATATTAACTGTATTGCATAAAATGCATTTATATTAACTATACCCCCATACCAAATTTCAGAAATCATAATTTTCAAATAACAAAGTTATTCGACCGTTCCGGGACTTTTTACTAACCCTGTATTAATACTGAAGATTATCAAAATAATAACTTTAGTTTATTGAGTTAATGCTTACTGTACATTGAGTAGACTACAGAAATTCCTTTTTTGATGTAGCTTAATTATTATATTAAAGAACCCCGTTCGTCAGTAATAAATAAATGCGTTGTGGATTATATACACTACCGATCATAAGTGTGATCGCATCTAATATATTGCGTTAAACGTAGTAGCTACTATTTAAAAAAAATGCCTAAATACTTTGATCGCATCAGGTGTTGGAAATTAAAACGAAAGAGTTAGATTGATGATTAACTTGTTACAACGGCAAATGTTTTAAATTTTACTCTCCTTTATTAAGCTATCCTTACTCTAGATAATGCTACTTCCATCCATGAAGCGACGATCTACGAGATAAAGACATTAGACTTCAATCTGCCAGCCTATAGATCAAGGCGTCCGATTACGTTAAAAATTACATGGAATGCTCTCTTCCGCCTTCCAACAAAATCATGGGCACAATATTGACTCTCCACATCGCGATATTTTCATATTGTGGGAGCATCCACAATTATTGCTTATTATACAAAGATGCAAAAATTAAAAAATTATTAAATCCATAATATGTATAGTTTATTTGTCTTCAATTATCCTTTGTATTCCAGTTACTAATCATCAAGTTATATCTTGAACTTAAAATGCTACTCCGTTGTAATCAACAACGAATAGTCCGCGTTTTCTAAACAATATTTACCGTGAAATTTCTGAGCAGTTTCTAAAAAAAATCGATACGAAATTTTAAGATATAATCAGCATAATTAGAATATTAATTTCCTAGTAAAGAAATATATCACTATCTTTAATATATATGTACTTTACATATCTATCAAAAAACAGGTTGTCCTTTCACGTTATATAGCATTAATGGTAAGGTTATCCTAAAACTAACTTAACCCATTGACATATGTACATTATGCAACATGAATTTTTTAACCTAAATTATCAGGATTTGTCAATGTATCGATTACACACTAATAGACTGCATTAACAATTCTTATCCTCTAAGATTAGACAAAAACCGGTTTGTTAGCTGGTCCTATTGCGAAATGTTAATGGCAATTCGTCTACAAACAGATGATTGTTTAAATAGGTAGTTTATTGATAGTTAACACCTCCGTCGTAATCATAGTATGTACTTACATAATTAAAAATAAAAGTGCTGTGACAACAAGTAATAGTTAGCGTGCGCATAATGCAATTGGCATATTATAAATACTATCTACTATAGAACAATTAACTTTTATTATCAAAGCGAAGATCATAAAAAGGAGATGCACTGTGAGGAATTAATTGCATTTGTTTTTAATTTACAGTGAACATGTTTTACAAATAATATTACAGCTGTTTAACATTATGCTTAAATGTTAATAATGTAATATGCTCGATTCACATTTTCCCATATGTATGTGTTATGTAATCCTAAGGTATAAAGTGAAAGAATTTTGCGTTAAGATTAATAGTTTATTGAGATTTATAATAAAAGGTTAAGTGTATATAAATTTTGTATAACACTTTTACAAATGACTGAATGGAAGATCAACTAGGTAAGGATTCTCTTTAGAATTATAGGTTTAAAAATTAAATTAAAATTGCACAAATATTCTTTATTAAATATCATATACAGGGCCATGAACATCTACTATCTCAGATTTATCAATTCACGATGCACTATTAATAAACTGTGTGAAATACTGACTAGGTCCAGAATTGGAAGAAATGGAGGTATATGGTGGACTATCACACAGGCAATACGGCTTTATCAAGGGGAAATTGGCGATACATGTGCTTGAAGCTGTAGTAAATTGGGTTAAACATTGTGAAGATAAGTGATGTGTGCTTATTGAGATGTTAGAGACACATTCAATAACGCTAGTTGGGATCGTATAGTGCGAAAACTAATAAGCAGAAGCATATCAAAATACTTGGTCAATATAATAGCCAATTACTTTGACGAAAGACGACTCCAAATTGAGAACAAAGAGGAAACCGGGCTGGCGTACCTCAGGGTTCTGTCCTTGGACCTATCCTATGGAACATATTTTCTGATGATATTTTTGAAATACAACTTACTGTACAGTCCGAGCTGATAGGTTATGCGGATGATCTAGCGTTGATGGTAGCTGCTGAAGGTCGATATAGACTTATAAGAGGAGTTAATGAAAATCTGAGAAACATTAGCATGTGGCTAGTTGAAGATAAATTGCAGTTGGCACCCAAAAAAACTGAGGCTTAAACTTACGGATGTGGATGAATTTCAAATTTATGACGGTAGATTATCATATGACCCAAGTATTGACTGGGCATGGTGCATTTAGAGCATTTGCAAAGCGGTTTAAGAAGGATGACACTGATCTTTGTGGGTATTGCGATGTTGAAGACACACTTCAGCAAACGATTTTTAAGTGTATGCGATGGTTTGGCAAGAGAACGCGTGTCAATTTTGAAATAGGCATAAATTTAACATCTGAAAACATGGTTGGAGAGATGGTAAAGTCTGAAAACAGCTGGAAGATCATACACAGCTGGCTAAAGGAATTGTTGGCTACTAAGGAACTGGAGGAGTACGAAAGGCAATCGACATCTGGGGAAGAATATAGACTGCTCAGTGTGTTTGATGATAAGTCCCAACGGGATGGTTCCAAGCACACAAAGTGTGGCGAAGCGGGGAGGTTTAGTGTGTAGGCTCGTGGTTGCACACTCCTCACGAGAATGTCACATCCAGTGGGGTATGGACCCCTTTTTGTGTCTTCTTCTGAAGATTCCTTCTCTTCAAAAAAAAAAAGAAAAAATTCACGATGCATTAGTAATTGATATAAATTATTTAGGGGCCAAACGCGATTAAATTTACGCGTAAAGTATTAAAAGTTCACGGCATTCCTTCTGGGCTGCGACTAATCGGAAAGAGTTTTATCTTTATGCATGACAACGACCCAAAGTATACAGCCCGAATATGCAAACAATAAAAAATGAAGCAAACATTTTGCAAATTACGACATGGCTACTGCAAAGGCTAGACCCCAACCCCACTGAGCTGTTGTGGAACTATCTTGGCAAAAAGGTGTGAATTCTTGGTAGCAATAGTGAAACCATATTCTATGTGGCACTCTATGTGTAGAAAATTAATCGCAAGGATAAATCAAGATATCACGTCAACGTATCTCATAATGATATTTTATGTTTCTGAAAAGACAAATTTTATTTAGGAAAAAAGCAACAAATAAGTCAGAGAAAATATAATAACAAAACAAAAATAATAATAATGGCAGGGATGATAAATGAAACAATAATAAATGGCAAATGGAGGTGAGGCAATCAACAAAAGTAAACATGAACTAGTTGATAAGCAATCTAAGGACCCAGATAGTTAAGATTGATCGTACAGTATTTTATATCTCAGCCTAAGAACGTGCTTAATGACACCCGGAAAATCTTTACTTAAATACAAATTTCTTTTAAATTACGAGTGAAATTAATTATTTGCCGTAACAATTATAGTTGCATCAATAAAATTTTACTACGAACGTGACTGAGCACGTTTATGACAAATTAAAGATTTATACGTTACATAAAGTCAAGGTTACATTATGTTTATCGTCGAATGGACGAAAGTACTTACATCAAAACAATAGTAACATCACTAGATTTCTCTTATCTTTTTTTTAACTGGCATCCTTTATAACTTGTAGGCATTACTGCATGCGTTCTTCTTTGTTTTAAGAAAAGAATAAGTAATGACAATTCAATATATAGAAAACCAACAAAACTTGCAGGAATCAGACAACTCATATACAGAATAGTGTTGGGTCCGTCGCGTCAACGAGGGCGTACACTTCTTCACGTACAACTAAAAATATGTACTCTATAGATTAAAATTATCGACCTTACACTTAACGGTAGAAAGGTTTTAAAGGAATAAAAAAAAAAGATTAAAATTATAAGTGAATATGACAAAAAACAGGTAGCAGTTACCTTGGCTACCACAAAAAAATTGCGAAAATGCCAGGAGAGCACATAGGGAGAGCATTTGAAGCCATTTCATTCTAATCGTGATTTATTACGCAGGTTGCAATTGTGTACTTTTTGCTTATTGATAAAAAATGACTTTCTGATACACGTTGCCGTAAAGAAAATTAAAAGACCATTTGAATGAGAGTTCACAAAATCCATGTTTCTTATTCATATTTTAAGTGTGGGGGCTGCTGCGTCCCCACGAATTATTTTAAATCAGCCCGTCATTAAAAGTTGTCCTCCTTGAATTTTATATAAATCACAGCGGTTAAACCGTTACTTGAGGTGGCTTCTTTCAATTGAAATGCTCTGTATAAATGTGGTGAACGCGCCAGACCCAACACTAATACAGAACCAAAGATTGTGTTTAATCTGTTAGAAGTTCTACACATGTAATCCATTTTTATTGTTCAATTTCGCCATACAATATACCTTTTAGTAAGGTCAATGCATGATATTAAGTCGTCACGTAAATATAATTGAGAAAATGATAAATATATAGGTATTACGCGACTAAATATTGTCATTGGATAACCATGGCACTGTTCCGCACGTCACATAAAGAAATGCTTTTCGAACAATGTATTATACATGCATACATATGAAAACTGGGATGTTGATTTGCCTGCAGTCTATAGCAACTATGAACGCATGAATTTATAACTCCTTTATTACGTAGGTATGTATCGGTCATTTCACAGCTTGCCAACGACAAGAAATATTTTTTTTTCCCGGCGACATGAGAAAACGGTAAAAATATCAGGGCGTATAAATATTTGTTCGGCCTTCGTGCTTCGATATTCGAAGGTTTACTGCCGGCTTTGTTTCACTCTTTATAAACTCCTCGCACGGTAATTAGGCGCAGCTTCCTTCGTCGAGCAAGATATGTCAATGGCAGGATGTTGTTTCTTTGTGCCTACTACACCGATTTCGCGTTTACGCCAGTGAGCAGGGACAAAATTTCAAAGTAACAGTAGCCGTACTAACAAAAATACGATGGAATTTAAGTCGTGTTTCCGCTATGTTTTTTTAACAAATACAAATGTCGAAGCAATAAGTTGAATATCGAATTATCATACATAAAAAATAAAATACATTTTTAAACTGTATCTACAAATTGTAAATGGAATAGAAAATTAATTTGCCCCGCACATGATAGCATGATGATAATAGCTTTGCTACTGAGCAATTCTGTCAAAATCAATTTGCTAGAAGGATGCAAGATGTATAGACGGATTAATACAAATAAAAGCCAACATCCTTCCTGTAATTAGCAAAACATGACTAAAGTTGACGCACAACTTTGACCAGAAACAGTGACCTTATAGGACATCCAATAGTCCTGCACGAGCTCAAACCAGAGGTTAGGTTACCAGAGATGCCAACGGACATTATACCCGTTAAACCACAGTTTAGGCAATCAATCAAAGCACTGATTCAAAGACAATACATAAATTAGCGTCGTTATCGTGAACTTTCGTTAAATGAATCTGAGGTGCCAAAACGTGTGGAGTTACAGTATTCCTCGTTTTATGACTGTAGTAGTTTGGTGTAGTTCGTACTTACGAAAAAAACTCAAAATAATGCGCATTCCAGAATATACAAACATGGCAAGGTGAGTAAATTATTATTTGTAACATATGATTTGTAGCTGTCTCTGTTTCTTAAATTAAAAATAGCTCTAACACTTAATTTTTGCAGTTTAAGTACACGTTCCATACCGGCATAATTCTCCTAGAAAATTGCACCATACATCGACGTCATCATTCCAGAATAAGCGAGAGTTTAGCTTTATCTCAAGGAAGGATACCACATCGGAAGAGGTGTTTTGTCGATGTATTTAAATTGTAGGCTTTTAACGTTTTTATTAAAATTTATTGATTGCGTTTTGTTAATGTTCCTCTGTAGGTTATGATCAGTCCTCCACTTGCCTAGTGTTTTTAAAGTATTTTCTATTTCGGTTATATCTCGTTATACAGAGTTGTGGTTATGGCACACCGTTAAATACTGTATGGTATGTCATTAACAGAAAGCAAAAATAAAAGGGGGGCAAAGCTAGTACCTTGTGGGACACCAAAAATACTTTGATCCCATCCAGATCTAATCCGCTCGTCATCCACCAAATTCGCTTGAACGCATTATTTCCAGTTGTGCAGATACGATCTTATACCGTTATATGCAACTCCTGGAAAACCCATTTTTCAAGTTTTCTCAACAGAGTTTAGTGATCAATCTGGTCAAACGGTTTCGAATGGTCTAATAAAACACTACATGTACAGGCTTTCCAATTGATCCCACTGGTTATTTCTTCCAAAAGGTCGAAAACGGCTTTTGTAGTTGCCCTTCCTCTTACGTAATCATTTTGTGTATTGTTCAGGACCTTATTTTTAGTTATCAAGTTCATCATCCGTTCGAATACTAATTTTTCTATGATTTTAGATATATTGGAAATAAAAGCGATTTGTTTGTAGTTCTCAAAACTGAACTTCTCACACTTGTCATTGTAAATAGAATCCCTAGTTTGATCTACTGATGGATCTAATATAGGGTGGGAGTTGGAGTTATCAGCAGTCATCTTTATGGATCAGAATCCGCTCTGGGTGTTTCCAAAATTCGGATCAGAGGTAAGTTCTATCAATGGAAGCAATATTCCTCTGGAGAAAAACTTCTGGACAACTAGTAGCTAAAAAGCTCGTCAACCCTTTGCTAAATACTAACAACTAAAACCTATTCAGACTCGGCAAACCCACATTGCCCTTTGAGATATCATCTGAATAAAAGATGGGTAAAGCCGAGACTGAAATGTATCGATTTTGCCAATGCGAAATCGAGACTGCAGAGCACATACTGCTACTGCAAAGGCACATACATTACAAACAATAGACAATATCTCCAAAAGCGATCAAAATGGCCGCACCAAAGAAAGCCTTCAGATTTGCGTTAAGCACGGGCGTTCATTGATAAAACTTGGTTAGGG
Source organism: Cetonia aurata (assembly GCA_949128085.1). NCBI lineage: Eukaryota > Metazoa > Arthropoda > Insecta > Coleoptera > Scarabaeidae > Cetonia > Cetonia aurata. Next base: position 60,376,584 of record OX421883.1, on the reverse strand, counting down.
TCTTCCATAGTAGATCGCTTCGGTGGCGGTGAGCAAACGCTTCTGTACGCCAACTATATGACAGAAAATTCGAATCTTTACAAAAAGTATCTTCGATTTTTTTTTTTTTCTAATCCTTATACTTTTTGAGATATAAGAGGAAGCCTTTCTGCACTCCCTTTTTTCAAGAGGGCTAGTTATAGAGAAAACTTCATTTTTGATTCAGCGAAACCATTTTTATACTACCAAAAAAATAAGGTAAAGTATAACACTGGACTGAAAACTTAAGATGCCACCCCAGATCAATTACCAGACACACATTGTGCAATCCCTGTGGACACTCAAGATTATTATAATGAAGATGCACAGACATATTTTTCTTTAACAAACATATTTCCACACACGCTTAACTACATAATAAATACCATCCATTTTCGGTTAAGGTGATATTTAAACAACAAAAGAAATTAACGCTAACATGACAATTTACCCCAAAGCGGACATTTATTTGCGACATACGAAGTTGTACGTATGTTTTCGTGCTGTTGAAACGTCATAATTATATTTGACATTCAATTGTTTCGATTTTGCTAAAACTCACTCAAGGTCGACAAATTAAGAGAACCGTGTATTCCGATAAGTGAAGGCCGCGAGTACCCTCCTTAATGGAAGAAAAGAAAACGCCTTCATGAATTTTTCAAAAGACATCTCAATCCTCACGCGCGTCCACGAATAACATTTGTATACCAATTAGGATTAACGTTAATCGAAAGTCAAATAAAAAACAAAATAAATAAACATGTGCATGGTTATTATTTTTTTTTTCTTATCTCCGGTTAAAAAGTATATTTAAATAATTTTGGGCTAGTCGTATGCATGCATTACGCGCCGTGAAATATGGACATAAATTATTGTCGTGTTATATTAGGTGTAAAATCAGAGATTTATATGTCCAATGTCACAGATTTTCCGTTAAAGATAACGATGATTAGTTGATTCGTTTAAATTTAAGATAATAAAAAGTTATAAAACAAAGGTATAATTCAAATAACAATGACTCATTGAACTAATACTATTTTTATTAATAATCATGTCAATAACGTTCAACTGGTAGTTGTATATATATAGGAATAAATTCATATTTTGAAGGTTCCACAAATACTATTGGAAACACAATAAACAAAGTAAGAAATATACTCAATACCTTGAACTATTAACACAGAGTCCTATTTTAGGTAACAAAAGGCGCATATCGTGAAAAAGCTATTTAAATCTAACGTAGCATGAAAGAAAGAAGAATAACAATAAGTCTACTTAACGTCTCCATCGCCTAGAAGCTAGAAGTCGAGTCGTTAAAAGCTAAGGTTAATACACCTACAACATCACAATGTAACAATCGGTGCAAGGTCATTAAATACAATTAGAATCTATAACTTTTTTAAACTGTGCTACTAGAAATTCCGACAACAGAATAAAAGCTCTTAAATATCTCAATAATTTTATTGCTAATATCCGTTGTAAATGTCAGAGGGGTTTGAAATAAAGCGGAGGGTGGTGCGGTTTAGGGGGTCTGCCGCTCTGGGTTGTAATCGGGCATCAAACGAAAGACTGCGAGACGCGAAGCGTAGTGTCTTTATACAACTGAGAGGCAAGAATTAAGAAAAAGGAATATACAGGGTGTACGATCATCGGTACAAACCAGTCACAGGTGGAGACGGGGGTTAGTGGAGACCGGTGCGGTTTAGCCGGTCCGCTGTTTGGGGCGTAATCCGTCATCAAACGACTAATTAGTTGGTTGGCTGAACAGGCCCGGCTTTATACTGTCATTCTAAAGGCTAAAAGAGCGGATGCTGCAATGTGTCACTCAATGAATTATGATTTGTAAGCACTTTATTTAAACGAGCGAGTAATACTTTGTAAATATAAGACTTATTTAGCAAATAAAGTGAAATGCAAAAAATTAAGTGAAAAAAAATAAAATTTTATATGCCGTAAGCCTACTTTGTGACTGCAGGGCAATTTTGTGACACATTAACATTTGAGAATGTTTTTTTACCGCATAAATCAGAATTCTGTTTTATCGACGTAATATTGGACTTGTGATGGTTAAGTGATAGTTTCTGAACGTACTTCGTATACAATCTGTGATATACGACACTGATGCGTTGTATTTTATGTGTTAGATTAGTGTCACTGGTTAAATCATACTGTGCTCAAACTTTGTATTGCAGCCAAACTATTAGTGATTCGAAGTCAAGTTAAGGTATTTTATGGTTATTATTGTTATTTAGCTTTTTCTGTAAAAAAAAAAATTAAATGGATTTACTGTTTGACCAAAAATTATTCTTTTTGTAAATTTCGTAACTTTGAGAGGCTACTTTGTTACACATGACTAATGTCACAAAGTAACCCCTGGAATATTAAGGAGCGTTTTTCTGAAAATTTTCTGAAGGAGCAGTTTATTAATTAATAGTTACTATTATAGATTAAAAACCATGCCAAGACATTACAAAACAAAGCTGGACGCGCGGTACTATAAAAACTATACGGAGGAAACACTTCGCAATGCCTTAGTTGATATAATATCTCAAAAAATTGTCTTTCCGTCAAGCTTCCGCGAAATATAAAATTTATAAGAACACACTGTGGTTAAAAATGAACACAGGGCAGACAAAAAGTATTCAGCGACAATGAGGAGCAGAAATTCGTAAACCATATCATAGCTATGTTCATATATGGTTTTCCCATAACTTCGATCATTCGATTTAAGGTGTAAAATGAAGTCATACCTTGACCATTGTGAGAGAAAGGTTGATTGTTTCCGGAATAACTATCCAGGACCTGACTGGGCTAAATCATTTATGAAGCGGCATGATAAAATTCTTACTGAAAGAATCGCCAAAAATATATTCCACAGCAGAGCTGCCACAGACGCGGCTATCGTTAATACTTTTTTAGGTAATTTACAAAGGGAAATCGATGGAGTGCCCAGTTGCAACATCTGGAACTATGATGAAACAAACCTGGTAGATGATCCAGACTCCAAAAGAATTTTGACAAAAAGGGGAACTAAATACCCTGAAATTATTAGAAATGCTTCAATGGCTTGTACGTCCATAATGTTCTGTGGTAATGCAGAAAGTCAACTAGCGCCTTTATACGTAAATTATATATCTCAAAATCTGTGGTCAACATGGACCGCATATGGAGAAAAAATAATTCTCACTCTTATGGTGTAATCTGATTTGATTTCAGCAAATGAATAAAAATGCTCTTTTTAGGTGAGTCCCAAATTCAATAGTTCCTGTCAATTAACACAATGACAGTTAGTTGCTTACATATAATAATTTTTTGCATTAATTCTTTGGAAAAACGTTAAACAACTTAAAGTTAAATATGGCCTCTTAAATTTAATATATTACATCTAGAACAACATAAAACAGAAAACTTTAAGAGCACGTTACTTGTATTGGGAAAAACTTTTATGTATCCGATTCCTCCACCAAATTTTTACCGTTAAATCTATGCTAACTGAATCTCCAACTAGTAAAATATCCAATTTTAAGACTTTTTTGTATCGATATCATGCAATTCCTATAAACCTAATTAAAAATATGTTTATCTTTTCAAAGATGTCCTGGTGTTTTTTTTTCTTTCGTTTGACAGAAATTTAGCAAAAATTACATAATAATGTTTTTTTTTTCTACCATCAATCAAATTATGTCATGCTTTGTATTTGTGCCAATTTGCATAATATTCACTGCAATACAAAGAATTAACTATTTATAAAACCATTACCAAATACCGTTACAAGTACGTACGAATACCCAATGCATCTGATAAACTATTATGATATAAGTCGCCATAACTGTATTTTCTGCGATATTAACACCGGATTGGTGCTTTAAATGCAACGGGATGAAGGTCTAACGTGTACAACGTATAACGTTCGAATATCTTTATCCGTTTCCCCATATAAGTATCTCAGCAAGTACACCAAGGCCGCCAACTTAAAGGAAAATCTGAATACTAAACCGTTTAAGGCGTGTCTACTACATTCGGTTTTCGCATAAATCTAAGATAGTAGCAAAATATTGTTGAATTACAAACATCTAACATAAATTTTATTACGTTTGGAACTCCCATTTGGCGATTTTTATATTCGCCCATCGCGGAGATGGTCATAAAATCAACCGATCCTTATTTTTTTTTCAATTTTGAAAGCGTTGCGTAACTAAGGTGATCTTCCCGCATCTTTTTAGATAATAAAACTCGAATTCATATATCTGTATACATGTGCCAGTCATAATAACGTTTATTAGATAATTTATAGTATATTTTCATGAGTTTACGGCTAATATCAAGGTTATACGTTATGTGTATGTAAGATTGTAAAGAGCAATGTCATTCATTTCATCTTTAGGTGCCCGTTTGCAGTAAATAAGGACAAAGTGATCCGTATGATTACGATCATGGAATACAAACGTTGAATTTATTTTGTGGTAAAACAGCTAGCGACAATTATTATATTCACATGTACGGCAAGTGAATAAGCGATTTGTCACAGCTATTCTGTTGTCGCAAACAATTATGACTTAAATTAGGACCTAAAGGCTCCTATCAGTCTGGTGATCCTTCTGTATGATCGGTATTTTTAGTGCTTAGTCAAATCGCAAACATATATTACATTAACCGTTTTTATACGTTATATACAATAATAATTAGCTACAGTATATTATAAGAATAGAATACATTATTTTCAGAACAAAGTATGGCAATGATATTTATATGTACTTAACTAATGTGTGGTAAGTAACAAATTAAAATGCTGATGGCGAAGAAAATATATCTACTAAAGTTGTCGTAGTTGACATTTGCAACGATAGTCAGTAGTTGTAAAAATTCAACTCTTTAGGGATACGTGAAGGAAAGGGTCTAAGCTAATGCCTCGCAAACAATTCTAGCCCTCAAAGCCAGCATGACAATTTGCAGACAGAGTGCGGGTGGGCATTTACTGTATATCGTTTTCCACAAGAACACTGAAAAAAGTAGACGTAAAAGTTCAACAATTTTACATACTTAAACACGCAAGAACTACACAAATATTTGAAATTTGTCTAGTTTTACATGCATACACATGTAATCTATAGTAAGATCTTTGAAGAATCTTTGGAAATCTTTGGATCGTGAAATGTAAAACCATCTATAGTATTATTTACTTCTACTGCCTTTACCTTCTCGTTAATGCCATGCTAATGAGACAAGTACACAACAAAAGTTAAATCATTTTTAGGTTATGGTAATTAGTGTTTTTTTTTGTACTGTTTGGTTAACATTTATACAAAAACTACAGTGTATAAATTTCCGAAAACACTCTAATAACTAACCAAAATAAGCAATTATACCGCAAAAAAAAAACCTAAATCAATAACATTCAAGTAGTAGGTATAAAAAAATTATAAAAGATGGTGAAAATGTCTTCCCTCTTCTTCAATGCTCAGGCTAACATGTCGACGCATATTATTAAAAACTCGAGTTGAAAGATCGGGTGGCACCGAGCGACCCTTTTCAAGAATACGTTCTTCCGCTGTTTTAAAAATAGTATTCTTCATCAATGGGAATAAGAAATAGTGTAAAGGACTCAAATCACAAGACCTATATAGGTGGATAACGTCCGTCTGATATTAACTTTTCATCATAAAAATGCCTTAAATAATCAATGGTTGCTCGAGCAACATTGGGTCTCGCATTCTCTTGCTGAAAATATCCATTATGAAGCTTATTTGATTGCTCTATCTCGAAAAATATTGGCCCAATTATTCGTCTCCGGGATATTTCAACCCAAACATTTATCTAAGGACTATGTAAAGGAGTTTCGCGATGAATATTAGGTAACCATATAGGGTAAAGGTGACAGTCGTTGGCACATTTAGGTTGTGGCGATTTTTATATACAAGTCACAAAGTATTCCGTGTAGGAAGATCCATAATAACTAAGCCATTCGAAACAGGAAAGACAGTACTTTTGACCCACGTCAATTATTTACAATCTACCTTTGTTTAAGCATGAGCTATCGTAGAGAAAAGTAAAAATAGTTATATTTCGTAGTGATTGGCAGGGAAGCCACAGTTGTTGGCATGTAAGAATATAGTAATTGGCATAACTACTTTAAAGAGAGGTTACAATCCCCAAAGTAAACGGCGATGGTAAACTCAGCCGATTACGAAAATTAGCAGTAATCCCCTATGTTCATGTAAACTCGGTCGGCCGAACATTTTATATTGCAGTTTCGATATGTAAACTGGGCCGGTATGTAGTGTTACGTATTATTAACAGTGTTTGGAAGTAAATTTCACGCCTTGAACGTCTTCTTTTTTTTGTAATTGCTTTATTGCTCATCGTGCATTACACATAATTATATTAGGTACAAACTGCAAACAAATTAGTGTGTGATGTGCTTAGGTTATATGTGCTGTGCGCATGTTCAAACGCGTTGCGGCCCCTAATTTCAGAAGCTACCGACAGGTGTCGCTGATATACGCCCAAGTTTTCAGTTTCTCAGAACGTCAAAGTTTACATGTATTCTTAGACCGTCCTTGTTGGAAGTACGGATTAATCACTTCTGAAGAAGATCACGACAAGATGATCGAAACGTCAAGTAATTTAAACTTTCTACACGGCAGAGAACCCGAGAACCGAAGAGCAGCCAGCAACGACGGTCGTGAAAGCCTAAAGACTACGGATTAAAATGTTATAATCGGCCGAGTTTACATATACCCGGTTATAGGCTATGGGCAGGAAACGTCAAATTATTGAATTTTAATCGTCTTGCCAACCATTGAATTAGTGTTAAAAAATCATGAAACTGTTATTGGCATCCATATGCCAATCAATGAAATTTGCGTTTTGTAGTAGTATATGGTGGTTGGCATCAAGATTTTTAAACCGTAGCTTATATATAAGGCAGTTTTTCTTACATAGGTACATATACTAATAATATACATCCATGGTGAACACCTATATATCTGTATTTACTCTTTCACAAGTATAAAAATAACACAATCTCTCGGAAGCTAATCTACAGTAAAAACAAGCTTAACTGACAGCATGACACTGTCATTGACAGCTCGCCATGCACCGGTAAATATTGAATATCAACTCTACAGAGAAGTGTAATGAATTATAACACCAAAAGAGCAAACCTTGGTTTGAGTAAAATTTTAAGGCAGGCGATATCAGTTGTTATGTTAATGTTGTCATTATAGATAAAAATACGATCATGTGCCAATGCCTATCTACCTGGCAACCATTGTCGTCATTACCCTAAACCAATTTTTATTTATCGGTATTTGACACCGGTAAAATATTTGCATCTTAATAGATATGACATTGTTCCTGTTCTGGCAAATTTATATCCCAATATGATAGATACGACCTTACTAAGTGAAAATGTTTGGTTTTAACAAGATGTCGGCAACAACCCATTTTGCTCTATTTGTAAGAAACTATTTAAATGAGACCTTTCCTAATAAATGGATAGGTCGAATTTGCCACTCAATCGCACCTCCATTGAGTGGTCAATAGATCACCATATCTTTCATCTTTGGATTCTTTTTATGGGAGAATCCCAAAAATAAAGTGTATGCAACAAAATCGGACAACATTAATGATCTCAAACAAAAAATACCAACAGAAATAAGCAATATTTCGCCTCAAGTTTTAGAACAATTTAGAAAAGAGTTTTATTACAGATTAGGTTATTGCCAACAATAATGGACAACATTTCGAACATTTAATACGTGAAACCGTAAGAGTAATTTTAATAAAATGAAAACAATTGTATTTAGTGGTAAAGAAATTTGGAACAAATTCATCCTTTAATAATATGTAGAATTCATTAAAGTAAAAGAACGACGCCATTCCTCTTAAAATAGCGAAGTAGGTACAAGAAACCAGCTCTGGAAGACGTATAAAATAAGCTGGAATAAATAAACTGTACAAATAGTCTGAACCACCTTGCATGTATACCCCAATAAATCATTATATTGTAAATAACTGATATGAATTAGAACAATTTAACAAGAAAAATACGCCAAAACAAGCAATTCATATTGTTTATAGAGCCAGTGATTGAAAACAATTACCTATCACAAGAACAACAAAGTACCGGGTGATTCAGTAAGGGTGGCGACCGGCTGTATCTCGGAAACTGCTATGCCTAGAGATTCGGGACAAAAAAATTCATAACCAATGTGGCCACCAGAAATATCCGAAAATTATTTTCATGTTCGAAATTTTACCGCTAGGTGGCGTATCTGCTATGTTCAATCATAAAATCAGTATTATCTCAGAAAATTGCAGGTTGAGCTATAGTTTTTAATGGACCGTTCGAAAGCTGAATTGATGTCGCATTATTTTGTTTAATGACTTTTTTTCATATCTGCCATAATAAGGAGCGGGGAAGCCAATCAATTGTTTAATATGTAAATTTTAATATCTCCTGAACCATTCAACCAATCTGAAAATTTTTGGACTCGTTCGATTGAGCATTTCCTGGGTTTTTTCTAGAAAAATTGTCGTTCTAGCATTTAGTTTGAAATAGGTAAACTACAGGGTGTTTTCTGTAGTGACAACATATTTTGGTGAATTTCAAGAAAAAATTAAATGTAACCGTGCTATATAATTACCAGTGTCGCAAGCTAAATTAAATTGTTGAAATTTCAGTGAAAACCGCATTTTAATATCTCTATCCGTTCTCGATTTATTGCCAAAAGAATGAAATTTGTAACAAAAATCAACTGCGGCCATGAAAGTAGGCGACGCGACGTATGGTTTCCATGGAAACTACGAAACTATCAGATTGTTTATTGCTTATATCAGCTAAAAATAGTCAAAACTGAATGGAATACATTATTAGCGAGAATAATAACAGCAAAAAGAAAATATCTAACCAAAAATTTTAATTATAAATGTTCCGAATGTCTACCATCACTGGCAACCCACAAATTGAGTCTGTTACTTGTGGATAAAACACTCGCGTCTACCTCGGCAATGGAAATATTTCTGACGGCTTCTCGAATTCTTTGTTTCATATTATCAGGTGTTGTTGGGCGGTCTTTATATACTATATCTTTAAGTCTACTCCATGAATAAAAATCAATTACTGTGAGATCGCGGGACATCGGCGGCCAAGAAAAAATGCTACCCCAGTCTATACATTCATTTGGGAACCGGTTATTTAAAAATGCCTGGACACTTCGTGCATAATGCGCCGGGAAACCATCCTGCTGAATCCACATACCCATTCTTGTCTCCAGGGAACTATCTTCGAACAATAAAGGCAATATATTTTCCAAAAAATAGCCACACCATTTAAACGCTGTTCAAAAAAGTAAGGACCAATAATTTTCCCCCAAAAATTCACATCAAACATTAACACGCCAACGATTTTGAAATTGAACTTCGCGTAACCAGTGAGGATTGCTTTCTGACCAATAGCGCATGCTGCATGGTCAAAATCGCCATCCTTTAATTCTTGATGTAAGATGACATGGTAAGGATGAAACTTACGATAACGATAGTAACAGACTCAATTTGTGGGTGGCCAGTGATGGTAAACATTCCGAACATTTATAATTAAAATTTTTGGTTAGATATTTTCTTTTTGCTGTTATTATTCTCGTTAATAATTTATTCCATTCAGTTTTGACTATTTTTGGCTGATATATGCAATAAATAATCTGATAGTTTCGTAGTTTCCATGGAAACCATCCGTCGCGTCCGCTACTTTCATGGCCGCAGTTGATTTTTGTTACAAATTTCATTCTTTTGGCGATAAATCGAGAACGGATAGAGATATTAATTTGCGGTTTTCACTGAAATTTCAACAATTTAATTTAGCTTGCGACACTGGTAATTATATAGCAGGGTTACATTTAATTTTTTCTTGAAATTCACCAAAATATGTTATCACTACAGAAAACACCCTGTAGTTTACCTATTTCAAACTAAATGCTAGAACGACAATTTTTCTAGAAAAAACCCATGAAATGCTCAATCGAACGAGTCCAAAAATTTTCAGATTGGTTGAATGGTTCAGGAGATATTAAAATTTACATATTAAACAATTGATTGGCTTCCCCGTTCCTTATTATGGCAGATATGAAAAAAAGTCATTAAACAAAATAATGCGACATCAACTCAGCTTTCGAACGGTTCATTCAAAACTATAGCTCAACCTGCAATTTTCTGAGATAATACTGATTTTATGATTGAACATAGCAGATACGCCACCTAGCGGTAAAATTTCGAACATGAAAATAATTTTCGGATATTTCTGGTGGCCACATTGGTTATGAATTTTTTTGTCCCAAAGCTCTAGGCATAGCAGTTTCCGAGATACAGCCGGTCGCCACCCTTACTGAATCACCCGGTATATATTGTATTATATAAATAAGTTGTAACATTTATTAAAAGTGACATGCTTTTTGTGTCCGTAATTGTATTTTTTTCCCTTCAATCAAATCAATCGGCATAAAAAATCATAATAAATTAACTTCGTATGTAATTATCTATACCGGAACCCGTCATTATTAATAACATTACCGTGCAATACCCAATACAATAAGCGCTTACCAAACACGGATATGTGCTTTAAGCCTTTCTATACCGCCGCGATTTGTTTATTTGAAAAAAAAAACAGTTCTGACGTCAATGAATTTGCAGTGCATTATATGGAAATTCTCTCTTTATTCCTGTGTATCAAATACAATTCCCAAACTAGGTGCAGACAGTTTTGACAGTGATCGCCCTGAATATACAATGTAGACACATACATTACATGCGTATATGTAATAAATATGTACCTACTAACAGCTATCAAAAGGATACGAATTATTCCAATGTCAGGTTGACGCACTACAAAACAAAAAATACACGGTTTAGATATCAATTGCCGATAAACTTGTCGGACGTGGACAATTATTGCATAATATTTACTGGTCTCTGACATGGAACAATGTTCTAAAATTAACCCACCAGGTATAAATAACATTAATGACGTCTTTGATTGTCTCTTTTTTATCGGCAGAACAAATTCGTGCGTGGAAATAGTAGGCATTGACTTTTCATTGTGCTGGTTTGTGTGCGGTGATTAGAAATAATGATATTTAACTAACTAGACATTCACACACAACTGAGGGCGATAGAATAAGAAAAGGTGCAAGTGCAATTCTTAATATTCTGAGATATTTGGATTGAAAGTTCGAAAACTTTTCAAAATTCTTTAGAAACTATACTTAACTTATATGAAAAATAATATGGAAACAAAATGCACTTATACTCTTTTTATTCTAAAATTAAGAAATTGCAAATTTTTTAAACGTGACGCGTAACTAAAAAATAAAAAAAAAAACATAAATTAAGAAAAATTTAAAAATTAGGAAATTGCAAATCATTTTAAAATCGAGTCTTTTTATAAGTGAGAGGCATTTGAAAAATAAAATTGAAATTAAACAAATGAGAAAAGAGGGCTAGGCGTACCAACTTTTTCAATGGGGTGCGTTCCAGGTAGAACGCGGACTTTCTGCTTTCTGCTGAGTTGGGGCGTAAACGGTAATCAAACGACTATTGAATTGGCTGAGTGAATGGACCGGCTTTCTAGTTTTATTCTAAGGTGCTCAGTTTATTAAGGGGTCTTCTTAGCGTGACGGGTTCAAAAAAGCGAAATTTTTTTTGCGTTCTCTTATAGTTTAACATCTTGAAAACAAAATCCCAAAGGGATTTAGCCATCGAAAAATTGGAAAAGTTATAGGCTTTGAAGCGGAGCGGCGCGTAGGTAGAAATTAAGTTAATAATAACTCGGAGATTAAGGAGAAGGAATGGCCTTTCAAACCGGTTCTCATTCTCGCACCCGGCATTCCGTTATGATATAACCGAAGGAAAAGTTAGGTTATGTATACGGAAGCATAGAATAGATTGTTCTAGATTTTCGTGTCAAGTAGACGCTATCAGAGCAAAGAAAATGGATAAAAAAGGTGACAAAAGAAGTACGCGATACTTTAAACGCGTTTTTCTGAAAATGACATTTTTTGAAATGGTTGCCACGATATCTCAAGAACCAATCGACCAATTTACTTGAAATTTTGCAGATATATTCAGTAGACGCGTCATTCTCGCCCGAACTAGAATCAAGTCGATAATCACAAAATTCGCAATGTACGATATTCCTCAAATATAGCTAAACAAATTTGCAAAGTCTCAAATTAATATGCAGAGTAGTTTTTTCCAAAAAAAATTCCCAAACATCGTCTTATTTTTAGGCCGTCACACTAGGAAGACCCCTTAAATACAATATTCAATTGTAATCAAGAACAATTCACGCAACAGATTTTTTTTTTTTAGTAATACCAAAACATTTTACATATCTATGGCCGTCTGTTGTAATCAGGTATTCAAAACAGTTATGATAACGATTTTGACAACCTGTTTTGTTGTTTTCGAGTTACAATTGTTTTTGTAAAAAATGCAAAGTTACATATCCTAAGGAAAATATTTGTACTTACAAAATTAAATTAATTTTACCCGCGCCTCCACCAAATTACTACCTCAATACAAATACAAAAATACAACAAAAGTTAATTCGGTAGATAAAAACGCAACACGGTAATTGACAACAATACTTATATTATTAATTAGATGTCTGGACTGAAATATAAATATATACAGGCTGTCTGTAAAAGGTCTTTACACACTCCTACCACATATTCCTTACACCAAAATAAGCCGATTTAAGTAAACTTATCGTAATCCAAAGTCGCTTACTTTGGGCGCTATGCGCCCTTAAAGTTAAAATTTTGAAATCGGTTTTTTATTATAAATTCAAAACGGCTTATGCGATTTTAATAAGATTTGGCATGGTCAGTTAGTATTATTGGACGAATGTTTTGAGAAAATTTCAAGAAAATACTAATACCGGAAGTGAATGAAACACCCATGACCATTATGAAAATTAACATAATTTTTTTTGCTGTCTATAGTACAGACACGAAATAATTTTTATTCGATAGAGTATTCAAAAGCGATCAAATTATGTCTCTTGTAAAATTTTCTTATTTTTATTCGTTTTCGAGAAAAACGAAAAAAAGTGCTTATGGTCGTATGATCGAAAAAAGCAAAAAGTAATCCAGTCGCCTATGATTTCTATCATAAACAAATGAATTTCGCATGACTAAATCTACTGCTCAAATAAAGACTACAGGTAAACGAATAGGCTTAGTAAAAGTTCACGGTTTCGAAGATTCTGGGTAACTTATTTACTATAAAAACGGCACTCTTTATAAGAATTGATTACTCTAATGGTTTTTGCGAAATTTGTATTTTAATAATTCGCGTCAGGTTATTTTACACAAAAATTATTAACAAAATTAAATAACTGAAACATGAACACAAATAATAAATATGTCACAAAAACTGTTGAAAGTGTTCTCCATTTACACGCATACAAAGATTTATACGACGAAGGAAATTAAACTGTACTCTTTGCAAAATTTCTCCATCACCTCTAAGGTCACTTATGACATGTTGAATACGTTGCCATAGTTGTGCTTCATTAGCCACAGGTGTCTTGTAAACCACGGACTTAAGATGCCCCCATACAAAAAAGTCAGCGGGAGTTAAGTCTGGAGAACGTGGAGGCCAATTTACAGGAGCGTCATTACCTCTACCTATCCATTTGTTTGGGTATACTTGATTTAGGTAGTTTCGAACATCCACTGAAAAATGTGGTGGAGCTCCATCGTGCATGTACCACATATCTCTCCGAAGTTGTAGAGGTAAATCGTCTAACAAATCTGGCAATGTATTTTGTAAAAATTGCAAGTAGATGTCTCCCGTTAATCTTTGTGGAAGAATAACAGGACCAACAATAAAATTGCAAATTATTCCAATCCACACATTAAGTTTAAATTCGTGTTGAAAATGATTTATCTTTATGGCATGCGGGTTTTCAACTGCATAAACCCAGGCCCATTTCGGGATCATGTTCTAAAAGATATTGAACTGCTATTTTATGGTATGGGTATAGCAATTGTTCTCTAATTACTGCGTGAACGACATCTTTACATACTCCTACTTCCCTACCTATTCGTCTAGTACTTATTTCTGGATCTTCTTCAACACGTTCGAAAATTGCTTCTTCAACTTCCATAATCAGCGGTTGCAGGAGCAAAGCGACCGGTCTCCCGAAGACGTCGCTCAACGGCAGCAAACGTTGGGTGACTTGGTATTCAACGATTTGGAAACCTTTCAGAATACACACTCTCGAGTATTTCCTTCACAAAATCCAAATACCAATAGCATATCGGTATATTCTGCATTGGTGTATTGTAAGGCCATGATAAATCACGAAAAGTTAAGCTTTAAGGTATTTTAGATTTGACACTATTATTATTTAGCCATGCGAAATTCATTTGTTGATGATAGAAATCATAGGCGACTGAATTACTTTAAGCTTTTTTCGAACGCAAGACCATAAGCACTTTTTTTTTCGTTTTTCTCGAAAACGAATGAAAATAAGAAAATTTTACAAGAGACATAATTTGATCGCTTTTGAATACTCTATCGAATAAAATTATTTCGTGTCTCTACTATAGAGAGCAAAAAAATTATGTTAATTTTCATAATGGTCATGCGTGTTTCATTCACTTCCGGTATTAGTATTTTCTTGAAATTTTCTCAAAACATTCGTCCAATAGTACTAACTGACCATGCCAAATCTTATTAAAATCCCATAAGCCGTTTTTAATTTATAATAAAAAAACGATTTCAAAATTTTAACTTTAAGGCCGCATAGCGCCCAAAGTAAGCGACTTTGGACTAAGATAAGTTTACTTAATTCGGTTTATTTTGGTCTAAGGAATATGTGGTAGGCGTGTGTAAAGACCTTTTACAGACACCTTATATAATTAAAAAAATATGTACATTGTACACCTGCCGTGGAATAATGTCACTTCTTGCCAATTAAACCTCTTAATATTGATCACAAACATTGAACTATTGATTTAAAAATCTGTGTGTCACATCAGACATGTTAATCGATACCGAGGCACAAAAAATATCTAACACCACAGCTGTTAATAATATACATGTATAAGTTATACTTAATCTTAAATATACATTATGTATGTAGATAATTAAATAATCATACAACAGATACAATTGCCTGGGCATGGAAATAAGTGACCACTTAATATTTTTTTGTTATTGTAATTCACTAGCTTTTCGAGGCTTACCGTGTTACGATAACAAAAGCCGATAATTATGAATTGATAACCATTTGACAGGATAACAAAGAAGTATGAGAAATATAAGTGAGTATTTTTCTAAAATTGTTTACACGTATTAGAATTGAAAGTACTCAATTCTTGACAGTTATTACTGATTTCTTGCGAAAACCTCGAGTAATTTATTTAGTAAGTTAACACTTATAAGCAGAAGTACATATACCATTGTAGAAACATTCGAACAACCATTCTTTTACACCTATTCAATTTATTGTCTGTTATTTATATCAATTCATTTCCTACATATTTCCAAAACATGATACTTCCGCGATTAATCAAACAATAGTTTGTAGAAAAAAATAATTCACGCTACATTTAACAATAAAAAATTACCAACAGGTGTCCTAGAAAAACTATCACAACAAAGGACAAAACTGCACAGAGAAAAAATGATATATTTGCGTCACAATATGATCGTATATATTTCTATTTTCTGTATTCTTGCTGATTACCATCAAATTAATTGTAAATCATAGAGATGTTGACATAGAGATGACATTTGAGCATAGCTGTCTGTATAAACTCAGTAACACATTTAATTCAAGTAGAAAAGTAAAAAAAATACAGCTATGCTCAAAAGTAATAGACATCTCTATGATTTACCATTAATTTCGTGTTTTGGCATGACATCTGTGACAGTTAATTTCGTTTAATTCGTTTTTATGATTTTGCAACAGTATTATACATACCTTTCCTAGATCTATTAAATTTTTACGCATGTTCACGTTTCTGAGATGTCAGTTTTTTACGCACTGCAAAAGGTATTGCAACTGTATTAGAAGTTTACAGAAATGCGACAAATTATTAAGATTCTTTATTAAAATACTATTTATAACACATTTAAATTAAGAATTTTATTTTGTACTCACTTCACTTTGATTATTTGCAAAAAATATAGGTGTCCAATACATTTGAGCATATCTGTACATACCTGCGTATAGAAACAGGCGATAATCAATCGAAATTGAAAAGGTTTACCTATTGAAAGTTGAGCAAAAGTGCAAATGCAAATACACACACTTACTATACAATCGAAACGCCAACATTCACTTTAATTACGATAATTCGGCATTAGTAAATGCGTTAATTTTGTATTTACCTCTTTGCGCCTGTTTTCGGTTTCACCTAGCAAACCAAAACGAATGAAAGTTTTAACACCTACACATCTATATTGTTGCTATGTTGGTACGATCGAATTACCGACCGCAACAAGTACCGCCATTGTATAACGCGATTTGGCTTGCAACGAATTTAATTTATTATACTTTCTGTTGTAATAAGAAAATTCCGGTAGAGCTTACGCAAGCGTTTTGCAATTTTTATAACTTAGTTTTTTTTCTGCAAATTTCACTATTGTATATCGTTTTCTTTGTTATTATTTCAACAAAATATGGGTCAATTATTAACCACATTATATTTTTCGAAGCGGTTTTAACTATAGTAGCAGTTTAGAACAAACTTCTTTATGTTATATGTACCATAGAATAATTAGGTCGCATGTTTGTTAACAGTTATTCAAAGGATTTTCTCAAACTTCTAGTAATAATAGGATTTTGAAACTTGTAACCAGTGGCGGCTCGTGACGTTTTGTTAAAGGGAGGCTACTGTAGCCTCAGTAACCCTTCTCGGTCAATAAATTATATTTTTATAGTTATTATTGTAGCATTGTAAGTGTAGAATAAAAATTGAAAAAAGAATAGATTAAAATAAAATATAAATTGTCTAGCAAGAACCACGTAGAGGTGAGAGTGAAATCTGGCCTGGATAGGAAAATGGATGAGGTGATAGATAAAAAGGTAATAAAAACGTAAAAATAAACTCTTGATAAACGTAATAATAAACCAAAAATAAACTCTAAAAACAATAACAATTAAATTAGAAAAGAAAATTGTAGATTCTTTGTTTATATTACAAGCTTTACTCAAAACTAAATTTAAGGCATGAGCATGACAATGTACAAAAAGAGCTTGAGGTGCAATTGTTTTTCTTTTTTCCTTTGTAAACCATTTAAATGCCTTGCCATAACCGATGCACCATCAAATGTTTGAGCGACTAATTTTTTTTTTTAAATCATATTTTTCGCTGTTTTTTGATAAAAGGTTAAATAAATCTTCAGCTGTTCGACCAGATTTTACGTCAAACAACTCCAAAAACTTTAATTTCTGTATCTATTTCTTGTTTTAATACAAAAGAAATACAATCTATTAAATCATTTTGTATAGATTTAGAGGTACCCGAAAAAATATGATTAGATACTAACAAATTTATTAAAACTATGTTTACTAAAGGGTTCCAGTAATTCTTTATAATTTCCACGATTAAAAGAATCTGAAGTCTCATTGTGTCCCCGAAAAGCTAAATCTTGTGATGCTAAAAATATTGTTACGTCTATTAATTTTCTTACATTTTTGCGATTTTCTCTAACTTCATTATTATAGGCAATAATTGCATCTTTGCGCGCGCTGTCTACAGCAGCAGCAATATTTTGTTTTCCAAATAATTTAAATTTGCAACAACGATGAAATGTGTTCTTTAGTCTTAGAATGCCGTTCAATAGCGCGCGGTAGATTTTTTTAATCTGTATAACCTAATTTCGACCACGTTTCGGTTTGGTTACAAAAAAGTAGAGATGGCCAACAAAATAATCTTTCCCGTTCAATTGAACCAGTTAACCAACCACATTTAGTGTACCATAATGAACTAAAACCACGATTTTGCCGGTTGCCGTCGTTAGATACTACAGATAAATTAGGCCGTGGTTTCTCAATGTTTTGTACGATGTGTAATTTCGTCTCTATGTTTAAACAACTAAACGAATTTCTTACCAACCAGTGGACAATATCTTGGTAAATTCTAATTTCGTTCATTTTATCCATTTTGTGAGCGTAACTTAACAAAACTCACCCAACGCTTCTTAAGTTATTAGTACTGGGAGCTGGGAGTCGCATGGGCAGTTGCGTAGCAACGTTTTACGACCGATAACGCAACATGCCGATCGGGGAGAATCTCACCGCGGCGGCAAGCCTCCAACCATACGTATTCGCCTTATAAAGTGCACGTGCACTTACGGAGATACATTGCTTTCAGCCATGGCATTAATCATCGGTGCGGAGCCAAATCTGTGGCTAGCCTCCTCGCTTTCTATTATAGTGCGTACAGTAAAATTTATATTTTATATATTTTTTTTGCAAAATTGCTTTAGTTTAGTATATAACCGATGCTTAAACATTATTTTAATACATAATAAACGTTACTTATTTTATTAAAAATAATAGGGGAGGCTTAGCCTCCGTAGCCTCCCCTGACGAGCCGCCACTGCTTGTAACAGATTCTTGGTAGGATAGGTATTACCTATTTTTGAGGATAATCATGCAAATTTCTTATTTTAAACAGAATGGCACCTACAATTTTTATCAGTACAGTAAATGTATCGCATTTGTATCCAATTTTTACCTATGTGTGTGGATTATCGGATTCAACAGATTTTGAGACATTTGCATTTTAAATGAATTTTCAGCATTCATTAGCTTTTCAAACATCCACTTCTTATATGGATCCCTTTAATTAACAAATATTCTCTTTGGCCTACAGAACTCATTGTCAGTCAGCTAATACAAAACTAGGTTCATATTACTGCATTTTTTCTCCTTTTAGACACATTTATCCGTACTTTTATTGCTGTGTTAATTTGTATTATCGAAAAATCATCATAAAAAGATTCACTTTTACATAAACAGGCGAATTGTCAAAATGGAGTGGTACCAATCCACATCTAGCGATTGTTACATCACATATTTTCTTGAATAAAATTTTCTAAATCATTTCTCAGCCAATCCAGCAGAATTTTACGCCTCATTTTATGTTGCAATAAAATACCACGTCAAGAAAATAAGTTTTATTAGTGCGAGATTAATTGGAGATAATTTCTTGAACAACCCGTATATTCTTTTTGATGATCGTTACAATACTGAATGTTCTCGTATTTGCATCCACATTAATAGAATGTCTGAGTGAGAAGAATCAAATTATTAAATTTTATTGAAACCAATGTCGAATTCAACAAAATTTCAAACTTTTCAAAGACCATTGCGTTTGAGGATATTGGATATTCAACAAGTTTCGATTTAAATGCATTATCTTGTTTTTATTTTCATCACTTTACTGAGATAGAAAATAAATAATATCAACTTGGAATGTTATTATTTGAAATATTTATACTTCCTTACGCCCATATTTATATCCTTTTAAGATGTAATCTACTTACGTGTCACATACTTTAAATTCAACCACTTTTCTTGACAAGGTTAAACGACGGTGACAGGAAACACCACCATTCCAGAAATACGAGCATCCATGTTTGATAAAATTTATATCGCTTCCGGAATTCGATGAAGTTGGAGAAACTGCAAATATTTGCCATAACCACCTGCTTTGGCGTTCGGTGTCTAGTATGTCAGCACAAATTATTAAAATGAAAGTTACCAGTTCAACAATGTTTGCTCTTACGTACTACACGTCCAAACGTAAAGTTTTACAACCCGCATAACAATGATATAATAATTTATGTTAACTTCATTCATTATATTAATAAGAACCTGTGCAAATTGCAATTTTCTCCCATGGAATACGACGACATATTTAAATGTGGAATTAGTATTTCCTTATTCGTATTTTAGTGCATAATAATGGTAAAGTGAACGTGCTGTTAATTTAAACAGAAAGGTGAACCGGCTATTAAGCAAGAAACAAAACAAACTGATAAATTCGTTCGAAAACCGCGGAAAAAAATGAAATTTTCTTTACGGACAAGTTTAGCAAATTTAATTGCAATCTATGCTAATTATTAGGTAAGAAAATATTATTTCGAAACGTAACCTTTGGGCATTATGCAAACCTTTTTTGCCTAGGAAGTTTCTGAAACCGCATTATGCAGATAGATTGTGGAATGAATTTGAAATATTAGCAAATATTATAATGCTAATGAAAAGCGGAACATGAAATGCGGCAGCTTCAAGGTCTAATTAATTAAATTCTAAGTTGTATTTTTTATGTTAACTCCAGACAATTATTTAGGAAGTTGGCCTATATGTAATAAAAATTCTGATTAAGTAATTTCATGCTTCAATATTCAAAAAGAAGTACTTAACAACATTAAAATATGAGTATCACACAAATAAGTCAAAGTAAGTCTATTTCCCTTCCGTCGGTGTTAGAAGTTTATTATCAACGCCAAATATTTCCCAGTTTCTCCAGTTCTGAATTGAATTCCGGAAACAAAGCAACTTGTCAAACATGCCAGTTTCTATTTCATGAATAAAATTCCGTTTCCTGACAACTTAATGTCAAGGAAACTAGTTGAACTTAAACGACATGAAGTGATATAAGCCAAATATACCTTAAAAAGGAATGGAACTCATCGAACTCTAAATACTTTTCATATATTTGCTCCAGTTGAAAAAGTAGTTTCTTTAAGATGGAAAATTATTAGGCAATCTTAATCGTTAACAAGCAAATAGATGACAGTGCAAGATATTCAAAAGTTTTTATATTCTGGCACATCACTTTTTTATTTATAGATATTTTCAACAAAATTCGAAGCGCCCACCGTGCGAAAAAAACAACTGTTAAAAAAACTTGTGGAATGGTGGATGGAACCAAAATAGGTACATCAATCTACTTTCTTTTAAGCGAGCCATTAATGAAATCCTTGGACCTTTCAGATTTACGTATGCGCTAGCATACCTCAATGATATTTTAATTCCTACCAAAAGTGTAGTAAAAGGACTTTGGAAGCAATTTCTCAAAAATTCTGGTTCTCAAAAATGAAAGAGTTTGTCACTAAATATGTGAATTCTTGTATTCCTTGCATGTGCTCAAAGAAACCCACAGGACGCCGTCGAGGGTTACTGTATCCCACTCCGAAGGTCGACGAACCATTCCACACTTTGCACCTCGACCACTTAGGTCCTTTTTGCAAATCACCCCATGATAATTCACATTTGTTAGTGGTAGTCGACGCCTTCACAAAATTTACCTGGATTGAAGCTGTCAAGGACACTAGTACTAAACCAGTGAATCAGTGTCTGGAACTGTTATCATAATTTTACGGCAATCCTACACGCATCATCACCGATAGAGGGAAGGCATTTACAAGCAAAGCGATGAACGACTATTGTCGCAAAGAAAACATAAAGCACGTTCTTAACGCCATCGCCAGTCCCAGAAGTAATGGACAGGTAGAACGTTCCAATCAAACCATACTGAATGCTCTAACAGCAGCCATAGGTGATGATCATGACGCTTGGGAAGAAAAAATCACCGAAGTCCAAAGTGGTGTCAATATGACGATAAATGCCACAACAAGAAAAGCTCCATCAGAACTCTTATACGGGTTTCGTCCTAAACTAAAATATGATATTAAACTGATAGGCCGTGATTCCATTTCCGATAGGCTAGACAAACTTAGAAATATCCGTTCCGTGGCTTTGGGTAGAATTAAAAAAAATGCGCATTTGATGAAAAAACGTTTCGATCGCAATCGCTTAGAAGCTTTTAAATATAATGTTGGTGACATGGTTATGTTCGAAAAGACTCCGCTCATCAAAGGACTAACCAGTGGAAAACTTGTTCAAAAATACATTGGACCTGTCCGAGTCGTGGAGGTTTTACCAAACAACCGCTATAAAGTTCAATCGCTAAGCAAGGACCGACGAAGATTCCAAGGCGTCGTCGCCAGCGATCGTATGAAACTCTTCAGAATTCAAACAACGCAATAAATGTGAGTAGATTTCGATCTTCTCTATTATTTCTCCTCACTATCTAGAAGTTATTTAACTTGTTCTTATGAACTAGTTTCACATTTACTTTGATTAAAAGTTTTGATTTGACGACAGATCGCCCATGTTTAGAATTACCTCATCTGACACGCACGTGTACGAGCGACGGCTCATGCGCCTGTGCGGCGACAGCGTAGAAATGTGGATTTCTTGGCAAATACGAGTGCATCATAGCAATATGCGAAGTAATGTAATCCAGTAGAATATTCCGTATACTTCTTTACCGTTCTAATGCACGGATACCTCTGTGTATCTCGCTTACACTACAGGATCGCTATAATGCGGACGCAGGCGGACAATTGCTATATCTGTTGTGCTACACCACAGGTAAAGCAATATATGTATCTATCTATCTATGTATCTATCTATCTATCTATCATGTGTATAAAATTTTTCAATTCTTTGCCTGATAGTATAAAACTGGTAGATTCATTAAAAAGCTTTAGAAAGAAAATAAAGAAACTTTAGGTTGAACTTGAGCCGTGTACCATAGATGATTTTTTGCAAAGATAGTTAAGTTTTTGTTTCCAGTTTCTTTAGACGCTAAGTCTTTTTGTATGACGGAATACTATAATGATTGTACGCTTGTAACTCATTATGAAATAAAGATTATTCTATTCTATTCTATACGCAAAGCATTTATAAACTACCACAATATTCATATAGGCAAAGTGTGCTGGTAAGTACAATTACCACATTTTGTTTGGAAATAGCAGACGTAATATTGCATAAGGTTAATTACATCGAACAATTATCTCCGTTACTAAAAAAGGTACAAAAAGCACTAAACCGTGCAAGTATTAGAAAAATCTTAAAAGCTACTGTGAGCACCGCATAAAACTGTTCTAAATCGCGCGACGTTCCACGTTAAAACCCTAATTGATTTAATTCAGGCGATACCTAATTGACATGATTGCACAAGTTATGGTACCGATAAATTTTTATGCACATACGATGACCTGATAAACTGGATCAGCGTTCGCAATTAACATCGCTACATACGGTTTTGCAAGTACGTTTATGTATACGTATTTACACTTTTTTTTTATATATTTCGTTGATTCAGACACGAGTTTGCATATTTGTACAGCGCGTATCGAAGAGAGACGTCAAGGTATCAATTTGAAGAAAGTTCTGTACTTACGTCATAAGCGTATACGCTCAGCAGCCATGTAGTGGTGAAGAAAAGTAAAACGTGTTTCGCCATCTTGCTCTGAAAAAAGGAGAGAAACAGAAACATCAGCTGTTGGCGATGATGAAAAGTGAAAGCAATGCGTGATTAATAATAGTTAATGCTGAGACACATGTAATACAATATAATATGTAAATGTATCAAGGGTACACCTACATATATCAACATGAACTAAAAACTTCTGAGAATGTTGATAAAATTAGGTCAAAGTTTAGAAGTACAATAAATTATTTTCGTTATTATATAATGCTAGTTCTTTATCTTTAAAATATTTTTTTACCTTTCCTCAAACTCCAAACCATTTTGAAAAAAAAATAACGATACAAACACTACAATCAAGATGAATAATTTGACAAACAACCGGTCAATCTGTCAATAACACTGCAAAAATAATCAATGTCATATTTCATGTCAGTCGTTTGATCACGTGGTTATACGAACATGATAACGAGTGTTCACTTAAAAACGTCATCAATATAAATGTCATTATTCAGTTTATTTAAATAAAAATTACAAGAATTACTGAAGATGTTGATCACCGGTTTTTAGGTTTCTATATGCATTTCAACACTCTGCAATTTCCGATAAAATTGTCCAACAACATTGGATTAGCATTAATTTCCCCAATCCTTTGTCCAAGTTAACTAAATTACCTCTTACATAAGATGGACGCTTTTGTCTTTTCAACTCAACTTGTTAGTTTGTTTACCTCTTATCTGAAATATAGAAAGAATTATGTGAGATATATGGGCTACAATTCTTCTTGTTTTTGTCCAACCTCTGGAGTACCACAAGGCACTAATCTGGGGCCACTTTTATTCCTTATTTTCATTAACGATATTTGTAATGACTTGTCCTGCCAGAAATGTCTATTTGCCGACGACATCAAAAAGAATAATGCTACTATTCAATGTCCGAATGACTGTATTTATCTCCAGAATCAGATTAATATTGTAGGTAGATGGTGCGTTGCTAATAAGCTTAGCATGAACGTTAGCAAGTGTAGTATGACTTTTACCGGCAAACTTAAACCTATCACGCATAGTTATTACTATGACAACACTGTTTTAGAGAGAAATATCACTACTAAGGATCTTAGGGTGGCTTCTGATCGTAAACTTTCGTTAGCTGATCATATTCTTGGCATTTACAATGACGCACTTAAAATACTGGGCTTTATAATTGGAACTTCCAGCCGATTTTCTGTTACCGATTGTGTTATGATCCTTTATTATGCTTTTGTCCGTTCCAGACTTAAGTATGCCGCTGTTATCTGGTCTCCCATATAGTAAGTAAGTAAGTAAGTATGTTTTATTTCTTCGAGTAATAAATTCATTACATTCAGAAAGTCAACAAGTTTACTGAATAGAAACAATTGAAGTTAAAATTAAAAAGGGTGCAAATAAAAACATCAAAGCATGCAAAGACAAAAATCACTACCAGAGAGTAAGACATCTAACAAAATTCGTTGATGTTATAGTAAGCTTTTAGCTGAAGTAGGCGTTTTACATGCAACTTGTAGGTGGTAATTGATAACTCTCTATAGTGCGCGGGTAAAATGTTATAAAATTTAATAGCTTGATATGTGCTAGTCTGCTGAGTTGCATTTACTGTATGATAGGGTACATGTAAATTACTATGATTTCTTGTTTCATGATCATGTAAATGCGAGCGCTGTGTAAACAAATTTAAATTTTCTCTTACATACACTAAACAGTTATAAATATACAGAGAAGGTACAGTCAGTATTTTTAATTCTTGAAACAATTGTTTACAATGCTCTCTTGGTGACTTTTTGTTAATTATTCTAATCATCTTTTTTTGGATTTTGAAAATTCTTAAAGCGTGAGGAGAATCTCCCCATAGGATGATACTATAATTGACTAAACTAAAAAAATTAGCATAATATAGCGTTACCGCTGTTTTCGTATCGGTGAGATCCACTATCTTTCTAATTTGGTAGACGCATGTATTTAATTTTCGGCATAGTTGATCGATATGACATTTCCAATTCAAATCAGAAGTTAACAAAACACCTAGAAGATTAAGAGAACAAACATTACCCTGCCCCAAACTAAACCTTATTTTTTGTGTTTTACTCTCATTCAATTTTAACTTATTAGCAGCATACCAATTATTAGCTTGTGTAATAGATATTTCCTCACTATCAATTAAGCCATTTATAGTACTTTGATTACTGATGAGAGTGGTATCGACAACAAATATTACAGTACTGCAATGATATATAATTGTTATATGTACACTGAGAAAAATGGATTGTAGAAATTAGATCGTAAATCTCTTTATGTTAATTTCTAAAATAATTATTGTCAAAACGACAATATGTGGCGTATTAAGAGTAAAATAACCAGATTTTATCATGCTTATATCATGATATATCAGGCAAAATATGGATGTTACCATCTACATCTTATGGATGTAACAATTAATATACTCTATTGCTGAAAGCCTATATAATGACGTGGATTATATAGATAGTCGCTGCGATTGACTGCGATATTATCAGGTATTCGATGCATATTCAATTTCTAACATAAATGTTTGTAACGCTCTTCCCACCCCTTGCTTTAATCATTGTCGATCTTTACCGAAGAAATCGACCAATAAGCTGTTTTGCCGTGACAAAATTACTGACACGTGTTATGTACGTGTGATACAGGTGTACGTATTCGTGTTGGTGCATGTTTGTGTCTGGTCGTTCGTTGATTTCTGTGCATCGTAAGCAGAAATGGATGTAAACGTGGAAAACATTTTAATCGAGTGGGGGTTTCCACAGTTAATTAATATATTCAAAGGTAAGTAATAGATATTATATGCATATACTTCGTAGTGGGTACTTTATGCTTTTGATAGAACATTAACCTAAATCTAACCTACTAGTGATTGTTATGTTAATGAAAGTAATACACGTTGGATTTTTGTAATAATGGTTTTAAGGACAAATAAAAAAATTAGATCAATACTATAGTTTTTATTGTGCAATATTCCACTTTCCTTATGCATGAACTGGGTAAAACCTTGTATAGTACTATATTTTAAATTACAGGTAAGTATCGCTGTATAGTGCCCGCATATGATCCATTATATTATTGTTTACTATCTACTATTTTAAATGCTAAGAGACGTTAGATTATTATAATAGAAAATAATATTGTAAGTACTACAAGGCTATATGGTAAGTATGAGCATCATGTATCGTACATAGTAAAATATTACATTATACTGGGTACAATAAAAAATTTAACAGTTATTATCAGATATAGTCAGTCCAGTAATTGGGTTTTGGAACCTTTGGTGTAACACTAACTATCATACTGACAAAAGTCAATGCTAGGTTTTTCCACTATCACCAAACAACAAAAGATTCAGTTCCGTTGACCGTGAAGCCATGTTGTTGTTTGGTGATAGTGGAAAAACCTGGCATTGACTTTTGTCAGTGTGATAGTTAGATATAGTCAGTGCTACTAGACATTTTTTTCACATTTACTAACATGTATGCTCAAATTAATAATACAAATATAGTACACCAACTTTACCATACGAGTTAATAAAAACTATTCACAGAAATTTACTATACAGATATTGTCACCGGTAATATAAAATATGATTGTCCCTATAGGAGCTATAAAATATATTAAAGTATACTATATTTATGTTAAAGAGTACAATCTATTTCTCTCAGTGTACCTTCTAGAGCAAGTTCAACGCCGATTCTTAAAACATTTATACTTCAGTTTATCCTCCTCAAGGTCTTAGTCATGCTCTTCTTTCAAGTACATTTAACACCGATCCCTTCGATCTCCAACGCAACAAAGCTGTGCTATCAAATTTCTCTTTAACTTATTGATTCTCAATATTTAATTAAACAAATTAGTATTAATGTTCGTAGGCTATTTCAATTTATAATTTTAAGACTAGTAGGCGCCATCAAAGCGCCGAATAAGTGGAAAATAAATCAAAGTTATGATCTACGCAAAAAGAAAATGATGCTAATACTCGAAATCTTTTCAAGGATATATGCTTATCGTCTTAACCTCATCTACAGAAAAATAGCACGAAGTAAATCTTGCGTTTGAATTACGAAGCGAGCGCTGTTATTTCACGCATTAACGCCTACAATAATTTAAACGGTTGAAAATTATCTCGTTTAGGCAAAAATTTCATCTACAGTTAACGATACGTCTAGTTATACGTAATATGATGTATCCATGTAAAAAGCGTTCTTGACTAGCATCTAGATTAAAATTTTCATTGGAATTTCTGTATTACAAGATATAATTATGTTATTTTTTTTAATTTATACTTTATTTTAATTAGAGTATAAATTAGTAACACAGCATATGTATAAAATTATTTATTTATGATTAAAACCAATTATTCTATAGATAGAATCAAAGGCTATTTAATGATCAGTATATCAGAAATAACGATAATAAATCTTTTTAAAGTGCGTTGGCCTATTATTTCATTGTAACCTTGGCAATAATTATAATACCAATACAAAACATTCGCGAAAACAATAAATGCTTTAATATTAGTCACTGTGCTTTACTATTTTATCGAACAGAATTTTCTCAGTTTGTACACTTACATTTTAACGTGTAGTTACGTGCTATTACTTTGAACGTAGACAAAATATAACGCGACCTATTTTAAGTTTTACAAAAACACACATGGATATCTGCACATATACGACCGTACGTACAGAAAAAAGGAAATGTTAATCTACATAGCAAATTGCGTCAGTATTAGCCCGATATACATAAATTGTTAATTAACCTACGTAGTGATAATAAACTACACGAACATTTGTACATGTAGATATATAGAATGAATTAAAAACGAACAAAAAAATCTGAAAGCTATTTTGTGTAGAAAAGAAAACAGAATACTGATTTTTCAGTTTTTCTATACTGGTTGCGACATTAGTGTGCCGCCAGCATTTATCACGAACACTACCAATGATAGAACACTAAGATTTTCTGTACGTATACAGTGTGTCCCATATCTATTTTCCCACGCATTTACGGAAACTAATAGAGATAAACAAGTTTCAGTAAAATCCAGTGGAAATGAGACGACATTGCACATCAAATTCTGCCGTTATAACACACCACGTATAAATAGCCTTTTACCTCCCTCCCCCACTTTACTTTTTTTTAAATTGCTAAATTATAGGGTAAAACGGATAGACGACGCACTGTTTTAAAAAAAATTATAGAAACATATATACTGATTTGATGAAGCTAAAATGAAGTGAAATGTTAATCGGGGAACTAATATTTTTATTATATAATAATAATAATAATAATAACAGCGGTTTATTGGCATCAAACATAGTATAAAAATAAGTAAGTAAAAGCTAAAAATTCAATCAACATGCCAAAAGGTGCAGGATCAGCTGCTTAAAGCATAAGCCGCTGTTCTACCTCCAGCACCATTAACAGGGGGCTCCAAATCCTAAGGTAGTGAGCAAAGACACTGCGAACAAAATGCAACCCGGGTAGGTCCAAATGCTGCCACCTCCGCCTTCACCATATCCGGCACTGACAGCTTCTAGCAGGAAGGTTTCGTGCCTCATCAAATATTTTTGTATCGTTTTCGGCCAAGATTCCTCGTGAGTGGAAGCTTGCCTCAAATTAGTCGACAGCTCTATCGTCAAATCGTTTTGAAGTCTTTGCAGTTCCTTAGATTGTTCTTGTTCCCTTGGTCCTTCAGTTTGGTAAAAGGCGAAAGCTCCCAGCAGGGCCCAACAGAACAGAATCAACGTTAGCCCAATCTGCGACAGGCACCATTGGCTCAGCGTCCTGCAGCAGCACATCATATACTCCGACGCCTTGGCGTCGTCACCGCACTTAGCATCCCCAGTCAGCTTAGGCCAGAACTTCAACCGGTACGGTACCGCATGCCCTGTTTGCGTGGCGACGTTCAATTTCTTATTCTTGTAATTCCGTTCTAACGTTATATGGTCGATGTCGATGCACTTGTCACCGTTCCCAGTACGCATATTGCCGACGCTC
Organism: Cetonia aurata; assembly: GCA_949128085.1. Lineage (NCBI taxonomy): Eukaryota > Metazoa > Arthropoda > Insecta > Coleoptera > Scarabaeidae > Cetonia > Cetonia aurata. The sequence continues at coordinate 60,347,195 of OX421883.1, read as the reverse complement.
TTGTGATTGTTGTACACCTGCGAGTAGTTCAGATCGAGAGAATCCTGCTTCGTTACCGAGGGCGCCCAGCCTTTCTTTCTCCTGGGGAGTCGCCGCGGACTCTTCGGCTGTTGCAATTGCTGCTGTTGGTTGTTGAGTTGTGATTGTTGTTGTTGCTGTTGCTGCTGCTGCTGGATTTGGGATTCTAATTGAGCGGCGCTACAACTTCCGGTGGCGAGGTTCGCGTTGTTATTGTTGTTGATCGGTGTCGTGGCGCTCTCGTCGTCCGCGTCGCTCTGCTCCTGCTGGTGGTGTTGCTGGCGCGGGTTCTCGCGATCATGTTGATGGCGATGAGCGGTCGGCGAAAGCCTTGACCCGACTGCTACGGTCACGCAACTGTCCGAAACCGGTTCGTACATGTTCGGGCAATTGGAACGTACAGAATAATTTTATTTCTAAACCTCTTCTCAAAAATAAAAAGAAAATAAAACTATGCATTTGGCAATCTCTCCCTACCATGCATGGTGAGATAGCTAGTAGAAGTTTTATGTAAAATTGTACACACAAAACAAAATCCTAAATTGTTGGAATACACTAGAGGAAATTGCTATAAATCCACTGGCATTACATCATGTAGTCTATGACCGATCATTAAAACAATGACGCCGCCTGCTTTTATGCGTGTCCCGACATGTTTCACACCACCTGTGTAGATATCAGCTAGTCACAATAAGGAATTCACTGTCTTATTTGATTTTTAGGTATAAGCTATCATTTCTTGGCGGAAAGTTATTTAAATTAAATTTCTGCCGTGCTACTTCCAGGTAAGACCAAATTTAATGAAGCGGACCTCCCCTGTATTATCCAAGAACTCGAGGTATGCAGGACCTGTTAAGCGTTGTGGCAAAACAATCGGTCCTAACAACCGTTCCCCTATCATGCCTAACCAGATGTTTAGATAGAAACGTTGCTGGTGCCGAGCTTCAACGGTAGCATGAGGATTCTCGTCACACCAAACGTGATTGTTGTGGAAATTAAATATTCCATTTTTAGTAAAACCAACTTCATCAGTGAAAAGGATGTTTTCAGCGAAATCTGGCCGATCAGCAGCTGTTCGCAAAAACCACTCACAGAAAGCCCTTCTCGCTTGATAATCCGGAGCAGTAAGGGCTTGTACCCGTTGGATATGGTAGGGGTATAGGAGTTGCTCATGAAGAGTTCTCCAAACAAGATTGCTGCTTACACCCACTTCAGTCGAAATTCTTCTAACACTAGTTTCGGGATTTTCATCAATAATATTCAAAATTCGATCTTCTATCTGTGGAGTACATGTTAATCTCTGCCGTCCAGTATCAGAAGACCGCTTCTCAAACGAACCAGTTTCTCTTAGTCGTTGAAACAACGTCTGAAACATCACATGCGAAGGCAGTTGGCGATCAGGAAACGTTTCAGCATAGAAGCGACGTGCTTGTAAACAATTCCCATTAGCACGCCCGTACATGAACACCATATCGCTCATTTCAGCATTAGAATACCCAACCATTGTAATTGCTACAAATTGCACAAAACGTCAAATTAAACTGTCATAAAACAATAGCTGATAAGCACCTGTTTACTGGGATATGTTATATCCATGTACTACTAGGAACACTCGCTGTTATCTCGTAAACGGTTGATTTGTGAACATATGTTTATTATGACTTTTAACTTTATTTCCGATCGTACTACATGCCCTTAAAATCTTTAAACGATGTTTCAAAACACCCTGTATATATCAAAATAAAACTAAGTTAAGATTATGTAGTGACATTCATAACGCAGCAACCAGACTTCTCAATAAATTTTAATGGTGCAATATTGTACGAAATTCCCCAACTTTTATTGGACTGAAAATGTTTAATGACTTGCCAGATGAGATAATCATGAGTGCCATTATTAGTATATTTCGGGGAAGACTTAAAAGTTTTTTAGTTAGTCGGGCACTGTATACTGGTAATGATTTTTGTTGTTAATTGATTTGTGTGTACTGTTTTGTTGTGTATACTTTATGTATTGTATTTTTGAAACACGTTTATTTGACGTAAACAATTTATCTATTCACTATTATAGTTTTAAAATTATATTAAATAGACAATGTAGATATCAATTGTATTGATCTCTGATAAAAAAAAAAATCATCCTCGCTATTTACATTAAAGTTATAAAAATAGTAGTACCTAATAATTTGGACAAATAATTTAATGACAATGAAAAATTTAATCAACAGTAGCCAATCATTAATTCTTTATTTATGAGGTATCAAACCCAAACAATTTGATATTAAAATACTAAATACTACAGAAAATTGCATGTTAGCGTAAAAATCCTAAAGCATAAATTTTATCTCAGAATTACGGTTCAGTTTATTTGTTTATTACTCTACCATCGTATTAATGTACTTACAATTATTCATTCCTAAAGAGTGCAAGGCAAAGATCTATACTTCCTATTCACAATAAAAAGAGAGAGTTTCTCTAAATTCCTTGTTAATGGCCTTTAATAAATCTTAACAGAAGACATTTTTTTCTTCACGTTTTATCCACTTCCTTAGCAATAAGTTTCACCGCACAACCAAATACGTATAAGCAGCAACAATTGTATGCTATATGCATTTATGTTAAATCAATCAATGTGCATGCATAAGTACTTTTTAGATAATTTTATAAATAATGTATTTTCACATATACCGTGCTGGCCATTTTTTGTTGAGTAGTGAGAAAACCTAATGCATTTTACGAAGCGTAGTTGCCACGTCTATCGAGTGAACTAATATACAGAAAAGTATAATTTGGCAACTTTCTATCACCATATTAAAACCGACTTACGATATAAGTTTGCCAGTATGCGTTTACCACATACTTCATTCCACATTATTTGAAGACTTACGAATTGTTTTCACGTATTTTGTTTTTTTTTTTACTTCTAATGCATAAATTAAATTATTAAAATCCCAATGGCCTAGATAATTAATGTTGCACTTCATCCACTTTCATTGATCAACAGCTAAAAGTGTTTTTTTTTTGTTGCTTATACTGGGCGGGAAGTTTTCACTTTTGTTACCAGATAAATTTTGAAACAAATGAGATTAAATTTTACGCTTTTGTAGCTAATCTAATATGATTTGAGATTATAAAAAACGATTAATTGAAATGAAATGGTAATTTGACGAATCGATTATATTTACATAATTCTAATAAATTAATCGCTTGGATAAGTCTTACAAAATACAAGAAATCAAATGTGTTTTTATTATTAAGAACTTTGTCGAAAGTCAATAGTTAAATAAAAAATAAAATTGAGCTAAGATCGAAATTAAATACTGTTAAAAGTATATAACAGTGACGATTTTAACACTTAAATTCTAGAATCATTTTAACCATTTTAGCGTAGAACTTTTTTAAATTTAAAAATGTATGCCTTAATATTGTATTTATACCTACCTAAAATTGAAATATTGTAAATTATACTATGACAATTAGCATATCTAATATTTAAAATAGTACATACCTACATTAAAAAACATTTTTCACAGGGCAAATTCTGGCTCAGAGAGCGATTTTAATGGACGAATTGCCCTATTGCTAGTGTCCAATAAAACACCATATGCTATTATTTTTAATTAACGTTTTTATTAATCAAATAAGAAGGACAATTTTATAATGTATAGGGGATTATGTGGCAATTGGTAACGTTTATAAATTTAATTTTTAATGTACTCGATTCATTAAAATTTCATTTTAAAATGAAAGAGCTTTTCTATCTGTCTAATGTGACAATGCATTTGTTGACGCTCAATTGAACCATAACCTCAAATTATCACACCGACAACTGAGTAACAAAACAATCTAACAAAATCCCCAGAATAGTTCGTGAAATGGTTATTATTAATGACAAATGTTTATAAACGACAATAAAACGAAAAGTATACGGTTTTAAATAGCGAAAAAAATTCGACTGTATGAGAAGGAATGAAATAAAAAAAAATGCTTCGTCTATTGGACTACATATAGCTATAAGGTGTGTATGTTTTTTTTTTGTTTGTTGCTGAGTGTTGCTGAGCGAAGCTTTGAATTGTGGAGTTCAGTTTGTCACTTCTGGGCACCGACATCTATTGATGTATTGTACCAGGTATTAAACCACCGATGCTATAAAATATTTATGTAAAACAGATATTTAATAATTTTGGTTTCATTATTACCACATTCAGCTTAATAACGTCAATAAGCAAACGAAGCTACACATCACCTAACCTCACAAAGAATGCGTTGTAATAATAGAGATGATAGAGTGCTGATATTGAACTCAAAACTGCCATCAACTGAAATGCGCCATATTGGAACACAAACGTCACCAATGATGTCGATACCATGGCGGATATTCAAATAAATAAAGTTAAGGATATCAATAAATTTTAATAGCACTTGCAATTTGTAATGATACTGAGTAGCATATGTTAGATTTTATCCTATGTATTTTATATGACATTGTTTTGTTTCATTAAAGTTGTGGACAACTTAGAACTATAGACAGTTTCTAAACTTCCGATGAACTGGTAACATATACTACATAATGAAGTATATGTCAATCGTTCTAAGGTTTAATAAGAGAGAAAAGAAAAAAATTCTTTCAACGCCATATAAAAATACGTAGGAAAAATCTAATACAAGTTTCATGAGATCTTTACGACTTGTCATAACAATTCAACATTGTATGTTGTCTTTAGGAGTAAATAATATACTGCAGTAGTTGTTGTATAATTTATTGATGATTAAATAATATTAGTTTACTTAATTGCTTCCTTATTAATTTTCCTTGTATTTTTTCTGTAAACTTGTTCGCTGAATTATGAAATCCAATTTTGCTATAAGACGATATTATGGTTTTACTTAAAATTGAAACATGAGTTTCTTCCAGAGGTGACATATCAACAAATGATGGGATAAACTAGAAAAAATGTTTTGGGGAACATGACTTGATAGTAAATAAACAAAAGTCGTTAGGAAGTTTTCTTCTTGTGGAATCTTGTTTCCTGTCAAGACCATTACTTTCCGAATTTGTTTTTCGGTGAACTGGCAAATATATCGTACCTCCTTTGATAGGCGGATTAATTTACCTAAGAAATACTGAACAAAATTTAAAGAAATATATATGTTATACATCATCTATTTACCTCTACCCCTGGTTTACAGAAATATCAAGTGATTCTAAATAAAAATATACTTTTTTAGATTTTCTTTGTCCGAATTCAATGTTGGAATAACTCCCTCTTTAATTCGCACAATCTGTCCCGTTCTATCAAAATCCTTTTCAAGGAAATGTAGTGAACAAATATATGCACGCTTACTTTTGCAGCGATTTATGGTACCCCCTGTAACAGTAATCCGCACAACAATGTTTGCGCATTCTACAAAAAATTATTTCACATAGAAACACTATGTATTATCATAATTTCAGAATAGTTTTAAGCTATGGCATTATTCTGCAACTTACATATGAAAAGTTAGTTCTCCGTCATCTTTGTAACTATTGCTTTTGCAGGATTTTACACGACACGATGGCATCACTTGTCTTCAGGAAAAACTACCTGGATTAATTGTCATATAAGCCCAATTGTTAATGCTATAATTTGCATACTTACACCACAGCCTTACACGTAAAACAAAAATATCTGGTGAATAATATATAATATTCGAAACAGTCCGTGAAAGAATAAAGCAAAAAAAGTAAATAAAACAAGGTTAGGTAACATCAGTAACACTTGTCAACTTGCAAAAAACTTAACGTGACTTAACGCAAATACTTCATAAAGAAAACTAACGTAAGCATGACGCTACATGAAACATGATGTGATGTGTGCATATAATGACGTCTGTGTTCCAAGATGTCCTTTAGTCTTTTGATGGTGCGCCGTAGCGATGCGCATACGGTTCATTGGCAGTCTATCAGGTCTGTGGTAGTAATGACCGTGCTAAAACAGCAATTTAGTAGCGCAGAAGTAATCATGTATTTGTTATGAACGCTAGCAAACACACTATATGATGTTTGAGTCATTTTTAAGTTTCAAAAAAGTAAGCTTTCTATTAAATCCCTAAAATTATTGATGTTGTGCAACATATAAATGATACCGGCCACAGAATTAATTTTACGAACATTGAACTATTGAAAAATGTAACATCTCCGAGGGAAGTAGACGCTTACGAAACCATGTATATAAAGACTCGAACAATTTATTAAATCGGGAATATCCATAACGAGGCATGTTTAGATATTATATCTTTTTTCTTAATTCATTCGATCTTCAGTTGAAGATGGAAAATATAATTGTTCCGAGTTAATAAAATTGTGCACCGTGGAGTGACTGAATATCTTGTATTATCCCAATATAATCCCATTCGAATTTTTTTTTTATTATTGAAAGAAAAAACAAATTAATGTATTAATGTTAAATTAACAATATTCTTATTTAATTATTGAATATAAGATCTATAAAACAAATATTATATTACTCTTTAAAGTTATTATCAATTTAATAATAAATCTTTGTTGTATTAATTAGGATTCTTGAAATAGAGGTTGAAGGGTTGCAAGACAAATGTCTCTAATAACAACTACACTATAATTCTATAAATAAATATTTTAATAACCATAATAAAATATAAAATAAAAAAGAAATACATTACATTGCAAAATATCCAAACACAGAGCTCAACTTTCACGATTGTTCCTGTTCACATAACACCGGTGCGTTAGATTACATTATCGATATAATAATACTGTCACTTATGAATTCATGCATATATTAATATTATGTTCTTATTCACAGAATCCGCTTTTCCAAATCGGAACAGCTTATTAAATCACCAATTGTCCAGTCGAAAAAGTAAAAATTCCACAGTGAAAGTAAAACTTGCCTGTATAATTTTAATGTTATGTGTGTATTTCTAATTTATGTCATATTAAAAGCACACATTCACCGGTTATCCGGACTCGGAAGATGCATAGGTACCCCTTCTGCGTAACTTTCTTTTATTTTCGTGCATATACCCGCTATTGTTTAGCCAAAGGATTTGTAGGAGGTTGCGCGAAAGACTATAAAAGTATTGCTAGCGTGTATTTTATTCAGATACACTAATTGGACTGTCCTTCTACGTAACGAACTGGTTCCATGAGTTTCTATTTTGTGAATTGTATACGCACACATTTCATTATTATTACGATGATTTAGATTGGCAATATTTGTTTTTAATTGGTATACGTGCAGAGACGTGTATTGGTAGTTAGTAAGGAATATGTTTTGGTATTTTAATTATGTGCATAATTAATGACCGAAAAATCGCTTTAGCGTTCTTTGTTTTCGTGTAAAATGCCAGGAATTTTAGGAAACGTTTAGCACATTGTATTTTTTTCTATTTTTGGAGATTTAAACGTATACATGATAAAGAATCATTGTGTTCCGCTAACTACAATTTTACAGAAACGTTTTTATAGTTATCTGAGCTACTTTTTATGAGAATATGTACTGTTCTGAATGGTAATTTCAATGAACCAATGGAACATGTAAATACGCTGAATGATTACGTACCTATAGTTTTTTAATGTCATAGATGAGTCAATTCATCTGTTTTAAAACAAAATCTGCTTGCTTGCTTAGTAATTTACAGTATTTTTAATTTTTTTATTTTTTAAAAACTCTTAAGGATATTCAGGATAATTCAGTATTTGACTCCTGAGTGAAACAATTCATTCAATCAACCGTTTGATGATGAAATTGTAGCAATAGTTATAATTACCACTTTTAGCCGTTATCGAAAATTCAAGGATACAAACTTGTATTTTGCGCATGTGTCAATAGAACAACACGGAATGTACTAAATACCCGGTAAGGACACGAATGGAAAAGGGGTTCAGAAAACAATACAATTTACAAGGCGAGGTTGCTAGATATTAATCCCAGTTTTGATATCGGCTTTGTCAGCTGGTAGTGGGGACCCCTTGTTTGTTGGAAGTAGGTAAATCATGAGTTTAAAAATCAAATCGGACTTGAAATTATATCATTATTATGTTAGTTAAGTAACTTTATTTCGAGGCGTTATTGGCATTAAAATTACTACTGTATCAGTACCGTAAAATTTGCATAATCAAATAAAAATGTGCAATAGGTAATAGAAAATATGATGGAACGCGAAGTATGCACGCATATATCAAGAAAAAGTGCATAGTATCAGAGTATTGCCTTAAATACCTCGTGTCTTAGTTGTGTAAGAATTTTCTTGTTTGAAATAATAATTTTTTTAAACAAAAAAAAAGGTCAAATCGCCAGGAATTACTGAGAATTATTGGGAATTACTGGGAATTACTTGGTATTACTGGGAATTAGTGGGTATTACTGGGAATTAGTTGGAATTACCAGGAATTCAATTCCAAGTGATATAATTTTGATGGAATTAGACGGAATTAGCATTAGTTGTACGCTATTTTTCTGAGTGTTAGCATGCGGAAGGTCCGTGGTTCGAATCCCGACGGAGTCGATGCTTCCTTTTTTATTTTAATCGTTTCAAGTTAGATATTAGAATTATAATCAAGGTGCAAAAAATAGTATTTGAGTGTACAAAGCGAGACTTTAAACTCTAAAAATTGTAAAAAAAATAAATGCCTGGCCATATATGGATAATATTTTACAAAAATATTCCAAGGGGTCCATGCTACCAACTGGAAGAGCCTCAAAACTGAGCTTAACGTCTGGTGAGCTTCCCTTATTAGAACTATCTTTTTTTTTTTAATAATTAGGTCCGTTTGGACCTACAGTTCAGAATCGTTCTCTGATTGATACGCTTGTGTAATAAAATTTTCACCGTTCGGACTTCGTAGTTTTCAAACTTGAAATTCTTAGGATTTCAAATTCACCGTTCGAACTGTCAGAACTGCAAAGTGAGAACGATTCTAGAACCGCTCACTCAGTTCCTTCTAGGGAGCAAGTATTTCAAATTCTAAAGTAGTTCGAGACATGCGCTTGGGAATTTCAGATATTATTTGAATTTACTTTGAACATAATTGTCAAATAATGGCCCTTCCTTCGGCATTGCCAAATCGCAAATAAAAACAGCCCATCAAAGAATGAATACATAACAAGTCCAAGGAATTGTGACAAAAATCACTAGGACAATGACAGGCAAAGGAGTTCTTATGGAAACTGGAGGCCTGAATTTACTAAAAACCGAATAAAAGTAGGAAGACTGTTAAAAATTTAGTAGGTCTGTTGACCTGTCATTGTAGATTAAATAGACATAATATGTGTAACATTGGCTTGGCAGATGACGCTATCTGCAGATTTGTCATGAAAAAAAAAGAAACTCCAGTGCATTTGCTGTACAAGTGCGATGGCCTGGCGAGGACAAGGTTTCTAATACTGGGGGTAGAGAACCCCACAGCTAATAGCCACGTAAACTAGCCACTCTCAATGACGATGGATCTAATTAAGCGATTCTAGGACACAAAGAGGATCACAATAGAAATAGGCCTGTAAGATCATCCCAATAATATATACTGATACTGCAACGCTATTACTTGCTAACAATACTGTTAATAAGTTATTTGAAAAAAAGTTAATATTTAATTAACAAAGTGCTGAAATTCGTCTTAAAAGTCGTTATAATGATTAACAACGAAGGGAATCATTAAAACGCGCAGGGTAAACACTTTCTGACGTCATATTCCTCTATGTTCGTATTGACACATTTTTTGTAACCGTATATATTTTTTAGATTCTCGTATTTCTCTCTGTCTGTGTATATTATTTGTATTTATTGCAATAACTGTTTGTAGTAAAATTTTATGACTGACAACAACAAAGAATAGCTAGAATCAATAATTGCTTTGTAAGTCCAATAAAGAAAGGAAAAATGATAAAAGGTAATTGTGGTTAAAAATCTCCGTAATTGACAAGAGGTTTAATGACTTCACAAAAACCTGTTAGGTACCCGAAATTACTTTCAAAATTAAGACCTAATCTTAGCAGATGTACTTAAAAACATATAAACCCAGCAAATATTTGCAAACGAAAAACGTTATAATCTTCAGATATGTCAGAATCACTAACAATAAATACATAAAACACCTTCATTTTGGTACAATTTTCTCGGCATTTGATTAACTTTTATCGATATAATTTTTGCTTTTATTGAGTGACCAAAATTGTCAATTGAACAAAATGTATAAGTAATCACTTTCTTTAAAAAATAGATTATGTAACAAGTTTTAATAGGTTCAACTTCTCAATTTTCATAATTATTTGTTTTTTTGTATGTACCTTACATCTTTACAGCCAAATTTAAAACCAAAAATTTACTATAAACCATAATTAAAATCTGCAATCTTAGTTTAATATCTCGCAGCATTTAAACAAATTGATTCGCATACACCTGTCTGCTACATATGTAAATCTATTTCGAGTCATTTGCATACATAGTATATGTACAATAAATATATCAAGAACGAATTTTGTTAGCATTACAATGCGTCCATACCCAATCTTATCTATGATTAACCTTCAGAAGGCCGACAGAATGGTAATTTCGAATGTTTTATTAGTAACCTATCGGGGTATCAAATGAAATGTCACTTTCACTAAGCAAATATTGCATTATTATTATAAATTTCAAGGCTGAATGGGAATTTATGAGCTTATATTTTTACAAATATCACTTTCAAATATAGGATCCATATTTTAATTTCATTTATATACGTTACGTACTGTTTTTTTATGAATATATTTGCATAAAAACCCCAAATTTCTCTACTCTACTAAATCTCAAACCAAAGGTTGGCATTGTTCATAATCAGCCAACATACAATTCCTATATATCTAAGATCTTTATGCAGAATGCGATGAACGCTGATCTGTGAGATCTTTAATTCCTGTGAACGTCTTGCGCTAGACAAACCTCGATTTTGTGCGACACTTTTAACGACAGCGGCAATGTTTTCTCGTCTGACCTGACGGTACGAGTTCGAAGCGGCAATTTTACATCAGTAACTTGGTCATTTTGCTCAAAATTTACGATTAGCTTTACAATGGCTTTGCGGGGAGGTGATGCATACCGACCACAAGGGTCACGAACTCTGCGAACTATGTCTGTGAAGTTTGCACCATGTGTGTATAAACAATTTTTACTATTTCCATACATTGTTGAAACGTGTATTGTGTCATCGTTACATACTTTTATTGACAAATAGGAGAGGGAGGGGGCGTCCAAATCAGAGGTCAACGTCAAAATATTCGCCGAATGGAGGGATTAGAGAGGAGAAATTTGTTTGTACACCTGCTACTAGTTGGTGATTCAATACAACTGTCAATACTGAATGTCAGTGTGATCGGTTCTGTGACATTTGAGATATGGCCAGCTAAAGTAGTAAATCGCGAAGATAACAAGCACTATGGTGAAAATTGAGTTCATTGTCGTGATTAAATTCCTCACTAGCCAAGGAAAAACGCGTCGTTTTTTTATGGGAACTCTTGCCCTGGCAAAAAAAAACGATTTACAAATGGCATAATCTGTTCAAGCAAGGCAAAGAGTCTATCTGCGCTCAAGCCAGGCCAATTGAGGCGACCTCTGCACACATCGTTGAAAAAATAAAAAAACTTGTTCTCGAAGATGCCTCGGTTGAAGAAAAAACAAATCGCAGAAATAATCGGCGTACAATCCACCACCGTTTTGAATATCCTCCATTCACATCTTGACGTGTCTAAGGTGAGTGCAAGATGAGTTCCGAGAATGCTCACACCGCTTCAGAAGCAATAACATAGCGAGTGTTCACGCAAGTTTTTGAATTTGTTTAGCGAGAACAAAGATGAATTTATGAAGCGGATTGTAACTGGGGACGAAACGTGGGTTCATTACTATGAACCTTGGTCGAAGCAAGAATGGTGGCACAAAAAAGGCGCTGCACCACCTAAGAAGTCCACGGTGTCATAATCGGCTGAAAAGGTTATGGCTACGGTGTTTTGGGATTCGGAGGGTATTTTGATGATTGATTATAAGGAAAAGGTGTGAGTATCATCGGGCTATACTAAACTACAATATTGGCGATATTAAAAGACGCCGTCAAAGAAAATAGAAGGGGGAAAATTGACGCGAGGTTTTCTCCTTTTGCACGACAGTGAACCCGACATGCACTGCACAAGAGTTATGTTGTGATTGATGCCCTACAGAGGTGCAGTATATACGCATGTGTTATGGCATTGTTGCGTGGGGGCACTCCACTGCGGCGGACAGAGTTTTCGCTTTACAGAGACGCGCCGTGCGACTGTTAGCAAATCTGGGTTATAGAGAGGATTGCAGAGGGGCCTTCCGATCACTTAAAATACTCTCTTTTTCTTCACTGTATATTTCCTACAATGTTGTATACGTTAAACTTAATTTGGATCGCTACTCCACCTCTGCTGAGTTTCATAATTATGATACTAAGAACAACAAAAACTTGTGTTCGAAATTCATGTTATGTATTTATTATTCTTTATAAAATTTTGTGCTTGTCTCAAAACCACCAATTCTGAAACAAAAATCTAAATATTTTTTCAGCAAAACTTTAAGCAAAAATTTTTTATAAAGAATGACATTTTTTTCGTTAACCTACCAATAATTTTTTCCCCTCTTGTTCAGTCCATCTGGGGACACACTGTATATATTCTAGATTTGGCCCCGTCTGGCTACTATCTATTTCCAAAATTGAAAATGACCTTCGAGAAAAAAATTTACTCATGATGAAGGAGTGAAGTCGGCTATTTCCGTCTATTTTCCAGGCCATGACATAAATTCTTTTCTGATAGTATATATAAATTATTTGAAAGATCCAAGCAATATATTAGGGTCAAAGGAGAATACATCAAAAAGAATAATTAAGTTTGTGTTTCATTTCACGCCCTTTCTCCGTAATTCCGCGAATTTCTTGACCGCACCAAGGATCAAGGATTCAAGGTTTACTATTAAACAGATCAAAAATGCCGAGGAATTTCTTCTTAATAGAAAACCCTTTACATAAATGCTAATGAAGTTTAATAGTATGGTAGATATACTACTTGCGTTACTAACAATAAGTAATCATCACTTAAAAAATTGTGAACTATATGGTATTACATTTACCAAAATAATGACAAATGTAGCTGAAAATACCTTTGCAGAAATAGCTAAATTCTGAAATTTAAATCTCTGATTTGGTTTAAATCAAAATGTAATCAGCCGAAAAGCGAGTTTTTAAAATTGGAAAAAAACAGTGTAGTGTCTTTATATATAACTGATTGAATCTTAAAATTCTTAATCCACGTCAAATATTTAAGTATATTTACATATATGTATTACTCAATATGCATACATTCTAAACGAAACGAATAAATTAGATTGTTTCCTTTCGTTTAAGTAAACTTTTATTTACATATGTATATGTATCTACCGAAGTATTTATTTCATATCTACACTTTGTTTGGATTATATACCTAAACGTTCCACTTTATAAACGATAACAGTACATGCATAATAACAATCCTTTAAGTATGCATTTTGTAAGATTATTGGCATTACCTGTTTGTTTATACATTATATGCATTTTAATCTATCTTACTGGTTGAGCGAGCGAACTTAGAACTCATTTTAATGCTAGAGAATGTAGTGCGTCACCAAAATCTGCATGAGATTAACGGTTGATAGTCTAGTGGCTTGCATACTTGGGGATCAGTCGTGAGGTGCAGGGTTCAAATCTCAATATTTTGCTCTGCGGGGGTGTCTAATAAGCATAATCAAAACTTAGACTTTATCAACTCCGTTAAAAAAAAGTATGACGCTATTCACGTCCAATCACTAATGGTTGTTGCCTAGCAACGCTAGTTGCGAATATTCGTATTCATTATGCATGTGACCACATGCACTATTTACTATTAAAATAAGCTCTACCATACGGAATTGTCTACCATTTAAAGTATTTAAATGTAGTATAGTAAATTGTAATGATGATAAATATGTTACTTTTATCTTGACATTCGTTTGTTCAAATATTGATAAGAGTTGTTGTGAAGGGTGTCCCATCACAATATCCGCCTCTGCAGTTAATATATTCGGAAAGTTAAAATCAAAGAAACAAAATTTTATTAACAATAAGAAATTTATTCCAAACATTTCCAAACATATATAAGATTATGATAACGTTCTTCGATTTCCTTACACACAATAACGTTTTCTATCCTTCATAAATATAGATATTTAGATTTTCTAAAATGTTTATTTACTTATATTTGTTTAACTTGATTTAGGTATATTTTGATGTATTTTTTTTCTTTATTGAAAAGATAATAATCGAAAATGCAAAGTCTGTTACTACTCACCTTGTAGAACGATTTTATTTACACTCACGTCTTGTATAAATAATAAAATATTCAATAATTTTTTTATATTTTAATAGAACACTAATTAAATTTATTATGCGATGTGTATATTATGGAAATTTCAATGCTACTCGCCTGAGTTTTTCACATTATTTTCCAGTAGATTTGCACGAAAAAGTAATTAATTTAGATTTAAAATTATTTATTTATAATATCTAATTGGCGATAATTTTTCTACAATCATAGCAGTTAATGTTCTGCCCTTTTGCTTCTTTCATGCAAGGATATAACGTGGTATTAACGCCAAATGATTCTTTTGTTTTCAACGAGTAAACCATGAAGAAAATCAAACGGCATCATTTTCAATAATTTTTTTTTATAAACCGATATATGAAATTTAACTTTACCATATTAAAAAGAACTTGCCAATATATTTACATTTAAAAGAACGGTTATTACAGGTTGTTTAATTCATTATAGCGATGTAATAAGTGAAAGTCAGCGATAAAATACCAGTCTTCGTTACAGAATGTTGGTGGTAATAGGAATGCCGACTAGATAACTAAAATATTCAAATCTTTCTTTGATTCTAACACAGGAAATATTCATGTTTATATGGACGACTTTATTATGCTTTTTTTAGGGTTAGAGTTATGTAATTAATAGGCCTATTGCTTGTAATTTATCTAGAATGGAAGCAGTAAAACTGAAGTACTTAATGCAACTCTCAGTTCAGTTTTACAACTGGTGATGATAGCTTAACTATCGAAACGTGCATAAATGCAGTAAAGAAAATTTTGTGGTAACTAGATTTGTAGTAATTAGTATTTTCAATGCTCAACTTTAAAGATGGTGATCTTATAGAAGACCATGCAGTCCCACACGACCTCAAATCAAAGGTGAGGTCATTAGAAATGCCAAGGATATTATGCCTAGACTATATTGCCTAAACTTTAGGCAACTACTCAAAGTCTAGTCGTGAAGAATGAAGCTTACGGGGAACGAGTCGAAGCTTTTGAGCCAAACTACCAATAGCTTTGGGGCAAACTCCAACCATAGATGTTTGAGTCCAAAAAAACCTCAAGAAAACGATGAAAGGAGCTAACATCTATGTATGCACTGATAACTGACGTTGAGCGCTCTAAAAGCAAATAGCTTGAAGTGTAGGCTGGTAATGGAGTGCTTGAACAATATACTACGGTTGACTATGCCAAACAAACTCACACTAGTAACGTATGTCTCAAAAATTATCGGAAAAAATTCCAATAAAATTAATTTATAGTAAACCTGATCCGATCCAGTTGCTGTGTTGGAAAGAAAATTTAATAAATTGCTTGTTGATGCTTGTGAATGCCGCAACACCCCTCACACCATACCTACGCAATCTATCCATGAGTATGTTATGTTTGCACGCAATCAAACGCGCGGCTAAGGTCGCAGAATATACCAATAGCGTGCTTGGATAAAAATAGCAGCACCAAAGCAAAACCTCAGATTTACATTAACTGGGATCGAGTGCTAAATCTAGAGGATTTTGTATATATATTAATATCATACCATATTAATCACGGGTTATAAATTTCATTAGTTGGAATTCCCAAAAGTATCTTCAAATAATTTACTGCTTAATTTCTTCAAATAATTTTCAACAGCAAAATGACCAATATCCATAACCTCAAATACCATTTACAAAAAAGAGATAATAATGTGCTTTGCAATCATTGCATAAAATTGCTTTTTATCTTAATTGCTCCACATGTCGCGTTTAAAAGGGTTTCTTTTTTACTATAGGAAGAGTTTTTGAAGATTGTGAATCAAGTACTAGGAGGAATAAATTTAAGAATTCCAGAAGAAATTATTTTATGGTTAGAACATAATAAATTCTGAGAAAATTTACATTCGCCAAATCTCGTGATTGTTTTGCATTTTAAATTCTTTTTAAGAAGATAAATAAATTGTAGATATTCCGCAAAATTTAAAAAAACTCACTTTAAGAAATACAAATTATTTGTGACTTTAATTTTTGTTTGTTTTGTTTTTCCATCTTCATGGATTATTAGTTTTGCTTTTTTTTATTATCTTTAGCACTTTTATCTATTGATCGTTAATAATGCTTGTAGAAATTTGTCCTAATTAATACAACCTCAACAACAGATTTTTAATACAATCAGGCAGGTGTAATTTTATATTGACTAATTTTTCCATATCTCACGTTTTGACAGTAAAAAAAAGTGTGAATACACACTTTAAGGTGTAATACTGTTAGTAAGACCATTAGAGTGGACATCAAAAATTAATTCGCCCTAGGATTTACCTAGTGCCAAATCGATGAGATAAATGTTCCTAATCGAACGTAATTCCAATTAATAAGAGACTACGGAAATTGCTTCTATACAGTAGAGTGTTAGTATTACTTAGGTCATATAATAATTATTATACATTTATCTGTGTTATAAAACCTGGGAGTCATAAGTAAAAGTATAAAAGATAAAAATGCTAATTACTGTATTGTATTCTCCAACAAAAACGTATTATGTCAAGCTAATTTGGCCCGTAATTCGCATATTTAAATTCGTACAGCCAATTCATTCAATGGAAATAAAAACAATGCTTTTATACGTAGGCATTAAATAGATTTCCCTTTCACTATTTGATATTACTATATGTACTTTCAAAAATACAAGCGAGTTGCTTCTAACCCTGAGAAAACTCTTTTTCTCTCCTTATCATAAATCTATCTAAATTTATTGTTTATTACAGTAGCACCTACCTTCTGCGGGATTACTATACTATCCTTAAACACTGGATCATTAAAGAAACACAAAAGTAAACACTATACCGGAAAGTTCACTTTTCTCTGACGACAGTTTTCCGCGGGCAAATGGAAATGTCAAGATACTCTCTTTTCCCTAATAACCAGATCGAAAATCAACATCGCATTACGTATTTCTAAAGTATCGAATAAATAATGTTGACAATATGTTTTCTAATCTCCAATAAAAAGAAAGTTCAGTTCGTTAATCGGTAGCGGAGAATTTTGAGAAACGTTTGAAGTCAAACGTAAGTGCACTTAACTCGAGAAGTGTTCCGGGGGTCAATTTTGAGGAGCTCTTATAGCTATGATGTAAGACGGTGCCAGTGTTTTAGACATTATTAAACTAAACGACAGTGCTACAATAATAATATCACGAGGTGGACTGAAGTTTCTTGTTTGGCGTTTGAATCGCTTATTGTGGGTATCTTGCGCGCGCACAACCGTCTCAAATAATACCTCTATAGAGAGGGAAAGTGCAGGTGAAAGGAAGTGAAGCCAAAGGACACCGCTCCGTCTGGCGAACAGCGACACCGAACTGACGTAAACTGTGAATTTAAATGTTGCCTCTTTGATTTTATACACCAGGTCACTTGGACCGCGTGACGTTTCGATTGAGCTTGGAGGCTGAGGTCCTTCTGGCGCTGCTGGGAGACCCTGTTGACGTCAAGTAATGAAAACAAAAAAAAAATATTTATTAGATTAGATTATGTACGACGTTTTTTTTTTTGCTTTGATCTCTGTCTGAAGGAACCTGTAATTTAAATTAGATCGTATCGTGCTGCAACAAGAAAAAAACGGAAACTTTCCTCCGTCAAGGATACTAACGGAAGATATATAAAGGTGCACCCATTATAAATGTTAATGCCTTATCTAAATTCCGTATACCATTCTTTTATCACATGTAATTAGACCTGTTATTTGCTGTTTGCTATTGATACGTTTACAATGTAATCAAATAATGTTATTGTTAGCAATTTGAAAAAGGTGTAAGATCCACATACGTCGAAATCCAGTTTCCAAAACCTCTTATCTAATGACACAGTGATAGCTTTCTCAACACTTATCTGATGCTTAAAATATCTTTCTATGACATAATCTGACGTGCTTTGTTTATTAGAATTATGCTTGAATATTATTAAATCCGGAATACATGTGAGACATCTATGCTTGCAAGAACTGTAAATGATTCTCTATATGAAAATGTGAACCAATGGTAACGTTTTTCAATGTATTCCCGACTTTAGACACCATCAATTGCTTCGAACTTTCCAACAGATTAAATAACACGTGGATTTCCTACAACTGCAATAACTTTGGATAACTCTTATTTATTAAGAGGCAGAAGTTGCTGCATGTGTCGTTATCAGTGTAGGGATCTTTGGTACCTCGGGCGGTCACACTGAAGGATTCTTCTCCTAAAAATTAAATTTAATCTTTAAAAAACGGAAAAATCCGTCCCCATACGTGTTGGTAAAAAAAATTTTTTTTTGTCTACAAAAATTAAAGAAAAACAATCTGTCCCCTCCTCAATGGCGCAAGAAAAATTAAATTTAGTCATTAAAAAAGGTTTTATCCGTTCCCATACACCAGTCTACCCTGGTGTTGGTAAAAAAATATTTTTTTGGTTTACAAAAATCTAACATAAATTAATCTGTACTTTCTTCGATGTCGTAAGAATATTCGTGGTTTTCTCCATTCTAGTTATTATATCTCTGAAGAAGCTAATAAAGAATTAGCGAAAACTTTTAATATATGAAGGAATCGTTTTAATTTGATCTTTCAACTTTTAGTCTATGATTTTCCCGTCAATATATTTTATCTTCACGCGTTGGCCCATTGACCTATGAAAGTTTGTTTGGTGGAAAATTTAAATTTTACTTATGATTTCAGTTCTTAGTCTGAATTGAAGTAACCGATCTCTTTATTATTGTGATTTTTATATAGTAAATGATCCTACTCACCTGAGAGTATATGTAGAAAGCTTATTTATTTATCACATTTTTTATAGTATCACACTAACACCAATAAATTACATACCGTTATAACGTATAGGAAAACATTATTTAATGGTTACTAAGCAATCACGTGGATATTAAATAGTGAATTGAGAGTTATAAAAAGCTTTGCTAACGGCAATATATTCCTCCCATGTCCCATGAGCTACTAAATAAGTACTAGTCGTTGATAGGGAAGCGTCAGAAATGCTTGCTTCCAAAAAAACACCAAACTTTGTCGGAGCATGCACCAGTTAAGCATCCCACAGAATCACATGTGTGAGTATTAAAGTGGCTCATAGAAAAACGCTCCCACAGCACGAGAGGGTTTAAGAACCCCACCATAGCTGGATTGATCTGATCACGATATAGACAACAAGCTGAGCTGTTTTTTCTGCAAATATTTCCTTTTACAATATTTGCTGTTTCGATAGCTTCAAGTGAAAGATGTAAAGAAAATTTACTAAAGACCCGAAAGAATGCAAACTTGAAAAACACGCGATAATTATAAATGTCTAATGATAGCGCAATAATTGATTTTAAGCCAATGAAAAGGCAGTTTTGTAACTTCTTCCTTTGACAAAATCATTAATAATGCGATTTTTTTCAAACAGCTATTACGACGCAATATCATACTTATAAATTGCTATATTTTTGTTTAAGGCTGTGTAAATGACATTTATCTACATATATATACCAAGCAAACAATGTCTTATTGTAAAGGTCCTGTATAATCCGTTAAAGTTAATTTAGACATTTTTTGAAGTATGGAATACGTATATTAGATACTATAAACTTTTTGATGCTATGAGTAAATTTGCCACCTGTAATACGTAAACAGTGCCTTTGCTATTCAAGAAATATGACATTCTTGCCAGGGACTAAAATACTTTCATAACAAGTAAACCTGTTGCATCCTTGCCAAATTCACATAAACCAGCTTATCGAAGTGACAATCGTTATTTTTTCGTTATCTATACGTATATGTAGAAAGTATGTTAAACGTTAAACTACATATCTGATCACTTCACACTACAGCACCAATTTTAAATTAATTCCGGGCAATTGTTTCGGAAATTCGTGGATTTCCATTTCCAGAAACGATAAAATATCTTTTCAAACTTCGTTATCCGTACCCTAAATTTATATTTACCAGTGTTTTTTTCCTTTTACCACCTACTTTGACCTGCTAGAATTCTGAGCATTCTGAACTCATACAAAATATAACTGGGAAAGAAAGGTGTTTTTGCCCTAATAAATCCAGCAGCATCGAATGGTACAGCGAGGCCCTGTTCCCGATTCAATAAATGTTTAAATTCTCTTTTAATATAAATACTTTCATAAGCGCTTAATTCCCTCGGATATTACATTTTTTAGTAGTTCGAGGTTCTCATCCAACTGTGTCTTTGGAAGTCACACCATCTTTGAAAATTGTTTTTATCTAGATCTTTTATTATGTTAAAGTGTAATGCATATAACGAATATATTTTGTAATTTACTACGTTTGGCGTACTGACGCTTCGTTTCGCAGCCATTGTTTTTAGCGGAATTAATAGCATTTAAAGGTTCCTTACAATTATTTGAAACATTCACTGTTACGAATTTAGAAAAAAACATTGTGTTTTTTGCAGCGTTTGAGAAATAACATATCAGCGTAAGAGGGTAAAAGGAAAAAGGCACTTGTAAATATAAATTTAGAGTAGGGATAATCAAGCTTGTTTAGATATTTTATGGTTAATTCATTAGGTCATTCGGTCTTCGATTGAAAATGGAAATTCCTGGAATTTCCGGAAAAATTATCCAGAATTATTTAAAAATTGGTGCAGTGATCGGATATCCTGTGTGTCTATTAGTACGCTACAGCTCTTGCATATCTTTGCATTAGGGAAAACAAACGATCCTAAACATCAATAAAATAATCAGCAAAAAAACAGAATACCTGGCCGAATATAGAAACACCTGTATTATTTTTCTTTTTAAGAAATTTAATTAATATCAATTAGGAAAGAAGCGCGAAAGCTGTACAAAACTAAATAATATTGCAACACAGTACTGAAGTGTTAATGTACAATACATTTTGTGGAAAAACCTTCAAACGAATCAAGATGATATTACCACCAAGTATGGAGTTTCTCTGAAATATTTTTTTTTACATTCGTGCTAATATAGCGGTGTACCAACTATTGTATTCGTTTCGTAAATCTATTGGTATCTACATTTGAACGTTGCCATGAAAGAGAAACCGCATTAACCAAGCGTAAAATCTTTTAGCATCGTTTCTAACATTAAAGTAACATCAAATTCAGGAAAAAGATATAAAATACACAAGCAGTGTTTAATATATTCTATGCCTTGTGTTTGTTTACTGTTCATTAGTATATGTTTACTAGTTAATCGATTAAGTAAACATACCTCAACATTTATATGAAAACAAAGCCAAGCCAACAAAAACGAAACAAAAATAAATGTTTCAAACATAAATCTTTAAACAGTTGCAATTTGCAATGTCAAATTATCTCTTGATTCTATACGATTTATACTTACGAATAATTTATTACAATAACCTGCAATTATAGTACTAATTACTAACTAATTAAGAGGAAACGATCATTAAAAAAAAACAGCCTTATAAATAATAAAATGCGTATTTAAGTATGCACTTTTTCCGCGTTTAATGCTGAAAATCTTACCTATAATTATTATATCGTGAAAATATCCATGTATCAACTTAA
Organism: Cetonia aurata; assembly: GCA_949128085.1. Classification (NCBI taxonomy): domain Eukaryota; kingdom Metazoa; phylum Arthropoda; class Insecta; order Coleoptera; family Scarabaeidae; genus Cetonia; species Cetonia aurata. The sequence continues at coordinate 60,325,265 of OX421883.1, read as the reverse complement.
AAAGGAAAATGCAATTCGTATATTAAGTAAACAAGAAAGCGAAAACGACTAAAAATTACTGCTACATTTATCGTGGCAAGTCGAAAAGTGATTTGAAAGCATTCCATTAGTTCCAATTCGATGCATTTAACGTAATGAGTATTACAAAACTATTTTAGCAAATTTATTTATTACTGTATACCATCTCAGTTACTACCTACACTTGAATGATATTTTTCTAACATTATTAAAAATTAAAATTTAACATACGTCAGTCGTTAGTACAATCAATGTTTGTATCTTAGCGTCGTGTAACAGCAAGTGTTTTCCAGTACACTAAATGCGAATGTTGTGTCTTGAAACAATCGATAAAAGAGCAATTCTTCGAACCAGGAAGTTTACTTTAATATTGTTGTTAAGTTATAAACATTATTTATGTCATTACCTTCTCTATTTTCTGGTTAAATTGCGCATTTCACACTTACATAAAATGCAAATATTTTGCTGTAAAAACAATGATATTTATATACGAGTATATAGGTAATATTAAACCTTGTTATTCAATCGCCGAGGAAATACTAGCGAAATAAATATCATTGTTCACATCATACGTTATATATGTATAAGGAAAGGAGCGATTTTCTCCGTATTTTTTCCAAGAACATGATTTGTTATTTTTATCGTACCTTGTAATGTTCAGGTGCTTATTTAAACACTACTACCTGTGGGCTTTTTATATTTATTTTAATCTCCCATTTTTTTACCTATTAAATCATAGCAGTCGTTCGAATATCCTGGCACCCGGAACTAATCTGTACACATCAGACCTAATGATTAACTGAAATATTCCTCCACTTCACGCAGCCTCTGTCATCTGTTATTATACCAATTGTCCGCCTGCGTCGGCATTATAGCGATCCTGTAGTGTACGCGAGATAGACAGAGGTATCCGTGCATTAGAACGGTAAAGAAGTATACGGAATATTCTCCTGGATTACATTTCGCATATTGCTATGATGCACTCGTATTTGCCAAGAAATCCACATTTCTACGCTGTCGCCGCACAGGCGCAAGAGCCGTCGCTCGCACACGTGCGTGTCAGATGCATTTTATTTTTCGTCGGAAGAACTACTCGCTCGTACTATTTAACAAAACGCGTTGTTGGTAGGTAGATAACGGTTATTTTAAAAATGGAGTACCTACTATACGCCGGAGCAAAAACTCTTCATGATTTAACACTTTTACGGTGGTAATCCCGCGGAAGTAACTCGGGATTTATTTGCAGCTAATTCGTAGGACCGTTAATCGGTTTGAAACTACATTTTCTTTAGTAAATAATAAAAATAAAGTTGTTCTGGATAAGAATGTAAGCGATATAGAAATTCGAGTATGTGCTTTAGTTGAAGTAAATCCCACTATGTCATCTCGACAAATTGCTCGCGAATTAGATATCTCTAAAACAACGGTTCATAAGATTTTACGTACTAATAAATATCGTTCATACAAATTTACAAGTTCACAAGTACTTCTTCCCGATGATTATTATCGCCAACTGGGATTTTGCGAAAGAATGATAAATAAATATCACGATAACCAATTTTTTTTAACAACGTATTGTTCACAGATGAAAAATCATTTTACCTACACGGGCATCATAACCGCGCAGGTTGTCGTTACTGGTCGCGTAAAAATCTACATTTAAATATACCAACGCGAACGCAGTATCCACAGAAGCTAAATGTATGGGCAAGTATCATTGGAAATCATATAATTAGGCCTTTTTTCATTGACGGTAATTTAAACGGAAATAGATACCTACAGTTACTTGAAAATAATATTATTCCGGCAATACGGGAGCGATTTAATATAAATGAAGTTTGGTTTCAGCAAGATGGTTGCCCAGCACACAATACACGCATTGTAACAAACTTTATAAACGCGGTTTTTGATAACAGATGGATCGGTAACTCGGGCTCTATTAAATGGCCAGCGCGGTCCTCTGATCTAGCTCCAATCGATTTCTTTTTATGGCCCTTTTTACATAATACAATATACGGATACGGTGATCAACGGCCATCAAACCTAGAGGAACTGCGCGCGAGAATTATTGAAATCAGTAATACTGTCACAGCAGGTATGTTAACAAATGTTCGTCGGAATTTTTATGATCGATTGGGTTACTGTTCTTATCAAGAGGGAGGTTTATTAGGGTTATGATTATAGGGTTGTTGTAAATCACTGTGATGATTAGCTTTATTGAGGTGGACTGTATTTCGAGGTGTCCCATACTTATTATTTCGTTATCTTTTTTAACTTATGCAGTCTGAATCTTTTGAAGAATAACAAATAGAAAACATATAAAAATGATGGCAGAACACAATTTTTTTCGGCTATCAATTAATAATAAACATTCAGAGCCAATTATTATCAGTTTCAATCAATCATAGACACTATATAATTATCAATATTGAATAATCTACTAATTTGGATGCAAATACAAGGTCGGTAGTATTAATTGTTCTAATTATCAGGAGACAATCAATTATTAATATCTTTCAACTATACAACTGCCGTTATATTTGATAACCCTTCATCCTTGAACTTGAACACCTGCTGAAGGCTTTTTTGGGTATATAAAAATATACAAAAAAAAAGTGTCAATTATCACCTATTACCTAACACACGCTATGACAGCTGAATAAATTTTTGATTCAAATTTTAACATATACGGGCGCTCACACCTTTTAATATGTAGGTATAAAGTTAGCGCATATATTATTAATTTATAATCTTCTCCTTGAGAGTGAAATTAAAAGTTTTACATAAGAAAAACTACGTCATTCCTGCGGCGGAGTGAAGACTTTTTATTAATCTAAACACATCGGGATTTGGCACATAAATATTAATGTTATTCAAATTTTATCTTGGTAAGGTAAAGGACACTGAAGATCAAAACTGTCAGTTCTCGCTGTGATAGCAAAACGTAAAAACAAAGGACTCAATTAAATATCTTGCCGACGATTTTTTCGTCGCAAACGGTAAGCACCGACAACGCAGATAGAGCATTTTGCTGCTGCACTCTAACCACGGGTATGAAAAGGTAATACGCGTTATTGGCAACAAACGAACATAGCCGCAATGAAATTGACTGGAGTAATTGACACCAACCATACACCAACTATCAGTGATATGCAAGAAATACAACTTCAGTTTGTTGAATTAATGTTGGCAAGTATTGCTGCCAGCCAAAAACGTAATGTTCAAAGTACGGTTAACCTCAATTATTTAGATAGCACCAGATTGGAACCTTGTTTAGTGGGAATTTGAGAAAAATTACCGTTTGTTTTCAATAGATTTGTTATATATAATATAACAATAATTTCCCACGCTCTCCCCACCATGATGACGATTTTACAACTTTTGCTATAGTGTTCAGACATCGTCCTCTGTGCTCTTCGAAACGTAAGTAAGAAATTTTGATTTTTTGATCAAATTACTAAATTTGATTAAAGTATTTGTTAAGTATTTATAGATATGCCTAAGAAATATATATACATTGCAAATTTCCTGGGTGTCCAAGGGTTTATAGGGAATCAATTTGCTTTCATAGATTCCCAAAACATCCACCAACGCTGAAAATTTGGAAGGAAATAACGTCATCTAGATGATTCTGCAAAGGTACACAAGTTTAGAATATGTTCTAGGCACTTCAATAGTTTGGATTACAATCATCACCATTTAAAGATGTATCTCAATCGTGATGCTGTCCCTTATGCAACCTTTTCAAATGTTAGTAATGAATTATCTCCATTATCACCTACTTCTGGGAACCAATTAGAACGAGATAGTAGCAATTCATCTTCGAAATCATATCTTCCGTCAATAGATCATGATTATTGCATGTCGGTTACAGCGTCTTTATCTTCTTCTGATGTTAATAATAATACTGAATTATCTTCATTATCATCTACTTTTGGGAACCATTCAGGTGATTTACATTCTTTAGAGTGTCCGTGAAAAAAATCACAATCCAAGGGCCATTTTAATAAATTATCGATTTTTTATAATGCCTAATTCAAATATTTACCGTTTAAATACTTCGAAATCGAGTAAGCTAAATCTAATGCAGGCACAGAGGACATTCTTTTAAGATACTTTATTTATCCCGTGTTATTAGAATTTATTTTTATTTTTGAATTTTCAGAGTTTATTGTTAAGCTTTTCTGCTTTCAGAGTTTATGTTCATTTGTTGTTTAAATTTTCATGATTACGTGTTTCGTATTTAATGCTCATTCATGATTTGACTTACTAGAGTTTATTGTAATTTTTATCTCTTTAGAGTTTATTTTTAGGTTAAATTAGATATGTCTGTGATTTCTGCAAATCATCATATTGATCAATATTTAGACGTAATATTTAATTTAACGTTGCCGTAACTAAATTTATTCTAATCTTTTATTGTAATTATTCATAATTGATAAATGATAAGGAAGAAAGACATTACGATTATTAGGTAGTGAAAAATTTTACAATCTCAAAAATTATTAAAAGCCGCATTAAAAATGTAATCGCGACATTGTTAAATTAAATGTAAGCTGTAAATACGACCCATTATTAGCAGACGTATCACACTGATGAGATTAAGGAAAATCGAAACATATCTAATTTTTCAAATCTCGCGCTATATTTCGTAAGCACGGTCCATTCGTAATTCTATGTTTAGCCGTTTGACCCGGAGGGCGCTGTGATAATGCAATCGTGACGTCACATGTTTCCAACGAAATGTACAGGATTTGAGGTTCTCTTTATTGCTGTTCTGTGACTCTAACCGACTCCAACATTTATTTATTATATTAAATAAATCCCACGTACTGCTGCGCATGTGCAGTAAGCTGCATTCTCTATTTACGTGAACTAATGTAAGCAAATACATATATTCTCTAGTTAAGAACTTTCATTGAAACAAAAATTTTCTTGAATTGAAACTTTCAATTTTCTTAGTGGTAAAAGATTTACTTGCAACAAAATTATTTCATTTTCTTGAAAGGATTAATTACCCCTTGAAAATAAAGCTTTTCTTCAAATAATTCCATCTACACTAACTTTCAAAGTACTAAATAATATAATCTAATAAACAATGCCCTTACATAAGTAATGTAATTGCCTGATTTCACATTAACTATACCTAAAACTCTGACTTACATAATATTTTCTCTCTGGGTTGGTAACATTTCAACAGCATATACCACTTATTGTATATTTAATGAAATATAATAATCTGATTATCACAAAATATTATTACATGACCTTTTATAATTTCCAATTGTTTGAAGACCGCAGTTCGGTAAAGAATTTAATATTTATTAATGTTCACTTATTAAAATGTTAAAATCACTGTGGTTAATTCTCCCACCATTATATAAGATCTCAAAGTATATGCGGTCTGGTTAAAACCGTGATATATATTTATTTCAACGTAGATCCATGTGTATTAAGTAATAGTTTAGTATAAAACAAAACGGTTCATGCATTGATTACATTATTGCATTGCAAATTTATCTACCACTACGCTTAATTTATCTCGATTCGAGCGTTAAAAATTACGTAATGACCCTTAAATTGCTGATTTTATTTGATGAGAAGAACAAAATGCTCGCCTTTCGAAAAGTCGTTCCTTTTTCGCGGATATCCTATGTAAAACGGTGAAAAAGAGAAAAACTGACTCGGATTGTGAGATTATGAACTCATTGGAGTATAAACGTGGCTAAATAGTTTACACTTTCTGACTCTGAAAGTTATCGTGCCGCGTTATACGCTATTGTGCAATGATTTATTAGAAGCAGGAAATAATGTATACTTAGTTATAGTTACATGACTGTCTGTTGTTAATATCAGGCTTGGTGATTCTGGATACATTTTCGCAATGATATTCACACAGTGACCGGCATAGATGTTGCAACAAATGGAAATTGTTTTTATTACTAAAATATGGTAAAGTCTTTTTTAAGAGATAGGTTCGGCATGTATAAGAACCCCAAAATTTATTTTGACAGCTGTCATGTGACCACCGGTATGGCGGAAAATTTTAAAAATGTCCAATGAACTGTCAAAAAATGAGGTTACATGACATGATATCCACAAAATTTATTTGAGAAAGTTGCTTAGAATTCAATTCTGAGGCCGTATGGAAATTTTTGTACACATATTCAAAAAAAATCACATTTTTTCCAAATATTTTTGAAATAAATTGCATATTTCATTTTTTTTCAATTTTAGCAGCTCAACTGAAGTAAAATCTCTAAATATGATTGATACTCAAACTTTACAAATTTTTGATAAATTAAAGTAAGATCACAAACATATAATTCCATTCTCATTTTCGTGTTTTTTAATGTCAAAAGTAAAACTAAATACTAAAATAACTATTGCTTTACAGATTTTTTTAGAATTGTTAAACAATTTTTGTAAAAACCAATGTTGACTATAGGACAAACGTCAAATAAAGATTTAATTTCTACATTCAGTATTTTATTATTTCAAATTCCGCAAAACCACCAAGATACATTAAAGGATTGCAAGCGAAACGGAAAAGAAAATTATAAATAATTAATTTAATTTTTTTTGTGCCTCCGCCCAAAAACACTGATATTGCATTACTTTAAATTGTCCGGAAACCGCCTAGCCGGCAAAATGACCACTAAAGGTTGACAACACAATATTCGAGCTATTGATGAAGTCTCTGTGATCATAAATGACAGAATCTTAGTTGCACAATTTTTTAATAAATTCATATTCTTTCCAATACCTACGGGAAGTTTAATGGGTAATAAATTATAAATAAATATGCTATTAAAACTAGGAAAAAATTAAAACGTTCAAAATACTAAAGTACCTATATCTTAATTCTCATTTGAAAATCAAAATTCATACATAACATGTGTTACCAACCTATACTGCAGCTACCTAACCAACAAAACTACAGTTTTCTATGACACGGAAGTATACTAAAATCAACTGTCAAATATTCGCTTTGTGCGAATTTTTGCCTTGTTACGTCACAGAGCACGTGGGTTTCATTTCTAAATATATGCTCTATAGCTCTATACATAAAGTAGTATAATGGCATAAAATGTGTACTTATTTGTTAACTAATTTTAAAGAATCCGCAATTGTTACAGAATGCAAGTTTAATCAATGTAATAATTGCGAAGACTAAACTAGCGATTTCACGAAACTGAAACATCTTAGCACTTATATAACATCAATGCTCTTTCCTGCATACTACTTTTCATCGAACGATAGCCTGTAGTTCAGTTTCCAAGACCACCACCGTCGAAATAAACGCACATTTGATTTTTCTCCCATCTAACTGCAGACATTACGCAATGTTATTCATTCTTTTTGCCGTTCTTTGTTAGTTCTACGTCAGGTATTATCGTATTATGTTTCACGTGATCAATATATATATATATATAACATTATCCTTTTAACTGTAAATCACATTCCAACGTGGCACGACTGCTTAGATATAATGAGATTTAACGTTCACATTTGACATATTGTAGGTGTCCCTATAGTGGAAGTTCCGTGATATAAACAATAAGTTACCTATTAACCGGACACATATTTTAACTGTTAATTCTATTTTTTGTATTAGTTTTACAGTTATGTATGGTTGCATAAAAGTGGTCATAAGTATAATCTTATTAGAAAAACTTCTAATATAACATTTATTTTATTAGTAACTCATCGGTTTATCGAAATACCTATATAAGCACATATTGAAAACAGTCTAATTGTAAGCATAAAGACTCCAAGTGTATATAAGAGTATGTATTTGTATAGGTACCTAATGCAAATGTGAATTTTTATGCTTTTACTAATTAGAGATTGATTTGAATTTGTCTGTATCCCAATTTATTACCTATTGAATATATTATGGCATGCTCAGCGACTTAATTGATTAAGTAATCGAAAATAAATAGAGTAGAAGAAACATTATTATACAAATAACTATTGTTGCATAATTTACAATATAGTGAAACTGACTCCGCTCTATAGTAAGATCAAAGAAAGTAGGTAAATTGATAAATAGGTCTTGTTAAATAACTGTAAACATAAATCATAGGTTCAACCAAGCAAAAGTTCATTTTAAATCATATATATTCGGATCTATCATGTTGGTAATTGAAAAATTAATCATTAACATTTATTTCTGGATCTAAATCTATTCAAGAATATATTTGCTTAAGAAGAAAATTACTTCTATTCTAAAAGTTAAAATACATATATGTACGTACCAAACTCCATTCCGTTCATTGAAGCATCTTTGAGCAGAAAGTTTTGCAAAATATCTTTCAAAAAACTATATTGTATATTTAGGGATAGATAAAGCATTAGTAACAGATGCTTGTCAGGCACCCTCGCAGAGGAAAAAATTATTAAAATATTGTCGAGAATAGTGAAACTTTACACACGAGGCCACTCCAATATATTTAATCTAATATATAATGTATCTATTTTATCTATTGAAAATCTATAACGGAATCTACTGGTCATTAAGAAACTATAGTTGTAAATTAGCATACAAATAGAATCAATAAGTTTGATATGAATTATGATGATATTCATTTGGTAAAAAGTTCATGGACGATTTGAAAAAAAATATATATAAAGAAAATAGAGAAATAAAACAAACGCTTTGCTTTCTCAAATGTCAAACGATATCAATAATTAATAATTATGTATATTTAGGAATTATAACATCCTTATCCGAAAAAGTGTTTCTTCCAAGGTTTCTTCAATTAGAACGTTGTAAATTTTCTTTTATAGTTATATTATATAGAAGCTGTAACTGAAATTAAGGTAAAATAAAAGAAACAACAATGGTTTTGAACTTCCCATAAACTTTACAGGTCACTATAGAAACATAGCCGCCTTAATTAATGCTCAAAATTAATGCAAGAAGAAAAATCTTAACCTTTAAAGAAATCAATAATAATATGTCTGTGCATTAATTTCCAAGGATATTGAAATTTGAAAATATACTCCTGCAATAAATTTGCGAGCATCGTTAGAATAAATAATGCAACACCATATGGCCAAGAGAAGAAGTGGCAAAAAAAAGATATAAACTTAAAATTTTATGATATTTGGTTTTTACTGTACTGTCGTTAATAATAAATATTCATACATATTCGATTAAATTGTACATGTATTTAGCTGCATCAGTGTAAGCTATCTATTTCATTCGAATGGCATTTAATCGAACCTGCTTTAATAACTACCAGTTTGTTTATAAGTAACTTAAACCCAAATAAACTGCTTCTTATTTAACCATTAATGCTGACTAATTTATGAAACATCCAACAATTTCTTTTTTATAATGCTACAATTATGGAAATATTTGATAGTATTTAAAATTTGTTCTTTCCTTTCATTAAGAAAAGTCATAGCGCGACATCTTGTGACAAATTAGTTATATAATAAGTTAGTGGAAATAACCAAAGCAATTATAATTGTTTTTTAATGAACGGATAATGGCCATTTAAATAGTGTTTTTATAATGCAATTATTTGCACACTCATTTTAGTTATCTGCCCGCATGCCTAACATACAAAAAATTACCAGTTTTACAACAACCTAAATCGCTATTTAAGCGATAGATGGCGGAATATTACAATCACAGATATAGTGGAAGCAGTCGAAAGAAATCGAATCCAAAAAGCAATCAAGTCAATTTCATCAATGAATTAAAATTGTAGTTTGTAAGATATCAAAACAAATTATGACATCCGCAAGCAGTACAAGTGCAAGATCGCTATTTGCTGATTCCAAAATGCGATTAGCAGATAGAGTACAAGTTAATGTTAATAACATAGCATCATTGGCACGGCAAGTAGTCCGTGGATCTAAAAGCAATGAGGTACAAATATTTAAATAATAAAAGGAGCTACGTCCCTATTTATTAACCGAAGTTATTATTTTTAGATTTTAATGCATTCCGCGAGAAATTTCGCCATACAAGAACATGCCATTAGAGAAAGTGAGGCCAATCTGAAAAAATTACAAAGTATGTGCGTCCATTTGGGTTATCAATACGATTCGATTTTCCAGTCTTGTCAAAAGATAGAGGAAGTAAAGGAACAAGTTCGTGCAATGCAAAGATAAGTGTAATAAAACCCCTATTTAACTTATTTCTTAAATTTTAAGTGCACTCTAGTTGGCAACTCCCAAAGTGAAAACAAAAATTTAACCATCTAACCTTGGCTGTCAGTTGCGTTATAACTCAAGCTGTTTTGTTTAAATTACTATTTTAGTGATTATTTCTCACGCATTTAAATTATCGTGCCTATTATTTAGTGATTTATGTATAAATGCTGGTAAGATTATTGTATATATAAGTTAGTGAATAAATTAAGTTAAAGTTCAATTGTATTCTTCTTCTTTGCAACCTTGAAACTATAAATGTCATTATGAAGATTCCTAAGAAGTTCTATAAAACTATTATTTGCGCTATATAAATGTTGTTTTATGTACTTTATAGAATTAACACACCCATCATGTCTACATTACTAAAATTACATCAGAGATGCAAATTGTCTCCGACAAGTTTGAATATCTTTAATAAAAGGCATCAGCAGACACGCATTCAGACCAAGAGGCTGCCAAAGCACCAATCTAACGATGTGGTTCCAGTGTTTCGCAGGGCGAGTAATTTCACTGATAAAGTTGCTTTGCGTGATTCTTTAGCTCATTACACGTACGGAAATTTGTTTATGGGTGCCAAGGCATTAACAAATGAAATAAGCCGATCTTTAGGTGATGGAGGCTCTTCAAATCAAAAAGTGTTGTTCTTATGTGATAATGATGCAAATTATATTTTAACGCAGTGGGCAATATGGATGACAGGAAATATCGGTTAGTAAATAAAATAAAAATATATTGGTTTTAGTAACCTGCATTTTGTAGCTGTTCCATTGAGTCCGTTACATCCTCAAAGCTTACTGGAATATTACGCAAATGATAGTAACGCCAAATTAATTATTACAACATTAGGATATGCTGAACTTATGCAGAGAGTATGTAAAAATAGTAAAATCAAATTATTGGTATTGGATGATAAACTAAGGCAAAATAGTTCTCAAATGAACCCGACGAAGAAAGGTGATATGGAAGCGGGTCTTTCTCCAGATTTCTATAATAAAAGCAATGCTATGATACTTTATACAAGTGGAACTACTGGACAACCAAAAGGTATGTTTTTAAAATTTTTATCATCATTGCTTAGCTATAAAGTGATAATTTTTGAGTGAAGTACTTTAAATAAGAAACTGTGGAAATGCAAATTTTAGGTGGGGGTATAATTAGATTTATTTTATATATAATTGTTTTGTAGCTGCTGTGTGATTTTAGGTTATTCAATTTGAGAAAACATAACGGTGCAAATGTATAAAGTAAATAGTAAATCGGGGGTCTGCACGAAAGACCAATTCATCACATTAATTTTATAATTTGCCGCCTAAATGCAGTTGTATAGGTAGGCAATTTAGAAATAATTAGAACACACATCTTTTTATTGTTTATTTAAATGTATCTAATGCATATGTCAAACTCTCTGCTGTATGATAAAATCCCATCATATCTAATCTTTTGGATATTCTGCCAATGAACTTTGTATTACTTCATTGTTGTCGTCATTTTTAGTATTGAGAAACAAAATCTTATCAAGGAATTTGGCGCCTAAGATAAATAGGCGCCTATAATAAATGGATATCACTCATGTTATTTGTTTAATTTATTGATATCTTAATATTATATTCCTTCAATTGATTGCGGAGCGTGTAATTTAATAAAGTAGAGCACTCTAAATTCCATGTGTGTTACTTGCATTCAATTTCAGCAACATTTCTGGATTTGTTTTTTTTTTTTTTTTTACGTTATAATCTTCTTTACTGCCCGCCTTTTGAAGTTGTTTGTTGATGAACCTGATTGTTAAAAATAATTGCACTGTATTGCAAAAGGAATTGCATGCAAAAAGAGCTTGCGTTAATGTGGCGTTTAATGATAAAAAAAAGTACGCAGAAAGAAATTTTAGAATGTCGATGAGTTCTTAGGGAATATTAGAAACTATGGTAACATTTACTTCCAGAGTTGCTTATGGCTCTGTTTGAATGTCTTCTTTTGTCTCTTGACAACAATGAAAGTGTTTCAATAACACATAGGCAGTGGCGGCTCGTGATAATTGTACGTGGGGGTTCTTAGTTTTTAATATAACTAAACGGGTATGAATAAATTGCAAATATTAATAAAAAATAAATGACTGAATAAATACAAGTCTCACTTAGTGCGTTACTTGATATTTAAACTCAAGCAAAAAAGTAATTTTATATTCCTTGTTACACTTCAAAAACGTAATTTCATATTTGTACCGATTCTTTTTTATCCCCGTGTACAGTTGTCATTATTTCCGATTCTAAAAATAGCATCTGCGCATACTTCCGAATATCGATCTCTCATTCGTCAACCAATGACTCGCTTGCATTCAGTTGCCAAGCACCCTCTGATTGCGCGTTCGACGTCACGTTATTTAAGGAGGGCTTGTTGACGTACCGAGGTTATATAAGGAACGTACAGTTCTCCCGCGGAAAAGTTATATCATCCCCGTCGTCAAATTGACGTTGATCATCGATAAAAAGCAACGATTTTTCTACGCCTACCGCTGCTGTATAGCATAAGCCCTGGGCTAATTTTGGGAGCGTAGGAAAAGTGTTTCATCTGCGGGAGAACTGCACGTTCCTTATATAACCTCGGTACGTCAACAAGCCCCCCTTAAATAACGTGACGTCAAACGCTCAATCAGAGGTTGCTTGGCAACTGAAATGCAAACGAATCATTGGTTGACGAATGAGAGACTGATATTGGGAAGTATGCGCAGATGCTATTTTTAGAATCAGAAATAATACCATATGACAACTATAGACGGGGATAAAAAAGAATCGGTACAATTATGAAATTACGTTTTTGAAGTGTAACATTCTTTTTCAAAATATAATTAAAAAAAAACTGGCAAAAAGTCACATACGAATGCGATACATATCAGTTTGTTTCCGCTACACAAAATAAGATTAGTGAAGATGTGTATATTATTTTAGGCGTCTTATTATCTCACAAGAACATAGTCTGTCAAATAACTTGTTTAATCGACGCTTGGAAATGGACGGAAAAGGATACCTTACTGCATACTTTACCGTTACATCACGTGCACGGTATCGTGAACGCTTTACTTTGTCCGCAATACATAGGTGCCAAATGTATTATGTTACCGAAATTTGACTCGAACACCGTTTGGGCTTTCCTATTAGGAATTAATACCAACCCGGACGATAGACGGATAAGCGTGTATATGGCCGTCCCGACTATATATTCGAAATTAATCAACGAATATCAGAAAGTCTTCAGCGGCGATAGCAAAATGGTAGAGTACATTCGTACCACCCTTAAGAATAGGGTCAGATTGATGGTTTCTGGTTCCGCACCGCTACCCGCCAATATTTATAATAAATGGTTGGAAATCAGCGGACATAAACTGCTTGAGAGATACGGCATGACTGAAATTGGAATGTGTTTATCGAACGAATATGATTCGGATAGAGCACCCGGATTTATCGGTGTACCCTTGCCTGGAGTATCTATTAGATTGGTGCGGAAAATTGATGATGGCGAAGATAATTATTTAACCTTATTAGAGAGTGGAAACGCTAAAAAAGGAGTGGAAACGAAATTATGCAATTGGAACGAAGCTGGGAACCCAATTGGAGAACTACAAGTGAAAGGAGACAGCGTATTTAAAGAGTATTATAACAAACCGCACGCTACACAGCAAGAGTTTACAATTGATGGTATGTTAGATATTTTTATTTTAATTTCACGTTTTGCTTACCACATTTTATCTTTCACAGGATGGTTTAAAACCGGCGACATTGCCGAGTACTCGATCGACGAGAAGAAATTCAAACTGTTAGGACGCAAAAGCGTGGACATCATAAAATGTGGAGGTTACAAAATTAGCGCCCTCTCCATAGAAACTTACATCTTGGAGCATCCCAGCATTGCCGATTGCGCGGTTATTGGCGTTAAGGATGAAGAGTGGGGGCAAAAAATAGTCGCACTCCTAGTTTTAAAACCAAATATTGAAAGCTTAAACGTTGACGAGTTTGCAGAATGGGCCAAGACGAAGATGCCCGCTTATGCCGTGCCTAAAGATATACAAGTCGTGACGGCTTTGCCGAAAAATGTTATGGGAAAAATTAACAAGAAGGAACTGCTGCAGAGTCTCTCCGCCTGTTAAACATTGATCCATACTGAGCAGAGAGTAACTTAAGAAGACTGGCAATAATAATATTTAATTATAGAGTACTTCATGTAAATTATATGTATTATATTATAACGCTGTTTTGTAAGCATACTATGAATTTCCCGCCATATGATGCAGCATGTTCACTACACATTCATAATGTTAGTTCTAGCTTATAGAACCGACACTTATCAGTGCTTATTTTGGTTTGTTACTATTATTCTCTAGTAAATTCTTCAGATATTTACATTTTTTTTTATAATTACAGTGAAACTTCTCTAACTCGAACCTCCAAGGGACAGGGAATAAAAGTCGAGTTAGGGAAATGTCGAGTTATGGAAAATTACGTAAAATTTGAATCTTAAAGTTTATTCATATGTATTATACATTTAATACTACATATTAGTAACTTAGAGAATTCGTTACAACGTCAAAAAAGCTACATCAAATTTTTATTGAAAAAATCAGTAATTTTTCTTTGAGTTACACTGGTTCATTTTTCATTCGTTATAAAATCTTCTAGTAAATATAAGGAACCATGCAATGCATATGGCACATTTCTCCCTAGATGAAACAAATCTTCTTAAGTTTTCAATGGCAGAAAACGCTTCGTTGAGTGTAGGTATGCCAGTTGTATCAGTCTGGTTTTCATTAATATCTGTATCTAAGACAATAATAAAATTTGGCATCTTGGAACATAGAAAACGTGGATGGGTAAACTTACCTATTTCATTAGGAGCAAGGTGCTGTATTACACTTTCTAAAATGTCTTCATCATTTGGGAAATCCATTGTTGACACATCATGATCAACATCAACATACTCCTCAAATTCAACATCATTTGTGTTTATTGCAGTTCTGTATAAGACCCACCATTTTTCTAATTCAGACAGTGGAAGGATATCATCTTCATCCCAGTCGTTAGCATCCTGCACTAAATCATCTTTACAAAGGCCCGCCTTTCTGAAGCAATTTGCAATTGTTTGCGTCTTTACGTCGTTATTCCATGCTTTGTTTAGATCTTTAATTGCATAAAGTAAAGAAACATTTGAAGGAAATGTTGACTCTTCCAAATGAGCCAAAATTTTCATAATAATCCGTTTTCTGTAATGTTGCTTTAGATTTTTCATAATTCCCTGGTCCATCGGTTGTAAGATTGAGGTTAGATTAGGAGGAAAATACTCCAATTTAATATTCTTCAGCTTTCCTGCTACAGTTTTGGGGTGCGCCGGACAGTTGTCAACGAACAGCAAAACTTTTCTCTTCTGGGCTGCATAAGCAGTCAAGCTTTAATAACCACTTTTCATAAATCTCACTTGTCATCCATGCTTTTCTGTTATATTCGTAATCCACTTCCAGTGACTTTATACCGTTAAAACAACGTGGATGTTTTGTTTTGCTAATAACAAGCAATTTTAGCTTTTCAGAACCACTCATGTTACTCCCAACCATAACTGTTACTCTTTCCTTGCTGTTTTTACCACCAAAGCATTTTTGTCCTTTAAATGCAAGGGTTTTGTTGGGCAAGCATTTGAAGAAAAGCACCGTCTCATCAGCATTGAAAATATTATTTTTGTCATACTGGCTGATTAAAGTCGGTAAAACATTTTTTTGCCATTCTTCACCACATTGAAAATCTGCAGAACCACTTTCACCGCACAGTGACATTTGAACGATATTATGTTGACTCTTGAACTTATCCAACCAGCCTATACTACCTGAAAATTCCTCCCGTCCCAAGGCAGCGGCAAATTCTTTCGCTTTTTCTCTAATTAAAGTCCCCGAAAGAGGAATATTTTTAGCACGTGCGGTAGTAACCTACTTGAACATTGCTTCGTCAATATCACCGTTAACACAAGCTTTAAGCCTTTTTCGTTTATTGTGAAACGTATCATTTTTTCTTTCCAAAAGTTTGTCCTTATTTTTTAAAATTGTCGATTTTATGAGTATTATGAGGGATCCCAAATTGTTCCGCAATGTCTTTCTTCTTCTTTTCCCCCTTTTCCACCTCTGCTATTAATTTTATTTTTTCATTCAATGTTAAACACTTTAAATTTCGCTTCGACATATTTACCGTACACTTTGTCACGCGTACTACACACGTTTCTGCCTGTTCAAATTGCTGATTCCAAGAGATAATTCCGTAATTTCCCGAAAATGTCGAGTTACATGTGCCTACGTGTTCGCATATTATGTCGAGTAATAGAAAACGTCGAGAAATAGAAAGTCGAGTTAGGGAGACAAAAATACTATATAATAATATTCAAACTTCATTGTTCGCCACAAATATTCGACTTACGGAATAAGTCGAGTTTTAGAAGTTCGAGTTAGAGAAGTTCCACTGTATATTTTAGCATAGCACTGCTAAGTACCGTAAATGCGAAACAGAGGACTAAATTTTTGTTTTTTTAGTTATTTTTTTGTTCGTTTTTATTGTGAAAGTGAAGAAACGATTTTACCAGGATTTTGATATTACAAATTCGCATTTCATAACGATTTATCATTTGCCTCGTGAATTTCTCCAAGAAACTAGCATTTCAATTCATTATGTTGTATTATTTAAAACAAAAATTAATGTAATATAGGAAAGATTTATTTTGATATAATCTAAATTTATAAAATCTTAATCCAAATACAAACAATTTACCATTTAGCAAGTAGAAATACATAATTTTAGTGCATATGTACTTACCTGATTGATTACGTTCAACAATTTGATAAATATGCTTTATGGACCTAAAAAATACAGATAGATTTATTGCTTTAACAATATATTTGCAATTATGTGGTGTCGCTTTATATTATTACGTGTAATTTCTATTTATATCTGTTTCGGCATAAATAGCACTTTCTTCACATAGAATATTCTTTTTTTTTTATTTGAAAAATCGTGTCATTATTATTAAGAATAAAAAAGACTGATTTATGCAATCACTTAAAATCTCACACAGTGTTCGATAAAGATATTATTTTAGGTTGTCTGATATATACTTAAATCTTATCAAATAATTACCAAACCAATCTGTGCCATCTAAAGTGCATCAATATGATTTTTTTGTAGTTATTCACTTTACTCCTTTACAATTACTTACCGTGCATATGTAGGAAATAATGGTATATTTATATTGAATATTACACCATTTTACTATTATGTTCCTTTTTTCGGTAATATTCTAAAGTGCAAAATTTTAGACATTAAAATTATTCAGAAGAAATTTACCTGTTAATAGTATTGTGACAATATCCATATCTATTAAAATGGGAAGGTAGAATCTAAGAACAATTTCAAAATTAATATTCTCTGGAGTTGAAACTGCAGGCTTCCAGGTTGGGCATTGTAACGCCTTCTCTTCTTCGCTTGTGTAGAAAGCACAAGGCTAAACTCCAAAGGGATATATATTTTTGGGCGGTAATACCGTATGATAATGTAAATATACTCTTTATCGTTTTAATAAAATTATAATGCAATTTTGGTGTTTTATTTATTTATATACACAGTGCGTCGAAAAATTTTGGAAACTATAATAAAAACAATAATTTAAAAAGAAACACCTTTTAAACAAAACGAGTAACAAAAGCAACCACTCCTGTATAAAATTCAAATCCAGCAATTATTTTCTTTATCATAAACAATGAAAAATATATTAACTCTATTCACATAAGATTATAATCAGTATTTTAACATATAACTTACTAAAAATAACTACGGGATATTTAACTTTGACACTTAATAAGTGATTAAATTTAACAATAAGTGACGAGAAAATTACGTTTTTACTCTGGTGTTTCAGCCTTTTTGAACGCGCTGTATATAAATTTATACAGTATTTATATTTGAAACTATTAATATGTGCTAACAAAAAATGGAAATCATAGAAATATATTTAAATGTATAAATACTGGGATAAGAACTTTAGAATATTTAAAATTGAAATATTTCATGCAAATTATATCGCTTATCTTTCCAATTAGTATATTTTTATCCGTTTGGTACAACTTATCTTTTGAGAACTTAAAGTATATAGGTACCTACTACAATTATTATAATAGAGATAACTTCCCTACCATAATTATTGTGGGAGTTCTAATCATTTTATAAATTAAACCCGGTAGCGACAAAATATAATCAAGTATTTACATGGATAAATATAATTCTGTGTTTGTGATTATTTGTTTACAACTTG
The DNA here is from genome assembly GCA_949128085.1 of Cetonia aurata. NCBI lineage: Eukaryota > Metazoa > Arthropoda > Insecta > Coleoptera > Scarabaeidae > Cetonia > Cetonia aurata. The sequence continues at coordinate 60,306,746 of OX421883.1, read as the reverse complement.
AATATTGTATTTACAACAGAGTAAGTGAAGTGAAATAAAGAAAATTTACATTAATAGTGATATTTGCATTGTTTTTTACTTCAATCACTACTAAAATAATTGTGTGCGTTAGAATTTAAAAGAATTATATCAGACTTCTTTTGGTTTCAATAATAATTTAAACGTATGCATTACACTAAAATTAGATATTTTGAGTTGCCGCCTATAGTATGACAGATATAGAAGAGTGACACATTTGACGCTCTCTGGCGGGTGGCAAGTTAACCTGTCAGTCGTGTGATATTTGCAAGGTGTGACTATAGCGTGATTTGTGGTGTTATAGAATCTCATGTGTCTATCAATTAATAATTAGTCAAATGGTTGATAAATTATAATAGCAACTGTGATAACTTTGAATGGATCCTTCGATAACTTGGTGCCAGCCAGAGCAAGAAGGTCCAGCTAAACAATTGTGGCTTCGCTTGTGGCAAACTCAGCAAGATCTGGATAATATGAACTTAAAAGAAGGCGACAACGATCTCGAGTCTATAAACAATGCTCTCAATAATCAAAATCAACAAAATATCGGGTTAATAAATGGCAAAAATGATAAAAATAATATGTTCGTGCAACGTAGTCGTAAGGTCGAAAATCGTGCGAGTACTAGAGGTTTTCTCCGTTGTCCAGAAAAGCTGATTGGACTATACGGAGGTACGGCATGGAGGAAAAGAGATTTTCAGTATTCAAAAGGAGTGATTGGGTAAGTTGGGATAAGTGAATATAAAGTGTTCTAAATTTTTAAACGAAAGTCGTTCTTCTTGAATATTAATTCATATATTTGCCTTCAGATGGCATGATTTGACATTTTAAATAAAGTGGTATTAAATTTAAAATGTTTATACATATAGTTTTTTGTATATTCTTCTTTTACACTGCAGATTACACCAAGAAATAGAGCACTTTTATGAATATATGTCACCAACCCTCACAGAACATCGTATACGAGGAGATGTAGTTCATCGGATAGAGAAAATTATTCAGTCTTTATGGCCACAGGCGCAAGTTCAAGTATTTGGCTCTTACCGCACTGGGCTTTACTTACCAACAAGTGATATAGATTTAGTTGTCATTGGTAGTGTATTTATATATGATTATATGCGATGAGTGGCTGTTACATTTTTTTTTCTTTTCAGGCAATTGGGACAAAAATAAATCACCTTTACGGACTTTAGAAAAGGAATTTTTAAACAAAGACATTGCCGATGAAAACAGTATCAAAGTGCTGGATAAGGCTTCTGTACCGATAGTAAAACTAACTGACAAGAAAACTGAAATCAAAGTTGATATTTCGTTTAATATGTGTAATGGTGTTAAATCGGCAGAACTTATAAGTCAATTTGTGCAAAAGTTTCCGGCACTTAAAAAATTAGTGTACGTTTTAAAACAGTTTCTCCTGCAAAGAGACTTAAACGAAGTGTTCACGGGCGGTATATCGAGTTATAGTTTAATTTTAATGTGTATCAGTTTCATCCAGCTGCATCCACGGACTGATGCTAGGCTAGATTGTGTTAATTTGGGTGTCTTGCTTATAGAATTCTTTGAACTTTATGGACGTAAATTCAATTACATGCAAACGGGCATTAGAATACGAGATGGAGGACGGTACATCAATAAAGAAGAGATGCAGAAGGACATGGTTGATGGCCACAGACCCAGTTTGTTGTGCATTGAAGATCCCCTTCTTCCAACAAATGATATTGGCAGAAGTAGTTATGGTGTTTTGCAGGTATGAATTACATTCATTAGAACAACTGTTTTTACATTTTTTGGTGATATACTTTATAGACATAAGCATTCTTTGGAGCAAATTTATTTTTTTCTCGTTTTGTTGGTGATCACCTACCTATAAAATTCTTAACATTATTGCATTCTTGAAGAAAATAGATACTGTAGTGTTACAAGTTTTATGTAATACCATAATAATTACTGCACTATATATTATATTTTTAGGATATTTGTAACATAATGTTTAACTTTGTTTTTGGTGCAATATTTTATACAATTTTTAACAGAAAGTTATACAAGAAAGTTTATAGAGAATCTTGAAGAATAAGTGAGCTATATATTTTATAAACTACTATATAACATGATACCAACATAAGAATAAGACATACGACAACATAAGCAAAGATCGTGCTTTATTAATATGTGACTTTTCTAACACTTTCTTTTCTTCCGCAATGAATATGTTGGTTATACAAAATAATTGGATAAAATTTGAATTTTGGTGATACAACATGATTTAAATAGAATTCGTGTTGATGACTGTTTTCTGAGACATATTTTTGGAGCCTTTAATGTTAAAGAGTGGCTTGACTAATTCATGACACTTTTTTTGTTGGGGATTTTATTTAAAGTAAAAGTATTTGATACGCCTTCCTTAAAAGCCGATGGAGTGAGTGAACAAATAAACGCCTCAATGTTGGAAATTACACTCGAAATACTGAACCAATTAATATAAAAAATAGCACGAGGTCTACAACAATGTATTCGAAATCGATTGCTTTCCTTTTTGCACATTCAAGTTCAAGGCAATAAAATAAACTCTGGTTTAGTACATGTAATTTATTAATGAGATAATTCTAGCTAATTTTATTTTGGGAAATGAGTATCGAATTGAAAAGCATTTTTTGCCATTTATTATAGCAAAATAAAATTGATACATAATACAAAGCTTCATACGATGGTTTTGTATGCACCCCAAATTACATATTGTAATATATATACATAATTCAATTATATACACTCTTTTTCTTTTTTTTTAACTGAAACTAACGTTTTAAAACATTCCTATAATAATATTGTATAATTTAAATTGTGAATAGAAATTGCGACTGTAATTACATATTGTTCTTCAAATAAAAAAGATGCTATAATAAATTTTATTCTTAACACAAGTTAAAATTTAATGTTTAAAATATATGTAGTTCCATTTTACTCGGTTAACTAAAATGTAAAACACTTCCAGCCATTTTCCAAATCAAAAAAAAAAAATGTATTAATTTTTTTTTATTAACATTTCGAATTTTAAATACGTTTAGATATTATTCATAACTTGTCCGATTAAAACATCTTTCAGGATAAAAACTTGTTTGTCCTAAATGCGTTGCTAATGCCTACATCGTACATCACTTGCACAAAGTCTTTTCAAAATGGCACATTTTATTTGAAAAATAATAGTTCTATTCTCAATTACGTCAACTTTCTAGTAACGTTTTAAAATGTTTGTTTCAGTTAAAAAGAATTATATAATAAACACATTTGAGAAGGATTATATATTATATACTCGAAACGTTATGGAATGAATATAATTTAATTCAATTGTTGTGTTATTAATAACTTGCCGATAACTACCAAGATTTAAAGCTAAATTTGCTGAATATATATAATTATAGCGAACAATATTGCGTTATTTCTAAGCGTGATAATAAAACCTTGTATCACATTAGATAACAGTAATGAAATGTTTTATTGTCGATGTAAACAGGGTATTTACTGGAAGTCATCTTTCTGATGATTATATAACCGCTTAGTTTCATGTTGTAATGCAGATAAGTTTAAAGAATCAATCACCTATGAAGGTGTAAACACAGATGCAGCACCTTCACTTCAATAGTGACCCAATATTATTATATATATTATACAGGCTGAATCACAATATATGCGACAAACTTTGGGAGCTGATTCCTGAGGTTATTTTGATCATAAAAGTTCATAAGAACATATGTCCCAAACTGCTTATTTCTAAAGTTATACAATGTTTAATAGTAAGTTAACATAATTAATGTTTTTATTATAAATTAACAAAATAATTAGTAAAACAAAATTAACTTATAGTAACTGTTGAAAATGACCGCCCCCAACTGTAATACAAGCTTTTATCCTCCGTTGTATTGACTGGCGAGTCCGTTCGAAAATACCAGGGATATTTCGAATTGTATGAAAAGCTGCGATAATACGATTTCTCAGTTCATCGACATTTTCAGTGGGGGTCGTATAAACTAAAGATTTAAGGTAACCCCAGAGAAAAAAGTCCAAACTATTTAAGTGTGGAGACCGAGGAGGCCACGGTTGTGGACCTCACCGTCCTATCCACCGATTTGGATACGTATTGTTCGAAAACTCGCGAGCAACTAAACTAAAATGCGCTGGAGCACCGTCATGCATAAAATACATTTGTAATTTTAATTGTAAGGGAACTTGTTGCAGCAGTAGTGGTAGCTCCTCTTCAAGGAAATTGCGGTATACCTCGCCATTTAACCGCATCGGTGAAAAATGTGCGCCTGTAAAGTGATCTCCAACAATTCCGAGCCACACATTGACAGAGAATTGATGTTGATAAGGGGCATTCACTATTTCGTGCGGATTTTCTTCGGGCAATATGTGATTATTATGAAAATTAATAATCGCGTTTCTAGAGAAAGTAGCCTCGTCGGTGAAGAATATTTGAGCCAAATAGTCAGGAATTTGTGCGATTTTGTGTTGCACCCATTGACAAAAAGCCACTCTTTGCGGAAAATCTGCTAGCAAACGTGCCTGCACCCGTTGAGTGTGATATGGATACAACAGTTGATCTTTCAATATTCCCTAAACTGTGGCCTGACTAATGTTTAAAGCAAACGCAATTTTTCTGGTGCTTGTAGTAGGATGTTCCTCAATTTCATTTAGTACCATTTCTTCAACTTGTGGAGTTCTCGCTGTAAATGGGTGCCCGTTATTAGTCGTCTGTTTTTTAAAACTTCCTATTTCACTAAGGCGTTGGTGAAGACGGGCAAATTTTATTAATTTATTTAATAATTCATTTTAGAAAACAGAAACTGACAATAAACTGTATGAATACTCTGACAACTACCGTCAAATATTGAAATGACAAACAATTCCCTCTCAACACAAGTGATTTTGAAGAACCAACTGTGATATTATATCGTGTTAGTCATAGTTCATAATTTATTATTAAACATTCAATAACTTTTAAACCAAACCGTTTTGGACATATACTCATATGAACTTTAATGATCAAAATAACCACAGAATTCAGCTCTTAAATTTTATCGCATATATTGGGATTCACCCTGTATAATTTTTATAATTATTTTTTAATTTCATTCCCCGGATTTATATATTTATATAAAAGTCATTATTCTTATAATCTTGTGATAATCTCCAAGATAATCTAAATTTAGAATTTGTTGGAAAAAATAATAATTAATTAATGTAACTGCAACCTTCATATGCCCTACCAAATTGCCCAAAAGAGGACACCCGTACATTCTTATAGCAATCATTCCAAAATTATTTTATTGCAAAGGGAGGGTTACCTACATTAAGTATTTGTCAATAATGTTTGTTAAATCAATAACTTTTTATGTTTCTTCTTAAGGTTAAGAGGGCATTCGATTATGCTTATACAGTATTATCGAACGCAGTCAGCCCTCTGTACGAGAATCGAGAACGGTATTCAATTTTGGGGCGAATTATTTGCATAACAGATGAGGTAGTGAATTACCGGCTGTGGATTGAACAGGAATTTGGTGGATTAATCAAATCGCCAGCCGTATCCCCGACTTTAACGTACACCACTCAAGTTGGCCCTATAGTCAGGGCCACTCGCTCCGTATCGCCGAGTGATGGAAGTCGCGGATCTACAAGTAGCGATAGCGGAGGGAGTTCTGAAGTGAGTGATTGGATTTTTAAATAAATTTAATATATGTACTGACAATCCTGATATTATTTTATATCTATAGGGTTCGGAATCGCCTTCGCGAGACAATTCGCCAAACAATAACGTTCACATCCAACAGCAAAGACTACCACCGAATAAGCAGCCGTGGAGGTATCCGAATTTCACGAAGCCGAAGAATCGCCAAGGATCGACCCCACAACTTAAACGTAAAAAGCAATCATCGAAGAACCAGCACTGAATAGGGATGAAAGTATATTAAAAAAAAAAAATAATGTTGCGAATATTTTAGAAAAAGAAAACACAGGGGCCTCAGCCATTCCTTTTTGAATAACTATCGAAAAATGAACAAAATGGACAATTTCGCATTCGTTTAGCCATATTTAAATATATAATTATATTTTATATTTAGATATACTTAAGCTAAAGTGAGCGAGGCCTATCTGTCTCTAGATATTTTAACTGTAATTTTAAATCTGAATCTTTTCGTCACTTCGTGTCGGTAAGTGTTTTAGATAAACCGAACAGGTGGCTTTTAAGAAGAAGAAAATATTGATTGTTTTTGATATTGAAAAGTTACGTGTATAAATTTCAAAACGGAAATATACTGAAAATGACCTACACACACCCTAATCCGGTACATTTATTTTCTTTATAGCAAAGAAGCTCCTACACTAATGTTGACTAAGGATAAATTTTCATCTATTATTAATTCAAAACATATTTTTTGCCGAGACAATATAATTTTTGTGCAATATAATGAATCGCATTGCACTATTTTTTCTACACATTGTTACAATCTCTTCTTTTTTCCTTTTATTCTATATTATTTTTTGTTTTCGAGAAATTAAAGCATATCTCAATCGATATATCAGAAACCGCGGATGCATTTTATTTTAAGTACTCATTTTTATCAATTTTTAATTTACACAGATAGATTAAAAATTTTAATGTATTGCGTCTTATACCGGATAAAAAATTTTATATTTAGAGGATTTTGTTTTAAGTTTTATTTGTCAGAATTATTACAGTTTATATTTTATATATATCTTGGTGCAAAATATTATTTCAATGTCTTTTGCAACTTGGCTCTTAATTCATTACCGCCCGTGAATAAATGGACCTCCTATGTTATTAAAGACATAATAACATATTCCTTTGTTTCACAGGCGGTGGCGAATTTAGATTTTTAACAGGAAAAATGTGCAAACGGAGTACCGTTGATTTACCTCCGAATATAGCTTAGAACTAACTGTACTGTAATTTTAGTTACACTTGCAAATCTAATATATTAGCTTGCCACATTATGAGAATTATTACATTGAACAGCTAATATAATTATAATGTTACAGTAAATTAGTTCATTTAATACTTGAAAAATAAATTTAATCTGTGTAAATTAAAAATATACTCTGCGTTATTTGTATTAGAAGATTTTTTTATTTAATGTTTGTAAATAATTGTATAAAATAACTAGTTGTAAAGACATGTGATATTAAGAATATTTCCAATGACATCTTTTTCAAAGTACCTTCAGGGAAATCAATTTCTTTTCAGAATATAATTACATTTTAAACGAATTGCTTTGAATTGTACATTCAGCTTTTATTATGCTTCAATTTTATTCTAACCAATTTTTCTCTCAATTTTAGGGCAGTTTTAATTTAAAAATATGTTTTTCTTTCTCCGTTTCTGTTGATGTGGGAATTTCTTTTTGCGTTCCGTTTGTGTACATATATATATACACACACATACACATAAATCTTTGTGTTTATAGCAAATACTCCCTTCTGATCGTTTTAGATCAGCTAGTATATATATTATAAAGTGGACTAAAAATTATGAACTCAAAATCAACAACTCGAAATAAATTATTGAGTTTGCTTGAATGATACAATGAATTGGGATTATGTTATTTTTTTCATAATGTTTATTGTGTATAAAATTTAAAAGTGTTTATATATCGACATTTTTACATGAAATTGTTGTAGGTTTAAGTATTTATATTAATTTATAGATGTAAGACAGTTTGTTTGTCATATTTATATTGTGTAATCTTATTAAAAAATTCTCTTAATTTTTTTAATAGGAATAGACATTTAAGTCATATTTCAGTACAAATAAAAAAAATGTAAAAATAAGTGAAAAACCCAGAAAAAAATCAATAAAGTGCGCCAAGACTATGTAAAATTGTAAAAAGGATCTTGAAATATATTTTGCATCTTGAGCGTCAACATGATTTTATTTTCCTCCATTGTTTGTCTGCTATATTACAAATATATCCAGATTAATCCAAAATCTACACCATCGAAAATTGGTATAAAAAAAGTTTGCCTTCAAGCAAATAATAGTTTTTGCTATCTTGTGCAAAACCCAAATTGTGCTGAATCCAATTTAATTCACTCAAAATTTAATATTTGTTATTAATTGCACTAAAAAATTATAAAATTTCTATTTTCAACTAAAATGAAGAATTAAATTTTTTTGGCATTTGTTAATGGGAATATATTAAAACAAAATATAAAATAAATAATTTTATTTACATTCTTTCCGACACTCTAGAAGCTACATTCCTTAAATGTCCATACACTTTGGATGGAGGTGAACCTAATATCAGATTACAAACAGCACGTCTAGCTAACTGAATATTATTAAAACTTCCCAATATGTGAATCTTTGAATCGGCCAATACTATTCTAGTTTTTGTAACATTCTCTATTGTAAATTTTGTGCGTCCACCTTTCCCTGCTAAACGTCCGATTGCTCTTGATTGATGATCTCCTTTCAATGTTTTTACATCTTTTATTTCGAACGTTTCAACAAACAAATCATCTAATCTCAATAGAGCTAAAGCATCTTCCACCTCGAATCCATAAATGAATGCCTGTAAATTGTTAGTACCAATTACAATTAAAAAGAAAATAATAGTATTGAAAACTTTACCTTAACAAAGTCTGCTGCTTTCTGCAAGTTTGAAATATCTTTTGTGTCATTACAAGTTCGAATTTCTACGTTACGTGTTTTTAAATTAAACCGTACTTGTAAATGTAAATGTTCAACTATTGGTGAAAATATTTTTAACCAATTCTCTTTCAAAGGTGTATATCTATGTGCAGGGACAGGTATCTTTCTCATGTTTTCAGAAGAAGGTTTCTGTCGCTTAACGTTCTTGGAAGAAGGTGCAGCTGACCCTTCAATACCTCGATAAGTTTCAACTTCCATTGGAGTGTCACCAGAAGCGTCAATTTTTCTCTTGGCCGCCTTTTTTATTTGAAAAGACGAGGTGTCAATGTTAACATTTTCAGATGTTGTATCCATTTTGATATAGAAAAATACGTTGCAAATAACCTTAACGTAAAGCACGTGTTACATCTGTCAAGATCTGTCACAAAAAGAAAAGAATAGGAGGTTATGTTTATAAAAACAGAAATTGCAGATTTCTATTATACCTTCACTCCACTAATTAGACATGGTAACCAACCCCAAGACAAAAATCAAATTATCTTTAAGTCAATACTTTGGCCATAATTAATATCAATAAACAATAATTTGTATACCGTCTCATATTACAATGATTATTTTAATTGTTATATTCAAAGTAATTCAAAACGACACATAAAAATTTACTGCATTGTATGTGCCGCCACCTATGTGGCATTTCTATATCCTAAACTATAAAGCGACCTGTTATATTGTTACCATATTTCTCTTTAACCAAATAAGACAATTCCAAAGTTACCCTTAGTGCCTTACAAGATAAATAAGCAATAGTTAACATACTTTAGGCAATACCCTGATTCAAATGGTTAACCACAGCCCTATGGTTAACATATAAAGCGTCATCTGTTAAGATTTTCGCGTACTAATTCAAAATGCACCAAATTTAAATGTTTTATTAATATTATTCATTAATTCGGCTTTTACAATACATCTACCACCCACATTTTCAATATTGAAGCTACAATCTTGTAGTTCCTGAAATATATTCTACATTACTAGATCTTAACTTTATAATTAGATAGATGAATTATATTCAGTTGTTCCAGGTTATTCTGTGGACCAGAAGTGCAGGATTGCGCAGGATAAGGTAAAATTGGTAAAAACAAATGCATTTTACACATAAATTATATTAAAATATAAATTATTGGCTATTACAAATAGTCTGGTTAACCAATTGCATAGGCGTTTGTCATTTTCATCGACCAAGCTATTTATAAGTCATTATAAAAAAAACATATAATTATTCAATTGTAGAAATACAATAAATGATGGAAGACAAACCATGAATTAAGTAAATATACCTATCACATTTTCAACATGTTATTACATAATTCATTACAGTGACAGTACATAGCGGAAATGCGTCAGATAAAAGAATTACAAAGAAAAATTATAAAATACCTAAACATAATCAGAATGTTAACTTACATTTTGCGTTATATTTTCTTTTTTTGTCTTTACAGCTTCTACTAAAGCTTTATATCGTAACATGCACTCCTCTTTAGTTTTATTAGGTACACATTCAGCTATGCGTTCCCATCTTTCCAAGCAGCCCTTAGGATATCTAAGCAAAGCATCCTCCAGAGCTTTCTGTTCATTCTGAGTCCATAATGAAGGTTGTTGCTCTGCTCCTAATTTACCACCTTTAGTTTTCTGTTTTACCTTTGGTTTCTCAAATGTACTTTCATCCTGTTGGGACGGCAATCTGTATCCATTGCTTTTCATTTTGTTAGCCATATAAACAACTTCTGGGACTGTTCTTCTTAGGGCTTCGGCAATTAATTCCCATCTTCCTTGTGTTCCACCGGGATATTTTTTAACTAAAGCTATTAATTGTTCAAGATCATCGTCTGTCCACAATCCGCCAGATAAAGGTATAGAACTTTGTTCTTCATTGTCACCAACAGAGGCAATTGGTGTCACTTCAAATGTTGGTCCCTCTGGAGGAATAAATGCTGGTTTTCTTCTTCTAACAGTCTTAGGCACCTCAGTAACTACTTCTTCCTCAACTTCTTCTTTCAAGGTAACAGACTCTATTTTCTCTAAGGTTTTTTCTTTAAAATAATAAATAAAAGTTGGTATTAACAAAAACCCTTTATAAATACACATAGGAATTTGAAATGGTAATGTATTTTTAAATGACGGTTTTTCTAGTTCAATTGTTGCTACAATTCTTTTTTGCTTACGGCCTCTAATTTGTTCCTAAAATAAAATGATGGTTTCATATTATGTAATCATTTAAAAGTGACTGTCTTACAAGAGTATACTTTTTTTCTAGATATGCAGCCCATGATATAATGTATTGTCCAAAAGTAATTATACAAAACAAAATTATACTCATTTCCAATAATCCCATACGTCTCACATGACGATAATAATAAACTGCAGATCGCCAATTCGGAAGGCCATTTGCTAGAACTTCATCATAATACTTTCTTTTTATCGGGTCTTTTAAAACCTCATAGATAGACACCAGATGTCTGAATTTTTCCGATGTATCAACTTCTAAGTTTTTGTCTGGATGCAATACCAATGATTGCTTCCTAAATGCACTTCTAATTGTTGCACTACTATCATCCTGAGAAGTTATTATTTATGTCAGAGAGTGAAGACAAATATGAGTATCATACCTTAGATATATTTAAAGCTTCATAGAAGTTTACTTTAACTTCCTCAACCACATCAAATACCTCTAGCTGATCTGAATCCCAACAGTAACAATGATTCAGAAAAAGTAACAGAACCAAATTAATGAGAATCATAACAATTATAAGGTAATTTTGTGTAACAAATTTATAACATACGTGTATTCGTGTATCAAAAAAAAACTTAACCTGTATACATATAAATTTCAAATCCAATCTTGACAGTTCTCAGCTTTTGTAAGGAAGAAAACTTTAAAATATGTAAAAATCAACTTCACATGATTACAATTAATTTACTTGTCGTATATAATGTTTTGGTATTTATTATTAGAATACTGCATTTTTTGAAAATAGAAGAAAATATGTTTAAAATACGAACAACAAGTAACGTTTATGATAAATGGTTTATGAATATTTTATGTCCTAATTTGGCAGGAATGGTTTACAGCTGATCGCATGTTGTCAAATTACTTCCAAGTGCTCAAAACATTCATGATCTGTCAAGATGACGTTTGTTTAGCATATAAGAGCAATAATTTATATTTATGCATTTATAAACTAGAATTTATAAATTGAGACTTATATATAGTTTTTACAGTAAGGTGTGTATAAGATATAAGTAAGTGCACAACTTACTGATTAATTATTTTAGGTAAAATGAATGACTCTTGCCTGCAAAATTATCCTGATTTATATAAAATATGTGAACTTTATCGGATGTATGATATTTTACACCATAAGTGTTTAAAATATACACCTTTACCTGCTTTACTTCAGGATGGTCCACAATGTGGAATAGTATCATTAGCCATGTTTATGGAAAATCCATCAAAACTTACAATCTCAGAAATACTACAAGCCGCAAAGGAACGAAAATATACTTGCAATGGGGAAATGTTCAGTGCCACGAATTTATGTCAGTTAGCCAATGATTTTACACAGTATAAAGCATCTGTATATAGTGGAAATTTAAATAATAATTACATAACAGATTTCTTATTAAACGGGGGATACATGCTAGTTCCATATGATGCAGATAAAAATCATAGCCCATGTTTAAATAATGGACACAAAGCGCATTGGGCTGCTGTATGTGGTATTATTGAAACAGATTGTAATTTATATGTATTGGCTAAGCATGGGAAATCAAGAAATGTAGCTATTTGGACTTTAGAAAGCCTAAGTGATAGTAATTCTCAATTAAATGAATTTTCACCAAGCAGGAAGCATTCAGATATTGAATACTGCTTACCCAAAGGTGGAATAGCTGGCTCTCTTGGCATCTGCCAGAAATCAATCCTCTTAACATTGTAAATAACAAATAAAAAATATCAAAAGAAATTACCAATCTATATTTTCCAAGATTTGTTCCCTAATGGGTCCTTTAAAAAAAATTTTAGGTTTAATAAAAAAAATTATGGAAGTCTAATTCAATTTATTCCATGATATAAATTATGAGAAATGGGTAAATAGATAACCAACTATTGTTAATTTAGCAATATTTTATTTGTAGATGTTTGTTGTCATGTTATCGTTTTATGACCTGACGTGAATATTATAATACTAAATTCTCCAGAAATCGCTGATTAATAGCTTTAGCATGCGACATATTTGAAATTAAAACGTTGGTACTATTTGAGAGATGTGAAATGATTACTTATACTGTGTGATTACTATTATAATAGGTGTTTAATTTAATGGTTTCTTATTATTTGATGTACTTGATTATAATATAAACATAGAAGTTTTGAAGAAATAACCTTTTCTACGTGCTTCTGTTTGTTAGAATTACAGAAAATAAAATGTATCCGCAGAGATCAAGTGATTGGGAGGAGTCCAACAGACAAGTTGTGCTAGACGGCAGAGCAGTTTTGGAACGAACAGGCGAAAGTATAATGAGATCAAATCAAATAGCTATTGAAACAGAAAATGTGGGCACTGAAGTTATATCTGAGTTAAGTAGCCAACGAGAGACATTGCTTAGGGCCAAAAATCGGTTAACAAATGCTGATGAACAATTGGACAATACACGCAGTATCTTACGGAAGATGAGCAGAAGTGTATTGTATAATAAGTTAATTTTGGTTCTCATTATTATTATAGAAATTGGTATATTGATTGCTGTTGCATACTTAAAGTTTTTTAAGAAATAGTGGTTACCGATAATTATATTGTAACAAAAACTATCTAGTGATAACAAATATTTTATACTATATGTTATAAGGTGCATTTAATCATGTTATGTTTGAAAAATAAATGTAAATATTTTGTACCTGCTTATAATTTCTAATTAAATTTTTTTTCTAATATATATTTTTTTGTTCCATGATAGGAAAATATTAAATATTTTAGATTAATGTTCTCCGAAAGTTGTATCATAAAGCAACATAAAGAGTTTTGGTTGATATTTTTAGGCGCCAAATACAAAATTACGAACTTCGTAGTGAGAAAATAATATTACTCATTAGGTTCAAAATCAAAACAATTTATTCCATAAACTGAAACATTATTTATTACTATTTATAAATGTATGTTTATAGTGATTCAACCGTTTGGAGGTACAACAGGATGTCTCAAAGATGGCGCACTGCGTAAATAGGAAACAAGCTAGGATCTTCTTTCTTGCTACAAATTAATTGACATACCGCTTATAATGCTTATTTGTATGTTCATGCAAGCATTCCACGCAGTTGGTGTTGCCATACATATATACCATAAAGTGTGGATAAAATACGATAATTTCGATTAAATAGTATGATCGGTATGATAGTCAATCGCAGCTAGAGCAGAGCAAAAGCAAAGAGTAAATTAGTTGGCACTCGACGTGCACTTGACTGAATTGTATTAATATTTATTCCGTTTACAATAGCAGAAAGGAGCATTTTTAACTTATTTTCTGCGGATGATCGTAAGCATGGGTTTAAAGCGACATCTGCAAGCGGATTTCAGCGTTAGAATGAATGTTTCTTAGAAGTAGTTTTCTGTAATAATATATTCGCTTATTGCAAGATAGATGCCGCGGCATGTACACTAAAAACAATAAATTTGTAACTGAGATATTAATTGGTTTTTAGTTATATTATAATACTAAATAATAAATAACTATAAAATAATTTATATTATCTGTTAGGTAGGTCAAAGAATGAGGGAAAGAACAATAATGCTGCTTTTTGTCATTGAATATGTCGCCATCCGTCTGCGGCTTTATGCACTATCGTGTGTACAACTCATACCACAGACTTGTCTGTGCTCATACATACATATAAACACAGACAAGAGAACAATATATTCTCTTGTCTGTGATATAAATAACCATTTTTAGAGCAAATCCGTACCAAGATTAAACTCTGTGATAAATTGTATTACAGATTGCGTCATATTTTAATGCATAAGACCGCAGACGGATGGCGACATATGCAATGACAGAAAACAGGATTATTTTTCTTTCTCTCAATTCTTTGACCTACCTAATAGATAATATAAATTATTTTATATTTATTTATTATTTAGTATTATAATATAACTAAAACCAATTAATATCTCAGTTACAAATTTATTGTTTTTAATGTACATGGCACAGCATCTGTCTTTCAATAGGCGAATATATTATTACAGAAAACTACTTCGGTTGTTTGTAAACAAGTTCGACCACAAACAAGATAACACACATCTTTTTACAATTCAACGAATGAATTGATGATACTTTGAGGTAAGAGTTAAGAAGATGCATTTCTGATTATTGCTAATCTAAACTGGTTTGTTCTCTTCTAAGAAACGTCCACTCTAACGCTAAAATCCGTTTGCAGATGTCGCTGTAAACCTATGCTTCTGAACAACAACAAGCAACATAACCTCACATTAGGGATGTGGTTCTATAAACAATTGTATGAATTTGATGTTACATTAAAAACTCTTTTTTTCTTATAAAACCTACAAAATAAAAATAACCTATTTACGTGATGGCCAAATTAAAGAAATGTGTAGGAAAAGAAAATATACAGCGACTAAATTACTTATACCAGGTACATTCCCGTTTTAGTATCATTTTTTCTACTCATACAATAAATTTTAGATAGGTAATCATTATAATAAAGCAGATTCTGAAGTGAATAACCTAATGGCAATTTATTATACAAAACTATTAACGTCCATTTCTAAAAAAACCGTTCAGAGAATGTGAGTTCCAACAGTTAGTCGATAATCAATTAATTACTTTACCCAATTATTTTTTTTTAGAGAGCCCAATATCAAACGTAATCTTTGCAAAATATGCAAAAATATATTTGCTCCCGGTAAAAATTGTAAAGTACGTATTAAAAAAGGAAAAATCTGTTACTACTGTAATATATGTGCTTCTTCTAAATATTATATCGCACAACAGACTGATATATGGTCTGATCAGCCTGAAAGTGTTAAGGAAGTTTTGGATTATTCACAAAATAAGATAAATGTAAAATAATACAGCTTTATTTAAAATTATGCATGTAAAATATAAAGGATATTATCTGAATAAATTATTTGGATTTATATGAATTATTAGATTAAATAAATACTTGTTCATAGGCTAAAATATCTGAAAATGGACTAACAATTTCTTTTGTTGCAAAGTAGAAAATTAATCCGAAAGTTATCGATATTGGAAGTGCTGGTAATGCCTTCTTGAAAATCGCTAGTAAAAGTAATGTGAGGCATAGCCCTATTAAAATTGCAACAAAACAAGCCAAAGTTGTATTCCAATCTCCATAAGATGAAGCTTTTCCTACCAAAACACTGTAAAATATAAAATCTCCTAATCCCAACTTCACTCCCCTCTCTTCTTTTTCAGCCATATCATGGACTTGTGTTCGGGGAATGCCGCTAACATCGTATACTTCTAGTTGTCGCTGGGCGACACGGTTTGCATGTGTTCGCACCCACTCATCTGTAAAGCCATGATTATCGTGCTCTGAATCGGATCTATTCCTCAATTGTGCTTCTTCGCCTTCATTTACAGCCATTGCTGTATACATATACATATATGTAGATGAATATATTAGGGCAGGAAAGATTTGTTCATTCCTTTCTTGTGCAGTTTCAACTAAAATTCGTAGCGGTCCTCTAGGTGTTAACACTGCAACTAAATCCCATATTGAAATGACTGCTAAAACGGCCCATGTTGTCCATTCAGGCAAATATTTTATAAAAACTAATGCCATGAGGGCTGCCACGAATATTAAATACGCTTGTTGTAATAATAATGGCCCCTGCCAATGTATGCATATCATTCCCATTGCACCGAAATTCCACATTAATACCATTAACGTTATATAATCGAAAGGTATATTATAAGCTCTTAACACTTCTTCCAAATACAAAAATGAAAATATCGAAAGCAACATCAGCGAAGATACTATCAACCATCCATTAATAACACGATAACATCGCTTTTTATATAGGATAATTAAAAGGATCGTCATTACTATTATAACACCAATTAATATTAATGAATTGGCAATAGCGTTCCATACTTTCGTACCAGTTTCTGGACTGTCTTCGTGAAATGGTGTGTATACCAAGTACACATCTTTGATAGTGTAAAAACTGACAGATCGAATTGTTGCTACTACTACAAGCATGCAAAGAGAAACTGGAGCGAATAACTTAATCACATGATTTGCACCATATTTCAGTTCTTCCTCTTCAGATGTACATTCCTGGCTAACATTTGCAGGATTTATTTGCACATCTGGAACTTCATTAGTTTCTTCATTTTGGTGCGGTCGACGGGATCGCCGTTTATTGCTTTGCTCAGCAGTCCTAATTTCGGCCGTCGTGTTTGCCGATACATGTCCGTCCATTAGTCTTGTATTCTCTGAAGATAAATCAAAATCACTATCGCTTTCGGACATTCAAGTGGTTTTTATTTTATTTTTGTGATTTACTCATAGATACTATGTTATGACAACTCTGAATCATAATGAAATTGACATTTGACGTATAATTGGTATATTTAAGTTGATTGAAGATCGTACACGTTTACCTCTCATAAAAATAAAAATCTCGAAAATCAATTCCAATTGCCAACATAGACATACTAAATACCAATGGAATAGTTTTTGGAGGCCTTTATGATTAGGTTAGCTGGTAATATATACATGAAATTAAAAAATAATCCAGAATAGAATTCCGTTGATAATATAATGAAACAACCATGAACTGTTTTAACGTATACATGTTACTTGCTCTAAACTTTGTGCGCCAAATTCAAATTTTAAAATGTACCTAAGGCACTATAAAATTAATAAAATATTTCTGAGAAAAAATATTAAAATGATTGCACTCTATAATAAGGTCTCAGTAAATGCCATCCGCGTGCCGCTAAGTAGGCGTGGCAATTCAAGGTGGCACGCCCATTTATAGTCGACCAGTAGTTACTAATACATGCATCGTGCTATGAACGGTTGCCACACTGTCTAATAAGAAAGACATAATAATAAACATGATAAATGATTCTCGTTTTTATTTTTTATAAGAAGTCGGCAACATGTGACAGGATCACGAATTCTTCGAATACCAGTTGGGGAACTGAGTGAAGGCCATAGCCGGCTAGATTAGAAGGTCTCGCTAGGCGCCAGTACCTAATGCTTCTACGTTTGTTGCTATTCTTCCTAGACTATTTTTGTTTTCAATTTGGGGTACCTATAGATTTATTCTATAAGGATATATGTAAGGATTTGCATGTATATTATCATTATCCATTACTATTGTCGAATTTATCTTGTATGCTTCTACTTTTTTTTATGTTTGCTGTTCCTCATTCCACGAATTGTTTGCATTTCTTAACACCGCCGTCATTATTTTAGAGTTGCTGCGGTCTCATTTCCGTTATATACATCTGTGATTTAGCGTAGCGAATGTGTTAATTAGATGTACCAAGATATTTTATATGTATAGATGTAATTTACTGCTGTTACTTTGTTCAGGTATACTAATTTATAAAATTCGGGTGTGGTATAGGTCGGGATTGGCTTGCGTGTCAAAAACGCATGGCAACATTGTGCCAATAACTTGACATTTAAAAAACTTGTTGATCCATAATATAATTATACGGAAGATCATGTCAGAAGTTATCCGAACGCAAAATTACTAATTCTTTTTTGGTTTTTCAAATGTGTAGAACAAAAAAGGTTTATTTTGAAGTAACAATCTTCGATAAGTTGTTTTATCTTTTTGTTAAACAGAAATAATAAATAAAACCGCAAATTTAAATCGTATCGTGTTTTTAAATGATTCTTCAGATGCACACTAAAAAAATTACACTTTTCCTACGGAAAATTCCTGTAATGTATAGGGTAAAATTACCAAAAATTGGGAAATTTACCTAAAGTTTTATAGTAAATTTACCCTATACATTACAGGAATTTTCCGTAGGAAAAGTGTAATTTTTTTAGTGTGTCGGATTTTGTTATCAACATTTTTTGTTACATTAATCTAGCCGCAATAGATTACGAGAAAAAGATGGATGAGTGATATGGAACAGACTGTATCTTCGTAACAAAATTAGTTTTGGTCTACCCCGTTGTAATTTTTAGCCATTTTTGAAGTTTACGTTCCCAAACATTAAATAAAACGATAGGCGAGACACCTTGTAAAATGTAATTTTTGATTTTTTTTGCTTACTATGGAAGGGCCTTTGACATTTTCTTGCGGAAAGAAGGATCATTTAATGATAAGTCAAATGAGAGTACAAATTACTAAAAATGTGCAATTGGATCCAATGTTTTCATAATTGTGGTTGAAAGTGACCATAATTAACACCTCGCCAAAATTTTTTTTTCCATCAGCGTGTGTGCGGGCACGCTTTGCACGACCGCTTTTTATTCTTAGTATATGTTAAGGCGCTTTGGACAGGTCCGGCTTAAAAGAAACCATTTTTGAAACATCCTATGTATAGAAAATTATTCAGACGCTTCTTCTGATAAAAATTTTATCAAGTTATTATGGAGGAAAACGGAGCCGCCGTAAAAGCATGATCTGAAATGTCCAATCCTTGGCGGTACTTCAACCAAACCGAAATTCTATCGTTGACTGCGAAACGAAAGTTCTAACATGCAGGGATGGTAAATGTGTTCCGCTTCAGCCGACGTAGTAAACAAAATTTTAGCCGATGACGATTAGAACTCCCAGTTTGGATAGATACCTTACTGTTTTTATGCGTTGTACACTGTTATAAGTTATCAGGGCTATACGTGGGAGGTCTATTTAGGTACTGAATATGAAATACGCGTTATTGAAATTTGAGTATTGGTATTATTAGTGTTACGTCCACATATTTAGGTTAAAAGTAGTTCCAAGAAGTTACGTATTGAAGGCATCTTTCCTTTTTTCTATTCTTTTACATTCTTCTGACAGTCAGCCTCTTCATTCATTATTTATGGCCACTACAGTCCTTTTGTATACCACACATGCAATTACTTTTGTAACCCCACTAACGGAAAAAATGGTCAGTGTACAAGGGATTAGTAGTTTAAAGCATATTATATAAATAGTTCTTGTCCGACCATCTAGCATCAATGTAATATACCTCTAAATTATTTTTATTATTTAATAAATAAGTGTTGAAACAAAGTCGGGTGCGTGTGTGTAAGTGTGTGTGTGTGTGTGTGTGTATTTAAACAACCATACAGTCTACAAACAACAATTTGTAATATATATTATAAAAAAAAAAAGAATCATAGGTCCGTATGTAATACGACTACTGTATACATTTTGTAATAATCAAATAATTAAGTAATAAAACCATTAACAACAATAATGTTGGTCGTCTCGGGGGTGGTCTGCATATATTATCGAAATACCTTGCAATCGCTCGACCATCTCTAAAGTATTTGCTACAAACAGGAAAACTATATTTTAAACTTAGTTTATGAAAGACGCAATTTGTTATTCGGTAGGTTTTCTACTGATAATAATTAACCTTTAAATGATCCAAAGTGAAAAACAAATTAAACATTACCATGGAAATAGTGTATGTACCTAGAGGTGGAAGCCAAACATCAAATTAATTCACTATTAATTCTTCTGAGTTGGTTTCATCAGAATCTCGTCCAGTTGGTGGATTAGAATACAAGTATATAAATGTTACACAAGTATACATATATTATAACGCACACGTTAGGGCACAAATGCTGTCGGGTATTTACGCCTAAACACATGATTTGATTTTTTACAGTGTACGTTTGAATTTACACATATGCGTAAATTCCAAGCTGACGGGCTATACTACTCTCCAGTCTGAGTGCCTGTAAGATATGCAATATGTATTGAATTTTTAGTAAAACATTGGTGCTTTAGATCAAATATTTCTCCCTTAATGGCGATTATATAATATACTATTTTACATTATTAGATTAAGCATTGTTAAATTTAGGTACCTACACCGGGCATTTTCGAGTATTCAGTATAAAATGTTTGTTATATGCTTCTAAAAAACAGATAACTTTAACCATTTTACTCGAAACAACCGAACTTATTTGATAAAATTGAAGTCTGTAGGTACCCTTATTCATCTTTACAGAACACATGGTTTTTTATTTCAAGTCATAATTCGATAAAATAATAGCGCGAGATTTGATTTACTGAGGTCGTGCAATTGTATAGCTACAGTACCCCCTACAGTGACACAGTTTTCTTTTAAAACTGTATTTAGTGTACGATTAAGTAAGGTCGAAGGTCGGAACTTCTCAACTAGGGTGTGGAGCCTGAGGTCCTGTACCCTTTCATCTCTGATATAGCGACACGATCAAGCCGCGGGGTGTGAAAAGAAAATTTTGTAATTAAAAATTACACTGATCGTGGATTGTTGGATGATCGTTTAAGTGCGAAAAATGAAATTATTGAATAATTAAGTAAGAAAATGCAAGAATATCTTGGGAGTATCTTGTGCGCTATTGTTGTCAAGAATATGAATCCTGATGTGTTCTTTTTTTGTTATTAACTTGCATTCCCGACGGCCGAGCTAATTCATATGAATTATTCAAAATATGTGATCGCTTCTCATATAGAGGCGCGCGCGATGATTCTCTAAGTTTCCTGCACGATAACTCCACAATTTCTAAAAATAGCCGTTCATCCATCGCTACACCTTCACTCGCTGCATTCTTGACACCGTGGCGTCGTCCGTCGTCGTCGGAATGCCGGCGGCTCTTTTACCGGACGCTCCGTGGTAAAGTGTGCTTCTGAAGCAAGGTCAGTTCGGCCACGATAACTGCACAAGTTTACACACCGCACAAGAACAACAACGCAGCTACACATACAAACGGCAGCTCTCGGGCTTTACGAGACTGTCGCCGCCGCATTTCAAAAGATATTTTCCTTATCCCCCACACACACACGTCAGGTCCGTACAGCATAACAACATTAATAAATATAGGACTCGAATTCCCTCATATGTAGTCAGTGTGAACTTTGTCGGTGCGGTCGTTATATTAAAAATAATACTTCAATTTTTTTTTTCTTACATTGTTCTCTGGTTTGCCTGCAATTGATTCCAAAGTTAAGTTCGTTCTGTTGACGTGTCGTGTTCTTTCTCTTGCAAGTGTCGCGGGTGAGAACGAAATGACAACTACGAAGCGGTGGTTAATCTAATTGTATTTATACCTATTTAAAGATTACATCCCAATATGAAGGATTATTAAGTATCTACTTATTTATTTTCTGAATTAAAAAAAAGTTGTCTATACAGTGTGGTAAAAAAGTACCGCAACGTGCTTGTGAGTTATTAAACACTCATTGCTAGCAAAAATGTCCGTGTAATAAAAAGTACCTAATTTATATTCTATCCTTTGGTGTAATGGTAGTGTCTTCAACTTTGTTTTTTTTTTTTTCTTTACTTACTGTTAGTAAACCACTTTTTCTTGACATTCTAAAATAGGATTCATAGCTTTTTATACAGTGATCGATATAATTGTTACAGCATATGGGATATTTTTGTCATTATTTAAATATAATAAACATTCTTTTTGAATATAGGTTTAGCATGTCTGATAGCCATACACAGATAAAAAGGATTCTTTAATTCAAAGCAATATTTCTTTGCCGTTATTTAAAAGAATCATTTCTTTCAGTTGGCACATATTTCTTTTAGTTAATACGTATTTTTTTTCGACGAAGTAGCATTATTTTCAGTTGAAAGAAATATGTATTGACTGAAAAAAGCGGTTTTTTTTTAAATAGCCACAAAGAAATATTTTTTTGATTTAAAGAATCCTTCTTCTCTGTGTGATGCATCTCACGTTATCATTAAGTATGGCGGTAAATTTAAAAAATTTTGTACAAATCAGCAAAGATACATAGATAAGATCAATAACCAAAAAAGTTATTTGAAAAATATCCGAAAGATGAGAGCAAGGGGATCTGACCACCACTTGACTACGAACGTCAAAAAAAAGTTTTTTTTTGTTTTACTGTTTAGTGCCCTGCTTATTCTTTACGTTCTGTCATCTGACATTTAACGTGTTTTTAAAAAAAATATATGACATTTCTCTTATTTTAAGGTTAAGTTATAAAGACATTGACAAATCACTAATGTGACATATCTTGTACTACCACCTTAAAATTTGAGGTCACGTGGTGATCACATCCGGTTTTCTTCTTCCAAATTTTCTTGACTTTTTATATACAGAGTGAGCAACCGGATGTGACCACCACGTGACCTCAAATTTTAAGGTGGCAACATTGTTAAGTTGGTAGTACAAGATATGTCACATTACTGATTTGTCAATATGTTTATAACTTAACCTTAAAATAAGACGTGCCATATATTTTTTTCCAACACGTTAAATGTCAAATGACAGAACGTAAACAACAAGCAGAGCAGTAAACAGTAAAACAAAAAAATACACTTTTTCTGTGACGTTCGTGATCACGTGGTGGTCACATCCGGTTGCTCACTCTGTATGTATATATTTGTAAATCTTCTTGGTATTTAAAAGTCGGATAGTTAAACACTATTAGAATAAGTAAAACATCACAACCATTCTCACAAAAAAATAGTGTTATTATTAGTTTAGCTGATAGAGCTATAACTTTAACCAGTCCAATTTTTCGAAATGATACCATTAATAAAGCAAAAACTATTCTAAAACAAAATAATTATCCAAATAATCTTATCAATAAAATATTTAAACAAAGAATATTCCGTTTTTATAATAAATCAATAAAAACTATAAATAATAGTCAAACATTTATAAAATACATAAAAATTCCTTATGTAAAAAATCTTTCTGAAAAAATTAATCAAATTATCAAACCTTATAATTTTAAAATAGCAAATCAAAATAATAATAAATTACAAAATCAAATTTACACAAAATTAAAATCGAAAACTGAAAAAAATAAAACATCACATATAGTATATAAAATAAATTGTCAAAATTGTAATGGTGTATATATCGGTGAAACTATGCAATATTTAGAAAATAGAATAAAAGGACACAAATATAACAAAAATCTTACAGCTTTAAAAAAACATGAAATAGCACAGAATCATACATTTGATTTTAACAATGTATCAATCCTAAACCAGGAACAAAACTATAAAGCACGAACTATACTTGAAATAATCCAAATTTATAAACATAATAATTCCATAAATGATAAAACTGACACACAATTTTTCACTAAACTTTATAATTTAATTCTATGAATGAAATTTTAATAAAAATTTAGTAACGTTTTTCATATTTAACCATAACCTACAATAACTAATACAACTGACACATTTCACAAAACAATCTTTATATAAAACATTTCAAAACTATCAAATTAAAACAAAATACAAACTGATTTTATCAATAAAACAAAAAATGTTATATATTTCTATACACCAAAAATTTTATTTTATACATCTTTAATTTTTTAAAAACTGTAAATGATTAAGGTTTGCAAATAAACCGAAACGTTTTACTTATTCTAATAGTGTTTAACTATCCGACTTTTAAATACCAAGAAGATTTACAAATATATCACATCCGGTTGTTCACTCTGTATCATATCAGCTAACCTCACTTTTTGCCAATTCAGGTTAATGTTTAAATTTTTTTATTTTTAAAATTTACCGTCATACTAGTCGAAATAAATAAAATTTAGGCTTGTCAGACACGCTAAACTTATATTTTAATTATTCCAACGTTATTTCTTTGAAATCGTTATCTACGAAAATTTGAGGATATTGAATGGAAGAAAATCTCAGTTAATCATATTTCTTAGAAGGTATCCGAGATACAATTAATACAACCCAGCAAAGTGCCACCCGTTTGGGGAAAAAATTACAAAAATTTCAAGGGGTACAGTATTATCCCAAAAAATATTTACACGTTGTTCCTTGTTTTTATTCTACGTTTATCAGATTTTATTAATTTTGATCATGCCATCGATACTCACCATTCATGGGGTGCCGCTGCAACGAACGCAAACAAAATGCAGATTTGTCGATCTGCAAGACCTTTTAGAGTAAAAGGGTTCAAAGGACGAGTCTAGAAAAGCCTTACGAAACGAGTTCTTTATGGTATTTTTCGTAATTTGCACTTTAATCGCCCCCTTTTTTTAACACGGAATAATAATTTTGGTAATTCAGGGTATTATATGGCACGTTGGTCACACTGGCATTTCAAAATTAGAACTAAATTCAACTTTCAACAATTAAAACTTGACATCATTGGTGTAATTGACATTTCACTAAGAAATTAATTATTTTAAAATGAGTTTTGGTGGTTCTCCACTTGAAATTAAATAAAATGACTCATTAAAGTCAAATAATTTCTTTATCCTTTAAATAAATAATAAGAAAACTTATACTTAAATAATTATTCATATAGTTCTAACCTCAAATTGATAAAGTGTCAGATGGTTGACAACTAATCCTATAACCTCAAAATCAGTGTGGCCAACTTAAGATATTCCGGTAAAACTCCCTTATAAACCCATTAACGCACTCTTGTTCGTTTATAACCTTATTATACTTACGGTTTTTAAGACGTTTATAACTTGTGGATAAAAACTGTAATAAGAGTTTTTTTTTATACGGGAAACTTGTTCAGAAAGAAATAGTGGACTAGTGAAATTTTTTATTTTCTATGAATTATTAAATTATTCAATAAAGAATTAGTTGTAGGGATATTTTTTGGTAAATTCGAAATAATGAAGTAATCTGATAACAAAATTAAATACACATACGGAATTTACACAACTTTTCAATCGTGTACGTAACTTAACAGCCTCGATACATAAACACACATCTATATATGCAATTTTAATGTCAAGGTCAATCGCTTTGACTTGCATGAGTATAGAGAAAGATCAGCGGATTTATTTCTAATGCGTTGGAAGAGTAAAGCAACTGAATTACACAAAATTCTTTCGTTGCATTCATACGTATTTATGTAGATTTCTTTATCGTTTTTTTTTTGTTGTTGTAAGATTACATCCCTGTCATAAGTTATATATATTTTACCTTATATCAACAGTTGTTCTACCTATCTTTTACATCACTTAAATTTTATATCTCGCTATAAATTAATCTACAGTTCCTTGGAAATAGAAACTTGATTTTAAAACCTGTTATATAGTTTCATAAGATTTTTATCGATAGCAGATTATCAGAACTTCATCTGCTTGCACTATGCAAACTTCAAATTACATAATACTGTAAAATGAGGTTAATTCAATTTAAATTTTATATTGGCAAAGTCAAATATTTCAATCAATTCATTTATGGGTCACTAGACTATTAAAGTAGGTACAGAAAATATTGTTTCATCTTACTGTCTCTGCAATTGACTTAATGCGTGGCTAAAGTGATGGATCGTTCATCATTTTAAGATGGTTAGTTATATTAGTTCTAAGTCTTGTCCTACCAATGGGGAGAGAATTGTGCAGTTATTTCGAAAGAAGAAAGAAATAGCCTCTCCTAGGCTTTGTCTGTAATATTTGGCAAGACATAGCCTAACTGAGGTTAATTCTGATTCTTTTAATCACACCGACGCAAAAAATAGTTTTGACGTAAGATTTCCTTCATTATATAGACTGAGCAAATATCCGTTCAAATGTCTTTTATTTTAATATATGGATTATAAGGTCTGGTAAACTTTTGTAGGTTATATGTGATGCACGCCTTGAACATCACTTATCGTCTTTCTAACTACTCCCGAATGGTTGTTTAAATTAAATGTGTTAAATGTTGCTATATGTATTTTATTTGGGCATTGATGACAGCTACAACCTTTACTTGACGATCACCAGTTGCGAATTGTATTGTATTAATATGTATTAAATGTATTTTAACATTTTAACACGGTATGTACTTATGCAACCATCACAGAAACCTAGTTGTACTGAAAATTAACCGCATTAAATTGATAATATTAAAACAAAGCCAGTTTCTTTCTTAATGTATTCATTAGCACGAATAAACCGTTACGTGTGACTTGAAGTACAAATTATATAGGTGCCAACCAGTTCCGCATTCTATTGTGTAAGTAGTAACCCATTTATAACAACTTCCAGTAAAAATATTACTACGCCCGTCAGTAAATAATCACAGAAGAAAATTTATCTTTATCTAATACTTGAATCAAAATATAATATTATATTTTGATATTATTAATTTAAATTGCTAAGTGAGTAACCATCATTCTTTTAAGTCAATTGCTTATTTAATAGGGTGATCCGCACTATTGATAGCTTATCAACAAAATTTTCTATTTATCTACACATAAACTTTTTTGTTTCTTTACTTATAAAAATGCTTGGAATACAAAAAAAGAGAACTGATGTTTGATTAGTTAATGGCGCTTTCTAACCTATACAGATGGCGCTGTTAAATTACTACATATAAGTCGGGTTACTTGTATGATAAAAACAAATAGGAAGTGTACTACTTTAAGGTTCTATATGTGCTGGTAGATATTTGTATCACGTTGTTTATAGAGTAGGTATATAAACATCAAATAAATGGGCTTTTTAAAAACAAGCAAGAATATGTATTGAAACAGCCAGGCAGTACTAAGGGAATTAGTGAACTTCCAAGGTACATCTAGACTGGTTTATGAATGCATTCGAGAACTGAATAGCCTGAATGAGCAAAGCCACTTTACTGTGGGTATTCCTACATCCATCAGAAATTGAAGGATGTGTAAAAGCCAGTGAGTTTAGCAAGAAAAGATTCATCGGCTTCATGCATATGCTCAAAAGCTATTCTAGGGATGTCCAAAATCACAGAATGAGACCAGACAAACCGTTGAAAACACAACCTGCATATGGAACAGTACAACAAGGCAAGTTTATGAAAATACCTTTATTAAGGGATCACCCAACAAGAAGGCTGCAGAACTTAACCTTTGCACAGTTGCAGGGCCCCTAACGCGATGTACTGCATTTTGTGTGAATACATTGCTGTGAACGTAAAAAGATTTTTGGCAAGTTAAAACTACAAGCCCGGTGGATTATTTCAATCAACCAACTAGATACTAGAATGCAGTTAGTGCAGGATAAACTTACACGGTCGCTCTCCATGCGATTCTTGGTTTCCGGGTTGGAAGCACGCCTTTGAAGTTTCTCTGAAGACATCATTCTTCTTTTGTCGCTGTTGACCTGAAACTGAAGAATTGACACATGGGGATGCGATTCGCGGATTTTGCGGTTCTAGTAGTGAGGATTAGGACAGAGTTGCAATGGATTTGGTGACCGATTCAGCCTATGCTCAGCAAATGCAGACCCAGTTACGCGCAACGCCGGGATACAACGCTCATGTTATGCAACACGAGTGCTCACCGAACGCTTTGTATCAGCAATGCAAACACTGCCGTACGAACATGGAATTCGGTAAACACCTGGAGCTTCAACTGCATTACGAGCTTTGATAGGAAAGGATTCTAAAAGTTTGAAATTAGGTTTAAGAACGGTTGTTTGGATAAGATTATTATATATACGATCGGTAACACCTTGGATGTAGGGAAATAGGCACCCAAGAAGTGTATACGACCATTGACAATGACTGGTTTATGGTACGCTGGATATGATGTCTAGGACAGTTGTTCTTGCTTAGGGTTTCGGTAACATGGGATAGTTCTCGAGATAAGGAGTTAGGATCGGAGATGGCACTTTGTACTAAGAAGTTTTTGACTCCATTCTTCTGAACAGAGCGATGTTATGAGAAGGCATGTAAACGGAATGTCCCAACGAGTCGAGCGACGATTCACTAAGACATCTTGGAAAGCAAGAGTACCTTCCGACTTGACTTACATGGTGAATTTAATGGAACTGTGTTGGGAATTAAGTAGTGTAACGAAGGTATCTAAGGAATCACATCCATGTGGTCAGATTACGAAAGTGGCATCAACGTATCTAAACCAGCAGTTACTACAGCAAGCACTACACTGAATAGAAAAGATTAATTCTATTCAGTGTAGGGCTGTTTTAGTGTAGATTTTGCCTGGATTTATTTTGTTTATGGTGAGGACCCAAAACGTTTTTCTAGGGGGTTTCAATCCATCGCAAGAAAATGATAAAACTTTCTTATTTTCTGAATTACTAGCTTCGTGTATAGAAGTACGGCAACAGTTTTTCTTGTTGAAACAAAAAATGTTATTACTTAATGTATTTATTTCTAAAATTGTAGATAAATATTGTAATTCTAAAATCCATATTATGCATATATGTTACTCTTTCTCTACAGTTCTACTATTTTCTGCTTCATTTTTTGTTGCCTATTGGATTGATTGAATCCTTTTTGTAGCACAAAATATTTGTTGCTATAAGTTGAGCTTCTCTGTATTTGTTTCAACCTTGTTCCACCTTTGGAAAATGTACAAAATTTGAGAAGGATAGTTTTGGACAACTTTGTAAAGTATGATGAATAATATGATTTATACTAACAGTAAGTTTATTGAGCAGGTAACGATTTTCTAGTTCAAGTGAAATGGAGCATGAGCAAACCACGTTCGCTGTGGCACTCAAGGAAATACCGTAGGTACATAATGCATGATAATCCATTGTTAAAGAAAAGAAGATAAAGTTGATTATGCGATGCTGGATATATTACAATAAAATTGAATATATACGTATGTGCAGAGAAAGTGCGGATTGCGTGGTCTGATGAGACCCGCCAAATTCAAGTTCGTGTTTAATCGGCCGACATCTTCGTAATTTCTCTTTTCAGAGGTAGTCAGAGCGAAGTGTACTACTTAGGTAACGTGCCACAATTCTTTCATAGCGGAGTAATTCTTTGCACGAAACGTATATGGTCGTTATTTTTAATTAGTGTCTTTAATAAATTATGGTTATCCGGATGTATTATAGCAGTGGTTTCATGGTGAGGTTGGAATTATACTGATTGGGTATGTAGATTTAATTTGTATAGACAATATTGTTCCCTTTCTTATATCAATTCTGTATGATTTAATAATATACGCACGTGGTTTTATTGAGGGTTAAGTCGTTTTTGGATTCAGGCGAAGATGTATGTGTTTCCACCACTTCTTCCTCAATTTTTTCAAAGCTACTGTTTCGATTCGATTTTTTTTGTTTTTATAACTAATTTGATAGAATTATATCTTTTATGGGCAAATCCAAAATTTTCAATTTTAATTTCATCTGTTTTTTCTTCCCTATGAACTATTAACTTTCTTTTGTAAATCTTCGTTAAATTAAGCAGTACTGTTTAATAATAATACTGTTACCTTAAAAAAATAGTTTAGCCATCTTCAATGCTTAAAAAAGGTATTTTGATTTTGACCCAGATTTTAGTTTAGTCAAAGGTCTTCCCTTCAGATTTAAGTAAAAATGATTGAGCCACTCTAGAAAAGACTTTTAAAAGAAAGTGAACAAAATCTATTTCTTTATAAAGTTTTAAAGGTGTATATATTGGCTTTATGTAGCTCAAATCTTCAGTTGGATTTTAGAAAGCTAAAAGTTTAGCCATCTTCAATGCTTAAAAAAGATATTTTGATTTTGAGCCACATTTTAGTTCAGTCAGAGATCTTCTCTTCAGATTTAAATAAAAATGATTGAGGCACTCTAGAAAGACTTTTAGAACAAAGTTAACAATATCTATTTCTTCATAAAGTTTTAAAAGTGTATAGGCTTTATGTAGCTCATGCTTGGAACCTCAAACCTTCAGTTCGATTTTTCCCGAAACCGCCTTAAAAAAATCGAATATTCTTACCCAAAAATGAATTATATTTACTATGTCGACCCCAAAACAATCTTCAATAATTTTGTATGGCACAGCTAGTGTGCCCACCTCTATTTTATTTCATTTGAATGTTTCGCGACGAATTATTATTTTTCTACATATGTATTAAAGTCACATGTCACTGGAAAGCAAACCATCTAAGAGAAACCTATTAAGGAAAGTATATGACAAACACAATCCGATGTTTTGTGCGTCTGTTACGCTATACCACATGCCACAGTCATATCACTGAATAAATATGTGAAATGAGGTGTACTTGAGTTGCATTGTTTTCTAATCATTGAGAATGTCGGGTAACTCCGAATAATCATCAAGATGCACTTGTTTCTGTTAATGAAACACATGCTATGGTCATGCTGCGTCATTACTTCTCAAATTTGTAATTAACACACATTTTTATTCAATATTTTTAGTAGCAGTTGAGAAATTGTCAGGAGCAGTTATAATTTGTAAATATCAAATGGTATATACTTTGTCAGAATTTAATAATTTTAATCACGCAGCTCTTGAGTGTGACATTGGTTTAAAGCAGTATTATTTATTTATTTTCTAAACGATCACGTTGTTAAAAACGAAGAATTTCATTCTATTCGATTTGAAAAGATTTTCTGCTCTTCTAACGACAATAATAAATAATTTTGTTTTGAGAACAACTGACACAAACTGTCTTTACTTATATAGCCTTATTTTACCTTTACAACACCATTGAAATTCAACTACAATTAAATACTTAATTCTCAAATTTAGTAATCTAAAAACGTATCTATCTTTAATTTAATCAAATTTTAGGTATGTATGCGCAATTATTTAATTATTTGTATAACATTCCGATAATGTAACAATGTAATGTTTCCTGCATGTGAGTAGAATTTAAGATGGTTAATACGCTTGGTCTACTTATATAAACACATGTAATTCGAAATGTTTATTGTAAGAATATGAAAGGAATCTAAAATAGGAGAAATTATTCAAATAGAACTTTTATTGCTATTAATATTTTATTTTTAACATTGTTTGTATTTTTATAATAAAGAAATTGTTCTTCTATTAATTATATCCTAGAAATTCGAATAAGTTCATTTGTTTTTATATTGTATTTTCTTTTAATGATCCTAATTACAACAACTTAAAGATTTGATATCATTAAACTGACTACTTATTTTTTTTTTATTGCTGGTCTAATTACCCTGAGTCTTTCCTTGAATTTATACAACTATTTATGTAAAGGTTAGGGAGAGTTGAAAGATGTGTTGAAATGTCATGAAGTTAATAATAGTATTAAATAAACTATTTTCTTTTTATTTTCAGATATATATCAACAATACAAGAATAATATGCATTTATTGCAAGAGAAATAACATGAAGATTATTATTTCTATTGTCACGCTCATACTTGTCATAAAACTTATTAAATGTGATGATCAATATGTATCCAAAGAAATTGCAACACCAGATCTAAAACAAATCCAGGGAGGAGGATCTCTGCTTTGGGAATGGATCAAGCGACAAATGGGATCTCAAGAAACATTTATAGGTACGTCTTTTCGGCTACTCTCTTTCATCTACAGGTGATACTGAAACGAAAACTGGAGATCCCTTGCAATTAGATTAATGGGACAAAAACATAACCCCACCTGGAGAATTACTTAACATTATTTAACTTCCGGAAACGTTGCAAAACACATTGCATACATTTGCCCTGCCAATATGGAATGTAGTGGATGGACAAGTTTCTTTCTTTGAGTTTGGTAATTTTTTAATTGTAACATTTAGTTTGCTTCCAAAAAGTTGGATATGCACCTCGAATACTTACCGCTCTTACTTCAAATATGCAGTGTTTTAAATTTCTTACTATTGAAAATATAAGTTAAGTTTTCAGATATACAATCGTAGACAAGAGTTATTTGCAATTTATCTTTTCAGTATTATGTTGTAAAACAAAGCAATAAAAACCGAACTATTTAGAAAATATTATAAAGCAAAAAAATAAAAATAAATTAAAGCTATGTAAAATTTTAATTGAAATGATTTATTAATTTAATTATGAAAGAACTTGGGTAGGACATTTGTTCGTAACTGTATGTATTTTTGTTCTGCCAGGTTTCAATAAAAAATTATTAGAGCCGAATATCCGATAAACACAAATGCTTCCCTTTTGTGGTCTTGCGGTAAACTTTTTGCGCCTCTGAGACCTTTCTTTTATTATTTTATGGTCCTGAATTAAGTAGCACTATACACTGCAGGAAATGACTATACATCCAGATTATATTTTAACTACTACCCTATATCGCTAAAAAACAACATAATACAGAGACTAAACCTTACTTTATTTGCATTCATAAGGTATTACATCTACTTAATTTTAGAAATAAAGTGAATGCATTTTAAAATAACTTCATACATTACCTATAACAGAAAATAAATATAAATCCACATAAAAGAAATCCATGTAATTTTACAAAAAATTAAATCAATAATGCCTATGTTTCCCGTTTAGTCTTATTAAGCCAAAAAACTCTGTTTTTCATTGATTTTACCAAGTTTTGCATTTCATCTAGTTCTATGTTAGCCCAAACTTCACGAATTCTATTTTTGAGTTCATTGATTGTTGTAAATTGTTTACCATTTTGGTAAATTCGTCGGGAAATGATACCCCATAGATTTTCTATGGGGTTCAAATCAGGCCTGCACGCTGGCCATTCTAAAAGTTCAATATTGTGTTGTGCAAACCACTGTTTTGTGAACTTAGAAGCGTGGATCGCCGTGTGACCTTGTTGAAAAAGAAAGTTTTCCTCTAAGAATTGTCGGATTGTCGACTAATTGTGTTTCTAGTATTTCCACATATGCAGCAGAGTTCATTTTCGTAGTAATCCAAGCAATAGGAAATATACCCTGAAAGCAAAATGCAGCAAAGTTCCGACTCATTGACACTTCTGTGCTTTTTTCGTAAATCGTGCCAGTAGCATTGCCAGCCATCAGGACCATCCAAGTTGAACTTTCTCTCGCCTGAGAAAACTACTCTTTCCCATTCATGAACCCAGGTCATACGCCTTTTGGCAAACGTCGACCTAGCTTCGACGTGCTTCACAGCAAGTTTCGGTTTACTTAATCTTTTGCGCCATTCTAAATTTTCATTACTCTGCAAAATTTGGCGCACACGTCTCGTCGTAAAGTCAAGAGTTGTAATTGAGCACGAATTTGGGAAGCAACAATGTGATTTTCTGTTGCCAGCCTAAAGATTGTCCTTTTGTCGCGGCTACTAACGATCGGTTTTCGACCAGTTCTTTTAATAGATCCATACTTCTCCCCTAATTTTAAATACGAATTAACAACATAATGGCTTCTATTAATTTGCTTGGCAATCTTCCTGTTAGACACACCAATTTTGTATAAAGCATCAATAACACACTTCTCTTCATGAGATAACTGTGTTCTTCTCGGCATATTGAGCTATCTAATGATAAAAACGACCGCAAACTAATAAATGAGGTCCGTTTTATTAAATTTGGTCTTTCCTGCAAGTAGCACGGCAGAAATTTAATTTAAATAACGTAAATCTCTGTCTGGATGTATAACTCCTTCCGCCAAGAAATGATAGTTTATACCTAAAAATCAAATAAGACAGTGCATTCCTTATTGTGAATAGCTGATATCTGCACAGGTGGTGTGAAACATGTCGGGACACGCATAAAAGCAGGCCGCGTCATTGTTTTAATGATCGGTGATAGACTACATGATGTAATGCCAGTGGATTTATAGCAATTTCCTCTAGTGTATATAAATTAATATATGCACTGCAATTCTTCAATGACATAGGGGTACGTTATACATATATATATATATATATATATATATATGAAAATGAAAATTTGCAATTAAACACCGCTATCCGCATACGCGTTTCACCCTAACTAGGGCTCATCAGTACGGCTTGTCGGTGATTAATTGCTCTCTCCGCATGTATATAAGCGTAACATGTAGGTATAAGTTTGGGTGAGTGTATTAAAGATGTTTAAACCCTTTTTTAGCGAAGTAATGGCTAATTTTGTCAATCGACCTCTACAAATATGTCCGGATCCGGACACGGAATTGTAATTAATTGACGATAGCCGCTATAATCGCCTATTCGGCAAGTAATAATGTGAAAATGAAAATTTGCAATTAAACACCGCTATCCGCATACGCGTTTCACCCTAGCTAGGGCTCATCAGTTCACATTATTACTTGCTGAATAGGCGATTATAGCGGCTATCGTCAATTAATTACAATTCCGTGTCCGGATCCGGACATATTTGTAGAGGTCGATTGACAAAATTAGCCATTACTTCGCTAAAAAAGGGTTTAATAGTATTTTAAAACACAAGTGTCACAATGACGTTTATGTAATGCGAGTACAAGTTTGAATCTCGAGCCGCGTAGCGGCGAGAGATTCAAAGTACGAGCATTACATGTCATTGGGGCACACGTTTTTTACAGTATTTTTTCTAATTTGCACATTAATCGCCTATATTACGTTCCGGCAAAAGTCCCCCCCACCACGTTAATATCTCATTACAGCACAGTATGCTGTAATAGCCATATCAGCACTGCGTCGTCTTTTGTTTTAGCTTTATTACAACATCCAATTAGAAAAACATCTTTAATACACTCACCCAAACTTATATATATATATATATATAATAATTCTGTGATTTACTGTTATAATAACAGAATACGGGTTTTAATAATAAATAAATACTATTTGTATTTTAGGTTACGTTTCGGAATTTTTATTATTCCTTCATCAGACCTAAAAGGATATTTATCACAACCAAGGTAATTACAAGCACAATTAACATTTTACTTACACTTAACTATTAAACTTTAAAATTTTGTCATATACATACGTATGTCAATTTGATATAAATATATGTTATAAATTTAAATTAATCAATCAAATTGACATATGTATGTATATGACAAAATTTTAAAGTTTAATAGTTAAGTGTAAGTAAAATGTTAATTGTGCTTGTAATTACCTTGGTTGTGATAAATATCCTTTTAGGTCTGATGAAGGAATAATAAAAATTCCGAAACGTAACCTAAAATACAAATAGTATTTATTTATTATTAAAACCCGTATTCTGTTATTATAACAGTAAATCACAGAATTAAAATAAACAGGACAAGCCAGTGTCGTGAGCGGCTTTATATCCACTAATCTTACCTATATATATAATATATATTTTGTAGGTAGATGCTTCGGAATTGGAAAGAAATTGAAGTTTGTCATACCACTAATTATATTCGGTCTCGGAGTCATACTGACCACTCTTAAATTCCTTACACTTTTGACATTGAAAGGTATAGGCATCGGAGTGATACTATTAATAATGAACATAGCCGGATGGGCCGCGAAGATTGCCACGTGGAAGGCGCAGTTGGACCATCAGCATAGTTCTCACCATCGACCGCAAAATATACACTTTCACGTCACTAAAGATGTCGGTGGATATACTGCGGATCATAGCAGCTCGGATTCCGGTTGGTATGACAGGATATCTGATGGATTGAGTAAGCCCTCGAGTATGCAAGAAAAGATTGAATTGTTAAATATGTATAAGAGGTTAGGTTTCAACGTTGATGAATTATCATCACGCTACAGGTGATAATTTTTGTTTGTTTAGATAAAAAGAAAAATGTGTAAAAAGTTCTGTAAATTAGTCAAACAGTATTACTTAAGTAAACTGTATAGTCTGCCTTAAAATATTTATAATAGAATTTAGAACGCTAACTTTGGTATTTAATAGCTGTAGATATATAAGATATATTATTGTTTAATAATATTTAAATCATGGTATATATCCAATGCTTAGATCCTAAGTCTATTTCCTATTAGCTAGTAGCTTAGTAGCTTTATTGAATGTTTACGTTGGTTCATGTAAAAAGAATTGAAAACTACATTTTTGTTAGGGATATATGAAGTTCTTTTTGCTTGCCATGATTGATTTATACCTACTTACGACCGAGTTCAGCTACCTCTGCTATATAGAGTGAATTTAAGTTAATATACAGATTTTAAAAACTGCTTTTAGTTCTATTCATAATAATAATAATATTTGTTTATTGCCCAACAGTAAGTACCAATAACAGGACAACAATAAGCAGTAGAATATACACATATAGTAAAAAATTTGGTATAGTATGCACATAACGAACTCATAGTACATAAAACTTACAATGTTTGAGGACAATACGGGGCAATTAAGACTGCTGAAAAGATCATCCAGATATAATATAAAAAGCAACGGACCTAGACAGGAGCTCTGAGGCACGCCAGAAGTTGAAATAAAGGGCGCAGAGTAAAATCCATTGTAGACTTGGTTTGTTCTGTTCGATAAATAATTTTTTATAAAATGCTGAAATCCGGTCGACATACCAAACAAATCAAGCTTCCTCAACAGAACATTGTGGTCTATGGTGTCAAATGCTTTAGAAAGATCTGTGTAACTTACATCTACCTGACGTTGAGTGTCTAGGGCCTCACTTATATATTGTGTGATGGTAATTAGATTTGTCACAGTCGATCTTCCTGGTATAAATCCGTGCTGGAACCCAGATAGGTGCGACTTCACGTTGTAATAAATTTGGGAGTAAATAATATTTTCAAATATTTTCAAGTTCGAGAGTATCGAAATTGGCCGATAGTTATCTAAAAGTGAATTATCATATCATACTTAGAAATCTATAAATCCAGTTCATTTTATAGTTCATCTAACTGAAGATAACATAAATGTATTTAGAACGAAAGATTGCCGCCAACTATAGCTGTATGTTCATGAATGCTTTTATTGCAAATACAATTTTTGCAAGATAAGATGTGGCACTTGTGTCAGCCGAGATGCAAAAGGTTTAACTTTCTCGTCCTATACAAATCTGTATTAGTAACAACATAAGACTATAAGCGAAAATAACTTTAAGACATTTTCTGGTATTAAAATTGAAGAACTTCGAACTTTAAAAGGAAAATTATGATTCCAATGTGTGTATGTCGATAGACTGGTACCTGAAGATACTTTTGTTTATTCAACAAGGTGATAAATAGTTGCATATTTTTTCATATTTCTTAATTTGAACATACGCAGATAATACAAGAAATAAAGAATAATGGAGAACACATGTTTATTTGTAATATTTCGTTTTCGCTTTCATAAAAAAATATATTATTGTCTAGTCATCGACAGTTATCTAATCCATTATCTTAAAACTCAAGTGATTTCCCTATCTAGTCTATAAAACGTTTTTTCCATATTAATCCAAGTGTTCAAACCCATTAAGATCTGTAACACTGTACTGGTCATCAGCAGAGTTTTCTTTGTCTTTGTTCTTTTAATATTTTTATTAAATTTCTTCGCTTCCCTGTTTATTATGTGTTCTCGCCCTTTATCATTTTTCATTCGGTCTTATAAGCTTTATCAGAGGTGACTACTTGATTCAGTAACCATCAAAATTGAAAAGAATAAGTTATCGTAGCAGGTAATATGATTTACCACTTTTCTTATGGGTGAAAATTATAAAGTAATCGTCACACCTGTCATATCCAGCAGATAGTAGCTCAACATTTTAAAATAGTTTGTGCGCACATACTCTTAAAATACACTTGCGCACAACTTATGTTTATAGCGACTATAGGGGGGAAATTTTGCGCAAGATTGTAAGATAACTAACGAAGGTGCTCTTCAATAAATTGTATATAAACGAATTGATTGATTTAATAAGGATTTGAGGGTCATAATTCGAGCCTTCAGCTGTAAATATGTAGGTAATTATGTTGAAACAATAATTTACGTTAATCATATTAAATAAGAAGCTAACTGTATAGTAGAGAATAACAAAAATTAGAGATATAATAGTTGAAATTGAAGCTTTAGATAGACTAAGTAGATGCACTCGACTTTTTTTGCTGTCTAAAAAGAAAAATATTGAGGTGACCTAGGACATTTTTTCAAAGATGTAACAAATTAAGATGCTCGGATACGAATTAGTCAAATGCGTAGTTTGAGAATACCTGTAAGGACGTTTCATAAAGAAGTTTCTTAATTTTTAGGAGTTTGTAATAGGTTTGTTTGAGCAAATGGTTTTCACACGAGGCTATTTGAAATACACACTGTTCTAGAAGGTTATGAATACTTGTAGCAGACGTAGAATAATTATCTAAACAATATTCCAGAAATGTTAAAAAGTATTAGTTAGTACAAGAATTTATGAGTCAAATTTGTGCTTACATGCTCGAGCAAAGCTATTATAAGAGCAATCATGTCTGTAGTTGTATTTATTTATTATTTATTTATGTTATTAATAAAAAAAAATCCTATTTCTTTTGTAAATATAACCTTTTGCAAAATAAACATTTACTAAAGTAAGTTTGTCAGAATATTTCCTCCTGGATTCTATTCAGACTCCTTAAATTTATTTGATATGTCTCATCACTCAAGTTATATTAATAAAATTAAGGAGAATGGATATATTATATTGCGTAAAACCCTTTTACTTCATTTCAAAATATTATAATATTTAAGCTGATGTAGTAATTTTGGTATCGTACAAAGTGGCTAATACAATCAATTGCTCTTAAAAGAAAACGTGCTTTTAATCTTCATGGTCATTTTGACAACAGTCTGGTTTTTTCATATGTTATGTATACATAAATAACGTTATCAGCTATTTGTCTTGCTACACACAGTCGAGCTAGAACTTCATGTTGTATTATTACTAATAAGAGGCATTCGAATATCAAAAATCAGTTTAAAAAATGAACCATACGGTTGCTAACAGTAATGTCTCGGAAAATTCTGGTACTTAGTCGAAAATACATTGCAATTTTTGAAATTACAAACGAAAGGTAATTCTTAATTTTACCATTAAAAGGTTTTTGATTAATGTGGTAACACAGTAAGTTATCAATTTTAAGAAGGCACGTTATAATAAGTACATATTTTGCAGGAATAGATTTATGAAATGCAAACCGTCGGATGGTTTTACCTTTACTTTTAGGCAACACTCATTCCACTACAGCCACTATAACGAGCAATATTGTTGAAAGGTGAAAAACGGAAATATTGGGTTGCATACTTCGATATTCTGCATTCTTAACATATGATTACACATCCGGTATGCATTCATGTAATAGTAAAAATTTAAGAAAAAAGATTGATCGCATATATTTAATTACTAAAGGTATGTAATAAAAATTTCATATTAAACGAAATAAAGGGAACCTACATATTATGATATACGATATAATAGACATTACGATTGATGTTACGGCAATTTTTTATGAAGTAGAGGCTGAGTCAAATCTCCCTACTAATCTTCATTATGAAATCGGAAAATCGGGTTACTAGGATTAACCAGAGCAATATTTAAACCCATGAGTTAAAAAAAAAAAACGTTCCACTGGTAAGTAACATGTCACAATAATACTAGTTTATCTAAAATTATATAACAAAGAAGTAGTAGTTTCATCAGGGTTAATAAATACTATGACAATCTACTCAAAAAAAGAGAAGAATACGAAATCTTGAATGACATGAAGTGACACTTGAATGACGAAATTGAAATTATGAATTTTGCCATATCTAGTAACATAGGCTATAAACAAATAACATAGAAGTGCTAGAGGAGCCACTGATTTTTGTGCTGAATTTTGTCCACTAACATTTATCACAGTAAAGGTTGGCAGAGATAAATTAGATTCTTCGTCTCTTCCCAAATACTGACAGGTGTGACCATTGCTTTCTTACAAGCTTTTAGGGAAGAGATTAGACCTCATGATTTCGACATATTATCGATTATCGACAGATCAGATAAGCTGGAATCAATCCAAATACAGAGATAGGTTCGGTAAACTGATCTGATATCGATGGATCAAAAAATGGGACTGGTGCTGGTATTTACAGTGAGGGGAGAAATACAATGATCACTCTTCCAACAGAAAAATATACTAGTGTCTTTCAATACGCAATATTGCATTGTGCAACAGAAATCAATCGTATAAAAACAAACGGATCTGTACTGCAACAGATAGCTAGGCGATACGGAGGGCATTAGTGAATCCCAGGATACAATCAAGACTAGTTGGGGAATGCATTCGAGAACTGAATAACCTGGCAGACCGCGATAAAGTTACTTTACCGTGGGTGCCCGGATATTCAGGAATCGAAGGAGATGAAAAAACCGACGATTTGGCAAGAAAGAGATCATCGACTTCATTTATAGGCCCATAACTTGTTCTAGGAGAGTCTAAAAACACAGGACGGAATTAGGCAAGTAGTTGGGTCCAAAAGAAACACGAAGAATACTGGAACAACAACAGGATATTGTGTACTAAAAGGAGACCTACAGAAAATGTGAATCAATGTGAATGTAATGGAATGGCAGAGACCGTATACTACATACAGTGTGAATGCGAGGTTTAGGATGTAAACTGGCAGTTTTTGGTAATTCAATAATGAACTCAATGGATTATTTCAATCGACCAGCTAGAGACCTGTACAAACTATTGCAGGGCACCTGAATATTGGAAAGGCTGGTATAATTTAATGGGCAAAGGAAATGAGAGATATAATACAGAAAGCAAAGAGGTGTGGCCTTCTTACGACGTTGCACCTGTAGGCTTTTTCCATTTTACCTGTTCTTGTTGTAGTAACCATTCCAGAGCAATTCTGTAGCATAAAATAGCGGATATCACTTTGATTTCACTTTATCTTGTTCAAACAGTTTATATATCTGCTGAGTTTCATAATTATGGTACTAGAAACAACAAAAACTTGTGTTCAAAATTCAGTAGGCTCTCTAGGACCCAGACAGGCATCGACTTTTTGGCACCTAAATTTTTTAATAAATTACCTATTGAGGTTAGAAATTTAGAATTATCGGAATTCAAAGTAAGCTTGAAGAATTATCTGACCAAAAAGACCTATTACGATTACAATCCATTTTTGTGTGATGTAATTTTACTAAGTGATTTTGTTTAACTTGTAAAGTGTTTGTTTTTTTTTTCTCTTTCTTCTTGACATGTGCAACAGCATCAATAAATTATTAATTATTATTATTATTATTATTATCTTTTGTGATCCAGTGGCATAATACGTGTTTGGTTGAATCTGGTTCC
Source organism: Cetonia aurata (assembly GCA_949128085.1). Classification (NCBI taxonomy): domain Eukaryota; kingdom Metazoa; phylum Arthropoda; class Insecta; order Coleoptera; family Scarabaeidae; genus Cetonia; species Cetonia aurata. Next base: position 60,264,999 of record OX421883.1, on the reverse strand, counting down.
GTTTTGATCTCATGTTAAAAGGATTTCTGTGTCGATGCATGTTCTAAAACATTGGAGATCATGTTTTAGAACATGCATCGACACAGAAATCCTTTTGTTTTTCCTCAATTGTTCGCAGCTGATTCCTACTTAAAAATAGTTTTTTCAAATAAAAAAATAATCATTTTTAAAGGCTTTTCTGGGATTATTTGCCATGTTCATGCCTGGATGTGTTTACCTAGTGCTTCTTATAATCTTCTCCCAACCAGTTTCATAGATATGTTCGGGGCATGCTGTTGCTTATTGTTAAAGCCAATTCTGGTCGTTGGAGGTCATTGGTTTCTCATTCCTGTCGACTTTTTGATGTTCTGACAACCAAATTAGATATACTTTATTTCGTTCTTTCATTTTTCGTTGTTTTTTGAGTTTACTAAACAAACTAAAGACGGTAAGCAATTTCTAGTGAGCTGATTAACAATAAGTAACTGATTCCAAATTTCTATGATTGATTTTATAGCTAAAGCAGAAAAGTTTGTTACATTTCTTTGTTTAAAAGTTTGCTATTATTTTCTACGTCGTAAATCCAAAACCTACTTGCATATCTTCCGAAAACAACAGGACGGAAATTATCGATAATCGATGCTAATGCGGTCCAATTTCTATATTCTAATCTATAAGTTGTTTACATGTATCTGTGCTAAACATGAATCAATAGATTTATTTCTTAATATGCGTGAAGATTAACCATTAATATCAACATGCAATTGTATTAAAATTGATCTGTTTTGCTTTGTGGTATCATGGGTACGCCTTTTAGAGTGACTGAAATCAATAAATTAGTATTAATGCTAATATAGGAAATGGGACATTTCTATGCGATTTATTAATCAATTGAGCAGAACAATATATTCCTATTTAATATGCAGAAAATTGTGCCTTCCAGCAATAATAGAAGATTCTGATGGTGAGGCTAAGTGAGATGATCTCAAAAGTTGCAAACTCAATTATTTACCTATACAATAAGTCGTAAGTAAACTTTAATAGGTAAAGAAAGTATAAGCAGAAAGTTATGTGCTATTTTACAGTTTGTTTTGGAAATATATATTATTTGTATTGTCAGCTCGAAACTGAACGATCCACAATCAACGTTTAATGTAGAGAAGTAGGCACTGCAAATAGTGTTATTACATATATGATTATGAATAGGCAAATACATTTCCGAGTACGTTTGTATGCATTTTATATATAATTATAGTGTTGTATGTAAGTATGTGAGGAAGAATTATTCTTTCTTTAATTTTTCTATTTAAATTATTTCACTGGTAGAAGTCTAGCAAAGAGAAAACGCTAGAAACCGATTGATCTAAATACATGGTACCGTTGAGCATACCTGTTGTAGTAATTCCTTCATAAACGCCAATGTATCCGACGAACATAGATATGAGCAACCTGTTTCACGTTTACGTCGGATTATTGTTATTATAGAAATTGTTTTTACCATTGCTATGTAGATGCGTAAATACATATATCAATGTCCATAATAATTAGTTACCATATTTGTAAGATCTATTTCGGATATTACAATAAAAACAAAAGTTCAGTTGTTAGTTTGCCAGAACGCGGTGAAAATAATGGAAAACAATTCACATGGGCGTAGCGGTTAGGGGGTGTGACTCTTTACATATTCTCGCAGTGAACGCGATTGTTGCCTGCGAACACGTTTGCATTTTTTTGGTTTGTTAAGAAATTTGTTTGTTGAAATTTTTGCTTTCTATTTACTCCATTTAATCACTATTTTTGCGGGCTCACCGTAGCCCTTTTAGTCGGTTATCCCGGCCTAGCAATGACTTACGAGCTGCTACGCGACAGTGTAATTTACTTCCGCTAGCCGGCGCTTCACCGTAGTAATTGAAATCGGAAAAAAATCGCTATTTCTCATACTGTTTCTCTGCAATTTCATTTGCTTATTAATTTTAGAAGATTATCATCTGCTGGGATGATTATTCATGACGAACTGAGACGGTCACGGTCTCCGAAAGCGCCTCTTTCTCGGTATCGGTATTTTACTGTCGCTGGATTTAATCTTTGATTGATTTGTCTACTGGCATAACCTTGTTTATATCAAGTTATTATGATGGACCGTTTAGCAAAATCTATACATTCAAACTGAAACTAAAATCGCAATAAACAGTCCAAATGCGCAAGCACGGATGAGGCTCTAAGAGAGAAGGTGTTCCATTAGAAATATACACATTTCTTTAAATAACTCGGAAGCTATATTTTCGATTGCTTTTATGTTTTTACTATCGTAATCAGCGGAAAGAATATTACATCTGTGTAACTCCTAGAATAACTAGCATAGCCATGATGCACACTTAATTTGGATCACCCTGTTGTAGGCGCGGCTCGTGTTTATTTCAGTCGGAGGCTATGACATTGATCGAACTTCTTCGTATAACTTCGTAACATATAAACATATAGAAACGTACTTTGACGAGAGCATACGAAGAACTACCATCATTGTAATGGCCTTTGCCTGACGTAAGCACAAACCGCGCCTGCCCTGTTGTTATTTGTGTTTAATAGTTTTTAATTGGATAAAATGTAGGGGCATTCCAAATAGAGAAAGAATAAAATCCGTCGTACTAATCATCTGCAGAAAAGAGTTTCGTATAGGCACGCAGAAAAGAAATGTTGTACAATTTAAAGCAATTGTAAAGTTTGGTACAACAAATTTTTGAACATATCTTTTTTGCAATAAAATCCACAATTTTGTTGTACAATTTATATGTATGCTATATATTATAATATAAGGTAGCATAAAATACACACTGACAGGTCACTTGTTGTTGTCACTAAATAGTGCATTTATCCCAGTGGAATAATTGTAACTAATCCTAAAAAATGTTTCACGGGATTTCCACTTTATTATATTTACTGGTTATAAAATACTGCAAAAGCATTTCACCGCATTTCGTAAAAGAATGTTCTATAGTGCATTTAGATTTCTACCCTGGGTTAGCTTCCCACAGACTCATATGTAACTCCTTTCTTAGTTTACAAAGTACAGGAACGCAGCAAATCATTTGACAGATGATAAAATGCAAATCAGGGTGTCTACTAAAAGAGAGATCTTAGAACATACTAATTGTAAGTGAATAAGGGCATTCATCAAAAGTAGGTATACTGTAGTTATATTAAAGAACAATATTGTTCAGTATATTAGAGACAAAGAAAGCTTTTGAAAGCAGTCCTATCAGATGTTGTAAGAAGAAATCATTTTTGTGAATAAAATTAATTCTTTGCATTCAATTATGTACCGATATCTACTTGCTTTTGTATTGTATTTATTTTTAACTTGTTCTGTGTTCCGTTAAATTTTCGTAAATATGCAGGTTATTATACCAAAGGCTTTTGTTAATTGTTTATTGTAAACTGGTTGAATCTGTATTCAATGTAAATGCAAATTACGTATATAACCTCAAAAACGTACAACCCCAATGTGTGAATAAAACAAAGGAATATATTAGCGACATAAATATTATCTGACTTAAACAATTCTTAACTTTTGATAAAGAACTCGCTTCTCGAATTGTATATTGGAATTGTCAAGATATTTTTAGTATTTCATGATCATGCCAATAATTTACGGATAAATGGATATATTTTGAAAGGTTGCCACATGTAAAAACAGCGTAAAAAAAGCATTATAAATTTGCCATTTTAGTTTATGGTATGCTGCTAAATTTATTATATTTAACTTTTTTTATAAAAAAAAATTTTTTATTTGCGGAAATTCGCTATTCGGGTCAGGACTGCAACTTACTTTCTTGTAAATGCAAAGTACTTACACTTGTGGTATGTAATTTGCATTAGCTCTTTTTAGATCACTTTCTTTTATTAATCTTTCCGGTATGATGCTAGATTTAATGTTCTATTAAAATTAAACCTTTTTAAGACTTTGTGGTTTGATATAATCTTACTTCAAGGATTCCATTTACAATTCTCTATTCCCCCAAACATTAGATTTATCTTACAATTTCTTAATGTCATGTAATTACACTGTGTTCGGCCATTGTAACTTCCGATAGCTTACTATTTGCTGCTCTGAGCTTGCTTTGCAACTCTTCCATATCTTGATCCTTTTGTTTGCATCGCAACACTAATCATTCTCTTTTGTGTTGGCCGCTTTTAATTCTTCTTGTAGTCGTTGTATTTCATCAACGCTTCGTCTTAGACTTTGGGAGTGCTCTAGGATTTTGTCTTCTGTATCTTTTAGCCGATTTTTTAATTTCTGTATGTCAGCGTCCTTCTGTCCACAGCTACACCCTGCAGTTATTTCTTTGCAGGGTGCCATAATTGAAGTGTATTTCGCATCAGTGGTCTGGGTCTGACTATCAACCGTCCGAATAGTTTCTCTTCCACGGGAAAGCCCACAGATAGTCCTTTGTAGATTTTCACTTATTTTGAGTTGGTTTTCGTATTTATTCTTGTAAAATTCAACGGACTTATCTTTCTCCTGAACTTGCTCATAGAGTTCCTCTACGGTATAATGTGTCATGGCAAGCCTATTTCTTAGCTCAGCGAGCAATTTACCCTCCTCATTTTTCTCTTCTATGTTGTCACGGATGACCGTGACATAACTAGTATTAGGTGATCCTATTTTTGTTTTGGGATTGATTTTATCTTTTGAGATCGCGTATTTACACCCGACATTATTCTTAGTCCGTCTCTGCTTTATTTAAGTATCTAGTTCTCGAGTAAAAAATATGTATGTTCTTATGTCAGGAAAATGCCGAGATAAAGAAGCGTCTAGTCACCGCGCAAAAAGCCAGGTCCCGGTCGACCCGTCGGAGAAAACTGGCCTTTATCGGTATACCAGCTGATCTATTTCTATGTTAATTATTTTTTACAGTTGTTATTGTTTCTTATAAAATTCTGCATAATCCAAATGCACTACATACAGGTGTTTTGAAACATCGTTTAAAGATTTTAAGGGCATGTAGTACGATCGAAAATAAGTTAAAAGTCATAATAAACATATGTTCGCAAATCAACCGTTTACGAGATAACAGCGAGTGTTCCTAGTAGTACATGGATATAACATATCCCAGTAAACAGGTGCTTATCAGCTATTGTTTTATGACAATTTAATTTGACGTTTTGTGCAATTTGTAGCAATTACAATGGTTGCGTATTCTAATGCTGAAATGAGCGATATGGTGTTCATGTACAGTCGTGCTAATGGGAATTCTTTACAAGCACGTCGCTTCTATGCTGAAACGTTTCCTGATCGCCGACTGCCTTCGCATGTGATGTTTCAGACGGTGTTTCAACGACTAACAATAAGAGAAACTGGTTCGTTTGAGAAGCGATCTTCTGATACTGGACGGCAGAGATTAGCATGTACGCCACAGATAGAAGATCGAATTTTGAATATTATTGAAGAAAATCCCGAAACTTGTGTTAGAAGAATTGCGACTCAAGTGGGTGTAAGAAGCAATCTTGTTTGGAGAACTCTTCATGAGCAACTCCTATACTCCTACCACATCCAACGGATATAAGCCCTTACTGCTCCGGATTATCAAGCGAGAAGGGCTTTCTGTGAGTGGTTTTTGCGAACAGCTGCTGATCGGCCAGATTTCGCTGATAACATCCTTTTCACTGATGAAGCTGGTTTTACTAAAACTGGAATACTTAATTTCCACAACAATCACGTTTGGTGTGACGAGAATCCTCATGCTACCGTTGAAGCTCGGCACCAACAACGTTTCTCTCTAAACATCTGGTTAGGCATGATAGGGGAACGGTTGTTAGGACCGATTGTTTTGCCACAACGCTTAACAGGTCCTGCATGCCTCGAGCTCTTGGAAAATACTTTACCTGAACTTTTGGAAGATTTACCTATAAATCTAAGACTGAACCTCTGGTTTATGCAACATGGAGCTCCACCGCACTTTAGGCGTGCTGTTAGGGAACATCTTAACAATGAATTTCCTGGGAGATGGATAGGGCGAGCAGATCCCATTGCTTGGCCTCCAAGGTCTCCCGATCTAAACCCGTTGGACTTTAGTATCTGGGATTATTTGAAAAGTTTAGTGTACGCAACACCGGTAAACGATCTTCCAGAGTTGCGCCAACGAGTAGAACACTGTTGTCAGATAATACGAGAAAAACCCTTGTTTTTTGAAAGAGTGCGCGCTTCCTTTGAAAGCAGATGTAGATCCTGTGTCGAAATGGAAGGACGTCATTTTGAACATCTTCTTTAGTTATAATCTATTTTATGTTAAAATACAATAACATCTTAATAAAAACCGCTAAAGCAAACTTATTCTGCATTTGCGATAAAATTGCTGTTATCTCGTAAACAGTTAATTTGTGGACATATGTTTATTATGACTTTTAACCTTATTTTCGATCGTACTACATGCCCTTAAAATCTTTAAACGATGTTTCAAAACACCCTGTATGTATAATCCTATCATTCTAATTGCAAACCTTAGCAATAAATAGCTACTAATCTAATTAAATCTATAATAATATCTAATAAAAAAAACTTCTTTAAAGTTCCGCCTATCTTACCAGATTGAAGAATAAAAGAAAACAACATCGCTCGTGTGAAAACGAAATAATGCGTGGGGGAAATATCTCCTAGCCAAACAAGACTCTCTCCTCGGAGCAATCCGAAAATGACGAATTTTCGGTGCCTCTCTGCCCCAATATATGTTTCTCTTACATCCTCTAGGTTAGCAGGTCATTCTTTTTTTGGGTCATCGGTGTTTAATCGAAGCCGCTACGAATAACAAGACGAGCGGACATTGGGTACGCGAGCATCTGTATTGCACAAACGTATCGCCCATCAAAATACCTCAGTATTACATCGTTAATTTTATTAAACGACTCATCGCGTTTCTATTATGATAATGATGGTTCGGGGTACCGTTACGTCTTCTAGACTATGTCGATTCGTTACGAGAGAATTACCGAATTGCGGGTCGTCGTTTTTGAACTAATTGAGCGTTCGAAGATATGCAAGGACTGTACCGTGGTAATAGATATCACACATAACATATCCAATCATTCCGCGCTACACAATTTTATTAATTCTTCTGTTTTAGAGGAATGCTGCTATGTATGATTAACTTCAATAGAACACCATATTTCAGTCCAAAAATATATGTTTAGTTTTTGATTCTTTGGTTACCCAAATTTTTCATTTTTATTCTTAAAACTCGAGAGTTGACAATAAATACACCAGAATCCTTTTTAACTGTGAACCTTGTCAACATGACATTATGAAAACAACAATATCATACTATTTTGGTTTCAACGCTTACTAAGACGGAATAAAGTATCTAGACTTTGACAGTTTTGTCATAAAAATTGGTGTTTTCTAAATAGAATGCCATGTGTCTTTGGGTTAATTTGAAGGAGATGTTCCTGCTGACTTCATGACAGCTAACTAATAGGGATGGCAAAAGTACATTCATATATCAAAAATATCGATATTTTGTTTCCGATTTTTCATAATAATATTTTGTCAATCGTATTTGCAGAAATAAATTAATTTTTAATTTAAATTGTATATATCATATGTATATCAGCTCGGTGTGCCAAGAATACCCAAGGCTTTGTTGCACTTTTTCCTCCATTTCTCCTTATTTACTAATCGCCTCCACCAGTCCTTCATATTCAGCTGTTCCAAGTCCCTTTGCACCGCTTGGAGCCATCTCGTTCTTGGTCTGCTCCTACCTTTCCTTCCGCTCACAACTCCAAACAAAACTTGTTTCGTTGATCGGGCGTCGTTCAATCTGGCTCTCATTCTCTGAGATCTTATTACATTGGTTATGCACGGTTCCCCGTACAGCTGTTTCATTTCTTCGTTCGTTCTTCTCATCCATTGATGATACCTTTTTCACTCCATATATTCTTCTTAGCATCTTCCTTTCAAAGATTTCCAACGCATTTACTTCTACTTTGTTTAACTTCCATAGTTCACTTCCATACATGACTATCGGCCTTATTATAGTTTTATTAAACTGATTCTTTAGATTTCTCGAAGTGTCCTTTGATTTTACCAAGTTGTGCAGTCCTCCCATACATTTTATGCCCTTTGTTATTCTTTCCTGAATTTCTATTTTTTCCTCAGACTTATTAGTAATAGTTATTCTTAAATAACCAAATCTTTGCACTTGATCGAAACAGTACTGCGTCTCTTCGGTGTTAACATATAAAATCTTGGTTTTCGTATATCTGTTTTCATCTCCGAGCACCATATACTTAGTTTTATTTTCGTTTATTTTTAACCTTTATCCTTTGCTGTTCTCTCTATTTGTTTTATAGCTTCTACTAAATTAGTTTTGGTTCTTGCAAGGATCACAATGTCATCAGCATAGGCCAGTATTTGTTTAGTCTGTTTATATCAGCTATATAGTCCGCTCTGTCTCACAGCCTTTTCCAAAACGATATTACACAAATTGTGGACAATGAGTCTCCCTGTCTTAAAACCTTAGACGTTTGGAATTTTTCTCCAGGTAGTCCATTAATGCACGCTTTATGGTCCGTTTCCGATAATGTCATTTTTGTCAGTTTTACGATTTTTCCTTGTACTCCAAGTGTTCTCATTGATTCGTATAATTTTTCTCTCCTCACTGTATCGTATGCTTTTTTGAAATCAATAGAAACCATATACAGTGGTAATTTCTGATCTATGCTATTACCTAGTATTTGCTTTAATATAAACCTTTGATCCATCACCAATCTGTTCTTTCGAAATCCAAACTGATACCTGGCCTATTTCTGATTCTATTGACTCATTTTTTATATATGGGGTATATTAATGATTCTTTATCTTTTGTTCCACATTCATCACTAAGATGTACTGTAGATGTAATTCTATAATTTTACTTAATCCTTTCAATTAATAGTGATGGAAAAAGTATTAAGTGAAAAAATAAGTATGATTGTTAAGAAATTGCCCATTATGTGCGTTGGTTTTATAGTTGCTTATCTTTTCTTTATTATTTTAAATCATAGTTGATGTTAGTAAAGATTATTTTCCTTACGCAATATATTTACTTTAATTTTGTTGAATACCGGACTCTTACCGAGTAAAAAAGAACTTAAGAAGACACCTACGGAATTCTCTTTAGGACCAAGGTGACATTCTACTTAAAAAAAAAGGATTAAGGCATGTTGCCAGGACTGCATTGCGCACCTGTTTAACCACAGCTTTAGAGGTGATTTAGATATTATCCTCCACCACTCTCATCTGCGAGTACAGGAATTTTAAAACCAATGATCTAACAGGATACCAGACGACCTTAAATGACCTCAGAACAGAGGCGAGATCATTAGAAATGCCAACGAACGTAATCCCCGGAAGTGTGGTGTAAGTTTTAAATTTGTGTGCGGTAACCTTACCCTATTCGCCTTTAGTATTCAAACATAAATCGGAGATTAACGACTTAACTTCTAAGAATGGCCTTACGTATTTTGGAATATGCAAAATGCTACTAACACCATAATAACTGTAATATTTAATTAAATAAATAATAAAAGTAAGAAATATTAGCAAAACCACGAAGAGTTTATTTATTATTTAAACGGCTTATGAGTAATTTACAATTTAACTGTAAACGCTATTGAGAGTAATTGCTGCATCACAGAAAGGCACGCAAACCAGTTTTAGCATAAAAGAAAAATGCAAAATATAGTGGTCTACTGATTCTTAAGAAAAAAAAAAAAAAATACAGGGCATCGAAAGCGAATAATTAATTTTGACAGATTGACCATAAATGGGCCGGATATCACTAGCCTAGATGGTATGGTTAAGTTCTAAATCCGTATATTATTGTGCTTAATACAGGCATTAACTGCCTTTGTGCATAATTTCTAATATTGACTCGATAGATTATATAAAGAAGTAAAGAACCCGTTTGCTTCGAACTAGATTACTGTAACGTCGAGATTTTAAAATACACTCGTAGAAATCTCTATACAAACTATAATTAATTGTAATAAAGATAATGGGTAAGTAGCAATTTGCGGCGTCTGAACTAAGATATACAAAAAAAGAAAAATAATGAAATAACGAGAGCTTGTTTTGAAACGTAATAATAATTTTTTTTTACAAATCTAATTAATAGTATGGGCTTTGAAATTATCACTTTCAAATAATTGACAGCAGTAATTAGACAATTCTGCATAATATGTAAAATCGCTGTAAACTGGTGTTTATTATTATATAGTCCATGTACGGCAAGTTACTCCTACTTGAATTGACAAGTCCCAAATCTAAGTTTATTACTGTTTATTTAGAACATTCAACTCTTTATGATATATAAATATATAAATTAGGCTGACTGGGAAATTTGGCTGGGTAATATGCTATAATTAAGATAATAAAATCTTAACTAGCAAAAAAAAAACAACCGATTTTCTTGTTTATAATGTCTACCACATTGAACTGTGTAACTTTCACAAATCACCTTTTGTGTGCCACTTTAATTTTTTTTTCATTAAAGAAGATGTGGTCGTATCTTCCTTAATTATAAATAAGTATGTTTGATGATTAAACTAAGGAGTTGTTCTGTATTTCTACCAATACAAATTTGGTTAAATAGAAAACTGATTTCTCTTGTGAAATATTGTTCATGTGATTAAAAGGCATTTTGACACGTAGTCAAGTAACCTAAACATGAAAAATTATATTCCTTTCAAAGTTATAAGGTTAAATTCAACATAATATAGTTAAAATGAGGCCTGGTGGATAAGCTTCTTGGTGGAAATGATTTTGAGCAAAAAACGTGCACTCAGTTAAAGAAATAATTCTTTTCAATAGTGGTTCCGTTGTTCCATCAAGAACATAATTTCTTTCGCGTAATAATATTCACTCAAAGTGATATATTGTAAGCTAAAGATCAATATTTTGTTGAGTCTAACGTAAAGAAAACTCTGTATGGAAGAAATGTTTTCAATTAAAATTAATTAACTTTGATTGAAATTACACTGGATATTACATGAAAAAAAGCTAAGTGCATTGACTTAAGAGAGCTTTAATCTCAGTAGGTATACAATGGGGATAATGGGCCACTTTTCAAGATAGCGACTCCCCCAGGTCGTTCAAAGCGCGTTGCGGTAGGTGTCATGAACCGGCTGTCGTCCTCCGCGTGTTGAGGCGCGAATTCGCGATCGCGTCTTAATTATGAATTGATTGTTTGTTTAATTGGTGGCATTATGTTAATTTGCGTTCAATATTTATTACATGACATCTAATTAGAATTTATCATATGTGTCACCTGTTCGAATCGATCGGTAAATAACAGCACCCTGTTGTAATGTAATTGTATTTAGGCATTTTTGCTTTGATGTTTTTATATTACTTATTCATAGCAAAAAAATACGAAATACAAGTATTTTATCAATATATTGTCTTTATTTCATTTACTTTGATTCTTTGGACTTCTGATTTACAAAACCTAGTATCTATGTTAGTTTACTCTTTTGCACCTTATCCTAGGGAATTGATAGACTACGACCCTCTAGTGGGCAAAGTTGTTTCATTTCTAATTTAGAAACAACCCCCATCACTGCTAATATAAAGAACAATCAAAAAGAGAAAGTAATTATTATTAAAACTGAGCAGTAAACGACATACACGGACGTACAAAAATATTGGGACTGAAGGACAGAATACGTACAAAGTTCTTCAAAAAATAAAACAAGAATATCAATTCCTAACATGTCACAGAGGCCTTCAGTGTATTTCTCGAAATTAATAGTTTCGATAATTATTAATAAACCACATCCCCAAAAACAAACGCTTAGTGAGAATCGGTCTAACTTCTAGAATTGTTAATATGTCTAGCAGTAGCTGTAGAATTATTTCCAACGCCTCTTTCATGAACAGAGAGTCCGTTTCTTAATTTTAGGACGTCTGGCCTATGTAACATCCGGAACAATCGTTACATTGAGCACTATAAATGAAATTGGATCTATCCAACGAATTAGTTTGAAAACAAAACGACTTATTTTCTTAATAGAGTAAATGACAAGTTTAAACTTAGTGTAAGGTTTGAATGTATTCGTGAGTTTAGGAGTCAGTTCTGGGATATACTGCGCTTTCCGAGTTTTGATTAACGACAGCAGTTGGGCCATTTTACCTAGAATCCTTGCTAATAACTAAACTATTGCCTACGGTTTTCTTTGGTAAAATTTTATGGTGTCTACACTCAAAAAAGTACATAGGGAATTATTACTATAATATTGTAGTTTAAAAAATGTAGTTATAGTTACTGCAATTGTAAAAGCCAGTCCTAATCCGTTCTCGTACAGCTTACTACATTATTGTGTCTAACATTCTGTCGTATATTTTAATAGTACAACGATATGAATTTGTAATATATTTTTGTTTTAAAGTATTGTAGCATGAAATACTACAAATTATTAAACAATCTGTTACAATGTATAAACACTTTGTTCACAATAGTATGCCAAAGTTTCTTGTATTAAAGAGTCGAATTTAGTACAATTAGGTTTGAAAATTCAAAATAATGTAACACTTTCAGATATACATTATATTAATTATTGTAGGTATCTAATATATCTACCTATAGGAGTAGGATTAACTTTCTTTATTAATATCTGTTTCATTTGAATCTTATTAAATTTAATATCCCAACGCGTTTTTACTATATTGATTATTGATACAAATATAAATTATGTGCGGAATTGCGGAAACAAAGGTGAATACTGAATAAAAGCAAACAAAAATGTGTTTTGATCTTCGCAGTGCCAACAATCATCCCGCTAATACGCTATTTTATATTAGTCGTTAATAAGGCGTACATGGTGGTGGTCGTGTGATTTGTGTGTTCTTATGTCGTGTCCTATGGTACTCCGTCCATTAGATAATATATACATTAATGACGATGGATACGAAAAGTTATTTACTGAGTTGGGAGTTAGAACCGTTGGTAAGCATTTTTGAAGGTAAGACATTGAAATATATCTTGAATACAAAAGTATAGGCGTGTATGTATATATTTAGCATTAAATGTTTCTCTTTGCCTGTGTAATTACCTATTACTGGTGCTGCTATTTGTTTATATACATACAATTACCTATAGAATAGGTAAATGTAATAGGTAATTCTTGGGTTATCTGGAATCTATTATGTCATAATAACAAATAATTATAATATTATTAATGCACGTTTATTGTTATCATAACTGTACAAGTTCTTTCTATTGTCCATATATCGGTGGCTTTTACTCCTTTCACTGATGTGTAATAATTTCCAGACAGTGCCATTTTCTAACTTTCTGTTACATATAGTTGAAATCGCAATCTACAAAACTTAATTTGTATTTATTTCCAGAATATTATTGACTTGGATGTAGAGCTACAGTGGCGTCAGTTTCCAGTGCAAGAGATACCAATAATAGTTGGAGAACTTCTTAACGTAACGGACTCATACGTATGCACTTTATATCAAATATAAAGTAGTTACACCATTAAAAGCTGTGGATGCATGTTTTAAAATAATTGGGTGCTGAGTATCCAATGGAATGGGATCAGGTGGCATTTCAGTTTCATTGAAGAAATCTGAGTAAAAAATGTTTGTGTACCAAGTCAGTATCTTTTTCAATAAAAATGTGTTACGTTGAAAATGTTGTCTAGTAAATGTATTTTTCAATAAAATTCTTGTTTTTATTAATTTCTATTTCCTTATTGCTTTTCTAAGTACATACATATGTATTTACCAGCGTAAGTATATACCTATATAAAATTGTAGTAATTTTTCAACACTTCCTTATTAAATAGTAATATATTTCGTGAAAAGCGTTAGATGCTAATAATGAGATTAGTTAGAGCTTAGAGTTAGATGCTGATAATCATTACTACCATTTCTAGTAACTTATAGTTTTCATTGTTTACTGCGCAACAGCTTTTTACCTCCAATTCTGGCATTACACAAGTAGAAACGTTCTCAATAAATATAGTACGAATCGCCATTTTCTGTGGCAGAGTTTCTCAAATATTCTTTAACTTAGTGTTATAATTTGTAGCACAACTTACGAGTGCATATTACAAAGTGTTGCATAGTTTAGCGTAAAAATTACAACAACTTTGTGGATTCAGTCTTATTTATTTTGAGAAATTGTCTCGCAGAGAAGTTGTATAAAATATTATAATATTGTAGTAAGCTCTCTTAAAAATAGAATGGCCGTACTGACTATATTGTTGTCGCAATTTTTTTTACAAATTGTAATACACATTCTTATACACGTTAGACAATTTTGTGTGACTTTTCATTACAAATTGCGCCTGGTGCATATATTACTGCAATTTGTAGCGATATGGAATACAATTGTAACAAAATTTGGTAGTTTTTTTTTTGGGTGTGCTAATAACTAATCTATTGGCTATTTCATGGCGTTTTCTTTGGTAAAATTTTATGGTGTCTACGTTTATATAGCAAATAGATATTTTGTTGTCGATATAAGCACAGTGTTTCTCAGTGAATAGTGGATCAATAAATTTTGTCGCGGTTCGTTCATATTTGAAAGTAATTTCAAAGTTTCGCAAACCAAACTTTGTGCTATGACTCACAAGATTTCCTATTTAGCATATAATATATGTACATATCGCTCACTAACATACTCTTTTCAACGTAGGTGCCGATGTGGTTTAAGAAGGACGCACGTATGTAGTGTACAGGTGACATATAAACCCAATTCTTTCCGATAAAAATGAAAACAAAATCCCACTAACACAATGTCTGCGTTAAAGCGATAATTAAATTGAATTTTATTTTCGAAAGTTCGCGTAAACGCCGCTTCGAGATCGCATAAACGTGCATATCGCCGTGTCACAGTCATAGAAATGAAATTTCAATATTTGCCCGAGTGTTTAACACGAGTTTGGTAAATATAAAGGGGCTCTTACTAGCATTTTATTCCATATTGTTATAAAAATTGGGTCCTCAAAGGTGACAAACGATTTTTTCCCGTCTTATCTTATATAGTTATTGACACTTTGGAGGTTTGAAAAGAATATTGTGAGTTTTGAAAGTTACTGCTGCGACCCATAAATCTGGAAATAGCTTCTAATGTTAGTATGTTAAATATGTATGTTTTGAACGATAATAGCGGAAAGGGGGAATATAAATGTGACTTTTTGCAATTGGTAAGAGAGTTTAATTTTCTTTTTAGCGAAGATATTTATATTATTTGAATCATTTTTTTATTATTCGTTATTATTAGCATAGTTCAGTTCCATATCACTTTCACCAAATATGACTGCGAGGTCAGTTTATTATTATAGGACTGCTTATTGGAAATATATTGATTAAAACATTTTAGAAAGTAGGATAGAAAGATGTCCATCAATAGTCAGTATGGGAGATTACATCTGTATGATTCCATTAACTCTGCAGCTGGAGAAAAAAAGGTTCCAAACAATGCGAGCCTGTACAAGCATAATATATATATAATACAAAGCATTCCATAATCAGAAATCTATAACTTCTGTCTTATTCTCCTTTTTCTTGATCCTTCCCATTGATCCTTCATTGCAGAGTCGCCCAGAGTTCATTGTAGAGCCACTTCAAATAAGTTGGGTTCCTTAAGATAGTTTTTTTAATGGCATTGTCTTCAGCCCTTCTGGAGAAGTATCAGCCATCCCAAAGATCATATAAGATAGTACTTTTCTTTAATAGTAATAAAATGTTAATATTTCTTCTTTAGATTTTTCGTTTATAACAATATTTTTTTAGAATAATACGTACGGATTTCGACGGTAAACACCTCCTATGGCCCCTTCCAGCATTGCCGAATGCACTAGTCCTGTGCTCGTTGTAATCTATGTAGGCTAGGCGATTGTTATAAGAGTTCCCAACTGTACTTTCCAAGCAACCAAAGTTTATATTAAACATAAATTGATTTCTATTCGTACCTTCGTATTTTATTTGCAGAGAAAGTATATTTTCAACTTAAAAAAGGCTGTTTCCAAAAGCAATTTTTTTTTCAAATTTGGCGCGAGTATACAAAGTGTGCTATCTCATATGACGAGGACCCAATATGGAAAAGCATAGGGTTTTTTGAAATCCCTTTTATTTAATTGAATGCTAGAGTATTAATATTTCGGAAAGCTGTTGTAGATGGTAGTGCAAACATTTTTGTCCGGCAAAGTCACCATTAAAAAAACGATTCCTTCACATACTTTAAGAGACCATCGGTGTTGGTGGTCTAGAGTCCGGAAGAAATGCGGATGTGCATCACTATAAAAATGAAAGTTATGTTTGTTAAGAAAACCATTTTTGTGAAACAAACATTCATCCGAAAATAAAACATAATTAAACAAATCTTCATCTTCTTTCTCTGCATTTGTCCAAAATCCATACGCAAAGGTCAAGTCAATGCTGGAAATCTCTCTCACTAATCTGTCGATGCATTTGGATATGCACGAACTACAAGAAACTCATTCTCTTCGTTTCCTACAATGCGGTTCAATCGGTTGGTTTTCTCATATTTTATGCTTCCAGTTTGCCGAAATGTTTGAAGTACGCTTTCAAACGCAGTTTTTTTAGATGTGATCTATCCGTATATTTTGTGGGTATACGCTGGATGCAAGGAAACAGTTTTCTTCGCATTCACAAATTGACAACAACATATCGATTCTCTGAATAGAATAAACTTTAATTTTTTGAAACGATTTCAGTTATAAATTTCATTTGGACTAAAGCAAGCTTTGACAGGTGTCAAATAATAATTTTAATTCTTTATTGTTTTTTTTATAAGTTGCTCTGGCCAAGGCCACCTTTAATTAAATAAAATGTACATATGTTAGTCCTCGAAAAGATGAAATACTAACTATGGGAAAATTATTAGGGAATTCTTTGAACTTCTTGAAAGGTAATCAAATTCTACGTTAGATAGACTCAAAGAACTGCTTATTCACCTCCTGTATAACTGTGTGACCAAAAATTTTACTTCATTCCATTGCTCAACCTTTTAGTTGAATGATGAATGTTATTAGGTGTGCTTAACGTTGGATTACACAATAAAAAATCAAAATTAAGTTTTATACTGGAATTTTATAAATTTTAAAATATCTCAAAAATCGATGGCTTTTTATATATGGAGTATTACATAAGTCTAATCTGCAGGATGTTCGCCAGTGATGTTCTTCTACTGTCGTCATCAGAGTGAAGCTGATATGTAAGGGGACTGTTGGTAATTCCATGGTTGGCTATGGAATTGTACGTAGTTCCTCTGGGGTGAATATTGTCTCCTGCGGGATTTTGCTTTTGTAATGTGCTGCTAGTATGCTGGCTTTTCCGGGGGATGGGTATATACTGTTTGAAACCTATATTTATATATAATAAATGGAAACTTGGGTGGATGAGAGTTTTCTGCTCTGTTTTCCCTTTCCTCAGAAGGTGATTGTTGAGATTTAAGGAATTTGATTCTACAGAAAGTTTTATCATTATTTGTTGATCTGAAGAACGTCCTCCTCATTCCTGGTACCTTGTTCTGGTGGTTCTAGAATTCAGTTTATACCTCATTAACCCATCTGATTGCCGATGTGAGTTATCTGTTGTATGCAGTTACGCACTAACGGCATCCATGTCCCATGCAATTCCAGGCATGGTGTTCTGATGCCCTCTGATGTCGTGGTTATGTATGCCGCTTCTTCTAATTTAATTTTTTTGGTTTTTCCAGCTTCTTTAGATAGGATGGACGCATTTTCCCAATCTATTAAACTATACGATCTGTTCCCAAGCATGCAGAATCTGTTTCTCCTTTCCTGTACTTGTTTTATCAATGTATGGGCCTATAACTTCGGCAAGAATTTCGCGTCATGATTTAAAAATTTATAAAATAACTTTTCTTTGTATTTCCTATCCTGCATCAAGAAATAATATCCAGTATCCTTTTTTTTTTAATAGAATACCCTGATGCATATATATTTATTGCTTACTTATGTGTGTAAATTGCTTTGTTCCAATTTCAATAGAAGTCTAGATATATAAAAGCGTAATTTACTGAATGAGAGCTCATAATCGTTTATTCCAGGAATTGCTTTTCTATTACAAGCGAGATGTGTGAAATTAACCAAGTTGTGTTCATGTATCTTGGAGGTAACGCGATGCCTGGCATTGCATTTATAGAAAGAACTGGATTCTTTAAATTGTTACAAATTTATAGTCGCTGTAATGATATTTGGAAGTGACGGTAATAAATATGTTTTACATTTCTGCCCTATCTGAGTACAAGAGAGGAGAAATATGTACTTATATATTCTCCAGAGATTATATAGGTGAGTAAAATAAAAAATATATAAAAGCTTTTGCTGGGTAATTACATTGTCATTGCGCAAGAAAGTCCAAAATAAATAATAATTTCACATAATTTCCTATCATATACTTTAAGTAATAAGAGGTTAATAATCTGCAATCTGAATTTTATTTGCTAGTAATTATCTTACTTGTATATTCACACAATAGAATAAAACGTTTTGACAGAAACCCCAGAAGAAAATTTAGCAATAGATACTAATTGCTTAAAACTTAAATATTGTGTTGAAAACAGTAATATCTTGGATTAATATTTTTATGTCAAGTAAATGACTAACAGCAAAAAGATATAAAAAGACATTTCTCTACGAGTTCCACAAAAAATTGATTTTAATAGTTTCACTCTTTTTTATAAAGCGTAAATAGCAGGAACAATATATAATTTTTATTTTTATTCACTGGATTACTTGCTAACCTTAGATTTCTGACCTCCTTATTATACTATGTAATACATCCATAATATTTATCCATTTTTCTTTTGCTGTGAATATTCCCATGCTTCTTTTTCCTGTCTCCACAATTGCAATATTTATATGTACCTACATATATGAATCCTTAAATAACGGTTGATTTAGCTTTGCAGGTCTCTTCATTGTCTTCTTTTTTAATTTACAGCTTCTCTTTTTTCTGAATTCTACTTAAATACTTATCACTGCTTATATCACGATGTATTCTAGCGATTCTATACACTTTCGGACGTACTTTTCGACGAAGATTCTATATCTGACCTTGGCGTTCGAACTTATCCGAAAATCGTTAAAATTCGTTATTTTCTACGCATAAATACTTACTTTGTGGACGAACTACCGCTCCGATTTTTTTTACTGTAGCGCAAAATGTTCCCCTGGTCGCTTCGAATCGTTTGAGACCAAGCGCGACCCTGTAGCTCTCACCATTCCGAAGTTAAGGTAAGAAAACTAAAAAAACTCGTGTTTTTCGCCATTTTTCCTTATTTCTTCATAAAAATCTCTGCATGAGCGGTTAGCTATCGTCGATACCCCGATGTTTTACACACTGTCGGACGTACTTTTCGACGAGAATTTCGAATCTGAAGTTGGCGTTCGGCTATCGGTTACGGTTTGAGAGATATCGTCAAATTTCGTTAAATTTCGTCGAAGATTTTGCAAAAATTAAAAAAAAATCGTCGAAAAATTCACCATTCTCGAAAACATAAAACAAAGTTTTGGTAATAATTAAGTTATTTTAGGGAGATAACGACGCAAATGTTTTTGCTTATATTGGAAGGTATCATATAAACGCATGATGATCAGAGTTTTGATTAAATCCACAGCGTCATCAAAAATAAAGAAAACGTAAATTTTTACCCACGATGTAGATTAGAGTAAGTCAGGATTGTGGTGACCATGAAGGTCTATTCCACCATGACTTTTAAATTTTTTATGATCCACTTTTATTCTCTCTCTCGTTTTACTTTTTCAATTGCACCTTGAGAACTAATGCTAACTAACTATACCCTTTCAGACTGGACGGCCAGCTGTAAATACAGCGAGAAGAGGGGACACAATAGATCTTTCAGGTCGCAGTGTACTATCACCCTAATATCACACATACATACAACTATGCCCTTTACGTAGTTATCAAGACAAAACGTAGACTGCAGTTTTTTCTTGCTCTTCGTACAATCTGCAATTGCATCTTCTGCTAAGCTTATCATATGCATATCCATAATATTTAGTCTACAGTCACCGTTCAGTACTCTTTTCATCATTTTCCAGAATGTTTTCCGGCCTTTTTCTAAGTACATCTTTAATGAATGTATACCCTTGTGTTCTTCTAAAGAATTATTTTACCTGTGTACCCTGGTGATTTTGCTACTACTGCTTGGACTTATTGTGTATTCGTCCATTGATGGACTAATATGGTAATGTTGAAGGAAAGATTAACTTTAAAAAACTTTAAAAATTCAATTCCTTTCACACAATTTCCTGCAATTCCTCAAGGCAATGGCAGCGTTGTCTATTGCTTCCTTTATATATATCTGGATTCCATGTATCCATCTTTGATCGAAATGCATCCCAATGTATTTCGCTTCTCTGACATCTAGATGTAACAATGGGCATGTATGAAACGACAACGCAAGTTGTTGATTTAGCTAGATAGTGCCACAGTAGTTATGAGCTGCCAAACTAGGCATTAGGAATTGTTACAGTGATCAAACTAACAGAACTTCATTCTCATGTAACACATACCAATTGTAGCTATTTTTTCACTTGGCTTTTTTGTTTGCTATCGACAGCATGGTCCATTTATTGGGAAGAAGCTTTACCAATCACGCCAGGTCATCTATAACCAAGACCAAGTCCAAGACAATACAAGAAACTAAGAGATTTATTTGGTCAAATTTTTTAGTAATTCCCAACTCTTATTCTCAGTTAGTTAATGGACCTTCCAAAGGTATTATATCCAATCCTGAAGGTTTCTACTGTATTAAAGTTTGTGTCTCTTGTTCTGGTATCACCTGAAGGCTGTTGAAGAATCTATTCTTTAACTTTAGTCGGGCGAGTAGTATACTGCAACAAAAATTGATTGAGTCTTTCTGCCAGTATTAGTTGGTATAATTCCAGAAAGAGTCTGGGCTTGGTGTGGCCGTTAAATGCCCATTTTTTTATCATATTTCAGGAGGGTAAATTAATGTACATTATTGCGATATTGGTCCATGAGAGGTTTCATTTAAACAAAGTTTTCCAGTAATATAATGAATCACCAACAAATAACAGAGTCTTAGGATTCTTGTTGATGAAACAAAACCCAAAAGAAATGTCGTATAATAGCACTATCTTTCGCTTTTGCAGTAATAAACTTAATTGTAATAATAGTATACTTTTTGTGTACACTCGTAGCGCATGAAGCACCTGTCATGGCTAGATTGTGGCAGCATGTGTAATCCTACTTACGTGCTTAGTTGATATGTAATTATGTTTGTTTACTGTTATGTTACTTCTAATTAATTGAGAGATCTGTGGCGAGGTAAATCAAAATGACCCATTGTTTGTATTTTATAGTGTTTACTATGATTCAATAGGTATGACCATTCATCTGTTTGTTCTTCTATTTCATATCGCACCACGTTAGACGAATATCAGATTCTTTCGTGTGAGAGTATGTACGTATGAGTCTACATGTGTGCATTCTGAAGCACACACACCTCGCACTCAGAGTCCATGGTGTTCCACATTTCGTAAGTGAACCGAGAAGACATTGCAACGGCGATCTCTTTCTCGCTTATAAATGCTTCACGCAACCTATGGCCTCTAGATTCGTCTGGAAGTTCAAGGTGAGCACTTCTTGCGGAGAGCGGACGCGTGTGATGACCGTCGTCTCTGGTCGCGGTTTACGGTGAATCTCGCTGGTGCTAAAGTACGGTATCGATAATAAAAAATAGAACAATGAAGGCCGTTGCCGTTCTGTTGTTTGGTGTTTTGGTTTCCGGTGGATTTTGCGATCTCGCAGAAGAAGCTGAACATTTGGAGAAAAGTGAAAACAATACTTACGAAAAGTCGCCTTTAACTGCTTTGCGATTGAATGTACTTCGATCGTTAACGGATGTTACGGTGTGTTTTGGGACGTTCGAAGCTAGCTGCTTCTTTGATAAAGCGGAGGATGCATTGGTTGCTACCAATAGGGCCTTCCTAGGTGAGCTTTAGTAGATTGTAAATGATAGAAGAATGGTTTTAATAAATTAAATGGATGTTTGTTGTTTCGCTCAGTAGTAAATTAAAAGAAAATTTAATTTAATAAATAAGAATAATTAAATTAAAAGATCGGATTGTAGTCGGAACGAAAACGGGGAATATTTTGCACTTTTTTTTTTATTAAACACCGAGAGATTAAAACAAGAATTTTGTTTTTTTTTCTTTTCGACAATAACATTTTTATTTTACCTATTATTATCCTTTGACCTTCTTTTCAATAATTTTAATAACCGTTTAGGGCTAATTTTTCTTTTTTCTTACGCGCCAATTGCTCTGGTCTAGAAATAAAAAAAATATTATTTATTATATATTATTTATTTATTAGAAAATGAAATATATAAATATAAATTACTAACGCATTAATGTGATTTTAAATTATGTGCGACAAACTCTAAAGAGCCGATTCCCTGAACCATTTTGATCACAATAGTTTAGAAAATTACATGCGTAAAACAATAATAAATAAATGATTTGATATTTAGGTGGTCTTATAAAAAAATCGTTTATTTTTCATTTTATAAATTGACAGAATAATATTGGTATGGCACTTAAATAAATGATTGTTTTTACAAGGCTACTTAAACAGGCTGATTCATTTTCGACCTCGCCATTGAGATCTCGCTTATTATTGACGATAGACGATAGGTTTAAATTTGGCAATGTTGCTACATTTTATGGTTATTATGATCCCGCATAGAGAGTAGACTTAGAACAAATGACGTTTGAGATTTTTTTAAAAAACGGAAAAACCTCATTTTCTTATTTTGCCTCTAGCACTTTTATTTTGCCTTGCAGAGAAAAACTAAAGACACGTTCTCAAGGCCACTTTTAATGTTCTATGTAATGTTGTGCTTGAAATCTTTATACGACGTTTCCTTTTCTTCTAGTCATCATCAACTGTCTTATTTCTTATGGGCGCCATATTGAATTTTGACACTGTTAGAAAGAGTATTTTTTTCTGATTTCAACCATGTGTAACATGTTGACAAAAGTTTTTGAGCTATTAAAAATAACGTTTATAAAAGTGACCTTCCACATAATATTGAAGAACTTCGAGCTAGACTCCAAAATGCATTCAATGCAATTGCTAGGAGAACCATACAAAGAGCAGTTCAAACAGCTCGAAAACGTGCGTATTGGTGCATTAATAAAAATGACGACATATTTGAACATTTACTGTAATTTTTGTTTTCTTTATATTAATTTAATTATTATTTGAATTTATTGTTACAAATAAGATACAAAATTAACATACACTTTGCGAAAACGCACATTGAATTTACCATTTGTAAAATATCCCGTTGATTTCTATCCAAATTCCGGTTATCGTTAACATTACGCGGCTTGGTAAACGATCCATACTCGACTAACTTTCTATCAAAATCTAGGAAAATGGTATAATATGGTTGTCGTCGTTCAGTATACAATTGTAAATATCGTGTACTAGCTATTGTTGCATTTCGATTCGATGAGTAAAGAATACATAACATATCTCGTTTCTCTTCGTTGGTATACAACATTTTTCCATTACTAATGCAACGATAAGTGATTGAAAGTTGGAAATTTCATAGCTACCTTATTTAATTTTAAATTGAATTCTTCGTCAGTTAAAACATAATCTCAAAAACTTTTGTCAACATATTGCACATGGTTGAAATCCGCAAAAAAGACTCTTTCTTACGGTGTCAAAATTCAATACGGCGCTCATTAGAAATAAGAAAGTTGATGATGACCAGAAGAAAACGAAACGTCGTATAAAAATTTCAAGCACAACATTGCATAGAACATTAAAAGTGGCGTTGAGAACGTGTCTTTAGTTTTTCTCTGCAAGGCTAAGTAAAAGTGCTAGAGGCAGAAAAAAGGTAAAAGTATATTAGATCTTTTGATATTTATTTATTCTCAAACATCCTTGGTTTTAAAGCCATACCTCTTTAGGATCATGTGTAACTAAGCTTTTATAATTAAAATATCTCAGGGAATCAGCCCTTCAAGTTTGTCGCATATATTTTAACACTTTTAACCTAAAATTACACTGGTTGGTTAGTAATCATCATTGTAATGGAACTATCTTTAGGTCTAATATTTTTTCACTAAAAGCAAAAAAAAAAAGGAATTGTGCCACCCGATAAATCACTATATATTCACCATTCGTAATTATGAATACAAGTTCCATGACCTAATTTTCTCATATGTACTTTTACTTTTACACAAAAAGTCCAGAAAACAACTACAATGCATAACAACTGCAAACAACCATGTAAACAATTTGATAAAAATTTTGATCAACTTTTATGTTTATTTAGGATGTCGTATACAATAGAAGTATAGACCAAAATTATCTGGCAACTCTTTAGGCCTATAAAAATATTATGCAATATAATCAGTTCTTCATTTTTGTTCTTTTTCCAAAAAAAAAAACTCAGTTAATTTTTTTAAGTCACCCTATGGTAAGGTGACAAAATAAATGTTTACAGCCATTGCAGTATGTAGGTATTATAATAACAATAGGATTTTATTTCCAACACTCAAATACATGAAAGAGAATGTATCTACATAATATTCAATACAACAGCAGATAGTTTGTATTGTATGTGTAATATTGATACGTGCTACTAACAACAGTAAAACAAAAAAAAAAAAAAACATGATATTACAATAGAAAGAAAAAAAAAAGCACAACAAATATTACGAATTGAAAAAGTTATCGAAATTGTAAAATAGAAGGGATTATGCTGAACAGTGAATGCCAAAGTACCTGCAATTATGGTAAATAAAGTCATAACTAGAGCTGAGGACGTTTGCGGTAAGCCAGGTACGTAGTAAGTGCACCAGCGTATAAACACGCTGCAGTTTCACAGTCGGTGCCCTGGTATTCCCCAACCACCAGAGCCAATCCTTACACGTTGGGGAACTTGGTTAAAGGCGGCATTTTATTATGCCAAGTATTTCCAACAAATAAAATCTGTGGTTCTACAATTCAATCCTGCCGAAGCTGTAGCCATTAAGGAAAGCCAGAGACTCTTTCAAATCCCTTCCCTTGATGCAGATTTACAAACTATTTATACTAATCATATAGGATTGTTTAACGCAATCGAGAAATTTCAAAATACTGCATTATCGTTAGCGGAGTCACTGCAAATACTGGACGATGTACACGCGCAGCTATGCGCAGTAAATGACAACAAAAATGTGAATGTAATAGCAAAGTTCGAGAGTGCGATAAACAAAGATTCTGATTTTACCATATTAAAACAAATTAGTAATGGTGTAATTGTAGATTCGGTTTCTATCTATAAAGATTATTTTAATTGTGCGTGTGTTACATCCGTAGATGTCGAGCGGTCTTTCTCAAAATATAAAAAAAATTATTCATCACGGCGTACATCGCTCACCGCTACAAATATGGAAACCTATCTAATGCTACAAACTTACTACGAGTCTTATCCACTTGGCGCTATGCAATAATAATCGTAAATAAGGTAAGTGTGTTATTTATGTACAGTACACATAACTGACATAGGTACCTAAGTGATATAAATAGCGAATGCATGTAAAGCAATAAAATCACGCATGCTTCACCGATCGAAACAAGGTCATAATATTCGTGCGTTTACCTGAATACTATCCTGGCTTACCGCAAACGTCCTCAGCTCTAGTCATAACTCTTGTATGCACTAGCAGTTATGTAATTTATATGTTCTATAAAATATAGTTTTTCATTAAACCCGATACCCAAATGTTCAATTGTAGAAGAACGCTCCAAAACCATACATCAATGTTGAAGACGTTGGAGGTCCATTCGCGTTTTTTAGGACATGACATAACATTGCATTTGTTGATGTACAGAGAAAGATCTTTGCACCACGCAGTAACTGAATTTAAATCCTTTTGAAGGATTCGACAATAGAATCAATTCTGCAAAGTATTTTCATATCGTCAGCAAAAAGTAATTTCTCGTATGCATTATATCGTTAATAGAGATCAGAAAAATAATCGGGTCAAGGTTAGATCCTTCTGGGACACCAGCTGTAGGATTAAATTCTTTTGATATAATGTTTAAGTAATCACCCTGAAAAGCCTAAACGGTCCAATTTCCCAAGTAAAATATACAAATTAATCCGATCGAATGCCTTTAGCAAGTCGGTATATAAACATAATATGAGTGAGCAAATAAACTTAACTTACAAATATGTTCTTTAAAGCTTACAAAAGCGCACAAGAATAGTTCTGGGAGTTGCGAGAGCCCACACGTCTTTCATATTGCCTTGGCATGATCTTTCACGCCACTCTTGTTTGTAATGACAAAATGTATAAAGTGATACGTCACTGCTTACTAAGATAGTTCATATAAAAAGATTTATATATATTAACAGTATAAAAAGTTGTTGTCGTTCCATTATAATGTGGTACCACAAACAGCAAAAATGCTGCAGCGTTTTCATTCTTACAGCATGCGCAGGTTTACATAAAGTGTTCATTAATTATAGAATAGTTAATTTCCTTACTTAAGTGCTAAAACTGCACTGTAGTTTCCTAGACATTTGAAATAGTCTCATCACAAACATTGTAGATTTCTTCACAGATATTTTAATTCTTTTAAATCACTCCGTTTTACCGCACTAAAATGTTTGATTCCTTTATTAGTTACGTTTTATATACGGGTGCAGGGATAAAAACGATATTTCTAAAAGAAAAGTCATTACGTGTCCACGTGAATTGTAAATCAACATTTTACCGAGCACTCTGTTGTATCAAGCTATGCAGTGTTTACGTATTTAGAATGAACCTTTTTTACTTAATTCTAGAGCAATGATTAAATTCAATTCGAAGGATATTAATTTAAAGTTTAAAAGAACACTATACGAACAATTATTCAAGTCATGCTATCCGCAGATGACACCAGAAGAATATTCTACGAAAACGATCGGTAGCTTCATGTATATGCTTTTAAAGCAGGACTTTTGATATGCCAATCATGTTGTAGGAACAGGAACGTCGTATCTATTTATCGATAAACGCACTCTGTTTACTAAATTAAAGATATTACTATTTACATGCAGACATCGCATCCAACAACGACCAAAGGTTTGAATTTTAATAACAGTTAATTTAATGCTTGTAGGGTATGCAAGTCAAATAAAGAACATCAATAGAAATTTATCAGGTGTATATTGGAATCTTTCTGAAATAATAATTAAATTAATTAGATAGCCGGAGCGAAATATTAAATTCAGTTCTTTATCGAACTTGGTGGTTTATAAGTTATTTACATAATATATAGTCTTTGCTATGTACTTACCATTTTATTTTTCGAATTGTTTGCGTGCAAGTTAATTTTAAATTTTACTAATAAAAATAAACGGTATGTTAAACTACGTAACATAGATAAGTAAAAAATATCTGTGGTTGCATTGCTAAATATTCCCGGTTGGCACATTTGAAAGTACGATCCTTATTAGTGATGGGCAAAATCGCATTCACATGATGATTCAAATAATATTTAAAAATTGAACTTGAAATATTATTAAAATGATTGTTGTTCAAGGAATAATCATTCAAACGGTCGTTTGAATATAAAAAAATACAAAATATCATATATGAAAAATATTTTAGTCAAAAACGAAAACATGCGTTATAATTGCAATGTAAATGCAATTTTCGTGTTGGAATGATAGTAATTGAAACTATAATTTCAAATACGTTTCGAATTCGATTTGCCCATCACTATCAAATTTTGTTGTGACGCTTTCTTGACTATGTTAACAATAAAATTTACAAATTGATCAATTGGATGCCAATTATGTTTAAATAATGAAACTATGGTCAAATAATAATAATAAAAAAAAACGTATTGACACCCACCAACATATTTTCACTATGTTTTAGATATTTATATTGAACATTTCACAAATCGATTTTGCATTAATTGTTCTTAAGATCTTATATCTATTCCTAACGGGTTTTGAGGTATCAACACCTAGGTAGATGTGCAATTAAGAATTCTTTAGAAACACAGGCATATATATTATATATATTGGTTTTAAACAGTCATTTTGCATACTTATATACCTATGTCGGTATATAATATCATTAAACTGTTACACCAGAAATATGCCAAATAAACACTCAAACGAACGGTTCTCAATGTCGTAACGAATAACAGTATAAGAGAATAACTGAAACGATGCTACTGGTTGAATGAAACTGGTTCCTTCAGCTATTACAATTCTAATAAAATCGCTAATTGGCTATTATATTTGCCACATTAATATGCGATATGGTTCTTCCACACGTTATAAATGTATATCTGCATGGAGGTATCTTCTTTATGATAGAGTTTCCAAATGGAACGCGATATTATCGGTACACGCGATAACTGCATTTCGTGAACTGCTTAAGCTATTCTTGGCATCTAAACCAACATCTCTCAGTACGGTATGGTATAATAAAGGCAAAAAATATAGTAGCTGAAATATAATTTATTAGGGTCGATTGGGATAAATGGAAACTCGAAGGGTTGCTGAAATTCCAATTGAAATGTAACCTCTTGTAATAGAAAGTGGATTACTAACAAGATTGTTTTCTTTTTTCTTGATGATCATTTTCACTTACTACCAATTTACTGTGTAGTTGGGCATTATTATAGAATAAAACTAGAAATTCGACCGTTTACCCACGAAGTGAATCTGTCGGTAGATGAAGGATTCCGCTCCCACCCAGCAGACCGGCTAAACCGCATCAGCCTCCACCAACCCCCGTCTACACCCGTGACTGGTTTGGGATCGCCGGTACACCCTGTCGATTAATTTTTCTTACGTTTTTGTCTGTCTCTTTAGAAAAAGACTCGACGCTGTCGTTAAACTCGACGTTACGCGTCACTTTGAAAGAATTGCAATTCTTAATTTTTAAAATTTTCTTAATTTTTGTTTTTCTTTTTTTTTTTCAAACGCGCCTCTTCAAAAAAGACTCGCTACGCGTCTCGCTATCTTTACACTCGACGTTATGCGTCGTGTTTAAAACATTTTTAATTTCTTAATTTTTAATTTTTTTTTAATTTTTCTTTTCTTTTGTCAACGCTCCTCTCTTTCAAAAAGATTGACGCTGCGAGTATCGCTGTCGTTACACTCGACGTTACGCGTCACTTTAAAAAGAATTGCAATTCTTAATTTTTTAATTTTTCTTAATTTTTGTTTTTTTTAATTTTTCTTTCTTTTTGAAATGTGCCTCTTTAAAAAAGATTTGCACACGTCTCGCTGCCTTTACACTCGACGTTACGCGTCGTGTTTTAAAAAAAAGCAATTTCTTAATTTTTTTTTAATTTTTCTTTTCTTTTTTCAAACGCACTTCTCTTTAAAAAAAGAAAACTTGACGCTGCGTGTCTCGCTGTCGTTACACTTATTACATTATTCGAATAAGTTGATTATTTAAATAAAAAATTATCTAGATAAATACTCGAAAAATATTCATAGATAAATTTAACTATAGATGATTTTAACTGTACAACCACAAATGATTTTAACCATAAATAATTTTAAACTAGATAATTTTAACTAAAGATAATTCCAATCTAGATAATTTTATCTAAAGATAATTTCAACTAGATGATTTTAACTATAACTGCGCTGCCCATAGTAAAAGATGATTTTATTTTAAATAGCGAATATCTTTCATTTACTGATAAATACACGAGTAGCGACCAGATGGTTTTCTGTAGGCGGTTGGTGGTGTGTCGGTAGATGTATTTTGTACCAAAATTGTTAAAAATTAATTAATGATCGACAATTTCGTATTCTAATTTATTGAGCTGGGTTTGAGCTAGTTAATTGTTTGTATTATATCGCGAGATCAAAAATTATATTGGTAAATATTTGCTACGGAATGGAAATGTCTGTCGTAGCTGATTGATATAATTCTGATGAAATTCTCAAATTAACTATTATACTAACATAACTGCAAAGAAGTATATTTTAAGCAGTGATAAAATGATTTACATGCTTTGAATAAGATTCCAATTAGAAAATTAAAAACAAATATAATAACTATTGGAAATGAATCCCACTTTGGTTACTGCATAAGTTTAAAGTCCTTATCATATTATTGAATGCATTTTGCAGAATTTATGGCGTTATGTTTGCACATGTTTGAATCCTTTGTGGCAGTTCTTGCATTAAGTAAAGTAGTCTAAAAATCCAATTTTTTAAGAAAGGAAACACAAAATATTACATAATAGTTAACCTCGGGGGAAACTCAATTTACCTATGCAAATTTATAAGTCGATCATAAAAAAACTCACGTAAATAGAAAGGCCCTTGTCGAATCTGCTGTTGCGCAGTCCTGCTGGAAATAATCATTTTGGAGTTAATCTTTGTGAAGTTGTTGAACAAATTCAATCAAAATGTTATATCTGTGCCTCTCTGCATTAATGGTGAAATTGAAAAAAATTTACCCAATTATTACTAATTTTCTGAGTATGTGTAAAAACTTTAAATTTAGCAGGTCGTGATGGCTGTATTGCCAAATTCCATTAATTGGCATACCTGTCCTAAAATAGGCTTCAATCATGCAAGTTTTGTGCGCTGTGATGAAAACCATAATTGAGAAATTACTTAAGATTCCAGAGAGAAAATATATTAATGTCAGTTTGACACTAACATGACGCTGTCAATCTCATCATAATTATATCAAAAGAATGGAATCAGCTATGACATACATTTTCCTTTCCGTGGCAAACTTATAACAATATCTATATTTTTGTATTAAAATAGGTTTGTTAGAAAAATAATTGTAATAATTACTGTGTAATACTATATTACGAATTCCTTACAAATATATAACATATCTTCTAGGAATCGCTTCCTACATACAAAGCTTTTAAATTTAAAACTACTTTATAGGTTATGATGTATATATTTTCTAGTACTACATTATTATTTA
This sequence comes from Cetonia aurata, assembly GCA_949128085.1. Classification (NCBI taxonomy): domain Eukaryota; kingdom Metazoa; phylum Arthropoda; class Insecta; order Coleoptera; family Scarabaeidae; genus Cetonia; species Cetonia aurata. Next base: position 60,234,009 of record OX421883.1, on the reverse strand, counting down.
AATACTAACACACAAATAATTCTTAACTAAATCAATATTCCAGAACAGGTTGGCAACATTTTATTTCCTTATTTTAGAAGGGAATTGATTGCATATCTTAAAATTCGATGGATTTACTCGAATATACAAATATATGTATTAAACTGCATTGGAGCATTAGTTGCTATCTTACCGTCTAGTATACCATTAAGTTTTTGCAAACACAACTGTGCACTATTAGCGCAAAAACATTTTAAACGCCGCATTGAAGCAGTTTCGCGCGAATGCATCACAAAACAACGCGTTCACTTGGAGAAATTATTTGGTTTAACTACGTATGCTTCTTTTTTTTCAATCGTAGCCGTGATTTTATTTTATGAAGCCATTATATTTCCCTCACTCTATCTCCTAAACACTTTTCGTGTGCATCAATAAAGCATGCAGTGATGATTTTATTTATTTATCTCTACAATTGCAATTGTTGAAGCATATAATTAAAATTTGCAATTACGATTTCAGATGAAGCAGATAGATCGGTTGTTTCCAGTCGCCAAGAGCAAGAAGTTACGAAGCCATCGCTACTCATGAAATCGATTAATAGCTTCATAACTGAACTTACGGATATGTTTAAAGACGGATTTGTTGGATTGTTCCGGGATGGTAAAGAAGATGATGGAGACGATGAAGAGGATGATTTACTTGGAGACGATGACGAAGACAAAGAAGATGAAAAAGACGACAATAAAGAAGACAAATCTAGGAGAATTGAAGGTAGTTTGCAGTTACTTCGTTTGTAGTCGCAATATTAATTATATGTGTGAATGCTCGTTGTAGAATCCAGAGGAAAAAAGAAGAAAAAGAAAAAGGCAATCATAAAATTGCTTTTGGTCGGAGCAGTCATCGCCACTAAAATCAAACTTCTCCTCAAGGCGCTAGCAACTCATCTCCAAGTAAAGTTTTTACTGATCGCGTTGGCCAGTTTAGTATTAAACGCTCTTAGATTTTATTTCGACCTGAAGAAGGGACATCAACCGCAGAAAGTGATATACTACGAACACGCGCAACACCAGCATCATTATGATGGTGGGGACGAAGATTGGCATAGCGGATGGTCGAGATCTTACGACGATGTGGAAGGATCAAAAGGATCAGCACAAGAACTGGCTTACGCCAAACAGAAACCCGATGGAATTACTTATACTAGGGTTAACGATAAGCCAAATTATTCTTGGAATTGAAGCCGGAAACGATTGTGCGGAGTTTATTTATGTTAAGCTAGTTTTAGGGGAAGTAATTTATTTAATTTATTACAGATTTATGTTAGGGTGAACTGTTAGGCAAACGAACAGTTCGCATTCAGATTGGTGAGATCATTTCTATAGTGTCAAAATCATTATTTCTATAATCAAAGTGTTGTATCATCTATTGCTGAAGAAATTTTTCGAATTGTGGAAGATTAGATGTTTGTTAATTGTCCGCCGAGGATTTGATTAAAAATATAGGCTAATTCCCAGTGAATGAACATCAAAATTCCGGGAATCAATATGAAAATTGATCACAATTGATTAAAAAAAAAGATAGCATCACTTCTTTTCATTTCAAGATATAGTTGTATAAACGGTTAACTGTTTCACTAGATTTGTTTTACTCCGTAAGGCACCTGATTTTCGAATGATATGTTACATTTCCAACATCTGTATTTGTTTCTAAGAATTGTCTATCATTCTCATAGAAAGTTGCTTGTTACACATCATTACAAGAATCATTATTTAATATTAATCAATTGTTTGATTTGCTATCACATGTGAATGCTACAAGATTTCCTAGTTTCTAATAGACCACAGACACTTAAGATTTTATGAAATTGATATCGGCATCAAAATCTGCCCATTTTGAATCAAACTTATTCTTCTCCAAATGAAGTTAAAAATCTGAGTTAAAAATGTTTCTTTGCTCAAGCGTAATTACAGGCTTATCACGTGCAATTCTTCTATAGGACAGGGCAACGTTGTGGCACAATGTAGTGACGCACCCTTTTAATCTTTTTTTCCCCAATTGTATATCGTTGAATCTTTAAGGTGTAACTACATCCCTAATATAACTTCCTTCAACTATATTTTTCTATTCCGTGCATGTTTTGCGCATATTTGGGACAATATTAAACAAAGTAAGAAGTCATGGTACCAATGGACCAGAGGATGAATTCGTTCGCACTTACCTACTGGTAGCGGAACATTTCAAACTGGGTTATTCTGTTTAAGCGGTTACGAAGAATGCCTGGAAACAAAAATATAATAAAGTGCAATGCTTGTGTTTGCTAGTGAATGAGACCCGTTCATTTGAATTATTTGAGCACTGTTTATTTACTGGGTGATATTCACTTATGTATAATACAGTTCAACCGTTAATAAGAGTAAAATGGTGCTCGATACGAATCGTTTTAGACTAGCTTAAGCCTGATATATGGATAACGTAACTATAACTTAAAATAATCGCTTGCTACAATATTGAAAATGAAAAGAAAACTCACGTTCTTTCAAAATGGTCAAATCTATAAAAAAATAAAACAGAATTGACGCATTTGATTTGGTTTTCAAATGTGCACACATGACTATTTAACTAGATGCATATTTAGAAGAGAGACATCAGATGCTGTAGCAAAATTAAATATCTATATTATCGAGTGTGCTTCCGTTAGCTAGCCACAATTTCGGCAACGTAAAAGAGGCAAAAGTTGGTGATCTGTTACGAAATAAGTTATGGTTACGTTGTATCCATCGATGAATGAATAGATTGTATCTCTATTATTGTATTTTTGTATTACATTACGGTTGTGTTACGTAATTTGTAGATCAGCACTCTTAAATTTAAGCAAAAAAATATAATTTTGTACATATCAGGACTTCTATAACAATTTCCTTGTGGATTTCAAGACGAACTGAATCCGTTTGCAGTCTTTGTAATATTTTCAAAGAAGAGATAATCAGGGAATTTGTTTAAGCTTCTCGGTAGTACCTAGAATGTTATAAATGGTTTCAAAATTTGTTGGACCCACTGTAATTAGCGGTAGAATCGATTACAAACATTAAATTCATAACTAACACTAATAAAATCTTATTCTGAAACGCTAATTTGATTGCTTTTACTTTCTTGGGAAGTACCAGGACGATAACAAAAACAACCGAATAATAATTATACGCTTGAGTTATTTAATAACGGCAAATTTTATGGTCGAAAAGTTGTAACACGCTCGTAAACACAGGCGACTGGGTCTTATCAAGTTTAAGCAAAAAAAAAATAAAAACATATTAGTTTAGAAGGGGCGACAGAATTTAAATTATTTACATAATACCTTCACTTCATAAGTAATATATTAATTAACAAGTGCAATATGTAGTAGTTCACTTACGTTTAATATAAAAGTAGATTTAGAGGTACCTACATTATTTAGGTATGGTGCAATATTCAATATTTAGTATTCGTTACAGTATGGACAATTAAGCCCACCGATTTAATCTATAATTTTTCAGATGAATAAACTCCGTCGTATGACGTTTGGTTTTTTCACGGTTACATAAATTACCGTTCAAAATTTTAAAATCAAATGGTAAAAGTCGCCTTCTAAAACACTTTTACCAGAGCTGACTCACGTTATGTTCTTTTTGTCGTTAAATTTTGTTTTATTTATTATTATTGTTATGTTTTTTTTTTCTATCAAGTGTCCAAATAGTGCCAAGATATCATTGCGTATATATTTATTGTTTGTTGCATAACGGCGTTTCTCATTTTTATTATGTTTATGTATTTCGATGAATCTTGAGGCGTTCAGAAATGAGTTGAATGCACGAAATAGCATGATTTGAGAGACGCTGATTCGTTAGTATTTATTAACATATTTATTAATTATTTATAGAATCGAATATTATTGATTTTATTGTTGTTTTTTTACTTAATTTATTGTTTAATTGCTAGTCATGTTTGTCCAGAAATAAAGAGTTTGGAAAAGTTAATTTGTGGTATAGTGAATCAATTGTTTTCCTCTCTATTTTGGTAAGATTTAGTTGGCATTGAAATTATCAATCACTGAAACTAAAATACATTCATAAATAATTATTTGTCATCCTATCAGTGGCTTTGCCACTTAGGACGGTCCCCAATTTACAACTTTTCAAAGTCAATTGAAATCAGGAATGGTTGATACTAAAAAATAGAAATTATACATAATAGCTTCACAATTTGCAAATAATCTGAGTGATCCCTAAGTAAGCTGGTCAGGAGTAATAAGATATTCTTTATAAATGGGACACCTGTATTGTATATAAGTAGTTTATTGTATTCCACATTACATCATACATTTCCAATATCTTTTGTTAGAAATATTTCTCCACAAACGGTTTAGTTTTTCGAGTATTTTCAATTTTACTTAAACATAACACCATGACGTTTTTTTTTTCAAACGGTTTAGGTTTGAGCAATCAGCTTCTGTTATGTTACAGCCTAAGGATCTCTGCATCTTAAAACGGCATAAGAATTTGTATTCTTTATACTGTTAGGTCGTAATTATTAGTTGCATTAGGAGAACTTTAGATAACTGCTGAAAATTTGTTTATTTTAAATGGAACATCCTGTATTTTTGTGGAATCATATCTATAGCCATCATTTATTATTTACGAGATTTATGAAAAATTACATAAAATTAAACGGGTTTTTTCTTCTTCAATTACTAGCTGTGTTGCATACAAATGTCAAACAATTAGTAAATGTGTTTCTTGTAATTATATTCTTACATTACTTGCTCTTTTTTGCTATTTCTATCATTATTAGGTTTTGTGATATCTGTCAGTCAGTTTAATTTCTGTAATTATTGTTGAAAATTAATTTTTCTGATATGTATTCATATATCTTTGGGGATGCTCAAAGGAATTGCTTGCTCTCAACACGAATTTATCAAATGTGTTATCCAGGGTGACGTTAACCATTAGGTTATGCGAAAAGGCAAAGAAAAGGTATTGTAACTACGAATGAAAAAGAACTACAAATACTGCTTCATATATGAGAAAACTCGCACGTTAGCAATAGACAGTTAAATGTTAAAATTGAAGCATTTGAAACAACTCTAAGTAAAGTAACGAAAAATTATAAAGTCTATGTGATAAATCTTGAAAACTCTTATATTGAGTTGCATCAAGAACTTCAAGAAAATAATTTTGATAGAAGAATATCATTTTGGCACGTTATTACATCATGTTATGAATGTTAATTCAAAGTTTACATGTGACATTTTATTTTCTGACGAGGCAATATTTAAAAGAAATGGTAAATGGTAATCGCTTGTAAAATCCCCAAAGTGTTATAATACTAAATCAACCAATTCTTCTTTGGAATAATCAATTTTAACAATAAATATATAAAGAAATCATTAGCATTGTAAGATTCCACGAAAAATACATACATTTAAAATAAACAAGTTTTCAGCAAAGTCACACAGTATAAAGATTACAGATTAATAATAATAAATGTCTTTATTTTAGCAAAGCAAAGCACCGACAAGAGAATATACATATATAGAAATTAAAATATGTACTAAATAAGTAGCATACAAAATGAAAAACAAATATCTTATGTCGTTTTAAGATGCAGAGATCGTGGATGTGATTGGGCAATTTCTTCTTAATTCAAAGTTTAGAACTTCTCATCTGGGGTGGGGGACCTGTGGTCCTGTACCCTTTCATCTCTGATAGAGCGGCACGATCAAGCCGCGGGGTGTGTTGGAGAAAGTTTTAGTAATTAAATTACTCTAATCTGGGGGGTTGGATGTTCGTCTTTGTATCGAAAAATAAATTAATTGAATAATTTCACCTCGTTTGTTTTTAATTGAGAATATTCGAAAAACTAAGTCGTTTATGGAAACATATTGAGAATTTAATGTGGAATATAATAGGCTACTTACATACAGAATGGTTCCATTAAAAAATAACATGATAACAAAATTAGAGAGAGAATATTGTAACTGTTACTTTTTTAAAATTATTATGCAATTTAGACAGATATACAAAAAATACCGTTCTAATACATCTTCAACTTGGGACGCCGTAGTGGCTTCCCTGAAGGTTACAGTTCTTATATATGGCATCACTCATGCTAAAATGTGTGGAAACGGATAACATTAAAATATATCTGTATATATACAGTCTCCGACAGAATTGAGTGGATATAGTATTATATTTTATTATTAATGTATTTGTTTTGTAATATTAGTATGTTTTTGGATATTATTTATGTTTAACTATTTGATCTGCTAGAATATCATATGATTTTGTATATCATTAAATAAGTATGAGTAAAATTTATGATTTAATTAAAAATCGCTTAGTGTCCACTCAGTTCTGTCGGTGACTGTATAATGTGAATGTTATATAGAGACTTTAACTATAAGATATAAAATTCAAATAATAAAATCGTTAAAGTTTGTTTGAGTTTGAGAAGTTTAATTTACCTGATAAAGTTGAATAATTGCCACTTATTGCTTAGAATAATATTGTGGTTTGAATTTAGGAAGTATTATAGGAATATAAAACCGTTTAACCATATAAAAATCATAAAGGGGGAATATAGAAAAAAACTCGTATATTTTTATGCGATTTTTAGTTGCTTCAATGTTATAGCGTAATTAAAAAATAAATTAACTAGCGTTCTTGTAAACAATCCAAATTTTTTGCTTATATTCCAGTTAATACGTCTTAAATAAAATAAAGATGTCTTTGCATTGGCTACTTATTTAGAACAAAAAATAAGCTATGTTTTTGCCGACGACAAGGTTTAAGTAAAAGTCAAAATTATACAAAATAAAAGAGAATCAGTTCCATGAATTAAAATTTTGAAAAAATTTAAATCATTTTACGCAAGTAGCACATCAAATTCTTTTACTATTTCGACTGATTCCGAGAGCGACATCCCTTGCAGAAACAGGAAAATTCTACGGTTAAATTGATACAGTTTAGTTATCTATAGTGTCTTAAAAATTCTGATATCGTTTAGAAAACATCTGGTATGTGTATTTCTATAAATAACATTATGATCAACAATGTTTTTCAGTTTATATTTTCGTGGCTACTATAAAATATGTAACAATTTACATATTAAACATTTTCAAGCTTAAACTATGAAATCACATTCGATAATTAGATGGTAAACTAACTGATGACAATATTTATAAAATTTAATAAGAAAACATCGCCTTGTTTGTGTATATATTTATTAGGAAACAAGGTCGCAGTGGTTCTTTTTGATTAAATCTCATTATTCGTAGTAAATGTTTCTTTATTCAATCTCTCTGTTAGCGTGGTAAATTGTATTTATCCAAAGAATTATTGGAGACAAATAAAATTATACCATTATATCATCAGCTATTTTTTATTATATATCTATAGCAATTTGTAAATTTGGAAAATGTAGTTTTTCTCTTCAAAATTCGCTGACTCACTACTGGTCACTATCGACTAATTTTACCGTTGATTTTTCCATTTTTGCGTAATAGAACCGTTTCTAATTCCCGAATATAGGTAGTCCTTTTCTTGAAATTTGAAATAGCACATTCTTAATCCATTAATTATTGATACGCTTGGTAGCACCTGTCCGGTATAAATATAAGATTTTCTGAGGTGATAGATCAGTTCGCTTCGACTGTTTGTCATGTCTCTTAAGGTAAGGATCGATAGAGCTTCGAAAAATTTGTGGTTTGATTGTTTATTCACAGGTTCTTATAGTATGTACGGCTGTGGTCTACCTATGCGTAGACGCAGTTAATGGCTGGGGCCACGGAGGTGGAGGTTATGGTGGCGGCGGGCACGGGGGTGGCGGCGGCCACGGAGGCGGTGGTGGGCATGGAGGCGGCGGCGGCGGCCATGGAGGCGGCGGCGGCCATGGAGGCGGATACGGCGGCCATGGAGGTGGTGGACACGGAGGCGGAGGACACGGAGGTGGAGGTGGTGGACACGGACATGGAGGCGGAGGCGGAGGGCACGGAGGTGGAGGTGGCGGACACGGAGGTGGAGGCGGCGGACACGGGCACGGAGGCGGAGGTGGTGGTGGACACGGAGGAGGCGGATACGGACATGGAGGCGGCGGACATGGTGGCGGTGGACATGGTGGATACGGTGGCGGTGGACATGGTGGATACGGTGGCGGTGGACATGGCGGCGGCGGTGGACACGGTGGCGGTGGTGGACACGGTGGCGGCGGTGGTCACGGAAAATGGGGCCGTTAAAAAAATTACGCCCAAATTATATAAATTTCAAAGCCGATATCGGCCACATCATTTTCAACACCAAATACTTAATAATTGGCTACCTATCGATTTGCTAAATATGATCTGTTTATAATTTAACTCCAAATTATCGTAATAATAAGAAATAAAACCAAGTTTAACGTTGTATTTAATTACGCATGTATGTATGGAGTAAACTTATGTATGTATTTAAGCAAAGCGTCAAAGCGTACAGCTTTGACGATAGATACCTGAGAATGAGTGCGAAAATTTACTGGGATTGTGACTGATGGATCGACGACTTAAGTTTGACCAACATTATGAGACGCATCACTACAAACTTTAGGTATATGCTATTAGATCATATATTGCATAAAATTATTTTATTATGCGTCTGTTGAATCCAGACTTCGGTATGGAGTGATTTTCAGGGGTTCCATTACATCTGCAAAAAGATTATTCATAACGCAGAAAAGGGTAATTAGAATTATGTTGGGAGTTGCACCCACAGATTCATGTCGCCTTTGTTTGGAGTCCTCTGTATTTTGCTATTGGTTGGTCTATTTCTTCTTTGAAATTTTAATGCTTTACGAAAATAATCAGAATGTATTTGTAAAAAAATTGTGACTTAGCCAATGGTATGATGACAAGAGGCTGTCATAATTTGAGTATCCCTTCCCATAAAATAAAATTTTATGAGTCCAGTTCTATGGATCAGGCCATTATTATATGCAATAATTTCCCGGTATCTATAAAATTCCTGTCTGCAATAAATAAATTTAAGAAAGAAGTTAAGAAATACTTACTGGCGTACCACTGTGGAGGAATATCTTCGGCAATAATAATATATCTATTAGGTACCATAAATCTTAGTACATTTTTATCTTTCAATATGTATTTTATATTGTTTTAAATTTTTGTACTTTACGCCGTTATTACGAATAAGACAAAATGTATTGTTAGAAACTATAGTTTTACGAGTATGAGCACGGTTTGTGCGAATACTCAGAATAGACTTTTTGGCAGTGTGCCACACAGGGGAGTTAACAGTACAGGTTGGCAATACATGTTGCGTATGAATTTTGAATTTGAAATCAGAATTAAGTTACCTTAGTATTTTGACGGTTTAATTTTTTTATTGATTTTGATAAATATTCAACAATAATAAGGGCAACGGAGACAATTTATTACCTGTGAAATCTTCCGAAAATGGAATTGGAAAGAATATGAATTAATTAAGAAAATGTGTAACGAAAATTCTGTCACCTGTCATTGTCTGTCATCGAATCTATAATTAATCACAGAAATGTCAGTAAATCGAATATATATGTTGCCAACTTTTAGTGATCCTTTTGGCGGCCTAGGCCGGAGAATTGTGTTTCCGGCCGATTTCAAGTAATGCAAAATCAGTGTTTCTAAACGAAGGCGCAAAGAGGCGCAAATTTGTAAATTGAAGTGCTAAAAATGTGATTAAATCACCAACCACAGGATATATATGTAAATTGAACTATATCCTGCACGTATAACACAAATTCGCAAATGTCAAATCATAGTTCTTTCTCCACTTCTTTAAGTAACAAGAGTAACTTATGGATTAGGTGTAGTTAAAACAACATATTTGTAAGAGAGTGGCAAAATTTATTTATTTCTGATGCAGATACTATCACAGCTTTAATGAAAAACATGGTAATCACAACAGTAACGGTAAACGTTGTAAGCACCAAGTCCCCATCCTCTACTTTTACTTTCCATGGTATTTCTTCTTCTTTATGTCGCTTCGTGATGGAAAGTTCTATTTAACCAATTCTGTGACTGCTTATTTCCAACTTCAATAATTTTCAGTTGCAGCGTCCCTGTTGTATTTCTTGTTTCTGGCTGGTCTGCCACCTCTGCCTGGTCTACCGCCTCTGCCTGGTCTACCGCCTCTGCCTGGTCTGCCGCCTTTGCCTGGTCTGCCGCCTTGGCCTGGTCTGCCGCCTTGGCCTGGTCTGCCGCCTTGACCTGGTCTGCCGCCCGTGCCTGGTCTACCACCTCCGCCTGGTCTACCACCTGCGCCTGGTCTACCACCTCCGCCCGGTCTGCCGCCTTGACCTGGTCTGCCGCCAGTGCCTGGTCTACCACCTCCACCTGGTCTACCACCTGCGCCTGGTCTACCACCTCCGCCTGGTCTGCCGCCTTGACCTGGTCTGCCGCCTGTTCCTGGTCTACCACCTCCGCCTGGTCTACCACCTCCGCCTGGTCTACCACCTGCGCCTGGTCTACCACCTCCGCCTGGTCTGCCGCCTTTACCTGGTCTGCCGCCTGTGCCTGGTCTACCACCTCCACCTGGTCTACCACCTGCGCCCGGTCTAGCACCTCCGCCTGGTCTACCACCCGCACCACCCTTCCCACCACCACCTTGCCCACCAGCACCGCCTCCCCATCCTCCACCCTGTCCACCTGCACCACCCTTTCCACCTCCACCCTGTCCACCTGTACCGTTCTGTCCACCTGCACCTCCACTCGAACCTCCACCCTGCCCACCTGCACCACCTTTTCCACTTTCACCCTGTCCACCTGCACCACCTGGCGCACCACTGCCCTGTCCACCTGCACTTCCACTCTGCCCACCTGCACCACCCTTCACACCGCCACCCTGACCACCTGCACCTCCTTTCCCGTCTCCACCTTGTCCACCCGCACCACCTGTTGCACCACCACCATGTCCCCCTGCAGATCCAGCCTGTCCACCTGCACCACCCTTTCCACCGCCGCCCGGTCCACCTGCACCCCCTGGCGCACCACTGCCCTGTCCACCCGCACCTCCGCTCTGCCCACCTGCACCACCCTTCACACCGCCACCCTGACCACCTGCACCTCCTTTCCCGCCTCCACTTTGTCCACCCGCACCACCCTTTCCACCGCCGCCCGGTCCACCTGCACCCCCTGGCGCACCACTGCCCTGTCCACCCGCACCTCCGCTCTGCCCACCTGCACCACCCTTCACACCGCCACCCTGACCACCTGCACCTCCTTTCCCGCCTCCACCTTGTCCACCCGCACCACCCTTTCCACCGCCGCCCGGTCCACCTGCACCCCCTGGCGCACCACTGCCCTGTCCACCCGCACCTCCGCTCTGCCCACCTGCACCACCCTTCACACCGCCACCCTGACCACCTGCACCTCCTTTCCCGCCTCCACCTTGTCCACCTGCACCACCCTTCACACCGCCACCCTGACCACCTGCACCTCCTTTCCCGCCTCCACCTTGTCCACCCGCACCACCTGTTGCACCACCACCATGTCCCCCTGCAGATCCAGCCTGTCCTCCTGCACCAACATTTCCGCCGCCGCCCGGTCCACCTGCACCCCCTGGCGCACCACCGCCCTGTCCACCTGCACCACCTTTTCCACCGCCACCCGGTCCACCTGCGCCTCCTTTCCTACCGCCACCGTGTCCACCTGCACCACCACTTTGCCCATCTGCACCTCCACCCTGTCCTTCTGTACCACCCTTTCCACCTCCACTCTGCCCACCTGCACCACCCTTCACACCACCGCCTTGTCCACCTGCACCACCCTTGCTACCGCCGCCCGGTCCACCCGCGCCTCCTGGTGCACCACCGCCCTGTCCACCTGCACCACCTTTTCCACCGCCACCCTGTCCACCTGCGCCTCCTTTCCCACCGCCACCGTGCCCACCTGCACCACCGCTTTGCCCACCTGCACCTCCACCCTGCCCTTCTGTACCACCTTTTCCACCTCCACTCTGCCCACCTGCACCACCCTTCAAACCGCCACCCTGACCGCCTGCACCTCCTCTCCCATCTCCATCTTGTCCATCTGCACCGTCCTGTCCAGCATTACCGCCTCCCCCACCTTTACCGCCTCCCCCACCCTTACCGCCTCCCCCTCCCCTACCACCTCCCCCACCATTACCACCTCCCCCGCCTCTATCGCCTCCACCATGTCCCCCGCCTCTACCACCACCTTGACCTCCTGCACCACCATTTGCCCCATCTTGTCCAGCGTTACCTCCACCACCACCTCTACCGCCTCCGCCGCCTCCTCTCCCACCCCCACCGCCTCCTCGGCCGCCGCCATCACCTCCTCTGCCACCTCCTTTCCCACCTCCACCACCTCCCCCACCTCTGCCACCGCCTCCGCCTCTTCCACCGCCCCCGCCTCTGCCGCCACCGCCGCCTCCCCGACGTCTAACACCACTTTCTCCTGCATATTTTATTTCAAGATATTTTCCAATTTTTTCATCATTGCCGCCGCCATAAATTTCACTTCGTTTTCCATCCATCCCGATATCATTCCAATCACCGGAATTACGTATTCCACATATTTCGTTCCAACTTGTTTCCTCATCTTCTCTCAAATTTCGTCTACTCCAATCACCTGCTCCATTCCATCTCTTCACTTCCTTCCAATTACAACTTCCGTCGCTTTTACCGTCCCCACTGCACTGGCTCTCATTGCCATCTCTTATTCTAGTATCGTTAACGCCTCTTGTATTAATCAAGTAATGTTTATCTTGACTTTGACTGATGAGTGCGCTAACAGTTTCATATCCGCTATTTTTTGGTTTTCCTCCCAATGCAGTAGATGGGTAATTCTGGTTCTCAGTGTGTACGCATATGTTTACTAACGCATAGGACACAACAGACACCTGCAATTTAAATTTAAAATTTCAGAATTAACTATTTACTTTTTTTAATACGGTCCCTGACATCTTGGATTGTAACGAAAATGAAAAAAGTTAGAAAAAAAAAATTTGAAACATGGCAGGGTATATACATATGTTGTATACATATATAGGTCTTTTAAGGTAGCAAGCAATGTTCACCATTGTCAATGACGTATTTTTAAATGTTGAAGGCATTTTATTTAAGGTATAGGGTTATTCGCTCAAATGGATATATGTAGTATGAATCACCATTTTTATTGAAAGATATCTTGTGTGCAATTTAAATCTGTTCTCACCAACGTTAATATGCATATGCTTATGAGGTTGGATTTAAACATAATCACTATTAACTTCATTTGCACCTAACAATATCAAGAATCAAAAAGAGATAATTTTCATAACAATACCTTAGGTAACATGTATCCTCTCTACGGGAGCCACCAACGAGTTGAATAACCTTGATTAGCCGTATTCGCGTATTTACTGGAACAAAAGTAAAAACAAGTGTAAATAAAACAAGTAATGGAAACAATAACGCACACATTTAAACCTTTTTTGCTATTTTAAATTAAATACCTCAAGGATGTTGTGCAGTAAACATTATAAAAAAGGCCACACTCCCCATAAGTATTCTTTAATTCTCATGATAAGTAAACCATATTCTTTATTTTGGATAAATCCATGAACCGTGTAGTAGTTAAACCATAATATTGCTCAGTATGTTCAGTACCACGTTGTGTGGTATTCATGAAGATAATACGCAACACTTGATTTTCAATTTTAAATTAGATTTCATTACATTCATCAATATCAATGCCCTTACGCCATAGTAATACATGCAAAGCATCACTATAGGTATTACGAATTTACAACAATGTTTTTCATTCAAAACTCGTTGTTGGTGGTTCTTTACATACAAATACCCTTATCTCAATATTTTTTGACGGGTTTAATAACCTTGTTTTGTGTTTATATCCTATCCATTCGAGTAACATTGAAATTTATTGTTTTTTAAATGAAACTGATGTGTTTTTATCTAAAATATAAATTAATGTAAATAGAAAATAAAAAAGTCCTGATGCAAATGGAAACAATACTAAGGTCTTCCTAGTAACAATGACATATTGAAATGCATAAACATATAGAATGATGGGATCTATTTATAGTTTGTTCTACATTTTCTATTCTAGAGTTTGCAAGCACAGTTTTTTAGTTAATCAGTTTAATCTTATATTACTAATTTGGTGACGATTCAACTTCTATACAAAGAAGGGTTATTTGTATTTATTATTCAGTACTGTTAATTTCTCAGAAATTGTGTATAACTGTCGATAGAAACTGCACGCTTTGTTGCATAAGTGTGTATAATATAGTTTTATGAATGGAATGGTTGGTGATTGATTTAGTAAAATGTCTATAGTGAATAATGCATCTTTGCACGTATACACACATGCATATGCATAGTAATACCCGCATTCTAGCAACTATATCCTAAAGAAATTACATCAGATATACCAAACAATTCACCAAGAATACTTGTTCTAATTTTTATCCACTTTAAATTGAATTCCCTATGATTACACCGTCAAACTAAATATAAACAAACGGCACGTTAATTTGCAGAGACTCACAAAGCCGTCTGTCCTCAAATCCTACAATATTTATCTTACAATAGTATAATTGCACAAATACATACCATTTTTCCAGAATTTAATTTAGTTTCAACAGCTTTTATATACTAGAATTTAGTTGACTTATCGAAATGACAGAATTAAAAATATTGTATGAAACGATCGTTATTGGTTATGACGGCGTGCGCAAATGACATGTATTTAATCATTATGAATATAGATAAAAATACATACATGTGGTTTTGCTTTGAGAAAATTTATAGGATAATGTTTGTTCATAGGGTGATACTGGAAAGATTTGCAAAATAAAGATTGGATTTTTTAAAAATGAATATAATCTTTTCTTAGTTAATAAAGCGTCATTTATGTTTACTAATAATGGTGAATAGAAGTTTTAAGACACCAAGTGGATAAACCGATTAGTTTACTTAAATTTTTTTGAGTACCTCATAACTTAATTTGTTTAGGGCCTCATAACTTTAACATTTGGTACTTCCCTGACGTACAGCGCTGCAGCGCTCATATCTAGAACTTCTTTGAACGTAATTTTCTCAGGGCTTTCTTCATGCTTTCTTCAAGCGGTTGGTCATTTTTGCAGCGCATAATTTTTATCTATTGCAACAAAGGGCTTCACTCAAGAAAGGTCAGGTGTTCGTATTCGTATAGGCTATTCTATGAGGTAGGTGTACTAATTGTAAGCGGAAATAGACATGTCGGTGGTTAAACGGTTTGTATGTTCGTCTTGCATCCCATAAGCGCTGATTCGATTCTAGATTTTTAATTGGGCTTAAGAATCAGAACATGCCTTTTTCTCGGGTAGGAAGTAAAGCCTGAACGACTTTCCATTTGATGGCGAGATTTGGCACATAAAAACCTCTACCGGAGATTGGAACTCGAACTGCGAATTCGGCAAAATTTCAGTGAAGATGGTACAATACGTCAATATGTCAAAGTGCTGATCGTGCTGATTGATAAGTTCCAATTCCAACCACCGGTAGAGAATTTTTACGTGTCACGTCGACTTGACAAGGGATCTCTAGCCTTACCTTTTGTCCGAGAAGAACGCAAGTTTTGGTTTCTATCAATACTTTCTATGAATGTGTTTTTATTTATTTACTTAAACGATTATTGCAAGTAATTTGAGCAAGAGTCACTACTTCATATGCCTATCATTTCCCGGAAAATGTAATGTGCGGTCCCCCAGTCTGTTGTTGCGGTTTTATTTTAAGTTACAATCGTTTGTCTACAAATAGTCTCTCTCTCATTTATTTTTTATCTGATCAAGCCCAAAAAATAACAGCCTATAGGATCGATTGATAAATATAAGATATAATACAAAATACTTTTGAATATTTGTTTTTATAGCTACACTATTGTGTCTGGACTACGATTAAAATTTACATGATACTGTTAAAGCATTAAAATTCATCAGGCGTGGTTTTATAATTTAGTGACAAAGGAACACGGCTCATGGGAACGATTTTCCCAAGTTCGTTCGGTATTGGCTAGCAGTAGGAGTATAAACAGTTACATAGCTAAAGTTTCGTTGGCCTAAATTATTATCATATTTATACTTGCATGTAATTAAGCCGTTATGTGCTTTCCCGTTTATAGCAACAGAGCTCATTTTATTAGATGTTATTAATAATAAGAATATGTAGTAATGATCGTAAGTTTTTGTTAAATGTTTTTGGTACAACATCCATAAATAAATACCTGGTTTATTTTGAAAATCCGTTAAATACATTGGGACATGGGGAGAGGGATTGTATACGAAGAAATATGTATTTAGTTTTGGTTTTTATTTGTTATTTGTTATTGGAATATTGAATCTGAAAATGCTACAATTGAAAGATATCATTCTTTCTTTAGAAAGCGATTAATTAGAAATAACATTAACTTGACGAACAACATATATATTTTGATTTCACATTTTTAATTTATTTAATGGGAATTATATGGTAGTCTTGAATACAACAATATAATTAATATATGCATTATGAGTATAGTTCTTTTCAAGATAGAAGAAAGTAACATTTTAAGCCTGTAATGATTTTATTGCATCTTATGTGGGGATAATTACCTGCCCGCCTCACTGAAAGGGTACGGGTTGCCTGCTTGCAGCATATGAATGCAGGGGCCGGATTGAGTATAAATTACGGCACTATAAGGTAATAGTAAAACGCAATTTTAATTTTAAATATATATAATAAATAATATACATTAGGTTTATTTACAAAAAATAATAAGTTAGATATATGAAGCTTAACAATTAGTTGGTAATGCACAATAAAATTATAATATTATTTAATGGGGCCGTAATTCATAGTTAATACGGCCCGGCGATTCATATAGTGTAAGCAGGTAAACAGTACCCTTCTCAAGAGTATTACTACAGGAGGTGCAATAAAAGCATCAAGGATTTAAAAGTTAGTTTCTTATAATTTGAAAACCACTATACATTTGTTTTCGTTTCGTACATTTGATGTGATTGCTTCACATCTGTGTTTAACACTAAATTTGATTTATAGAGTTTGTGTTAGTAGTATGCAAGCGATTGTGTTTTTATCAAATCAATTTAAGCATTATTACCATATTAAACGCTTTTGTGCAATTTTCTATTAAAAAAATGTTTTCGCTTATAGGAAAACATCCGCTTTGCTGATTATTTTTAGAATGAAAGTCATGCGCTGATGTTTTTTTTTCTGAAAAAACAAAATATAGTTAGAGGTTGATTTTTTAAAACGACTAACTGAATAAAAATTATTATTATTTGCTAGGGCAGAATCAGAAAACTTTATCTTATCTACTTACAGATGTGTGAAACGGCTTTTTAACTAAATACAATGTGAAGTATAGATATTTGAGAGTCATTTCCAAGAAGGTAGATATGTAGATATTATGTCCAATAAATTAGACATAATATGTAGGTATTGTATATGTATAGAATGGAAGATGTATATTAATAATTTATTATCCAATAGTGAATTACACTTTTAACAGGATAATATTATACAGTGTGTTAAAAAAAGGTTGTCGGATATTTTACCCAATTGTAGTACTGGTGGAAATAAACACAAAAGTCTTTGTCAACATGGGTCCGCAATTCAACTGTTTTTGACATATAGTCGATTGCATATTGTTTTAGTAGGATAAAAATGTTCAAAGAAATTCTGATCGCAATGTAAATTAAACAAATGTTTATTTAAAGTAAAACTAAAGAAATTGTTCTACATGTCCACCGTTCATTTCTAAGCACGCTTCACACCTTCTTATGAAAGATCGACGCAATCTTTCGAAAATTCCTGGAGTCTTCCGAATTTCCTCGCAACAATTTACGATTCGTTGCCTGAGTTCTTCCAAATTGTTTACAGATCGTGCGTACACTAATTGTTTTAGATGCCCCCAAACATAGAAGTCTAGAGGTGTCAGGTCAGGGGACCTAGGAGGCCATGCAGTTGGTCCACCCCGTCCTATCCATCTCTCGTTGTAATCTTGATTTAAGAAATTTCTAACTACGATGGAAAAATGCGCAGGAGCTCCATCGTGCATAAACCACATATTTAATCTGTTAAAAAGTGGCACGTCTTCCAACAAAATGGGTAATTAATTTCTTAAAAAATCCAAGTATACTTGTCCCGTTAAACGATTAGGGAGAAATACTGGACCAATTAAAGAGTCTCCAAAAATAGCAAGCCAAACATTTAGCGAAAAACGGTTTTGGTGATGCAGTTCAACAACAGCATGGGGATTTTCATCTGCCCAGACGTGATTGTTATGAAAATTGAATATTCCGTCTCTTGTAAACCCAGCCTCGTCATAAAATCTGAGTCGCAAAATTAGGAGTTTCTGCCAGCTTTCGTAAAACCCAATGACAAAAAACCTTACGTGCATCATAATCGAGAGGAGCAAGAACTTGCACGCGTTGAATGTGGTAGGGATAGAGCTGCTGTTCCCGCAGAATTCTCCAAATGAGAGGATGACTGACTTTCAGTTCTGCGGCAAGTCTTCGGGTGCTGATATTTGGGTTGTCTTCTACCCGTCTCAAAATATCTAATTCTACTGTGGGAGAAGAAACTGATCTAGGTCTACCAGAACCACCATTAATTTTAAATGAACCAGTTTCGGACAGCCGGATATGAAGTCTTGAGAAAATCTTATCACTCGGTAACAACCGATTTGGAAATTCTTCGGCATACATACGCCGTGCTTCAGTGGCATTACCATTCGCACGACCGTACATAAAATGCATATCGGCCATTTCTGCATTTGTGTACTTATGCATAATTTGAGAACAAAAAAAAATTGACGCAAATGATAAATAATCTGATGACAGATATCTGACAGAACTAATTTTAAGTCACAATCAGTTGTTTGACAAAGGGAACTATTCTCAAAACCGAAAATTTTTTTTTTATTTTAAAATATGCAATCGACTATATGTCAAAAACAGTTGAAATGCGGACCCATGCTGCCTAAACCTTTTTTGTTTATTTCCACCAGTACTATAATTGGGTAAAATATCCGACAACCTTTTTTTAACAGGCTGTATAAACATAAGGAAAATGCATGTACGAGGTAACAAAAGTGTAAATAAAATCAAGTGACACAGAAAAATTAATCAAAAACACTTAATACAAAGTTAAGTATATGTACAACAGGTAGATGAAAAAAAACAGTTTAATTTAATAACTAATCAGAAACAAGCTAATAACTAACAAGACAGCCATTAAATAAATCAAAATTGAAACATTGTTCATTTACTGATCTGCACATTGATAACATCGGAGACTGTGAAAAATGAAGTGTTTTAGAAAACGGTAAATAAAAAGCATTACAAGTTCGAGAATTAATTCTAGGAACGTGGAAGTTGAGGGTACCCAACAAGTAAGGCACATCAAAAAGATTATTGACAATTTTAAATATAAACAGAATCTGTGAAATTGTTCTACGGCCTGATAAGGATACATAATTGAATTCATTAAGCAAGTTTTGATAATCATAGCAAAGAGATGGTGTTTAGGATAATACAATCTTTTAAGAATTTTTTTTTTAACTCCCTCAACTAAATTTTGATATTTAAGATATCCTGGATTCCAAATCACACCTCCGTATTCAAGCTTACTTCTAATGAAGGCGTTATAGAAAGAAATAAATGCCTCATCGCGCAAGTTCCTGGTATTTCTGATCAAAAACCCTAGCAAACCATAGGCATCTTTGCAGATATTCACAACGTGCAAATTAAACATTAATTTCGTGTCAAACCAAACCCCCAGATCGTGAACGCTGTCATATCGACCCAAAACATGATTTTCTATATGATAGTCATACATTAATTTATCAATTTTTCTGGAGAAAGTCAATACCTTACATTTACCGAGATTAAGGTCTAACGAGTTAATGACACTCCAGCTGTGTATAGCTTTCAAGTCTTTCTGCAATGCCAAACATTCATCAAAGTGGGCCATCCGCCGAAAAAGTTTTAACTCATCTGCATAAAGCAACACATTCGACGAAACACAAGCAGGAAGGTCATTAATAATAATAATAAAAAGTAATGGACCCAAAACAGAGCCTTGGGGTACTCCATTATAATTTTGTAATTACAACATGCAGCTTCATTTTCTTCTTCTATTGTAAATTGTATTCTCGGATGCAAGGATTTGAAAGAATCGACTACTGTTTTTAATTTATTAGCTGGTAAAGTTAAAATTATATCGTATCTTCCATTCTATAAAAGGTACGTCGATGATATAGGCATTACCAGCTTACGCTGCGGCCCTCTCCTGGATTGAGAGTTTTGCTTGTGTCCCGTAGATGGAGACAATCTAAACACTTATTTCCATAGTAGAGAATCGCAGATGTAGCTTGAGATGCGTGACGCTGATGACGCCTGGTAGGCAGAATCATTGCTTTTGCTAGTATGGTGATTCCAACAATAGACCACCTAGGGTTTTTTTTTCGGTTTTAATTGTGTTTGGCATTTTTTTCTATGACACTATAAGATCATTTTAAAACATAATGATGCTTTTGCACTATCCACATAAGTTTCACAGCCACTAGTCTGAGCTCATCAAAATAGAAGTAAATACTGTCAGTAGAGATTAAAAATTAAGTTTAGAACCTAAAAAACTGAGACGGTATTATTTCGATTAGGAAAAAGGTGTGGTCATTTCGCGATACAACTCCAAGAGTACTGTCAAATATTTTAGTAAAATAGTTGAGGATATAGGCATTTTTGGTCCACATATAGAAAAACAGCAAAATTTTTAAAAATAGGAAATTTTGTCAGAGTACTGATACTACAATATCGATGGACTTAGGAGCAGTTTTGTACTATGACGCGCTATAAATAGATTCTGAATGAAATCCTCTCAGTCCAATTAGAAGAAGTATATAGGGTATGTTGGGCAAAGCACAAGGAATTCCTTCTACGAATAGCATCTGCATTTGAAACTGCGTCCAAATTGCTGAAGATTTGCGGATGTAAATCTACTGTTATAATTTTGAAGAGAGGATACTAAAACATCTGTATGGTCAACTGTAAATTCTTTAAAGGCTACCATTATCAATCAAATTAATTTTCTAATTGAACTTGACACTGATATTTATACGTATTTACTGTTTGTGACACAGATTAAAGATCTACATAATTATTTGTGGGAGATTTCACTTTGTACGTACATATATATTAAAATATTTTTATCGTTTTTCTTCCTATTGCGACAGGTGTGAGTCAATGGTCACATTTAAACGCGTACTGAATTTTAATTTTTACAACTTCTGGCGGCGTACCAAGCGAATGTTGTTAAAATTTCGGGTGACTTACAGCTAACGGATTGCAACAGAATTGCATGGCGCATGGACTTGATTCGCATGGCAGCAGTAATCTTGAATATTATAAAAAGTCAATTCAAATAACTAATTTTTTTTTTGTTCTATCAGAAAAGCTGTTACGAAGAAGCTTCGATAGTCGAGTCAAGAAATTCTTTGGTCGATTGTACCTACCAGTTATATCCTAGACTATTTGTAGTATTGCCCATTGTCAATTATCCGTACACACTTCCGCCACGGCCTATACCTGTCTTCTTCATCCACAATCGCATGTCTTTCTTTGGTATGCCCGAAGACGTATGCTATATATAATAGAGGATGTTCTTCAGTCACATATTACAGTGCGTTTTTAGTGTTGGTCGACTCTAGTCTATATAGACGTAATAGTGATACTTATATTATTTGAAAAGATGCAATCATTTCATGTAATACTTTTCTTTTTCTGTGCTGTATATGCTGCGCCAAAATTGAGGGTGAGTTCTCAAAATTTGAGTATATTTTTATAGATAGCAATTATATTTTATTTAATATTACTTCAAGCTATGTATTGAAGACTGGTTACGTTTTAAAAGTGATACTGTTGCTCACTCGGCGAGTATAATGATTACACAAACAGTTAAATGGCGAAGAAGTTTTTAATATTTTAGAGATGAATAAAATACATTAAAAAAATATATTTTGAACGGTTTCAGAGATATATCTCAGCTCTTTTATTTTGATATATTCCAAATACAACATATTTGTTTTTATAAAAACAAGTTATTTGAGAAATTTTAACATAAAATATTGTAATTGTGTATAATGAAAATTAAAAACAAAACATGTGTTTCACTGTATGTTAGAATCTATTAATAGAAACGGAATTTTTTAAATTTTATACCTATTATGGGACTATGTAGAGTAAGATATGAGATTTTACTCAGTTGAAAACAGAAGTTGATAGACGCCTTTGTTTGGTGAATTATTTACCACTTTTTCTAAACGTTTATTGTCTTGACAGTTTTAAACTCGTCTGTGACAGTTGATTTGACATTTATTCCGCATTTGCGTTTCTACATGTCGGTGATGTAATTTTTGGTAATGGAGGAATTAGTTTATTAAGAAGATATGTTAAAATTTCTAATTATAATGATTTAATTAGCTTAGTACATAGTCTTAAGAATATGTGCTGATTAAAATGTGGATGCATTCAATTACCGTATGCAATAGAACAAGCAAGCAGTGAGCGGCCTGTGTTTGATTCTTATATTATTATGCCCCTATTCCTGCTATTTTGCTGATAGAAAAAAAAACGGTATTTTTTAAATAATATTTCTCTAGTGCAATATGGTACGCAAAAATTTTCCTTTATTTGTGAAGACAGACATGGCGGCGGTACGCTATTTATTGTGCCCCAAACTACTCTTGAAACAAGAACACGAAAATTTAAAAGAATACGGTGATATTCACAAAGGTATTTCATGAAAATAGTTACACATGTTCAGCTAGGTAAAACTAAATAAGAATTTTTCAGGACTAGGTCGGTATACCTAACACAATATTCACAACTGCACAGGAAACTCAACTTTCGGACTATTTAAAACAAATGAAATTGCGACTTTTTGGCCTAACAACTAAAGGTGTTAGACGTCTTGCTTACCACATAGCTGGGAGAAATCAAATCTTTCACCCAATTTGATCAAAAACTATGTTTAGCTGGCGCGGACTGGCTTACAACTTTTTAAAAAAGACATACGGATCTCTCTGCGTTTACCTGAAGCAATATCGGCGGCACGAGCTATGGGATGTAATAAAGAGCCCGTGTAAAATTGTTTGCACTTCTTTCAGAAGTAGTTGATAAACATAAATTGATCCCAAGTAAGAACTTCAATGTAGATGAAACCGAAATGACAACTGTTCTAATCAAAAATAGTTGTAGCTAAAAGTCGACGACAACTCGGAAGCCTTACGTTTGCAGAAATATGTTTTTCTACAGATGGAAATTACATGCCATCAATTCTTATTTTCCATCGGCAACGTTTGAAACCTGAGCTCCTTAATGGAGTCCCTTCTGGAACATTGGCAGAATGGCACCTTAGTGACTGGGTGCAGAGTGAAATTTTTGTGAAATGGTTGAAAAGTTTGTGGAGTTCTCCAGAGCAAGCAAAGGAAATAGAAAGCTCTCTCTGATGAAATTTGAAAAATTGAAAAAGCGCAAACAAGGCCAAGATAGTTTTACATCCACAACAGAAGATGAATCTGACACGGAATGTCTACTGTCATCGTCTTTATTCGGAATCTAATGGAGGCTGGATTAGTTGTTCTGTATGTCAGAAATTGTCTGATAATTCCTGTGCATATGTTAAAGAAAATGATATTGTGTTGGTTTATAACTATAGATATTGTAAGGGTAAAGTTTAATGGTCGCCATATTGCCCCACGACAATCACCAATTAGCCTCATCACTTGGAGCGGTGAGGGGAAATGGTGAAAACTTCTACAAAAATGAAAAATTTCTTTTGAAAATAAATAAGCTCGAACAAAATATATTTTGTTAACAAAAATTTACAATACTATAGTATTGCAAATGGTAATTTTATTTATTATAAAGCTATGTTTTTGATTCTTATATTTTCATAACACAAAATATTTACTTAATAAAACCTTAAAATATAGGTAAACCAATCTAAATATTCACAGGAAGCTACGGAAAAGAAGGATGTTTAGTGTTTCGGCTATTATATAAGACACGTTTTAAAACAAAAATTCTACTTCGATGAATGAGGGTTTTATGTTGTTTTTGTAAGTAAGGTTTTCAAGGTATTTCTTTATGTAAAGGAAATTTGGTGATATAAGAAATTGTTTGATTAAATGAAAAATTATTCAGAAACTTGCACATCAGTTTTTCCTTGTTTTCCGGACTCTACTTATGAATATATATTTAAGCTACACAATCAATTTGTATCAGATATACTATATATAATACACTGAAAGTCCATTAACTTCACCCGCCAGAAAATTTTTCTTGGTTAAAGATCGCTTTCAATTTGTAGTTGTAAGAGGACGATCTGGTACACTCTGCCCTTCAGGATATACACATCAAAGCACCATGTATACTATAAAAAACATATGAAGGTTTCACTTGCTTGTTTGTGGGTGTGAAAAGACGATAAAGTTTATTTAGGTAAATCCGAAGTAGAACGTTGAAGAATCCGTGAGACTTCTTCCCTAACGATATTTGAATGTTTCGGTTTTATTTTTACCCAATTTGTAGTTAAATATCGCCATATTGTACGTGAAAGCTACACGATTCCCGCCGCCGTTGCCACCTTGACCAGGCGCAGCTCTAGATTTTGCGCCGCCCCCACCACCACCACCATTTCCACCACCACCGCCGCCACTGCGACCCATTGCACGAGGCATGGAGCGCGCACCTCCACCCCCACCACCGTTGTCGGCTCCTCCTCCACCCCCACCTCCTTCGTAAAGTTCGTCACGTACAGCGAGAGGTTTGTTGCCACCTCCTGAGGCTTTGTTACCGTGGTTTCTATTTCCCTTGTTATTGTTCGACTTCTTTTTGGTTCCTTTTCTGGTAGATGCGTTTTTTCCTTTCCCTGTGGATTGTTTTTTCCTCTTTACTCTTGATTTCCCGACGTCTCTTATAGCTAGACGTTCCACGCGAAGTTCTGATAAACCAGAGTTTATATCTGTAAGTCCTCGCTTGCCTCTCCTAACATATCCACTCCCGCGCTTTTTAAGTGAAACATTACTTCTTTTCCAATTTCCAGCTAGGTTTTTCTTTCTGGTGACACGTCTGCTTCCATCTATTTTGCGTCCATCTATGCGTCTGTGGACACCTTCTTTTCTACGTCTACTTCTGTACTTCTTCTTCTTTTTCATGGATCTTTTGTTACGATTCCTTTCCTCCACACTATTGTTTATAGGAATTGTTATGTTTGCTCTCGCCATTCCGCTTGGATATATGGCAACACTTCCTTCTCGAAACTTATTTTCCATCTCCGAATGATCGAGCATATTCAGTTTTTTACCTCTAACTTCACCACGCCAAAAACTAACGTTCCTTCCATCGCCGCCATCTAGAGCTTTGTCTCTTCCGTCGTCCTCATCATTGATACTACCTATTACATCGTTTTCACTTCCATTATCGCTTCCAAAAATTCTGTCATCATATCTCTCGTATGAATCTCTTGTAGTATGGTGTATAGGTTGATTGTAAACAAGTCCATTGCGATTTCCATGTCCATCATTGTCTGCTGCCACTTCGATTATGTGTGCGTTGGTATAAGCCACCACGAAGTGCACAACGAAAATCTGAAATTTTGATTTGAATAGCAATGGTATTATATACAGGTGTCCCACCAAACTGGCTCATTAGAATTTTTC
Organism: Cetonia aurata; assembly: GCA_949128085.1. Classification (NCBI taxonomy): domain Eukaryota; kingdom Metazoa; phylum Arthropoda; class Insecta; order Coleoptera; family Scarabaeidae; genus Cetonia; species Cetonia aurata. The sequence continues at coordinate 60,208,244 of OX421883.1, read as the reverse complement.
AAAGATCTAATTGGAGCTTGATTTTTGCCTCACTATGATCTATTTAAAGAAAATATTTTCAGCTTTATAGGCCATCCGATATACAGTATATCGATATCAACTTGCTTATTTTAAATGGATATTTTTATGCAATCATTATATTTCCTAGATCATATATCATCGATTTATATGCAATGTACAGGGTGGGCCAAATTCGATACTTTTAATAGGAAACTTATATTTCTGAAGGAAAGCATAGGTCAGACAAAATCTGACCTATGCTTCTGGGGCTCGATTTTAAAAAGAAATCGATTGGTGAAGTCCGTATTTTTATATCTTCCGTAATATAAGAGATACACAGCGTTTTCGTAAAATATGCAATTTTCAAAAGCCCTTGTAACTTTTTATCTTGTAAAAATGCTTGATTTATATAAGAACTTTATTAGGACACTTTTTGACGTAGAATTCAATGCTCTAATTTGTTTTTTTTTTAATTCGTTTTTTTTTTTTGAAATGTTATCAAGACTTGTGTTTTTTTATATGGAACACCCTATATATTTTTACACTATTCCAAAGCACATAAAATTGCCTTTAATATGATATAACACACTTGATATTTTATTTAAAGGATTTTCAAGATATTTGATTTTTTGTTTGCAATTTAACAGTATTTCAAGGTGGCTCTTGCTGTAACTAAGCAATGCGCGTATTTACAAAAACACAAGTCTTGATAATATCTCAAAAAAAAACGAATTAAAAAAAACAAATTACAGCATTGAATTCTACGTCAAAAAGTGCCCTAATAAAGTTCTTATATAAATCAAGCATTTTCACAAATTAAAAAGTTACAAGGCTTTTTAAAAATTGCATATTTTCCGAAAACGCTCTGTATCTCTTATATTACGGAAGAAAAATACGGACTTTACCAATCGATTTCTTTTTAAAATCGAGCTCCAGAAGCATAGATCAGATTTTTTCTAATTCCTTTAGAAATATAAGTTTCCGATTAAAAGTGTCAAATTTGGCCCACCCTGTACATACATTTGTATAATTGTACCAATAAATACTGATGATATATGTTTTCAGTTTGTATTATTGCAGATGAATGCAAGAAGAGGTGATGCATTAATTTAAAACAAGGTACATATACAGAGTGTTCTGAAAGAAAGAAAAAAAAACAGTTTTCCTTGTTTAAACTATGAACTTTGGCATATTTCTGGTGATTTAATGAAATAAGTGTTACTATTTCAAAGACTACCATGAATAGGTATACCAAACCTTAACACGGATCGATATAGAATTTTGCGCTGCATTCGCTTCTGCAATGATAGTCACCACGTTTTATTTTAAAAAAAAAGTTTTTTTAGTTTAAAGGTATCCATATTGGACACGGGGTTACTGGTGCCCCCATGAATGCGTATAACCATGTATTTGTATCCACTTGAGTGTGGTATCTTAATGTCTAATACCTTATGAAATATTTAATTTTATTGTAAAGAGTACAAACGTCAAAATTTTGAAAAAATTGTAAATACATGTACATAAATGTAAATTAATACAAACTGAATACATGCAATCCAGGAAATATACTGAATTCATAAAAATTGCACCATTCCATTTTAAATAATCAAGTTGATATCGGCACCCTGTACATATATCTGTCTGGTCTATAAAGCTAAAAATATTTCTTTAAATAGAATCTAGTCCGCTATGACTATTCTGTAAGTTTCAAAATCAAACTCGAACTGGATCTTTAAAAAATTCTAATGAGCTAGTTCGGTGGGACACTTTGTATAAATATATATGTACATGTATACAATGTGTCCCACATCTATTTTCCCACGTATTTACTCGGAAAGTAATAGAGATAAAAAGTTTCAGCAAAATCCAGTGGAAATGAGACAAAATTGTACATCAAATTTTTCCATTATAACACACCCCGTATAAATAGCCTTTTACCCCCCTCCACGATTTTGTTTTTTTTTTTTAAATTGTACCCTTAATTTTTGTAGCAAGTTTTCGGTAGTTAGGCTTATAAATACAGTCATATGTATTTTTTTATTATTATTATACGAAATGTTCTCAAAAAGTAGTTCCGAAAAATGTATGCAGTGAGAGCATAAATGCTGAACAGAAGTGTGTCGTTCCCATGAAATATGATTTGGCATCCCTTCTAATATCAAAGCAATCCATATGATTACAACAATGACATGAACGTCAATGGTAGATATAATTCAATTTTACCTTAAATATCTACGATAAACTCAAAATTTAACCGAATTCCATCAATGCTTGTCTCGAAAAGGTAGCTTTGAAGTACTGTTTCCTCATTTTTGCTTTTTGCAAATTATATCCCTAATCGATTAGTCGCCAATTGAAACAATAAAAATTGTACTTACTTCACCTTCCAGTTATAAAAAATAGTAATAAGTTAAAGGAGTTAATACTTGAATATAAATGGAAATTAAATCATTAGTGACAGTGAAAGCTGCGCCTAAGTATTGCTATATATATATACAGGGTTAGTAAAAAGTCCCGGAACGGTCGGATAACTTTGTTATTTGAAAATTATGATTGCTGAAATTTGGTATGGGGGTATAGTTAATATAAATGCATTTTATGCAATACAGTTAATATTTTTTTCACTTCCGGTTTAATCGGCAATACGTCCAGCTTTTTTTTTTTAAATGGAACGCCCAGATTTTTTTAACACTTTTGAATGCAAAATAAAAAACTACGTTCAGGAAGTATTAAGATGTTTATTTTTATTCACAAGAAAACAGTTAAAACATTAAAAAAGAAAAATACAGAAAAATCAAGGTACCTTTGAAAAAAGTTGTTGTTTAGTGTTTGCATTCTTTTTGCCATCACATTTGACAATTTTAAAAGCGTTTTAACTTTTGCATCGCTATAAATTTACTTATTTTAAACATTGACACATTTGAAAATGGCAGAAAAACTTACTGAATCAGAACGAATTGAGATATTAATGATGCGTGGGTACGGTGATCGTCAACGTTCTTTTGAAGAGGTTCGTATTTTGTTTAATACTGTTTATCCGGATCGTCACATTAGTAAAAGTACGGTACGCCGAACAATTCAAAAGTTTGAAGTCTTTCGTCAGGTGAAGGATTTACCTAGAAGAGGACGTCCATTAACAGCAACAGATGAAGAAACTAGTTTGAATGTGTTACTTACAGTGGAAGAAAATCATCACGTGTCCACAACAGAATTAGGTCAAATTCATGAGATCTCTCAAAAATCTGCTCATACGATTCTTAAATCAGCAAGAATGAAAGCCTATAAAATGTATCCCGTCCATGAGTTAACTGAAGATGATCCAGATCGTAGACTACAATTTTGCGAAACAATGACGGAATTGATCGAGCAGCAGCCTAATGTTTTAGATCACATCATTTTTTCAGATGAGGCAACGTTTTGTCTCAACGGCACTGTGAACAGACATAATTGTCGCTACTGGTCAATTGAAAATCCGCATTGGATTGAAAAAGTCCATACACAGCGTCCTCAAAAGGTGAATGTCTGGGCTGGTCTTGTTGGAAACAACATTATAGGACCATTTTTTATAAGAGGAAATTTAACTGGCAACGTCTACTTAAATTTATTGCGAAATGAGGTTGTTCCAGCACTTGCGCCCCTCTTTCCAAATGCAAACATAGGTGATCACCCTAATGCACATTTTTGGTTTCAACAAGATGGAGCTCCCCCCCATTTTGCCCATAATGTCCGCGATTATTTGAATGGAATTTTTCCGGGACGTTGGATCGGACGTAGAGAAGCAATCGAATGGCCAGCACGTTCGCCAGATCTCTCGCCATTAGATTTTTTCTTTTGGGCTCACATGAAATGTCAAGTGTACAAAAATCGTCCCCATAATCTTGAACAATTGGAAGAGAGAATAGTTCAAGAAGCCAATCGCATCACTCCAGAACAAATACAAAATTCAATAAGAAATTTTACTGACCGTTTACATTTTTGTCAAATTGTAAATGGAGAGCATTTTGAACAATTATTGTAATCGCAACCTGAATAGACAGGTATCTTGATTTTTCTGTATTAGGACACTTTTTTAATTTTTTAACTGTTTTCTTGTGAATAAAAATAAACATCTTAATGCTTCCTGAACGTAGTTTTTTATTTTGCATTCAAAAGTGTTAAAAAAATCTGGGCGTTCCATTTAAAAAAAAAAATTGGACGTATTGGCGATTAAACCGGAAGTGAAAAAAATATTAACTGTATTGCATAAAATGCATTTATATTAACTATACCCCCATACCAAATTTCAGAAATCATAATTTTCAAATAACAAAGTTATTCGACCGTTCCGGGACTTTTTACTAACCCTGTATATATTTCACTGTGCTAACTTAAATGCGATATCAATTCTTGCAACTTATCAACGTATATCCGCAAACAGAGCGAACTATGAGTGCACCCTAAAACGCTTCCCTTCTTGCATTGACACAAACTTCACACATCACTTGAAATGTATCATCTAAGATGAAGATTTGGATGTTATATCTTTTTCTTCGTATTTTATCAATTTATACTAAATGAGGAAATCTATTTCAACCAAATCTCGTCAGGCAATATTTATCTGATTTAATACAATACCTTAAGAAACATATGTTTGTTTTAGACGGAAAACACCAGAGAACTGAATAACGATATTTGTTTTCTATTTGAACACGGTAACAAAGGGGTAATTAAAAATAAGTAATAGTATTACGATAATCGATATTTGGAGAAGCAAGACATAATGTTGGTCATAACTATGCGGTTGGGATATTTTTTCCGCCGGTCAGGGTCGCAACAAAGTGAGTGTATGAATCAACTTTGCGATGCTTGCGTTATTTATACGACTTGACAAAGAGTCTCTAGCATATCGTAAGTTTTGACATGTGTTTTGAACGTAACATATACGCCGCGATGAAATAAAATTTCATAATAGCTAACGAAAAAACCGCATTGAATTGAATAAAGGAACACCAAATTGAATGAGATAAATTGTAACATATATTTCCGAAAAAAAGAGAATGCCATATTAATTCAATATTTTAATCAAAATCTAAAATCAATGTCACAATTGAATAAAAATTGTATTGAAATGAAATACGTGTATCACATATAAGAGGAATATAATTATTATATTTAAAGCTGCTTTGAAAAAAAAAAAAACAGTTGATGTTATCAAGTCAAATAATTCAAAATAAAGTATTGTGTATTGTCAGACATAGAAGTATATTTTTGGTATAACTACCATAAAAATAAATAGTTTGAACATGACAGATAGACAGATGATATCTTGGGTCAAGATTTGGAAATGAGTACTTTTAATATCATAATTCCATTCAATTAACTGCAATTGTGGTTAGTCTAACCTTCATTTCTTAATAACGTTCACTTTGTTAAATGAGCAATACTTATGGCTTATTAAATTAATAAAATAAAAATGACAAAATTATAATATGAATGCTTGCACTACAGTTCAACAATATTATGTTAAGAAAGCCTATTTCGTTAATTTAATGGGTAGTTACCGTTTTCTCAGTGTAGGTGCCAGCTTTATTCTTGTTTTGATAAAATTGTTGTAGGAATGTGTTGAGATTAGGAGAGCGAAAAAATACGCAACACAACTACTGAAGCAATCTACACAACTGAATTTTATTAATTAGCAATGAGTACATACAAAATTACGTTTCAATCTTATTATCAAATATTATAGTAAGCACTATATTTTTGAATAATGTATACATATAATGGTTATAGATAATTATCCTATATATTATTCATAAAAAATCGAATTCAATAAGTAGCTATTCCTTCTTCTAATAATTCTATATTCGGGAATAACATAAAGATACAATACATTTCAGGCTTAAAATACAGTAAGTAACTATTTTACAAATATGAGAAACTACCCAATAAAATTAGTGACTAATAAAAAAAAACAGTAAGCTATCTCTTGTTTTATTTTGTGCTAAAGTTGCTTTTAGTTGACTCTTCTGGTGAAAAAAAATGACAATGTTGAAACTGCGAATACGACAAGTTACAAATCTATTTCTGTCTATCTTAGCAATTATGAAGAAAAAAACTAATGCTCATGTTTTATTCTTTTTTGTGCTTTTTAGAATCAAAAATATAGTTAAATATTGCCATATTGTACGTGAAAGATATGTTATTTCCACCCCCATTGCCGCCACGTCCGCCACCATCCGCGCCTGCTCCTGCGCCCCCACCTCCACCGCCGTTTCCACCACCACCTCCCCCTCCTTTTGCGTCATTCTTATGGTTGTTGTTTCCAGATTGTAGACGGCCGTTTGCTTTTGAGCCGTTTGCTTTTGAGCCGTAGGCTTTTGGGTTTACAATTTGCTGCTTTCTCTTCGTCTTTTTCTTTTTCTTTACTATCTTTATTTTCTTCGTTTTGCTGGATTTTTTCGTTGTCTTTCTTCTTCTTCCTTCAGGTGATCGGCCTGCTGCCACTTGAAGTAGCTCCCTACTTCTGTCTTGCATGCGGTACTGTCTATCCCTACTTGCGCAACCGTTTTTATTTCCACTTCTGCTTTTACCTGCACACGGACCTCCTGCTGGACTTCTGCCTAGCCTTGTAAGTCGATCAATGTTTCTTTCTGGAATTCCTTGTATTTCCTGTATATTTACGTGTTTGCGTTCAACTCTTGTGGTTTCCTCATCTTCGTTATCACTAACGTCTATATTCTCTTTTCCATCGTTACTTCTACCGTCACCTCCTTCTCTACCGTTATCTTCACCGTAATCTTTTTCTTCATTAGTTCCACCCACTCCGCTTTTACCTGCATGACCTCCTTTTCCTGCTTTATATCCACCATCACTTCCTTTTCCACCCTTACCTCCACCATCACCTCGCTTACCACCTTCCCCTCCATTCTGACCTACTTCTGTTCCCTCTCCACCTGATTCTTCAAGTGAACCACCATCCACATCTCCACTCCTCCCGCCATAATTTTGTCTTCCATTGCCATGTTCACCTACATTTGATATAGATTATTGTTCAATTCGTTACTTTTACTACCGCAATTTCTTACCATATATATTACCACTACGTTTCTTGTTTCTGTGTTTTTTGACATGCTTGGCAAGTCGCTCATTATCGTCCTCATCCACACCATTTCTTATATTAACTGTAGCATTTCCTTTAGTGCCGTTAATTAGATACCTATGAATCAATTGTGCTATCGCTTTAATTCCGAGTGCACCACCTCCTTTTCCGTCGCTGTTCTCATCCTGGCTTTTAAAATTATGTATTGTAACAACCGCGCTGTTATTTGCATCAAATTCAGCATTCTTTAGAATAGCAATGATACTTTGTTCATCTAGTCCGCGTATATTATTGCCGGCTTTATCACTTTCTCCACTCCATCCATCTAAGTTTATTATAATAGTTTTGTTTTCGACTTGGGTTCTAAAATTTCCGCTAGCTTTTGCCGTTTCGATTTCATCACTAAGTCCGTTATAATTTTTAAATTTTGCACTGTCTACGTTTGTTTTGATGATGCGTGCACTTGCATATGGCACCGCGAAGTACACGATGAGAATCTACAATTTCATTTTCAGAGTAATATAAAACCAATGCTTATTAATGGTGTTTGGTAAATCTTTGACGACACTTGATTGTTTTCAGGTTTAGTGAAGGTGCAAGAAAGGTCATCTTAATTATATTATTCCCACAAGTGCTTCTAAAACTTGCTGACTTCTCAAGTTAACCAAATATGCAACTCCAATACAAAATATTAAACGAGTTGGTAAAGCGAACTGATTATTCAGAAAAATACTGGAACTGCATGTTATGCGATTTTTAAACTAGTGAAGAAACGTTATCATAATGGAATCGAACAGAATAAATGATTGATTATCATGTAAAAGTATGGTCCACAGTATTTGGGGTATAAATCTAATTGGTATGGACATAACCTTACTTTTAGGTATGTAGGTTTCGGAAGGTCGAGTCAGCTGTTTGTAAACGCCATGCGCCATCTTCTAACTCCGGCTAAGTAAATTTTAAAATTGCACCAGACTAGTAATGCGATTGCACATTCTATGTTCGTACTGATTTGAGTTACATCATAAAATTGAACTGAAGCTCACAGCTGATTTGACGCACTTTTTTTTCACGGATATGTTTTTCTGGGGATATATTAAAGATAAAAAATATGCAAGAAAGGATAATAGGTGCTTTCTTATTACCTATTGCGAAAGTAGATGTTAATTTAATAAAAATTAATGCAATCTCTTGACGAAATCTTGTGGTTGACCGATTACATGCCTACAAAAACTGTTCGATTGTAGAGCACTGGCAAATACCATTGCCGTTTTTATAAATTAAACGAGGACACTCAGCAGTTATTTATTTCAATCAAATCTCGTCAAGCAATATTTATCTGATTTAATACATTACCTTAAGAAACATATGTTTGTTTTAGACGGAAAACACCAGAGAACTGAATAACGATATCTTTTCTTTTTGAACACAGTAACAAAGGGGTAATTAAAAATAAGTAATAGTATTACGATAATCAATATTTTGAGAAGCACGACATAATGTTGGTCATAATCATGCCGTTAAGTAATAGCCTTGTTTATATAATATTATAGTTGTTCAACCTCGTGCTGGTACCTGGTGAGTAACTTAGGCACTACCATTGTTGAATGAAATTTATTTATGAATGAGTAGTTCTAAAATATTGGAAGTCCCCAAATGCAATTCTTATGGGATTAGAAATTATTACTGTTTGCTATATAATATACCTATTAAATTTTATGAATGGGCACACTTTATGCCGTACACCACTCACAATCAGTGTAGGTAAAAGGTAAAGTTCTGGTCGGGGAAGGTGGTGAGAACACATGCACTTAGGCCACTCTTACTGGGCCTCGACTGGGCCCACTGTGCTACCCTTGGTGCTACCTCCCCAGGGTGCCGGACACACCCGAACACACCGAGCCGCTTAGGCAGAAGTTTTGATTGAAATGGTCACCCATCCAACAACTTGTTATGCATATTGCTGTTTGACGCACAAAACTGACAATGATGCAACGTACCATTAAGCCGTACTGCCGGCAATCAGTGTAGGATTCTGCAAATCTAGTGGGACAAATTTATATAATAAGAATAAAACAGTTTGGAATAGTTTTCCATATTATACAAGATTTCTCATTAGTGCGTCAAAGTCCATGTATTCTTGCTGCAAACAAGGTCTCACAAACTCTAGGAAACCACGAATTTTTTTGGGTTATAAATAGCAAATTATTGCGTACGCCATCACATCACACCTTTTTATGTTGTATTGACCGTACGTAAGATGTGTACATAGTAAATACACGACATAAATAATTTATGACCATGTCCTCCGTATATTCACTCTATGTAGAATATGCGTTAATACTAGTCAGAGTAAGTGTTAAACGTGAGGAACCCTAGATTTGGAAATGGGTAGTTTTAACACCATAATTCCTTTCGATTCCTTAACCTTCATCTCTTAATAACGTTCACTTTGTTAAAAGAGCAATACTTATGGTTTATTAAATTAATAAAATAAAAGTAACAAAATATATAATATGAATGCCTTCACTACAGTCCAACAATATTTTGTTAAGAAAGCCTATTTCGTTTATTTAATACGTAGTTGTCGTTCTCTTTATGTACGTATTTAGTAGAACAATTCTTTTATGATAAAATTGTTGTGGGAATGTGTTAATAACATTTTGTACACGAGCAGTTTTTATCAATTTCTTTTCTTTTCAATTTCTTACTTTGTTATTATGCTTATATATACATATATTATCTTTTGTTGACTTATCTCATACCTGTAAAGGTCTCTTATATTAATAAACTATTATTATTATTATAATATTAAAAAAATACATATATAATGGTTATAGATAACTATCCTGTTTCTTAATTTTATATTCGAGGATAATATAAATACATTTCACGCTTAAAATACAGTAGGTAACTATTTTACAGACAATTTTAAAACTGCTACAAATCTATGTTTGTTCATCTTATCAATTATGAAGTAGGAAATTTAAATTAATGTTCATCTATCTTGCCTTTTACCCTTTTTACCATCAAAAATATAATTAAATATTGCCATATTGTACGTGAAAGATATGTTATTTCCACCCCCATTGCCGCCGCGTCCACCACCATCCGGGCCTGCTCCTGTGCCCCCACCTCCACCACCGTTCCCACCTCCACCTCCACCTCCACTCCCGTCCTTCTTAGGGCCGGATTGGGGGCGACCGTTTCCCTTTGCACTTAAGGAACCTCCGGCTTTTGCGTTTAAAGCAGTTTTGTTCTTTTTCTTGCCCTTTGGCGTCGATACAATGATAAATCTTTTTCTTCTTCTTCCTTCAGGACCAGCTCCTGTACTCCTGCCTCCTCTTGTAAGTCGATCAAGGTTTTCTTCCGGAGTTTCTTGTATTCCATATATTTTTATGTGTTTGCGTTCAACTCTTGTGGTTTCCTCATCTTCGTTATCACTAACGTCTATATTCTCTTTTCCATCGTTACTTCTACCGTCACCTCCTTCTCTACCCTTATCTTCACCGTAACCTTTTTCTTCAATAGTGCCACCCACTCTACTTTTACCTGCATGTCCTCCTTTTCCAGCTTTATATCCATCATCACTTGCTTTTCCACCTTTACCTCCACCATGATCTCCATCTCGTCCTTTATCTCCACCGCCATCCTTAACTCCACCATCACCTCGCTTACCACCTTCGCTTCCATTATGATCTACTTCTGTTCCCTTTCCACCTGTTTCTTCAAGTGGACCATCATCCACATCTCCACTCCTTCCGCCATAATTCTGTTTTCCATTGCCATGTTCACCTACATTTTATATAGATTATTGTTCTATTCGTTACCTTTGCTACCGCAATTTCTTACCATTCATATTACCAGTAAGTTTAATTCCGAGTGCACCACCTTCTTTTCCGTCGCTGTTCTCATCCTGGCTTTTAAAATTATGTATTATAACAACCGCGCTGTTATTTGCATCAAATTCAGCCTTCTTTAGAAGAGCAATGATACTTTTTTCATTTAGTCCGCGTAAATTATTAAATTTTGCACTGTCTACGTTTGTTTTGATGATGGGTTCACTTGCATGTGGCACCGCGAAGTACACGATGAGAATCTACAATTTAATTTTCAGAGTAATATAAAACCAATGCTTATTAATGGTGTTTGGTAAATCTTTGACGACACTTGATTGTTTTCAGGTTTGGTGAAGGTGCAAGAAAGATTATCTTAATTATATTATTCTCCACAAGTGCTTCTAAAACTTGCTGACTTCTCAAATTAACCAAATATGCAATTCCAATACAAAATATTAAACGAGTAGGCAAAGCGAACTGATTATTCAGAAAAATACTGGCACTTCATGTTATGCGATTTTTAAACTAGTGAACAAACGTTATCATAATGGAATCGAACAGAATAAATGATTGATTATGGTGTAAAAGACATAACCTTACTTTTAGGTATGTAGGTTTCGGAAGGTTGAGTCAGCTGTTTGTAATCGCCATGCGCCATCTTCTAACTCCAGCCGAGTAAATTTTAAAATTGCATAAGACTGGTAGCGTGATGGCAGATTTTATGTTTGTATACTTGATTTGACTTACACCGTAGAATTGAACTGAAACTCACAGCTGATTTGACACACTTTTAATCTTAATAAACAATAAATTTTGTGTGCACTGACATGCATACATGATGGTCACATGTACTTTCACTTCTTAAGTTTAGAATTATATTTAGGGTAGTTTTCATTTACTGGAAGTTTTTGCAATCAAGTGTCGCAAAGGCTAGTAAGTGATCCATTTAAACTATGGTTTAATACAATACCTTAAGAAACATATTTTCAATTTCGACGGAGAACAGAGCATCCAATGATCTCGCCATATGATATTTTGTTTTATATATATACTGTAAAGATTAATTTAATTAAAATAAATAAATAATGTGCTTTATTGTAAAAAAAAATAATAAATTAATTTTGTGGACAAAGCAAAGTAATTAACAAATTTAATAATTGAAAAGGTACATATACAATAAACACAGATAGATAGTGTCAGATACACTTAGTCGTCAAAGAATAAACCAGGAGATTGCGCTGCCCGCACAAAGAAAGAAAAGGGCATGAAAGTTTGAAGGAAAAGAAATTTAGTGTTACCCCTCTCCGCAAAAATCGCTAGCAGCGTAAAGAGGTTGCTGAAGAAGGTAATATTTTACCTTTCTGTGAAATTGGACGTAAGTTGGTATTGATTTGAGTTGTATTGGGAGAAGGTTGTAGAGGTTGATTGCATCGTAGAAGATTGAGTTCTTAGTTAACTCCGAACTGGGTACAGGTAAATAAAGGTCATGTTGCAACCGTCTTGTAACGTGATTATGAAGAGGTCTTTTCGGTAAATCACTAATATGTTTACGAATTAGTGAGACAGATTCCAGGACGAGGACTGCAGAGAGGGTCAGGATTCTATAGTTTAAAATATATGGTCGGCAGTGATCTCTGGTCCCTAGTCGAAATGTGTAGCGAATTGCCCTTTTTTGCAATTTAAAAATTGTATTGAAGCTGTACAAGCTACAGGTGCCCCAAAACGGCAGGGCGTAGCGAAGATGGGATTCAAAAAGGGCAAAATACGCGAGCAGTAGAAGGATTGAGCTCCACGGCTACAGATCTGATTGCAAAGCACGCAGAAGACAATTTTTTTGAGAGAGTGTCGATATGGTGAGACCATTGAAGAGTATCGTCAACGATAAGTCCTAGGAATTTAACAGATTGGACCATATTGACGGCGTCGTTATCGAATAGACAAGGTTGGTGCAGTGCACCTTTGTTAGGTAGAACCACCGTTTTGTCTTTGTTATAACAAAGGCAGTTGGAGTTACACCAATGTTTCATGATGGTTAGGTCCTTAGATATAATACTTTGTAGCTCATCTCTATTTGGGTTGCTCCAAGTGATGCTGGTGTTATCTGCGAAGAGACAAAATTTCCCACTGATCTTTAAATCGGTGATGTCATTTATGAAAAGAAGGAACAGTATTGGACTGGAAAAAGAGAGAGATCTTGCTACATTTACATACAGTATATCGGGGAGTCAGAATGAATACTATAACAAACCGGGTAATCAAAAAATTGCCTAAATTTACAATTGGAGAAATTGGGTAAAAGTTATTTCAAAGAATTTTATAGTTTCAAATATTTATATATTGATATAATGGCTTAATTAACACAATACGCATGGTTAAAGTAATATCTGATTACCTTTTGTTAAAGTTCCTCTAATAACAAAATTTTAAAATTTATTTTATTAACGGAACATTATAACCTTATTGTTATGCATAAAATTTCGCCTATGCGTAGTGCATTGTGCGATAGCACTATAACTACATGAGTTCCCGCAAGCTTTTAAAATCATTACTGTTGTTAGTTAGAATAATATATATCTTAAATAAGTATAGTACAAGAAAAAATGTTGTACGTCACTAACATTAAATTTTTGTCTAGTAGAGATAAGACAGAGAAGCGTACATTAATAAATTCATTAAAATTTTATATTATCAATTAATGAATTCTTGTATTTCATAGCAATGATTTCTTTTTAAGTATCACTTATAGTACTGCGAAAATTTTTAGTATCTAGAGGTTTTCATTTACTGGGCAACATTATTATATAATTTTATTGACGTATATATATACCTAAAAAGTTTAAATTTTGTAGCAAAACATAATTATTTTTTTTTGTTTCGGTTGTAATAAATTTACAGACTCTCTTTTTAATTTTTTACAAAATATTTATAATAGTTTAGATAATAGTCAATTTTGCTTGGTCATGTTTATAGACCTATCCAAGGCATTTGATGTAGTGAATCATAAGCTTGAAAAATATGGAATAAAGGGAATTGCACTACACTGGTTTCAATCATATCTCGCTGGTAGAAAACAAAATGTTTGTATAGATAATCTTCAATCGACTTATCTTGATGTTAATATCGGAGTACCTCAAGGCTCTGTCGTTGGTCCCACTTTATTTTTATTATATATTAATGATTTTCCGCATAATTTAACCCAGATTGAGCAAGTTATTTTATATGCTGATGACATTAATATCATTATAAACTCTACTGACATGCCTACTATGTTAAATAAGGTCGAGATTACCTATAATGAAGTTATGAGGTGGATGACATACTAAATCATTAGAGTTATAAATAATGGCAAAACCAAATTTGTTCATTTTTACAACAAGATAGAACCAATTACTGAAATTGAACTCAATCGTAGATTGCAGGTGCTCTGCAAGCTACAATTGAGAAACTGTGCTAGTTTCCTCCACCAAAATTCTAAGTCTAGTATTAACAAATAATGTAAATTGGTATCTCCATATTGAAAGCTTATGTGTAGTACACTATCCAAAACTTGTTACATCTTAAAACAATTAAAAGGAATATGAAATTTAGAAACTCTTAAAACGTTTTATCATTCTAATTTCATGGCGTGTGTACGCTATGGAATAATGCACTGGGGAATGTCACCTAACGCAAGTAGACTCTTTATAATACAAAACCAAGCTATCAGAATTATTTTTAACATGAGTTACCGAGATTCATGTAGAAATACTTTTAAAAATAATTCATTTTCCACTTTTTATGATTTACCTATTTAGGAAACTTTATGTTAGGTTTTTAAGTTCAAAGAAGAATATTCAATTTATAATTACAGCCTCGATTATTCAACTCGTATTACTTTATTCCTGCTTCCCACAAAAAAGCAATTTTTCAAAAAAGCGATGTTTACTTAAATTGTCAACTTTGTAAGAACCTCCCAAATGACATAAAAAATGTTGTCTAATTTGCATTCGTTTAAAAAATATGTAAAGCAATATTTATTAGGAATTAGTTATTATAATATAAATAATTTTTAAAATTTTTATGTGACGTAATTACCGATTTCTTTTTTTTTCTTGTTTTGACCTGTTTCTGGCTTGTACTTTACATTTTGTCTTTCTTTAACACTTGCATTTGCTTTAGAAGTAAATGTTATCGTTATTATTAAATAGGGCATTCCCAAACAAAATAAAAAACCTCCTTAGCGTTTTGTTAAGTAGAAAACAATGCAAGCATACTATTTTATGCGAAGGGAATGATTCTTGACTTACTGCAGTAAAACTTCGAATATAGCTAAATCGTAGCACGTATATCTATTATAATGTAGGTATGTATAGTTGCTGTTAAGAGCGGTACCTTTAAAGTTTTTACATTAAGATTTATGTATCCTACATCACGGATATTTTATGTGTCTACCTAAGTGAATAATTAATTTTTTTAAATGGAAAAAAATTACTAGAAAAGAGTATAGGTATACGAAACATTAAAATACAGAAAACAAAAATCAAGACGGTGGAGTACTGTTAAAGTATTAAAATTCATAACGCGTCCTATCATAATCTATCGACAGAAGTGCACGATTCACGGTAGCTATTTTTCCGAATTCGTTCGCCAAACGCCAGTAGCATAAAACAGTTAAACCAAATTTATAACTGTTTAACTATTATAGGAATATTTGACACGTATTTAACATAGAAAATTAATTCTTACCGGAATTTGATAGTCAAACAAATTTTGATTGTGGCCAATTCCGCACCTACTAATAGACTGAACAAAATAGGTATATAACTTATTATTGAAGCAATTTAACAATCAAAATCGTTTAAATACTTACTGCTATTGCTTATCTATTGCATCGTATTCGTAAACTATTGATTAGTTATTCCTTTTCTTGCCTTACGCCTGACGTCATTACTGACGTCTCTATTAGGAATTAAACGCCGATAGAAAATGTCCCTTAACTTATGTCGATTGAAAGACGTTTTCTCATTCATAAAGATGCCGATAAGAAATAATAAATTAACTGTTTATGTAAATTTTTTTTTTTTTGACAAACTTATGAATTTAACAATAATCGTATGAGAACCATTGTGCCCATTATCAAGTCCATAAAATTGAGTACAATAGATTGCGTTGCACATAAAAGTCTACAGCAATTTCTAATATCTTTTTTATTGGAAATAATTAGATTGATAAAATTCAGAAAAATGTATACAAAATGTCGTTATTGACAGACATGCATGTTTCGCTGTACCTACAGCTCTTCAGTGTCACTCGACGACATTTGTAATTTACGATCAAAGCGTATATATGCTAATGCACTATTAATAATAATGTATGAGAGTTATACGATTTTAAACTCCATATTTTAGCGAAGATATTTATCAATTAATATGGCGTTTAACGCTAATTTCGCGGCTTCAGTCAATATGATTTCAAATTTGTGTTCGGATCTGAACATATTTGTAAATCTAAATTGACAAATTAGCAAATATCTTCGCTAAAATAAGGAGTTTAAAATCGTATAACTCTCATACATTACTATTAATAGTGCATTAGCATATATACGCTTTGATCGTAAATTACAAATGTCGTCGAGTGACACTGAAGAGCTGTAGGTTCGCTATAAGAATCTAAATGGTTCATCAATTTATCAATGGCGGTAGTTTTTATTTTTGCTGGCATTTTACTAATCAACAATTTTTGTTTCAGGTAATGCCCGATCAGGTTCCCGCCCAATTATTGACACTTCCTAGTAACGCTACCAGCATCCGGACGGATATCAGTGACTCTTTCAGCTGCGACGGTCGCGAATATGGTTACTACGCCGACGTGGAGAACGAGTGCCAACTGTTCCACGTTTGTCTTCCGGTCACGTACTCCAACGGAAGGCAGCACACGTTCCGGTGGAGCTTCATCTGTCCGGACGAGACCGTTTTCAACCAGCAGATCTTCACTTGCACCAGATCGGACGAGGCTATCGACTGTGCCGACTCTCCGAGATACTATTCGTTGAATAGGAGCTTCGGAGACGTGATAGAGAGCGAAGAAGTGCCCGAGGAATCGTCACCGCAACAGGTGGACGATGCCACGTCAGTTCCTGACGTGCCCCAAATCATCGAAGACCTTCTGGAGCATAGGCATCCCGATGCTGCCATGAGAAGATCGTCGAAATATTAGATTCTATAAATTTAAAATGCAATTTTTTTTACGTAAGGCATAATGATCATAATTTCGACGACTCGATCACAGATAGATTCAGTTGAGGTTAAGGTAATCTTTCGACATAGACAAAAATAGTTAATTTTGATACTTCCAAAATTTATTCAAAAGAAATTCCATACCAATCATACTTACCCATTATTATTAATACTTTTTTAAGGGAAATCTTTAATTTATCTGTGGTCTTGTATAGTATTTATATGACATTATTAAAATCATGAAAATCTATGAACACAAAAGCTTTAATTGTTATTATACTTATCTATTGTTAAGGGAAATAACGCACCTTGTAATACTTTGTTGTGCATAAGTAAAAGTATTCAAAAGGAAGCTAAATTGAAAAACTTTGATTATAAAAACAATGATTTATTATGTATAAAGCTTTTTCCCAGAATGAGATATCCTTTCCTATATACTCGTGTGGGAAGTCCACTCTTACTTTTCTATTTTTTCGCTGATATACGGCTTCTTATTTCTAGCGATACGTCCATGCAAATTATTTTTCCACAACACTCTCCTAATATTTTCGGGATGGACCGTCTTCTCCAGGTATTGTTCTACTTTCTTGGCTAGTTTTGGTGCGCTCTTTTTCGGATCCTTGTTTATTTCTTTTAAAATCCATCGTTCGTCCCCTGCGGTGAGAATTTTTTTTGAATAATTTCTGCGTTTGTTGGATATTGTTTTATCAGCAGTCCATCTTTTTATTATATACTGAACTGTTGTACGGCTTCTGCCTACAATTTTAGATATTTCTCTTTGTGATTTTCCCTCTTTTTGCAGTTTTATTATCAAACGTCGAATATCACAACTAGTTTGTTTCTTCCTCGGTTCCATTACGTATTTTTTTTTGATATGTCTACTCAAGTAGGAAGATATAACCGTATGAGAACACACTATGGTAGTAACTGAGCTGAAACACGGGATTTTTCTCATGGAACTACCTATTTTTGCAGCTGGACGATTTTGACTGTGAGCCGCTTTTCGGTACTTCCCTCGAATACGTATTTTTTGTTAACTTAGTATGAACTAAAAATAGAATCTTTTAATGTGTTTGTGTAGTGTATGTATCGTGCTACAAAATGAGAAAATATAGTTTGTTACTATTGGTTGTACATTGAATAATAGCAGAAAATGTACGGCTGCTAGTAGGTGGACGATTTTGACTGTGACTAACTGTATAGGTTAGGTAAGTTAAGTTAGTTCCCAGTTGTCATTATATTATCATTTTTGTCATACCTTGCTTATTTTTTGAGGTTTATTTATAAGTGGTGTTTCAATAGAAATGGTTTTATTTAAAAAAAGAGCGCTGAACGCTTGCAATTGCACCAAATAGATATCTTATATATTGTCCATTTAATGCGAGAAGGGATTAAGTTACATTTTTTTCATTTTCAAGTTTAAAATACCTAATTATGTACCTACTTGTTTTACTTATTTCCATTCATGCAAAACATCCCTAAGTGCATCCGAGAGCTATAAAACCCCAAGACAGATACCCGTTTTTTATTAACTACGCTGTCGATTGAATTTACAGTGCAAAAACTCATTTAACCCTCCATTAGGCGCGTTTGCTTGCGACATATAAGAAATGCACAGGCATAGGTCCGCTGGGCCTATGCGCGACTAATGAAGGGTTTTAATAACTTAGATGTTGAAATAAAGCGGCAAAAACATCAAGTGCTAGGTAGGCATTATAGTTGATGAGTTTTTGCACCAACAGTTGACCTTAGAGCCGGAGAAATGACATGTACACCAACTTATATAGAGTAAGCATTCCCCATACCTGCCCATACACCCAAAATTGAATGCAATATGTAAAAAGAGATACCTATATAATAATACCCATATCTTCGCAAAATCCAGAAAATAAACACATATTATCACGATGTATCTTTAGTTGATCATGCGCATTTCTGAGTATTATTATATGTAGCTTTTTCTGTTCCACCCGTTGATCACACAACAACAACACCGCAAGATTGGTTCTGGAAAGAACTATATAAAATATATATTCGCATAAAATATAAATCATATGTGAAACGTCAAAGATTCATTTGTGCCTAATTAGGGATTGAAGTTGGCCTCAAAAATATCAAGATATGCTTGTTCTATATACCTTAGTATATATATCATTTCTCTGCTTAGAGCATGTATATATTACCTGGAGACTGCATGCTATGTTTCTCACTCCAGCGAAAATGTCCCAGAAATCTACCCTATTTGTTAGGCTTTTAGCGGAAAATTCAAATATTTCGTGCCTAATTAGTACGCAACTTCTTACACACGTACAAATAAATAATGGAGTGTGGCTTGTATTCATCACCGCTGTAGAGAAAATCATTTCCTGGCTCATACCTGTCAAACACGTGCGTATTATTTGAAAGTTAGATCAGAATGTCGTAGAATAATTTGTACGGAACAAAACCAGAAAATGTTTTGAGCTTCTGACATAAAATTGAAACACTAATTCTCAAAATTGACACGTCAATTAGGTTTGTTCGTTGGATCTGCACTATTTTGTCTAGGTTAGTGCAGAATGACGTCATAGAACACTCTAGGTTATTTGCATGCAAATTCGAACAACTGTTCGGAGCAGGCACCAACGAACGCTTACTTGGCATTACATTTAAAACACGTGTTTTTGTTTGTCAGTTGATGGGTGGTTGATGGTCAGTTTATATATCTAAATATCATGAATTTTGAAAATAGTAAAGAGGAGCTAATAACAGCATTTAACGATGACGAAAAAATTATAGAATTATTTTATAATTCAAGTTCTAATAGCTCCTCGTCCGATGAAGAGGACGAAAAAAATCTAAAATTTTATTTAAAGGGTCAGAGACACACAGTAAAAGAATATTGTTCAACTGTATGTATTTATATAAACAATACATATAATAGTATCTTATCACTATTTTTACTGTAGATAACTCCTACATATAGCGAAAAGGAATTTATAACCCAGTTCAGGATCAGTCGTA
The DNA here is from genome assembly GCA_949128085.1 of Cetonia aurata. NCBI lineage: Eukaryota > Metazoa > Arthropoda > Insecta > Coleoptera > Scarabaeidae > Cetonia > Cetonia aurata. The sequence goes on along the minus strand of OX421883.1, from coordinate 60,188,109 downwards.
ATCTTTTTGGACAATTAGTTACGAAATTTACAAAGTCGCAATTTTACCAGAAAATATTGCAGTCAGGTCTTTAAAATTGCAGTTGTCTTCAGTTTCAATAATTGAATATATAGTAAATTGATTCATCTTGTAGATAATTCAAGAGAGTGCATTTCACCAGAAAGACATCTGATGACATTTTTGTGGTATGCTGGACATCAAGCATCATTTAGGGATGTGGCAGATAGATTCGACCATAGATAATAAATATATATACGTATAATAGATGTGTACCTCCCATGTAATTTCACGCGGCACGAGCAAAGTTTCAAACCTTTTAAGACTGGTGGCGCGTAGCGTTAGTCAGCAAGAATTATTTCCAATACGCGGGAGATTTGATATTATTTACAATTAAGAAATTTATTGTTTAAATTTTTTTTGCACTTAAATGAATGGGCATAGAAAATAAAATAAAAATTAGAACGAAATCGTTTATTGTGCGCACATAAATACATAACTATACAGTACAAATATTTGCAATACATAAATAACCACAAATTAAAATAAATCGCTTACTTAATACTACTTAATTAAATATATAAGTAATAATAAGGAATAATTATCATAATAATAAATAGTAATCATTGTAATTTAATTAAATTAAGATCATGTGATGAAATTTGTAAATCACCTGTCACATTTTGTATGGTGTACATTCCGTAATTGACAAGGGATCAAATTTGATACGGATTTGCTCATGTTTTCTAACGCTTCATACGGCTTGGTCGTCATAAAATCCTCTATGCGGAGAACCTTGTCTTTTACAAATTTATTTTCAGGCACGCTTCGAGTTTTTGGAAAGATCTTGCTACTTTATATAAGCTGATAGCTTCTGGTGCAACTCCGTCTTTCTTCGCACCTGTTTTATTTGTCATTATTATCAACAATTCTCACCGCTTCATCGTAAATTGGGAATCTCCTTCCAACACTTTTTGTACCAAAACATCCTTACGCGCAGCAATTTTTTAAGCCACCCATTATTGCAAATACGGATATTCACAATTATTACAGCCTTTTCACTCACAAATCACACAGAGATAAAAACAATTTCAAACGATTGAAAACGCACAAATTTCAAAATGACGGATGTGGATAGTTTTCAAAAAATGTTTTTTTGTTGTCGTTGACGACGCGTCATCATACTTCAATCTTATTGGTCAAAAAATCGATACTAGCGCCGAAGCGTTAGTCAGCAAGTACTAAACCGTGCCTACAAGATACAATACAAGGTAAACAGGCGTGGATTCGACCTATCACTTAGTTCTGTTTTTGATATTATAGAAAGATGTATCAATTTTTTGAGCAATCTTGCTCCACAAGTTATTAAGATGCCCACAGAGCCAGAAAAAGAGAGAACGAAATTATATTATTCGGAGAAAGTAGGAATTCCACAAGTATTGGGTTAGCAATTTATAACAGAGACATTTAATATGTATTCGATACGTTGAATTGACAAAATTTAAATTTCCCACAATTATTTTTGGTAACTTCAATAGAAAGACATCAAAATAACTAGTAATTTATATAAAACCATGGGTAATTTCGTGTTTTAATGTTGGTTACTAAGAATAATTGTGGGAAATTTAAATTTTGCCAAGGGAGATGGTACAAAATGTATAGCTATTAAATTCTTTTAGGTTGCATTGATGGTTCTCATATAAAAATCGATAGACCATCAGAAAGATCAGTTGACTACTGCAATCGCAAAGACTACCATTCTGTGATACTACAGGGAGTCTGTAATGAAAAATTAGAATTTATAGATGTTTTTATAGGATATCCCGGGTCGGTACGCGATGCACGTGTATTTAGGAATTCCCCTTTATTTGGCATGTTAAATATTGTTTGCGCTGGTATGTGCATATTTTGTTGTATATTACAGTTTTTATAATATTTAAATTTAAGGCGGATATTTATTAGGTGATAGTGCCTACCCGTTGTCACAACATTTGTTGGTACCATATAGAGATAACGGGCATTTGTCGCCAGCACAAAAATATTTTAACAAAAAACACAGTTCCGCACGTGTATCTATTGAACATGCATTTGGAATCCTAAAGCAACGTTTCAGACAACTGTACCATGTTAAATTACGAGACCAAAAAAGGATATCTCATTTTATCACAGCATGTTGTGTCCTGCACAATATGACTGACAAGGAAGATTTGGCAGATGTTGATCAAATGGTTGAAGAAGATGATCAACCACTAGAAGAACAGGACTATGTTCGAAGAAATGATAATATAGGTGCCAACATAAGAAATGAAGTATGTCAGCAACTGTATGAAAACCGATAATAAGATGTAGATACATATATGAATTTTTATTGCTAAAATTTTGTTAAAGTGTGTTAATCAAAATAAACACATACACATTTGGCCAGTGAACATTTATAATCGGGGAAAAAACCTATGCATAATAACTAATAACCCACCGTAGTTGCCGAGCATTGTAAATCCACACACGCGGATGGGATTGGGGAGTACAAATTATCGGCACGATTTGGTAACGTGCTAGTAGTAAAACTCAGGAAGTCGCACTTGAAGTGATACAATAATATACCTGTATATTCACTCATCAACGATTTTTATTTGCAAAATCTACTAGTACATTTATAATTATTATATCTGGTTGAACCACAAAGACTTATTATCATTATTATGTAGATGTATTCAGAAACAAGAATTAATTGAACAAATAAAAATAATTTTTTAATGAAAAAATATATTAATATACTTATTCTTTATCAATAATTTTTTTTAACAATTCATTTCTTATTTTTATTTGTTCAATTAATTCTTGTTTCTGTACACATCTACGCTCTTCACATTCTTTTCTCCACTGAAATTTCTCTTCAAGTAACTTTACTTTTCTTTCTTCTTGTTTCCGAAGCTCCTTCAGTTCATTAACAGTGCTTCTAGAAGTTTTCTTTTTTAAAGTCTCAACAGCACGTGTTGTAGTTTCCCTTGGAATTTCTGGAGACACTGCTCTGTAATACAACTACATTAATAATAGAAAACTATATATATATATAAAAAAAATACAAGGAGTATTTGCCGTTAGGGATAAGCTCAATGAAGAAACTCCAATTTCTCTTGGGGAATCCGGCAAAAAAAAAAAAAAAAAAAATGTTGCCGGATTTCCCAAGAGAAATTGGAGTTTCTTCATTGAGTATATATATATGCCTACCTATTATTTACAACCTCGGAATCATCATTATCAAAAGTTTGCTGCTCACCATGTGTAATGCTCTGGTAACTTGCATCTGTTAATGATTCTGTTACGCTAATATTTGATTGCTGTTCGGCATGTAATCCTACATATCTCTGGCTGCTTTCATGTATCTTTGAACTTATATTAGCTGTCAACAACCTAAAGTGAGAATATATATACATTTATGTAAATCAACATATTTTTTTATACATACATCTCAGAGTCTGGTATAGTATTTTCTTTATTACTTAAAGATGATACCGTACAGATTGGTTTTATACTGTGCCGTGGTAGTAAGATATCTGCAAGCTCTCTACAACGCAGCAGAGTTAATACTAGAATATTTTATTAAATGTTTATTACCTTTCATATGGGCAATATCGTCTTCCTCTACCAGTAGACCTTTTATTGACGAGAAAATTTTTGTATGATCGTTCCAGCGACTTCCATTTATTTTCGATTTGTGCCGCAGAGTATAAGTAATTTTTATGGAGCATTTCATCCTTAATAATCTCCCACATCCGTTTCATACTTTTTATTTTTCTGTTTTCCACTAAAATTTTATTATCTTTATACAATGTTATCAGTAATTTAGTTTCTGGATCATGCCATTCTGCATTTTCAGAAGCCCTAGAATTTGCCATATCCAACCTATGCGGTGAAAGTTTAACTAATTGGCCGTCATCGAGCCACATTTGATCTTCTGCCTCAATATTTACATGAGATTTTGGTATTTGTATAATATTATGTGAACCATCTAAAAATAATGATAAACATAATTCATTATATAATTTGTAATAAAATATCTACCTAATATTTCATATAAATAATATTGATTCTGTTCAAGAGGATTACCCTCTTCGTCCAAGATAATTCTAGCCTCCATTTTTCTATTTGTATACGTTCTGCTTTACACTACTTTACTCCTACTCCAGACCTAGAGCAACAATAGCTGCATGAAACTGCACTAGTTCACCTGCTCTAAATTGCACAAAATCCAACGAACAGAATCGACGGTACCCGACGAACGCAATTTGCTTGCACTGACTGCTCTTAACCGTTCAGAGCAGCAAGTGCAGATCCAACGAACAAACCTATATAAGTCAAAGTGAAAAAATCTTGATGTGTCCAAATTAATGGCCGCCACATGCTCTAAGCAGCTGAGCGTGTTTGACACGAGGTTATGTTTGGTGTTATTTTCGGTTTTATAGTAGACAGGGTAGACTTTTATTTCAGTTCTTTTTAGTGTTTAGTTCCTTACAACATCAATTTATTCAATTAAAATAACCATGTTCATTTGATTTTAGTGTTGATTACAAAAAGTCATTAAAGTAGCATCTCTGTCATAACCGAATTGCGCCAAAAATCACTAAAATGTGATTTTCCTTGAAAACAATTAATGTAGTGTGACAATTTAACGCTTTGTTTCAGTATTTTTTTGTGATGACATATCCTAAAAATTACATGTGTTTTTTTTATATAAATTAAGAAACATTCATCAATACATTTCCAGAAAATCTTAAAGCATTTGTTAGTCCACAAAGTAAGTACCATCGGCTGCATAGAAAACTAGTAGATACAGCTTAACAGTCGATGTTCCCGAATATTTGAAAATTTTGCTGTGTACTGTGCATGTACGTTGTACCTATAATTAGTATCTTGTAAGCGCCAACTTAAATCGTAATTTCATAAAAAATACACACAAACTTTTTATATTGCCTTCTATTAGAATTTTAGATAAATGTTTTTAAATTATAGATCGTTCAGGTTTGCATTGACAGTGCAATCTATTCGTATATCAATCTCCCATAAGTTCAATACTGTCAACTGAACTTGAACGATTTATAACCTATAAATTCATACCTGGATGGCTGGATGCTATAATCATTATAAATAATTAACTAATCTAAAATATTACAATAATTGTGCGTTAGAGTATAGGGTTCGAAGTCTTAAAATTAAACATGATGTTATTTATAATTAACCGAATAAAAATTAAAACAAATACAGAGGAACTAGTAAGTTTTATATACAATTTTGGTTTCGAAATTCTACTGTTGTACAATGAAATCACTTAACTTAATAAATAAGATCATAGACACTGGCAAAATATATTAGGATATAAAGTGAAACTATGGGACTAAGCTTCCGTTTCTTCATCGTCTTCATTCCGCAACTCTTCGGGTGTTCTTAGATCAATGGCGAACTTCTTTTTCGCCAACTCGGGGTTATCTTTATTCTCTTCTTTTATTCTATTGCCGTATTCCTGGAAGGCGGCCGCTAGTGCGTACGTTATTTGCCGCGCTTGAAGTTTGGAATCGCACACGAACGCGTGACAAACGAAAGGCACGACTCCATCTTTGATTTCGTTGCTGGTAACGACGATCATCGAAAATACCCTCGTGTATATTAAATCCTGTACTCCGTAGGAGATCGCGTCCACGCTAAAGCTCTGCGGGGCTGGTTCATTCGATTTGTGCTTAGATTTAAACTTTAAACCATCCCTGGATATAGTGATGCTGACCACCGGTAATATCACATTGGGTGGTAAGTTTTTGGCGCTGTTTACTAGCGCATCGACTGGCCTTCGAGTGTGTTTGATTCCCCATAGCCCTTTAGCCGGTTTCTGGCCTGAAACACGTTAAGATTTAAGGAATATTTAATGAGAGTGACGAAATATTACATGCGTTTAATATTAGTAATAAGTTATGCAGAGTTAACAGGAAGTTTTGAAGGTACAAAAGGATTGAGGCAGGGCGATCCCTTGTCCACCATGCTTCTATAGAATCGGTATGTATGAAAAGTCAAATACAAACCAAGAAAAGTATAATATACATATATTCTCGGAGCCCTCAAATGATTGCATACGGATGATATACATGAAGAAAGGGAATTTGTTGAAGTGTTAAGCAGATTTGAAAGAGAAGCAACTACCATAAGTTTGAACATCAATTATGAAAATACTAAATATATGGAATTAGGAGCAAAAATAAGTTAAGTTTGCAATAAGATCAAGAGTTAAAAAGGGTGGAGATAGAAAAAGTGAATAGTTTTATATATTTGAGATCAACAATCGACAAGCTTTTTACAGTAGATAATGTGTGTCTCACGACAAAATATGTCGAGGGACACACACGTTGTCCGGACTAGGGTTAATTAAATACTTCTAAAATTAAAAAGTAAATAACGACGTTACTTTCGAAACAATTACGCATTTAGTGTTACTGATTTAGAATTTATTAATCTACGCATAAAAATTGTTGCGTTAATACTTATAAAAATGCCGATCTATTCACTGAAGTCAAATATTAAATTGTAAATTTCTTTAATTACTCCCCTAGAGTATCTAAAATTACTTTCTGAGCTAAAATAACTAGAAAGTAATATTTATAAATTAAAATTAAAAATTTGAAATATAGGGTTTACCGGCAAGCGTTAAACTTGACTTAGAAGTACCATAATTACTAAAGGGTTTTCCAATAAGAGGTGTTATTTTGACATTCAAAGAAAAATGCCGTTTTTTAATATAAATGTTCGGATGTTTATTTCATTATAAAGAGGAACGTATGCCGTCAATAGTGGAAAATAACATCAGACAAATGACCACCACGACCACGCCTACAGGACCATATCCTTTTCATGAAATTTTCCATAACCAAATCGCAAAGTAGCTGCCCTATGTTCTCGATAGTCTCACGAATTCCATCTTTGAGGTCTTGAATCGACGCTGGGCTGTTGGCGTAGACCTTCTCTTTCATGTGGCCCCAAAGGAAGAAGTCGCAAGGTGTTAAATTACAAGATCTCGGTGGCCAATTGTGATAACCTCTTCGAGAGATAACACGGTCCGGAAACTTTTCCCGTAAAAGATCAATGGTTTCGTTGCTTGTGTGGCACGTACCGCCGTCTTGTTGAAAGTAAACGTTGTCCAGATCAATACCATCCAATTCCGGCCATAAAAAATCATTAATCATCTCTCGATAGCGCAATCCAGTCACCGTAACTGTTGCTCCAGCCTCATTTTCGAAAAAGTAAGGTCCAATGACTCCGCCGGACCATAAACCGCACCAAACAGTCACACGTTGAGGATAGAGAGGTTTTTCAACAATAACTCTTGGGTTTTCCGAGTCCCAGATGCGACAATTTTGCTTGTTGACGAAGCCACCGAGGTGGAAATGGGCCTCATCACTAAAGATGATTTTTCGACGGAATTCCGTATCATTTTCATGCATTTCAACCACCCAATCAGCAAAGACACGACGTTGTTGATGATCGGCCGGCTTGAGTTCTTGTGTTAACTGAACTTTATAAGCCTTAAGACCCAAATCTTTTTGCAAAATACGGTGTAATGACGTTTGTGGAATGCGTAATTCCAAAGAACGACGAGGAATGGACAAACCTGGGTTTTCTTCAACACTTTCGGCTACAGCAGCAATATTCTCGGCTGTTCTTGAGCGACGTGCACGGGTTTTATTCTTCACATCACTAAGTTGTCCCGACAGCTCGAATTTTTCCACCAATTTCTGTATTGCGGTCCGACAAGGTGCTTCACGACGACCCAAAAATGTTCGAGTTTTACGAACCGTATCTGCCAAATTTTCACCATTTGTATAGTGAATTTTAATAATTGTATCGTTCCATTTTTATTAATGGCGTAGTTTCTACTTGTCAAATGTCAAAAAATGACAGCTACAAAAGTGACATCTACCGAAATAGCGGGCTATTCAAAATAACACCTCTTATTGGAGAACCCTTTACTTTCACGTGTCTTTATTACCAATTTCAAACAAATAATGTACATATTTGTATTTTAATCGGATCATCGGCTTATTGTTAGCATGTATATATTACCTGGAGACTGCAACTTGAACCTGGAAGACATGTCGCGGCGATATTTGTTAGGATCTTTTTTCTGATGGTTAGGCAATTTAATATACACCAATAAAGTTGGTGCATTTGTTGGTGGTATGGTGGTATTACGAATTAGTTATTTCTAGTTATAGAGTTCTGGTAGAGTGTATATTTTCTGTTTTTTGCAAATTATTGTACGATTTTTGATGTAGCTTTCTTTTAGAAGAGAAATCGTACCACCCTTCTCTACGATCGTACCCTTGGATACTGCTCACAATACGCGACAAAGTAACGATATCAAGATCGCAGTTAGTGACAATTAAAAACATTAGATAATTATATCCATAGATAATAAATATATACGTATCTGTCAGTATTTTGAATAACGTTATAGTTTCCAGTATGTTGTCCACCATTAAATACATGCTTTTCTGCTATAACTGTAATTTTTAATATGAGGACATTTTCTAGAGGGCTATTTTTTTTTTCAAGGTCCGATCGGTCGTGAAAGTAGATGGGCAATTCAGAATAAGCGAAGAGGAATGTTGTCATCAGGCATTGTTCTTCTTCATGACAACGCTCGGCCCCATACTGCAAATGCAACAAAGAACCTCCTGTAGCGTTTTGGATGGGAAGTATTCGATCACCCTCCATACAGCCCGGACTTAGCTCCTTCCGATTTTCATCTGTTTCCTCGCTTGAAAAAGAGCTTAGGTGGACACCATTTTGCTGAGCTGCACACCAGCGTACAAACTTGGATGAAAGCACAGGCGGCTACCTTCTATGGAGAAGGGATTGAAAAGTTGATACCACGCTACGAAAAATGCCTACATCGGAACGGCGACTATGTAGAGAAGTAGATGGGAGGTGTATCTAAATGTTACAAATAAAACATGTTTGAATTTCACTGTGGTTTTAATTTCACGACCGATCGGACCTTGAAAAAAAAATAGCCCTCGTATGTTAAAAAAATGTTATTTAATAGTACGGATGTGTTTGACAGGTATGAGCGAGGTATGCGTGTTTTATAAGTTGCATACCAATCAGGCGAACTATTTTAATTTTCCGTTGAAAGCCTAACAAATATGGTGGATTTTTGAGACATTCCCCCTGGAGTGGGGAACCTAGCATACAGTTTCCAGGTAATATATTGTTGTCACCCTTATAAAATAAGAATCGATATAAGTAAGATGTAATGCTGTGTCGGCATATTATATTATATAAAAGCCGCAAGCGCGAATGCCTCCGGGTTAGTCACTTTTCAGCCGTAAGACATACCGTCAGGTATACGTCGCTACCCTAGATGTGTAAGTAATTATACCATTGTGTTACGGAGATCACTATATAATAAAAGCTGCCTTGGTGTCAGAAAACTTTTGTTTTTAAAAAAAAAACCCTAATTGTGCCAAGGAATACGACAATATACATTTTTTATAACGACGTCTTTTTCTTCCTTTTTTTTCAATAATAAAAATGCACCTATTATAATTACAAACCCAAACACCATACATGCTTCAACTTCGTCAGAATCCATAACTACAAAAATGAAAATAACAGCTGAGTAATTGCCAGTTACCAGTTGGGAGAACATGATAAACACGATTTTCTGTAGAGAAATATACATATTTCAAATTCTTAATTTAAATTTATAAATGTTACTTTTTAGTTGTTAATGATTGTACAAGCTATATACTTAGGCATTCATAACATTGGTATTAATAATTAAATGTTCTGTCCAATCATTTATTTTTAAAAAATCCTGTGTCTACCGGTTTCGGCTTATTGCCATCTTCTGGACACACAGTACGTCTAAAAGGAACTAGGTGCTACGTCAAATAAATTTGTATAGGTATACATTAATATTAAGAATTTTCAAATTACTATAACATATAGTCCCTAATGGTCCATTTGCGAACACATCACGATAACCTTTAAGTTTTAAATAATTTTAACCTGTTTTGTAGTGTTTTGTAATTTTCTTGTGCGTCGTCTATATGTTATAGTAATTTGAAAATTCTTAATATTAATGTATACCTATACAAATTTATTTGACGTAGCACCTAGTTCCTTTTAGACGTACTGTGTGTCCAGAAGATGGCAATACGCCGAAACCGGTAGACACAGGATTTTTTAAAAATAAATGATTGGACAGAACATTTAATTATTAATACCAATTCCAACCAATCAAAACTTTCATCAACTATATTAATAACATTGGTATCCCGTTTCTCTCCATTATAATGATATAATACCTTTGAAATTTTACTAGTTTAATTTTTTGATGTCACTTATATTTTGTATTTTCTAGTATTATGACTCATGTGGATTCTTAACTGTACTATATTTTTTTGTAATTTTTTAATTAGTTATGCTTTCTATAAATTCTGGCTAGTTAAAATTGTAAGGATTAAAGTGATATTTTCTTATTTTCGCCCAGCAACATGGACCGTCGTCAAATGTTACATTTCATAAGGTTACTTAGACCATCATGGAGGTATCATTATCCTTCCAGTGTTAATGGCGCTTCCTAATCTATTTACAGATGACGCAGCTAAATTACTATTACAACTCTTCAACATTTTAAGCTAATTCAATGAACTAAAATGTGTGCAGGACATCAATATTTATTTCTAACGAGTTAACCACCATAAATTACTTTTTCTTGTTTTCAATGATTATTGCAAACGCAATACTTAGTCTTAATTTCAAATTAGTTCTTATAGTTCATTTAATGTTTTTTTTTTGCTCTGGACGTCCAGGTAATTTACGTTTAGATCTTGCAATTACCGATTTTAGAATATTATGTCAATTTTTAGAATCTAAAACGAGGTATCTATATATTTTTGTATTTGTATGTTTTGACAATTTGTCGCTGTTCGGATGTTTTAATTTTTCTTAGGGATATTCTGTAGATAAAAAATGCTGGATTAAATAATTTATGTAAATATAATTCGATAAGTCACTAACAATAATACCTTTATAGTTGCAAAATAAATATTTTTTACTCCAATTCTGCATAATCGAAGTCACTAGATCTCTAGATTAGATTAACTAAGTACATAATCATGTAAACACAAATGGCTAAATGATTGATAATGGATTATTTATGGATATTGAAACGAAACTAATATTATTAGGTAATTTGTCGTTCATTGTATGTAACATTTTATTTTTCTTTACAATATTAAAAAAACTTAAAAAAGAATAGTAAAAAGATTACAAAAATCATTTGAATCGAGTAATGATTAAAATTATCACTGACGATAATGTGGAATTTGCAAGCAATTCTAAATAAAATTCATTTTTACTACACGGTCTATTAAAAACAAGTTCTGACTCATTTAAATTAAAAATCCATGGATAAAATAAGTATTGTATATATTGAGCGAATATTATCATGCAATTGTTGTATTTTCATTGCAAATTTTCTACTGCACCTACTCTTTTACTCATTTATCAAAGAATTTGTTAAAATTGCCATTCTTAATAGTACCAGCATATTTGATCAAAAGAATTAGAATTAATTGTAATTGTAATATCTCTGTTACTACGTCCAAATGCTTTAGTAAGGTACTGAAAACGTTTTTCGTTTTTTGAAATTTGTTTACTTCAAATTTTCATGGTCCATCGATGTAGGATAGAAATTTACGAAGTTTGATAAGTAATAGTAAACTAGCTAACACGTGAGAAAACTCTGCAGTCCGGAAAGTTGCGCAACGAAGTTGTAAGTAAGTTATTGACATAAGTAATACGAAATGTTTTCTTGTTTTGCATGTAGTTTTCATTTTCCTAGAACATGTCAACATTCTCAAACAATCTGTGTGCTCAATTTCCTTTTGTGATGGTTGTCGACCATCAAACCAGTCAATGCAAAGGTATCTTGTCTTACGTCGCTGCAGCTTCTGTCACACGCTTATTCTATAAATTGTGTGGTATACACAAAGCGGCCAAGATTTAATAATATTTAATAATAAAGTGAGATTTACGATGGGCAAAAGGCAAATATTCATTCACTGAATGATTTCCATTTACTTTGCACCTTATTGCATCGTATGCCGTTCTATGCACCCTATTGCGTCGTATGCCGAACTTTATTCATCCTTATTATGGACAGCTGTATCCAGTTGCCTACATTGATATACAGTCTGTCCATCCGGGGACTTGGCAAGAGAAAAAAAAATATTACAGAATTTATGACAAAATGTTATTCTTTATAAAAAGTTCTGCTTGGTGCATAAATAACTTAAATTTAGATAACATAAAAATGCTTCCAGCGAGAAGTACCATTTATTGCATCTTGAGTTTACTCTTAGTAGAGAAAGTTCATTAAAAACATAAAATTAGTTAAAATACAAAATTTCATGTTTAAATTTAGATTGTTATGGTTGTATGTTGCATAATTTAATCTTGTTGATCAAAGGTTGTTGTTTTGTCATTGTATTGTATTGAACTGTCAAATGTCATTTGGTGAAGACTTTTTACTTTAGTTATTTCCACTTGGTTTTACAAAATGTTAACCATTGAAGAATGTTAGACATGTTTTATGAAAAATTTCCAAGAACTGGTATCGTGCGAAGCACTGAGCATGCTTGTACATAAATCTGATTTAACTCCATCTGTAGCGGCTGTTAAGAAACCTAAGAAAAAATACAACGAAGGCGGTACAACTACATTTTTGGCGTTAGATTCAGTAATAGAAACACCAAAGTTATTTTTATGGAAACGATCACAAAGATTGAATATTAGTCAAAGTCATTTGCAAAGAACTTATAGAGAAAACAAAGTTCGGTCCCCAAGCTCCGACATACACTTGAAAATGGAGATGAAGAAAAGCGATTGGATTTTTGTTTCTGGGTTGATGAAAATTACCTTTGTTGACTTTCACAGATTTTACTCATGAATTAACAATTCAAAAAAGCGAGTATTTTGAAAATATTGATATAAAATGTTTACTTAATGTTCTTTAAACTAGTTTTTATAAATTTTGTGGAGGACGTTATCAAATCATTGAACCATTCAATGTAATTATTATTTAGGGAGATAACTGATAAGATTACTAGATATTAAGATTATAGTTACCACGCCACATTCAGATATGAGAGCATTCAAAATCCTTCAATTAATTCTATATTCGTTTTAGAAGCAGTAAAGTTAGATTTATATAAAGTTAAATATAACTATAACAACTTCAGTGTTTAAAATTAATAACCATAATATTTTTACATGACGTTCCTTTTCGTTTATCCATTATAATTATTTTTACCTAAATATTTAACGTCAAACGTTATGGGCAACTCTTTCGCGGATAATACCACATCACCCATTGTGTTAGTTATTTACCGGAAACTTGTGGACACCGTGCAAAACACTAAGTCCAATGCTAACGTTACGTTCGATTTTTCACCTGTACAACACAAACCTCGCGCTTCTACTACTGATACGGTCGCATCTGACATATTCAAGGTCCCCCCACTACCAACCGCAAATAGATATCCCTTAATAATTACCGGTAAACACTAACCGTGTCCGAAACTTCGAAAAATGTGTCATTCGAACAGATACCCACAGATATTTTATATATGTATGCGCACGACGATTAACTAATAAGTATATTTGGTGTAGGTACACGTTTAAAAATTCGTTTCTAAATGTTATTATGAGACGGTTATTATTAATAATTCCATATGATATGTAAGTATGCGTTTGATAACAACGGATTTGGTTACCTGGTTCTATGTGCGTATATGTACTATATCGCATCTTGGTATCTGATAAGATAAAGTGTCCCGTCATGAAATACAATGCACCTGATTACAACAGTCTGTCTAGTTTTCAAAACTTTTTACGTTTGTATGTTTTGATTATACAGGGTGTTTTGAAACATCGTTTAAAGATTTTAAGGGCATGTAGTACGATCGAAAATAAGGTTAAAAGTCATAATAAACATATGTTCACAAATCAACCGTTTACGAGATAACAGCGAGTGTTCCTAGTAGTACATGGATATAACATATCCCAGTAAACAGGTGCTTATCAGCTATTGTTTTATGACAGTTTAATTTGACGTTTTGTGCAATTTGTAGCAATTACAATGGTTGCGTATTCTAATGCTGAAATGAGCGATATGTGTTCATGTACGGTCGTGCTAATGGGAATTCTTTACAAGCACGTCGCTTCTATGCTGAAACGTTTCCTGATCGCCAACTGCCTTATCATGTGATGTTTCAGACGGTGTTTCAACGACTAAGAGAAACTGGTTCGTTTGACGGCAGAGATTAGCATGTACTCCACAGATAGAAGATCGAATTTTTAATATTATTGATGAAAATCCCGAAACTAGTGTTAGAAGAATTTCGACTCAAGTGGGTGTAAGCAGCAATCTTGTTTGGAGAACTCTTCATGAGCAACGCCTATACCCCTACCATATCCAACGGGTACAAGCCCTTACTGCTCCGGATTATCAAGCGAGAAGGGCTTTCTGCGAGTGGTTTTTGCGAACAGCTGCTGATCGGCCAGATTTCGCTGAAAACATCCTTTTCACTGATGAAGCTGGTTTTACTAAAAATGGAATATTTAATTTCCACAACAATCACGTTTGGTGTGACGAGAATCCTCATGCTACCGTTGAAGCTCGGCACCAGCAACGTTTCTCTCTAAACATCTGGTTAGGCATGATAGGGGAACAGTTGTTAGGACCGATTGTTTTGCCACAACGCTTAACAGGTCCTGCATACCTCGAGTTCTTGGAAAATACTTTACCTGAACTTTTGGAAGATTTACCATAAATCTAAGACTGAACCTCTGGTTTATGCAAGATGGAGCTCCACCGCACTTTACGCGTGCTGTTAGGGAACATCTTAACAATGAATTTCCTGGGAGATGGATAGGGCGAGCAGGTCCCATTGCTTGGCCTCCAAGGTCTCCCGATCTAAATCCGTTGGACTTTAGTATCTGGGGTTATTTGAAAAGTTTAGTGTACCTACGCAACACCGGTAAACGATCTTCCAGAGTTGCGCCAACGAATAGAACACTGTTGCCAGATAATACGAGAAAAACCCTTGTTTTTTGAAAGAGTGCGCGCTTCCTTTGAAAGCAGATGTAGATCCTGTGTCGAAATGGAAGGACGTCATTTTGAACATCTTCTTTAGTTATAATCTATTTTATGTTAAAATACAATAACATCTTAATAAAAACCGCTAAAGCAAACTTATTCTGCATTTGCGATAAAATTGCTGTTATCTCGTAAACAGTTAATTTGTGGACATATGTTTATTATGACTTTTAACCTTATTTTCGATCGTACTACATGCCCTTAAAATCTTTAAACGATGTTTCAAAACACCCTGTATGTCCTGTATTATCATTGATATCAGTGATAATGCAGGACACGTAATAAAAAAATATAAACGTTAAAGGTTTTGAAAAATTAATTTAGCTAAAATGCATTTAGAAGATCTAAGCAATGTCATACAGACCAATTTAGTTAGGATGGTTTAAAACAAATATATTCCCTTTGTTTGCTCGCTTTTGCGTTTCTTTTTATGGAAAAGATTTGTCATTCATCTTAAAATAAATTTAGTGTTTTTCTTTTAAATTTAGAATAAGATACATAATAGCCCTTAAAAGTGATCTTTCTGCTCTATATATCTATAAGATTCAATACATACCAGAATATCAAAAAAAAAATAGTCATACTTTTGGTGAAATACAAAAAAATGCAATGAAATTTTGACAGTTGGTTTTATTATAAAAGTTAATTGATATTATTATGCTATAAATACTTATGAAGTACACGCATGACTAATATCAAAGTCAATAGAAGACGATTTCCTAGATACCGAAAGAGTAGTTAACAATGCTACCACAAACTCAATTATTGAGTTTGAAGCAGTGGCGGCTCGTTTATTATTTTTAATAAAATAAGTAGCGTTTATTATGTATTGAAATAATGTTATTTTAGTATATAAGCAGCGGTTATATACTAAAATAAAGCAATTTTGCAAAAAAATATATAATCAATAGTATATTTATTCATTACTTAATTTAAAAATGCAAACAAATTTCCAATAATACGCGAAATTTTACTGTACGCACATTAATAGCAAGCGATTTGGCTCCGCACCGATGATTAATGCCATGACTGAAAGCAATGTGTCTCCGTAAGTGCACGTGCACTTTATACGGCAAGTACGTATGGTTGGAGACTTGCCGCCGCGGTGAGATCCCACCCGATCGGCATGTTGTGTTATCGGTCGTAAAACGTTGCTACGCAACTGCCCATGCGACTCCCAGCTCCCAGTACTAATAACTTAAGAAGCGTTGGGTGAGTTTTGTTAGGTTACGCACACAAAATGGATAAAATGAACGAAATTAGAATTTGCCAAGATATTGTCCACTGGTTGGTAACAAATTCTTTTAGTTGTTTAAACAAAGAGACGAAAATACACATCGTACAAAACATTGAGAATCCACGGCCTAATTTATCCGTAGTATCTAACTACGGCAACCGGCAAAATCGTGGTTTTAGTTCATTATGGTACACTAAATGTGGTTGGTGAACTGGTTCAATTGAACGGGAAAGATTATTTTGTTGGCCATGTCTACTTTTTTGTAACCAAACCGAAACGTGGTCGAAATTGGGTTATACAAATTTAAAAAATCTACCGCGCGCTATTGAACGGCATTCTAAGTCTAAAGAATCATCGAATTTCATCGTTGTGCAAATTTAAATTATTTAGAAAACAAAATATTGCTGCTGCTGTAGACAGCGCGCGCAAAGCTGCAATTATTACCTATAATAATGAAGTTAGAGAAAACTGCAAAAATTTAAGAAAATTAATAGACGTAACAATATTTTTAGCATCACGAGATTTAGCTTTTCGGTGACACAATGAGACTTCAGATTCTTTTAACCGTGGAAATTATAAAGAATTACTCGAACACTTTAGTAAATATGAACCTATAGTTTTAATAAATTTGTTAGTAGTAATATTTTTTCGGGTACATCTAAATCTATACAAAATGATTTAATAGATTATATTTCTTTTGTATTAAAACAAGAAATAGATACAAAAATTAAAGAAGCTCCGTTTTTTTCTTGGCAAGTAGATGAAACCACAGATATTTACTGTAAGTCTCAATTATCAATCATATTACGTTATGTCAAGAGCGGTGAAGTTATTGAAAGATTTGTGGGTTTTTTTGACGTATCATTCGGTCGAACAGCTGAAGATTTATTTAACCTTTTATCAAATAACAACGAAAAATATAATTTAAAAAAAAATTAGTCGCTCAAACATATGATGGTGCATCTGTTATGGCAGGGCATACAAAGTAAAAAAAAAAGAACAATTGCACCTCTTTTTGTACATTGTCATGCTCATGCCTTAAATTTAGTTTTGAGTAAAGCTTGTAATATATACAAAGAATCTACAATTTTCTTTTCTAATTTAATTGTTATTGTTTTTAGAGTTTATTTTTAGTTTATTATTATGTTTATCAAGAGTTTATTTTTACGTTTTTATTACCTTTTTACCTATCACCTCATCCATTTTCCTATCCAGGCAAGATTTCACTCTCCTCTACGTGGTTCTTGCTAGACAATAATTTATATTTTATTTTAAAAATATAATTTATTGACTGAGAAGGGTTACTTAGGCTACAGTAGCCTCCCTTGAACAAAACGTCACGAGCCGCCATTGGTTTGAAGCTTCTGCAGTCGATAAAAGTCTGCCTAGAAGGAAGGATAATTACATCCATAATCAACGAGGCTACTATCGAAGTGAAGGCGATGCGATGAGTTTTGTCTCCTTCACTATGGGCTACCCTAATACTGCAAACTGTACAAAATACTATAGACAACAGTTGGAACAAGAGCGATTATATTATGAGTCAATGCTCAGAAAACACATATCACGTTTATGAGAAAAAGAATGCTAGAAGGTTTACAACCACTAGTGTTAGGTGGTAAAAGGAACATATTCCATAGGTCAAAGAAGCAAAATATCTGGGGGTATAGTTGGATCAAAGCTTACATGGAACACACACATCTAAAAAACAACCTCCAAAGCCTTTACTCTCCTAAACAGGTACCGCACCGTTCTGTGGCAAGGTTGTGTGAGAAAAATTGGGGCCTCAGTCAAAAAATGACTCTGTGATTTTATTTATATACATGGAACTGCAAGTTATAGCTTGGTCGGGCTTAATATCGGTATATCTTGTTCTGACTGTAGCACTTAGTTTTTATTACTATATTGTATTATATTTGTCCTCGTCAAACACATACAAAAGGGGGCAACCCTAATACGCACCAACAAGTGATCCAAAGAGAAGCGAGCAAGCGCTTGAAGATCGCTATTAATCAAGGAAACTGCATTACAAATATTACTTCTTGGAAGACAGAAATATATCTGACCAAAAATTTATAACCACTAACTCAAGTACTTGTATTTATATTATGATTATATTTGTCTCGGTCATTGTGTAGAAGTGCAAAGTAAAACGTTTGGTTTATTTATTGCCCATAAAATATAATTAAAAGAAATATTCTTGTACGCCTAACACCTGCGCAAAAACGAACCGCGTAACTTGAAGTTAATAGTCCTTTACATGATTTATTTCTTATTAGTTAAAATGCAACGTTTCATTTATATAGTATTAGCGCAACATCATAAAAGAAAGGAATATTGTAATTTATTTCTATAATGTTGTTTACGGGCGCCTCTTTTCTGCAAAAATATTGAAAAAAGTACGATAGAAACTCTTAGTTCTTAAGAAAGTTAATAGCTAATCACCTTTCAAATGACAATACGCAGAAAACAAAAAATTCAGTAGCATTGAAATATATTAAAACGGGGGCTTTAAAGAGTGTTTTCGAAAACGACCAATGGGGCACTGCAATCGTTTATAATTCATTTTCCTTCTTATGCGATGTTATTCCTAAAAATGTCGTTTTTAATTTTTAAATATTGTACTATAGCTGTCAGTGTTCGGATTACGCAACAGAAACACAGAGGGCGCTAGAAGGAAAAAATGTTCTAATAATATCTATTTCTAGCACATATCCTATTCCGTATACGATACAAACAGTATCCAGTCCACTGAGTAATAAATCCGGCAGCAGAGGCAATAAGCATTGCTCATACACTCATTTCAATGATTCAGCAACAAAGGAAACCGTCACGACAATTTGTCACGCTCACTGTTAGCTTATAACTGAACACGCCGACTACAGATCCCTTCTGATTTCCAAAAACAATTTAACACTCCGTCGTTATTATTAATAATTAAAATACGTAATTTAGCAGGACGAATCCTTACATTGCTACTTAGGTTTGGATTTGTTTGAAAGTTACAAAAATCATTGTTTTTCCAAACTTATGTTTCGGTTTACACGCTTACTAAATAAAATTAAAAGCCCAAAGCAGGGCATTTCCGAGAACAGCGGTCGTATCTAGATATATTCCAATAAATTATGTTTATCTGTTGATCCTCGCCTTTTAAAGCGCCCTCTTAATGGCAGTAATCCACCTAAGCTTGTGTTTATATAAAGAATTGGTTGATAATAAAATCAACATTGATAACCTGGAACTACACAAAAAAAAAGTAACATTCCCGAAAGAATTAAATGCTTTCGAAAGCATTTATAGCAAAAGAGAGTCGAAAAATTTATTGAATCGGGAACATGCCTCGTTGCACCATTCGGTGCTGATAGATTTATTAGGGTAAAAACGCATTTCTTTAAAAAAAAATTCACTGAATATCGAATTTTAATATTTTCAATATGAAATTATTTTTGATTAGCTAGTAATAGCGATTTATGTATACAGTTATTTACCTGTTAGAATATAGTACATATAAATCGTTACAAATCCATAACAGTGTGTGAACTCACGAACGGCGCGCTTTTCGTGAACGCCTTTGAGCAATCCGGCTATACGATTAAATTCCAAGTGTGCTTTTCACTATTTTCCTCTTTGTTAAAAAGGTTCTCATGTTAGATTACAGCGTTCAGTAACTTAATTACGCATTCGTGTCTTAACCAACAAATTTGTACCAATATGGAGCAATATTATGAAAAAAAAAAATATTTACGAAAGCCACATATGATCGGATGTTTATGAATGTGTTTGTGTATACATATACTATCGTTATCTTTCAGTTCATTAATCTTTTTTTTAAATGTAAATTAAACAGCGCTAAGATATTAAAGAGTTGTAAGTACCTATGTATGTACCTACCCAGATTAGTGCCGTGTACGTAATTCACGTTTAGAGCTGAAATTGCACTGAGAATTTTATATGATTATTGTTTAATATTTTCTGTACATTCATTGTATACGTAACAATGGTAGGTAAAACATACATGCGTTGTAGTTGCGCAATTTGACATGGCGAAACGGTGACATTCGGCTGTTCTGAGGAAATTAAAATGGAACAATCGACTAGAACATTTTTACTGCATTGTTTGTAAAATTATTGCACGTTAGGACCGTTTTACAAGGGAAAGATGAACGTAAGTGCGTATATAGTTCCTTTTGAGCGCATTTAATAATACCTTTTATATAAACAAAATAGTTAAAAAATTGATGTATTCAATTCTACGAAGATGTCAATGGAACTGTTTGCTTATACAGGGCGTTTCAATTGATGTTGGGACCTGTTGTGATTTATATAAAATTCCTAATTCCTTACAACCTTTAATGACGGCCTTGATGATTTAAAATCGTTCCTAGAGGCGCAGCAGTCCCCACCCTTAAAATTTGATTAGGGAAGATGGGTCTTGTTACCACTCATTCAAAGGACTTTTAATTCTCTTTATGGCTACATGAATTGGCAGTAGATGTTTTCAAGAATGTTTAGAAGAATTACGGTAACTAATTTAGACGAATCATAGACGCATTTGGCTCGAATTTCCGCATGAAATTGTTGCTAAGGAACGATTAACTTAAATTTACAGTCTTACTTCCACAATAATGAGCAGAAATTGTTTTAATGATTTTAATAAACAAGCAATGCTGTAAACATTTAAAGCTGCTCAAAATGGCGACTCTGGACTGCCAAACACAACTCTGCTCTTTGACTCAGTCCTCCTATCCAGTTGACATTTTCCATATTTCCACGAACTTCCTGCAATGCTCGTTGGATTTTACCTACCAGTTCTTCTTTGGTAGCCGGCTTCTCTTGTCCATAAACGATGGTCTTAGCGTTGCCCCAGAGGAAAAAGTCGAGAGGCGTCAGGTCCGCCGGGCGCGGGGGCCGTGCGACAGCTCCATTCCGCCCTATCCAGCGGTTTGGAAACGCAGTGTTCAAAAAGTCGGTTACCACTCTTCCATAGTGTGCCGGACACCCGTCATGGACAAACCACATCCTATTACGGACATTCAAGGGGATATCTTCAAGAAGAATGGGAAGCTCTTCTCCTAGGAATCTCCTGTAGACTATAGTTTCTGGCCTAGTGATACAAATAACTATTTTGCGCCTCCGTCCAGAAACACTGATTTTGCATTACTTTTAAATCGCCCGGAAACTTACCATTCTCCGGCCGGCAAAAAGATCACTAATGGTTGGCAACACTATATTCGAATTACTGACGTTTCTGTGATTAATTATAAATTCGATGACAGATGACAGAATTCTCGTTAGTATTCGCATTTGTGGGACCTCGGCTTCGCCTAGCCCCACAAACTGTACTCACACTCGCAAAACTATAGTTTCTGGGCTAGTGATACAAATAACTATTCTCAATTTTGTTGAATGAAACCTATATATGTAAGAAACCCTATATATCTAACTAGAAGTGCTTTAATCCATATTAGGTTTTCCTATGCCTATTTTAGTGTTTTCTGCAATAATCCAGAATAATCTTTTTTATTATTATCATTTTATAATAAATTTTAAGGAAATTAATTTAAAGAAAACGCGAATAAAGCAACATTGAACGAAATTAATGAAATATTATGTACCTAGTACTCAATTTAACTTATATTTTTCTGGATAGATCAACTAGCTAGTGAATATTGAAATGAAATTTGAGTACTTTTATAGCCGTATTAACTACAAAAGAAAAATATTTCCAAACGATTTCGAATAGAATTAAATAGCATGAAGCCATGCTTCAATTTTATAGAATAACCCAAATTCAAAAAACAAAAAAGAAATCATCAAAAGAAAGGCTCATTTTCATGCATTGTGAGGAAATAAAATAGTAGTAGGTAGCAACAAACAACTTAAATTTCTATCAACGAATTTCGTAAAAAAAATACTTACTATTAAAACAAATTGTAAATCGTAAAACTGAGATTAGCAATTCTAATTTCGCCTATTATCCGAATTGACAAGCTTTTAGTAATCCTTCAATTGCATGTTGCGCAAAGAGGACATTGTCGGATTTGTCTGTAAACGGCTGAAAACGTATGCAAACTTTTATCGCCAAAATCAGTTGCTTTCTTTTTGTTTTGTTTTAAATGCATATAGCCGTTTAATTAAAATGCGTATGATGTGGAAGCCTTGAATGTAAAAATATATAAATATACGTGATGAGTTTATTTCTTTTCGCTAAAATTTGAAAACATATTACCGAACGAACTCGCTTTAAAAAAAAAATTGTGGGAAAACAAAAGCGCGCAAAAGAGCATCATTGAACGAGAACAGACATTTAAGATGTTTTGATCCGTGATTTTGTAAGCGATTCATCGAATTAAGCTGTCAGGTCAGTTCTCCTCTTCCTTTAGATTCCTTTAAATTACCATTTTTCGTGAGAGCACAGCGGTGAATTTGACGGGCATGAGAATGAGTGTTAAGGGAGGACGCGTACCGTCACTCTAAACGCTTTTGCCGATCTTACCTAATACTTGAACATCTTCGCGTATGTATAAAACGCGAGTGGAACAATTACAAGATTCATTGCTTCTTCGCTTTCGATTGATGTGCCAGAGCAGTCGACTTCTTTGGAGGATTATTGATAAGAGGGAGAGAAAGCTGGAGACGCTAGTAATCATCAATGTGTGCTTATACTTATTATTAAAAGTCTGAAGTGATATCTCAGTGAATTTTGCTATACAATGTATTCAATTAAGAACAATGTGGTTATCGTCGTGCTGACAGGATTTCTTTTTAATTTTATTTATAGCGTAAGTACTTTTCGTATTTTCTTTTTTGTTATTAATTAAGGCAAATATTAGTATTAAGATGTGTTAATTAAAATTCAGTTTTTTTGGCGCTATAAGTATTATTCGTGCTAAATTCCTATAACAACTTCTTTTCTCCGTCAAGATCCATAATATAAGGAATATTAGTAATATTTAAAAATAACATTTATCATTAAAGATGATCGAAAAATGAATTGATAAACATTATCAATGAAAATTTTAATTTAATTGTAAATATGTTTTTATAATTTTCTACGATTTTTATATTTTATATTTAATTTTAATTTTGATACAATTTAAATTTTGATTAATAACGTTCACAACTTCATTTTTCAGTCTTATTCTTACAAAATTTTGCAATATTTTTAAATGTTAATTAATCTTAAAATATATTATAATTTCTCTCTTAACGTAGTTTAAATAACATACAGTTCTAGCTGAAGATGGCTATGTAATTTTTTTTCTGCAATTTTGAGAAAACTGAATCTATTATAGAGGATGAATTATTCCATTTTGGTGGGACGAATTTTTACGAAATCCTAATACAACGAAACTAGACAACGTTTTCAGTTTTCAGCTAACATTCTTATAGTTTGCATACCAAAGATGTTTTTTCCTTTTATTTAATATATATATATATATATATGAAAAATGATTTAGCAATCAACCACCGATATCCGCATACGCGTTTCACCCTAACTAGGGATCATCAGTACGGCTTGTCGGTAATTAATTGCTCTCTCCGCATGTATATAAGCGTAACATGTAGGTAAAAGTTTGGGTGAGTGTATTATTATACATGCGGAGAGAGCAATTAATTACCGACAAGCCGTACTGATGATCCCTAGTTAGGGTGAAACGCGTATGCGGATATCGGTGGTTGATTGCTAAATCATTTTTCACATATTACTGCCTAATTTAGGCGATTTTAGCGGCTATCGTCAATTAATTACAATTCTGTGTCCGGATCCGGACATAATTGTAGATGTCGATTGACAAAATTAGCCTTTACTTCGCTAAAACAGGGTTTAAACATCTTTAATACACTCACCCAAACTTATATATATATATATATAGTCTTGATTGATATTTTTGCGACTGGCTAATGTTAGTCTGTAGGAATCGTAGTGGGTTACAGTCTAGGAGCGGAAAAAATTCAAAAACTCATTCATAATTTATCCAAGCTTTCGTCAATTCCATTTTTATTGACTTCTTCAGGGCTATAATAATTGTACATGTTAAATTTGTTGAAAAAAGGTTTACATAAATGTCCATAAAAAAAAAAGAATTAAGTTATAAACTTACATAATTAGTTAAGTTTTTTGTAAAGGTTGGCTCATTTCTTAATTTATCGTCGTCCTTTTTAAAAGTTAGATATTTTTTTTTTTTTTTTTTTTTTTTTTTTGTGAAACGTTTAACAATGTTGCTAGTAATACTTTTTAGAAACTATCGTAAATTAAATTAAAAAAGAAGAGAAACTTGAAGTTAAAATTTTTCTAAATTGCAATTTACAAATAAAAGTAAACGAATAAGGACACCACACGAGACAAACTAATACTCGAACCGAAAACTTCGCAAATGTTATTTTTAATATATGTTATTCTAAGATGTGTAGAGAGGAGGAAAAACGACTAAAAACTTTTTTCAACAAATTTAACATGTACAATTATTATAGCCCTGAAGAAGTCAATAAAAATGGAATTGACGAAAGCTTGGATAAATTATAAATGAGTTTTTGAATTTTTTCCGCTCCTAGACTGCAACCCACTACGATTCCTACAGACTATATATATATATATATATATATATTTAATTCGAATTCTTTTTTCGTTGGTTGTAGCGGCTTAATATAAAAATTAAGTAAAATGAAACTTTCTTTTTACGTTTCGACAAATATATTTGTCTTAATCATAAATAATCTGCAAAGAATTTATTACATTAAGAAGAGACTAATAACGAAAATGTATATAATACGGTTACAACAGGTTTTAAAGTTATGTACTTACATTCAATGTCATAATAAAAAATAGGCCGAAAATTGATACGTTAAATTTTGAAGATTATTACTTACAAATTTGAAGACATTATTTTAGGAGATAGAAATGATTACTTGTAAATAATATGTTCGATTTTAAATTACAATCTTTGTTTTCGTTGTTTACATGGTGAGAGTTTTACAAGTAATGTTTAAATATACGAACATATTTGCCGGTCCTGTCAACACCACGGTTACTTTTTATAGGTTGAAAGAGATTTAACATTCGGAGGTAAATAGACAAGTGAATATACAGAGGTATTGGTATCCTGACTTTTATTTTCCAATACCTCTGTATATTCACTTGTCTATTACACATCTATTACATAGCAAGTTTTTTACACAAGAAGTCATAATTCTTGTGTAAAAAACTGTTGTTAATTCTAAATGTTGCCTTGTCGGAAAACAAAATGACAGACGTATAAACTCTGGATTAACACTCTTAACATTTATTATATCATGGCAAGATGGGGTTTCTTGAAGTTCTTGCTGCTCAATATGATATTGATAAAATTTATATTTTCTCGTTACTTCATTTACAATTGTTTCACATGCTTCAATAATAACACTTAACGCTCTACTGCTAATGTAGAGGTGCCGTATTCTAGTTCCTTTAATCGGTAGCAACAGTCTTCTTTCTTTCCATTTTCACATAATCTATCATCGCCGATATCTTATTTGATAAATTCATGCTGCGAGTAAGTAATTCCTTTAAGCTTATCCAAGGATGTATACCATATCAGAAGAACCCATTTCCAACAATAAATAAACCACTGCATAAATAAATAAACAAATTAAACTGAGTGACAGATATAATCATATAACAAAATCAAATAGTGAAGGAAATAGCGAAAAAGAGCAAATAATGTGAGAATAATTACACGAAGCGCATTTACTAATTGTTTGACATTTGCAAATGGCCCTTTTCACAGCTACTATGTTTATATAATCAAAGTAACTGAAAAAGAAAACATATTTTTATGTAATTTTTCATAAGTTTTCAGCAATTAAAGTTTTCCTAATGTAACCATCATTTCCGATCACACAGTATAAAAATTATAAATGCTTATGTCGTCTTAAGTTGTAGAGATCCTCATACTGTAACAATACATAAGCTAATTGCTCAAGCTGACACTGTTTGAAAAAGAAAACAGGCAAATTAGTAGATACACACTAGAGAATATTTGCAACAGTATATATTTTCCAATTATCAAATTTTTTGCTCAACTAACAGTTATCTAGTAAATGAACTTTCCCATTTAAAAAACTCACCTGTGTATATATTTATTTACCTGTATTAATTAAGTATATTTCTCATGCCTGCAGTATAAAATAAGGTCATAATACACGTAAAGGACCTTTATGACATCTCCAACGCTAATTCCATGCGTGCATATAATATTAAAATGTGTAGGTACCTACGAGTAAATAGTTTTAATCGTAAAGTATTGTAATTACAATAATTGTAAGCATAGCATGTAACATAAGCAATAAACAGTGGTTGTTAATGCTGTTCCAATCAATATGTTCAGTTAAAATAACCTTATAGGTACAAGAATAACAAACGCAATAATTAAATTTACTGAAAGAGTTATAATAAGTAGGTGTATTCCTGACAGACAGAGACGTGGTGAAACTACCGCCTTGAAAAATATAAACTTGATAGATCTTTAACTTCGACACTACAAATTATTTTAACAACTAAAAACCTTCGATAAGAACGAAAGAAGTAATTATGTGTTTCCTCTGCTTATTCAAATGATTCTTTCGAATTTAATATATGATTTATTAATATGTAGTTTCACTTGTTCTTAAACGGCGAATAAAAACAAATCTTACACTTTATTGTATACAATTAATCGAAAATTAAGATGTAATTATTGAAAAGGTGACATCAGCAGTTAATTTCGAATTCACACATTTTCTTTAATAGAAATACATTTTAAATAAAATAAAATTTTCTTTTCCAAAAACAAAATCTCCCAAACACTTAACTCTAAACATATTTTCGTACGTTACATGTAGAAGTTCTGCCTTTAAAAAACAAGCAGAATTATTTTCTAGTGGCGGAAGTCCCACCTCCACGCGCATTCTACGTCACGAGTTTGACGAGATAGTCGCGACCCGTTTGTTTGCATGGCGTACAGTACTGCAGTACTACATATTCTAATAAAAACTGAATTTCGTGTTTTGTACAAATCGCGAAGATAGTGATAGATAGCGTATCGTCTAGCATGTTCAATTTGACAATTTAAAATCCAATTATTCTCGCTATTTTACTATCAGGAAAAAAAAAACCGGTAGTTCTTATAATATTTCTCTAGTGCAATATGGTACGCTCAAATAAAAGAAAAACTGATAGACAGACATGGTGTGAAGAGTCTATGCGAAAGGCGATAAGTAATTGCAGTAGCAGGAAAAAGAATGGATTCTTCAAGAGCGGCTACGCTATTCATTGTGCCCCAAACTACTTTTAAAACAAGAACAAGAAAATTTAAAAGAATACATTGATATGCGAAAAGGTATTTCATGAAAATGGTTAGGTACATATGTTCAGCTAGGTAAAACTAGATAAGAATTTTTCAGAACTAGGTCGGTATACCTAATACAATATTTACAACTGCACAGGACACTATTTAAAACAAATGGAATTGCGGCTTTTTGGCCTAACAACTAAAGGTGTTAGCCGTCTTGCTTACCACATAGCTGGAAGAAATCAAATCTTTCATCCAATTTGATTAAAAAAGATGTTAGTCAGTAGCTGGCACGGCCTTACAGGTTTTTAAAAAGACATCTCTACGTTTACCTGAAGCAATATCGGCCGCACAAGCTACGGGATTTAATAAAGAGGCAGTCCAAAAATCTTTGCACTTCTTTCAGAAGTAGATCATAAACACAAATTGGTCCCAAGTAAGATCTTCAATGTAGATGAAACCGGAATGGCAACTGTTCCAAAAATGTAAGCAAAAATAGTTGCAGCTAAAGATCGACGACAAGTAGGAAGCCTTACGTTTGCAGAAAGTGGTCAGCTCGTTATGGCTGAAATATGTTTTCCGACAGATGAAAATTACATGGCCTCAATGTTTCTTTTCCCTCGGCAACTTTTGAAACCTGAGCTCCCGAATGGAGTCTCTACTGGAACATTGGCATAATGGCACCTTAGTGGCTAGGTGCAGAGTGAAATTCTTGTGAAATGTTTGAAAAGTTTGTGGAGTTCTCCAAGGCAAGTAAAGGAAAAAGCAAGCTCTCTCTGACGAAATTTAAAAAATCGAAAAAGCGCAAACAAGGGTAAGATAGTTTTACATAAAAAACAATAGATGAATCAGACGCGGAATGTCTACTGTCATCGCCTTTATTCGGAATCGAATGAAGGCTGGATTAGTTGTTCTGTATGTCAGAAATTGTCTGATAATTCCTGTACACGGGTTGAAGAAAACGATACTCTGTTGGTTTATATCTGTAGATATTGTAAGAATAAAGCTTAATGGTCCATATTGCCACAAAGTAATCATGATTTTGCCCGATTTGGTGAAAACTTTGGGCAAAAATTATTTCTTTTGAAAATAAACAAGCTGGAACAAAATGCGGTTATACTTGTATAATTCTTGCGATAAAATGAAAAATAATTTCCCTAATTTTTAATGGACATTATATATGTTTTCAACTGATAAACGACTTTTTACCACATCCCCATTTTGCCCCCTGTTCCCCTACCGCTGATGCTTTAAATTGCTGCTGTTCGGCGTCGCATTTCTAAGCACTACGACCTGATATGACTTCTATGTTAATACATTCATTATTGGCAACGCGATGAATATACCCATTTCCGTAAATTTTTGGATTAATTACAGTACGTACTTGTGTCGCACGTTTTGACCTGCATGATTTTCGTTGAATAAGCGAGCTATAGATCTGGCACATCTCCCATTCTCATAATAGAAAATGACACTAATTCCACATGTTCTCGAATAGAATAGACCATATTAATTTATTGTGAATTCACGATTAAACTAAAGGAAACTCCACTAAAGAGCAGTCCACTAAACAATGCAAACATAAACTAATACCGTACAAAATAAGTGTCTAAAGCTGAAAACAGAAGCCAAAAAAAGTAGAGAAAAACGACATCAAAAATGATAAGTGAATGTGACAAAAACAAGTCACCTTAGATACCGAAAAAAAATTGCTAAATGTCGGTAGAGGGGTATAGGGAGAGCATTTGAAGCCATTTCATTCTAATCGTGTTTTATTATACAGGTTGCAAATTATAATCTTTTTGCTTACTGATTAAAAAAAAATGACTTTTTCATACATGTTGCTGTAGGGAGAAGTAAAAAACCACATCTTCCCTAATCAAATTTTAAGGCTGGGGGCTGCTGCTCCTCCAGGATTGGTTTTAAATCGTCACGTGATATGACAATTGACAGGTTTCGCAATTTTAGATAAATCACAGCAGGTTAGAAGTTATTTGAGGTGGCTGGTTTTTGATTGAAATGCCCTGTTACAGCTTTCCCTAGATTAAATATATGTAATAAATTCGGAGAATTCGTTTCATAGAAATACGTACATACATATATCATTCAGCTACTTTTGTGGAGTTAGTGGTACTCTTTCCGAATACTTCAAAAGTATAATTGCAACATCAATTCTCGTATGAGTAATCTAATCTCCGACAAGAGAAATATTAGATATTAATTCAACAACATACATAAGTAAATTCCAACAATTGCGGCAATTAGGGCTGTACTTGACCAACTGATACGGTATTTATTATTGCAACCGTGCCGCAACGAGTATCACATATGTATCTAAATGTATACGCATAGAAACATAGGTATATGATCATGAACATCTGTTATTGGCATACTTCAATACCGATCGTTCGCCATTGTTCTCCATCGAAAAATTGGAAGCGCTAAAAATCGCAATTAAAAAAATTTACATAACGATTCCGCAACTTAACAGCCCGATCTCGGAACAATGGATAACGCATAACACAATCGTGTCCCGTCCGTCGTTACACGATCGTTTGCAGATCATTTAGAAATTCCTAAATTTTGTATCAGCCGCGTCAGCGGTGCGTGAATCCGGATTTACAAAACAATTCGAGAGGCAAGAGGGCCCTGGATGCTAGCCGTTCTCTGTCGATGGTTGCGCGATTTTCATTTCAGTTGTATCACCTTTGGTTTGGTAGGTATATAATATGTGCACTAGTAACCGAGGCGAGAATTCAACTGTGTCACAATAATCGGCTTCCTGTTGTGCTGCGATGACATCTGTATATCCTTCCGGTTTACTGGTCAGTACTGTCAAGTACGACCGGCCTCCCCCTTGTCGTTGAAACAGGTGATTTCCTTCGCTCACTTATCTATATGAAAGAATGATTCACCTGTTATTGTATCGTTTTTTTTTTGTATTTACGTTTTGGTGGTTTGAAAATGTATTATAATTAAAGCAGGCAATTTTTCGTGCGCTGCGCAGGCGTAGGTACGGAAGGGCTGTTTGTGTGTAATCTGCCGTTTACTTTGTTAAGTAACTGTTCATTTACTTATACGAATTACTTAAAATGTTAAACTGTCAAAATAATTAGAAAATAAGTAATAACCTAAGCAACGCTGTAATTTTTTGCTTGGAACGATTGTACTTTCGTCTTATGAGCAATTGCTTAGGTAAAAAGTAGTTGCCACCATGGATTTCGTAGAGAAGTCATATCAACACAATAACTAATAATGTAATTGCTCGCATATTTAACCGCCCGCCATATGGCCCTATGAAAGTTGTTAATTGATTTAATAACTTCTCAAGAGCGAAGATTAACGCAGATAACTTTCGCTTTATTTTATTGACACGGTTATTTTTGTGCTCATTCTGGTACAGACACCACCTCCAGAAGTTTTTTTTATTATCAAATTTCTTTTCTTTTATTGAAAAAAGAGACATTAAAACCGCTAATTACAAATAAAAATTAACAAATAAACAGCTTTATACAATCAAAAGCCTTCATTCATTAAAAAACTCGCACCTTGTTTTTTAAACTGCGATTCGTGCTTTAAAATATCTTCTGATGCGCTATTATTGATAAAATCTCGATGCTGTGAAAAGAACATGTGAAAAATATTTCTGGTCCTATTTTCTTCTTCTTCTTCTTCTTCTTCTTCTTCTTCATCTTCTTAATCTTAGGCCTTTCTACCGTTAGGTGTAAGGCGAGCGGGGTTGAGTATGTTTCATCTCACTTGCACTTTTCCTTCCATAATTTTCTATCCTCGGCTATCTTTCTTATTTCTTTCCATCGTATTCCCTTGTTTTCTGCTGCTTCTCTTACTCTGTCTTCCCACGTTTTTCTGGGTCTTCCTTTTTCCTTTTTCCCTTGTACTCACGTCTCAAATACTCTTTTCGTTAGTCTCTGTTTTGGCACACGGCACACATGTCCAAACCACCTAAGTTGGCGTTTTATTATCTTCTCACTTACGGCTTCTATCTTTAGTTTTTGTCTGTATACATCGTTCTTTATTTCTATCTGTTTTAGTTTTATTTTCTATGCGTCTTAGGAATCCCATTTCCATAGCATCCAGGCGTGTTTTATGTTTATCTGCTAAAGTCCATGTTTCGCTACTGTAGGGCATTGATGGTCTTACTACCTTTCTTATTACTTCTGTTTTTATGTCCCTGGGTATTTCCTTCCTCCCTAAAAATGTAGTCTTCATCATATGAAATAGCCTTCCTGTTTTTCCCATTCTATCATTTATTTCTCTGTCTAGCTTGCAATTGCTCTCGATTATTGATCCTAAGTATTTGAAACTTTCCACCTGTTAAATTTGTTCTCCATGTAGGCGTATGTTATGGATTTTCTTTTCTCTGGACATTATCATGCTTTTTGTTTTCTTTATATTTATCACCATGTTTATTTCATACTCTAGCACCTCTAGATTATACTGCAAGTTCTTTTCCGAATCCGACACTATAACCATGTCGTCTGCAAACAACAGTTCATTAATTTCTGTTTCTTGCATTTGCCAGTATCCTAATTTCAATGTCTTCATCTTTTTCTTAGCTTTTTTCATAGCTTCATCTAGTATTATGGAGAATAGTAGGGGGCTTAACACACATCCTTGTTTTACACCTACCTTTGTTTCAAATTCTTTTGATTGCTCATTGTTTGTCCTTACCATGTTCTTATTATTTTTATACACATAAACACATGTGAATGTCTCTACCTTTGCTTATACATTTTTCACTTACTTGTCGGATTATAAAAATTAAATCTTGTGTACTTCTTCCACTCCTAAAGCCGCATTGTGTCTCTTTTATTGTATTTTCGATCTTGTTTTTTATCCTTCTTTCAATTATTCTAGCGAGCAGTTTGGCAGGTATACTTGTTAGTGTTATTCCTCTGCAATGATCACACACTCTTTTGTCGCCTTTCTTATATATTGGGAGTATTATTCCTATATTCCATTCCATTTGGCATCTTCGTTGTCTTCATTATTTCGTTAAGTAGTTCTGTAAATTTGATTATACCTTTCTCTTATCTATTCCAGGTGCTATTCCTAATTTTAATCTCTGCAGAGCGGCCATGATTTCCTCTTTCTGTATTACTTCTATTTCCTCTGTATCATTTAACTCTTATTGTCCTTCAACAACGTTTATTTCTGTTTTGGTCAATTCTTCGAAGTGTTGTCTCCATCTTTCCATTATTTGATCTTCTTCTGTTAATATGTTTCTGTTATGTATTTTAACTCTTTATTCACTTAAAAACTACAAACTATGTGAGATAACATACATTCATTACAGTATATAACGCCATATATATTGCATCCCCCCTGCCTGTTTTTTACCGGGAAAATTTCGTGTATGCAACAGTTTCCGTCTTTTCTTTTTATATTTATCATGTCATATTCTTTTTTCTGCCTCAGTTGTTTCAAAGCACCATAAAATAATTTTTGGTTGTCTTTATAATTTTTTGCCCAAATTTAATCCATGATTCTTCTTTTGCCATTTTGACCTCTATTTTCACCTCTCTACGTTTTTCTTTATATTTTTCTGGTTTTTTTTTTGTATATCCTATTTTCAAATGCGATAAGATAAGACTTTAGGGAAACTGACACATAAATAAACATAATTTCTTTTTAGCAACTAGACGGTTATGTGCCCGGACAAGATTATCCGATATACAATGAAGTACCACAAGGATTATCTTTCAGATGCGATCAGAGACCGCCGGGATATTACAGCGATCCAGAAGCACAATGCCAGGTATTAATAAATGACACATCTTATAATAACATTTAAGATATCCAGTATGCATTCATCTTTTTGGACTTATGTTTAGGTGTGGCATTGGTGTTTACCGAATGGTCAAAAATTCAGTTTCCTATGTCCAAATGGAACAATTTTCAATCAATTCGCTCGCGTTTGCGATTGGTGGTTTAACGTAGACTGCGCAGGCACCCCAAACTTATACAACATCAACGAAGATCTATACAAGGTGCCTATAAACCAACAACGACAGAGGCAATAGTTTTTATTTTTTTAAGTTAAAGATGTGTTTTTATATTTGTAATATATAATAAATAATAACGCAGTTAGCGGAAAAAACAAATGGAAATATTACTGCTGCTTATAGCTTGTAGTAAAATAGATTTTCTGTAGTTACAGAGGAGTTAATATAGGTTAGGTATACAATAAGAGGTACAGTTGCCGCAACTGCTAAGTTGACGTTTAACACGTTTTCGGTGCCTTAACTGTCAACTTGGAAGTTGAGCGCACGGTACATATAGGGGTCACGAAGATTAAGAATAGGGATAATCTTTGATGATTTGTTTTTGTTAGTTAGCAATGGGCGTATAAACATATAAATAATAGTTACACTTATATATAAAATACAGTCTTTGTGAATAGAACTAATATGCTTTTAAAAAATGTATTATATACTCTATGGTAATTTACACATAGTCGGCATTTTTCATATTTTAAAATATTTTGATTTAAAACTTTACAGTTAAGCTATAATTTATGCCATTAACAATAAACTAACAAATAGTGATTTTAATTTAGTCATTTAGTTAGTGTGACAAAGCATTTATCATTTAATTCAGTAATTTAACAATTTAAATTTATAGGCGCTACCAACCACTATTTGATTCCCTATATCATCAATTTTCTCTTATTTAAAAAAAAAAACAATTAAAAACGCTAAAAAAGAACAAAAAAGCACGCTCCATACGATTTAAAGCCACATTACAATATATATAAGTTCGTTTCTAATCAACAAATGTTAATACTGCATCATCTAATTTATTTAAAAACATGGTTGGAAGAAAGTGCTGTCTCATTTTTGTGCAATTTACGTTAAACGAATATATTTTTATACCAAATTTTGTAATTTTATATTTAATAAATTATTATATTATTTATTTGTATCTCTTTCCTGTTTTGACGATGGTAAGTGATTCAATCCTTGTTTGTATAATATTAATATACTATATAGACAAGGATTCAATGTACGAATATTACAACAGTCATTGTGACACGTGTTTTTTACGGTATTTTTTCTAATTTGCATATTAATCGTCCTTATTATATTCCGGTAAAAGCCCACCCAGTGATTAATAAATCATTATCGCACTGTGTCGTCGTTTGTTTTAGCTTTATTGTAACATCAAATTAGAAAAAGATGCCTTTAGAACGATAATTGCTTACGGATATGCAACCAGAAGTATAGCTGTGCTAGAAAAGTTGCATACGACGAGAGATCTTACACTTGGCTTTTTACTTTCCGTTTTTATAAATAGTAAAATAAGTCGTGATTGGATGCAATTTTTATCATTTATGCATTTATAAATATCCATAAAAATAAAAGCTGCATGATTTAATAAAAGAGTAAAACATAATTATATTATTATTAAAACCTATCAATTTTAACAAAAAATGTAATCGTTCCATTAATAAAATTATTTTTTTTAATCTTCAACGAATACATTTTAGAAATATTTAAAGCAGGTATTCTAAGTAATGTGTGGAAGAATTATCAAAACTGAGAACCGTACATAAACATTTCTGAGGTATGCAATCCACAATACAGGCGTTGTAAAAGAAAAGTATAATGTTAGAATGCTTGGAGGACGCAAAAGTTTACGGTAGCTCACTTTAGTACAATATACAGGTTTATTGTATCTACAGACTGTTTACGGTCTTGTGATTTTATTTTCAAGGGATGATTAAATATTTTAAAATAACGTAAAAGTATCTTGACAAAAGTTGCATAAGAGATATGCATGTTACAAAAAAAAAAAATTGTAGTTTATATTTTTTTGGTGTAAGCATATTAAATTATTTTTTTGGCTAAACTCCCAACTACAGCCCACCGAGTAGGCGTTATATATGCATATGAACAAAAGATAGAGCATCTTTGACAGGGTTAGCCAAGTTACACACTATCGCAGTTCATCGAAGTAAATGTAGATGGCAGAACAGAAGACACCACACTATTGGTATTTTAAATTAGTAAGGTTTCAAATTTCAAACGAACGTTAGTAAAAAAGTTAACTCCGTTAAAGGTTAAAGCGTTACATTTCGGAAGATTTAACGGAAGTTTACGTTAATCGTTAACTCGTGACAGAAATGCAATTTATATGTCGTTGCGTTGGTGATTTACTTACTTGTCAGAACGTGTTTTTCGCGGCATGAGGCGGTGTGCTTTTGGCAAATAGGTACTTAATTAACAATTAACGGACTTGTGGAAAGGTAACGGAAGCCAATGAGTCCGTTAACAATTTTTAAAATTAACTTAAAAGTTAATCCGTTACTCGAAATGTTAACTTCCTTAATTAATTATTATTAAAATAACGGATTAACGGCCTTGTGCCCAGCTTTGCGTAAATGCTTTATTATTCAAGGTACACTCCACGTAATTGTATAACAAATTACAAACGTGTTGCTGCTCCTAATTTCAGAATTTCAGTTACCCATAGATGCCGCTACAAGACGAACGAGTTTATAACATGTAGGTACTTAGGCCGTCTTTGTTGCAAGTACCGATTAAAATAAAAATTAAAATAATCGGCCGAGTTTACATTTTCCATCTACCCTATAAAGCTTTCATAAAGAAGTATACGTAGTCACACATTTAGCTGGCAACGGAGAAAAACGTACTACAAATTACAATTCATTCATTATTCAATAATACATTATAATGTTAGCGAGAAAAAACGAACAAAATAAAATTTCTGAACAAGGGCCTCTTTGTGTATTATTTAGCTATTTGTTTATTTTTTCCGATACCATGAATATTCGATACCATACTCGTATCGATAGTATCAAACCGTTGTTATTAGTAAATACCGGGCGGGATATTTCCCAACACTGCAATGAAGTTATGTATTTGTTGGACGTATTAGTCTATTATTTCACATAAACAAGTTGGCCTGTCAGGTTTTAAAAAACTTACACTATATGGAATACCTATTTACTTATTTATTCCATTAAAAACGTTTTCTTTACTAAAGAATGATTATAAATAATTATAAAGTGTATTTCGAAAACATAACCTTAAAAGTTTTGATTTGTCACATTCATAATTTGTTTAAATTATCCTACTGTGTTGATATTGATAAAAATAAGCTATTGCAATTCTGTAACGAACTTGTGCGCAGAATCGCGGCGTCGTAGCTCGGTAATTACCACAAAAAATAAAATGATGATGATATGAAAATATATTGAGTGACACTTCGCTGTTATTCTCTATCCTGTATCGATAGTGTCACCACCACTTTAAAAAAATATGAATATGCCAGCCCGTATAGTGCAAACACCTCGACAATTCGAACGACATTCACGCAAAGAGCTAAGGAGAGGGAAAATCCTTCAAGTTGCTAGTATCTTAGAAAGTTGTCTAAGAAAATACAGGTCGCAATAGCTCTAAAGCGGCTCAAAAAAAGAATATTCTGATCCGGCACAGTTCCGTTAGCACCGCTCCATAGAAAAAGTAACAGGATCGTATTCATGTCTTCGAATCGTTTTCGTTCTTTGCCATTCGTTCACTGGAAACGGTACGATCAGGTGATTGGGGGCTGTTGAAAGTGTCTTTAGCGCCTTGACGAAGTCGAAGACACCTACGCGTCTCGTTTTTGATTTCGTTGCTACATAGTGTTCCTCTCTTTGCTATATACAGTAAAAAGGTGTTTCTTATTATTTTACTGTTTTTCCTTTTTGCTATATAGAGAAAGTTATCTGATGTGTTTTTTATACGTGTTATTAAAACAAATTAGGATACGTCGCGGAACAAAATTACTCCTTATTAAATACGCTAAATTCGGTTTGACAGCTCTGTTACCCATTTCGCCGGTGCAATTGAAAAAGTGCTTGCGCGTTTTCACCCCCGATTATCTGATTTATTTATAGATTTGCATATATGTACAAGAGAAAATTCGGGATAACACATCAATCGCAATAATTGCAGTGTGAAGAAAGACTATAATAATTCTGTTCTCGTGGTGAAATGCTTTAATTTGCAGACAAGAAACAAGCGTTCCAGATAACTGTAAGTAGCGTATGTTTAAATTGATTCGCACTCGTTTTATAAACCCCTCATGAGCGACGCAAAGCGGATTCATACGAGATTGGCCTTAATGTCAGTAATGAATGTGATGGTTATAAAATTAATTTGAATTTATATTTAAGAGATTGTCTGTATAGTTTGGCCGACTTTCATTTAGTAATATATTTTGAAAAGAGAAATGATCGATAGTCTTACATACCTACATATATTTATTTGCAAAAAGAATAAATGCTAATATCCAAGTATAAAAACGACTTTTCTTTTTATTCAAAACAAAAGTAAGTACATACTTTGACATTTACAGATATTGCAACCTTCGAATCGTGCACAAATTTAAACCGTTTAAAATTACAAACACGTATTATCTTCGCGGTATATGGTCACTGGGTTATCCGATCGCTCATGGGATTTAATATCATGTGTCACAAGACTAATTTAAAAGTAATAGGGAGTTGTGAGACGACTATAATTACTGAAAAGTACTAAAAAATAAGTATTTGTCATATGTAAATGTGTGCTACGTTAATGTTAAAAACAGAAAACAAATTGTTATGCAATTGCAATGACAATACATGCTTTTACTAAATTTAGTAAAATTCACTACTACAGTAAACTCGTTCTTGTACTCATAACTCACAGATATTTTTTGAAATTATCTAGTATTATTGTCATATCAATGAAAACGAGAAAACAAATGTAACATTTTCTGACGGTTCCTTGAACACTTTTAACGTCAAATTATCTTTCTATAAACTACACCCATTTTGTCCTGTATTTATTATATTTTAAATTATTGATAGTTTGCTGATTTTTTTTTCTAGAAAAGAATTTAGAAAGATTAGATAGTATAGTTTCGGTTTCAAGGTTGTATTTTCGCGCAAGTAATAAACAGGACAAAAAGCAAGTGGGAGAGGTTATATTTCCTCGTTTCTTGATAGAAAGAAACCTGTAAATAACCTTTTTTAATGTGAATTTTAGTATTATCAATGACTTATTTTTATATAAACGTTACAAAGCCATTTTTTCCGCTAAGAAATAATGAAAAAGCCCACACTTTTTGATAAACTTCCACCGGTTTAAGAAGGATAGAAAAACAGAAGCTAGCAACTAAGAGCCAACGTATAGATATATGAATTTTGTTCAATATTGGTTTTGTTTGCTTTCGAAAACACCGTTTATTTCTCTTTATACTAGGTAATATGATTTCGTCCCTAAACGGCTAACGTTCTCAGCATACTACACTTGTTTATTACGCAATGGACCAATAAGTCCAACTTGATGTTTTGGCAGCGCTTTTCAAGACAAAACTTTTTTACCTTTTTCAAACATCAAGCATTTTATTTTATATATACTTATTACCAATCTGTTACAAAATTTCTCTTGTCACGTTCTTGTTAATGCTGATAGACTTTCTTTAAAAACTCGGAAATAGCTATTAACTGTTAAACTTCTATAAAATACTTGTACACAGCAGAAAAATATGCTTTGAAAGTGTTTGCTGAACAAGTTAAGTTGTATATGTATTACATAAATGGTGAAATAAGAAGTAGCGCCATCTTGGCGCCGCCGAAAATGGCTGAAATGCAACATAATATGTATTTAACATCTTTTCTATCATGTGGACAGAAAATTTACTGTCTTAAAAATTGCTTTAGAATATTTTAAAACAAAAAAATTAAATTAAAAATACAAAATAGGATCAGAAACAGGTGGGATTATGTTTCTGATCCTATTTTGTATTGCTTGGGTGTGAACAGCGATAGTATAATTATTATTTATTCAAACAAATATCAAAGATTTATCTATTTTTTCTTTGTATGGGAGGTTTTTAAATTTAAATGCGTACTATATCAAGAACTTGATGGTTGTATTGTGAAACGATTATGTATCCTGCAGTATAATGCGGAATTAAACCCATGGATTTCGTTAATTGTTGATTCAGAATTGTGTTTCTGTACCACAAACCGAAAACCGCAACTGTTCACGGTTTTGTAGTTCCCGGTTCGGTGTCTCATATACATTTTTATACTATTATTCATGTAAATAAATAGGATATTCATAATTTTGTTGCTAATTAAACAAATATATAAATAGGAGCACGTAGATTTCTTTATACAATGTAGAATTTAATTTATATTTGAAATAAAACAGTTACAAAATGATATATTTATTGTTATGCAATTATGCATCTTCAGATAGACAGTAGTTAGTGACATTTATATGTGTCAAAAATAAGTTGTTATTCAAATTCGTATGGTTTAACTTTGGAGTTTTTGAATGTCTAGTCATTTCATCTTTTCAATGTGGTCTAATTGAGAGATTGAGATTTTTCTTAAAATCCTACACTTTGATATGTTGACATCGAACCACAAGTTTATAAATAAAGAGTGCTGTTTGTGAACGTTGTATGCAATTTAATTAACATGTAGTCATTAGAAAAGGCCTTATAAAATGTAATTTAATTAAAATTTATTTTTCACTGAAAAATAAAAATAAATATTATTCCAAAATTATTAACTAATAGGTACATTAAGTATGGAAAAACTAAAAATATACAAAACAGGCATTTATGTGGGGCACCATAACAGCGCATTCACATATACAGACATGTAATAATAAATCATCAAATAATGAAATCAGGTCAAAATTTCTTTAAAGATAATCTGTGCTAATACTAGATTGTTGTTATCGCTTTAAGCTGATTAATTTGTGGAATGCTGTGACAACTTTTGTTGTGATGAAATCAAAAATAATAGTCTTAAAATTGCATCGTACCGCTACGATTAAATCGTTAACGCATTACGTAATAATACTATCGATTTCACTTGATTGTCCTTCAATTCTTCCTAAGCGAACTTGTGAACATTGAAGTGATATTTTGAAAATTACGGTTGATAATTCAAGAGTTGCCAATTGAATAAATGTAAAATTCTGGGATTAACTATTGATGAAACTTCTCGATATACACATCAAATAAATAATTATATAAAGACAGCCTCTTTTTATGTAAAAGAAAGTATCCCTATACCTATTATTTAACCTTAAATTAAAAAAAAATGTGAAGATTTTGCCCCTTTGTGGTTTTTTTTTTATTTTTGTAGGAGCCGTCTGGCATGGAGTCTCCGAAGACACTCCAGTCTTTGACTTTTTATTGTTAATCTCCCATTTCCTTTACACATTGAATCATGTCAGCCATTGACTAGTTTGTACAGGTCTCTGTGTGGTCGATCGAAGTAATTCCCACACACTAAAAAATATTACACTTTTCCTACGGAAAATTCCTGTAATGTATAGGGTAAATTTACCAAAAATTGGGAAATTTACTATAAAACTTTAGGTAAATTTCCCAATTTTTGTTATTTTTAATTTTTTTAGTGTGCAGGAATCATCTTTGGCTTGCCAAAAATTGCCTGTCTTCGCGTACAGAGTCTGTCCTATTCACACAAGATATGGTATGCGGTTTCTGCCATCCTATTACACAGTCTGCAGTGTTGATTCCAATTTTCTATAAGTGTCCTTTCAGTGCACAGTGTCCTGTTAAGAGACTGAGGTTTAGTAGTTATTCAATCCTCTTTTCTGATGGTCCCATGAATTTGCCTAGTTGTATTATTCCAGTGTTCTCTGTGTTTCTCTTTGGCCCAAATCCTTACCTGCTCTCGTGCTGTGTTTTTGGACACTCCTAGAATACGTTCTGGGCCTATGTATGAAGCCGCGGACCCATTGCCTGCCAACTCCTCGAGTTTTTTCATTTTCTTCTATTACTGAATGTCCGAGTACCCACAATGAAGTGACTTTATCGCGGTTTGCCAGCCTATTCAATTTCTTAATGCATTTTCAAACCAGTATTGAGTGTACTATTGGATTCACTAGTGCCCTCAGTATCGTCTGCTGTCCGCCTGGTTTTATAAGCCTTCTGATTCATTTCTGCTGCACAGTGTAATATTGCATATGCCTCTGCTTGAAAAACCTTCTGCTCAAACTTCCTAATGGAAGAATGATCATTGTATTCCTCACCTCACTGAGTATTCCAGCTCCAGTCCAGCTCTTGGTTTTTGATCCGTCAGTAATCCAGATCAATCTACTGAGTGTATCCCTGTAGTTGGATTGGTTCCAGCTTATTCGATCTGTCATTCAAAACATATGTTAAATATGTATCTGTATTTTGCCAATGTAGTTATTCTAGTCCTGTTTCCGATGAAATAGCATATTAAAATTGCAAAATTCTTGCTTAAGCCTTGTAGATGGAATACGAAAGAATATCTTATAAATTAATTTAGGAAGTGAGATGGCCGACGATATACGACAACTACAATTTCTAATTTTTTATCATAAAATAATGCGAACAAGGCATTCAGAGTTTTTCTGTGAACGAGCGTGTTATAGATCCCTCCTACGATTTCCTCCTACGCCATCTGCAACACAGATTATAACTTTTTCAAAGAAGTTTCACTACAAATCGTACGACGATGATAGATTTTTCAGATTTGAATGTCGGCACATTTAGGATTTTCGGTGGAAATGTTTTGATTTTATTGAGGATTAATGTAGGCAGATATGGAATTAGAAAGCATATTTAATTTATACAAGGTTAGACGGTAGAGCAGAATGTCAGGACTTTGTCTTGACATAATCTCACCTTGGGGTGACCACTGTATTTTTTGTAGTGTACGGTCTATGCAATATTAATTTCATTTATATTTTGCATTAGTTAAAGGCTCAAGGTTGTATTTGTTATTATATCGAAATTGCATTGTAATAAAGATTTATAATGAGTTGACTTAAAAAAAAACCTTTCCAGCTCCTCCACCACTTTTGGTGTAACATTTTTACTACATAAATAGTTGTCATCAGCTTCTAAATATTTACTTTTCTTTATGGAAAGTTAATTAATGGTTTAAATGGAAGTAAATATGTATATTTAACAAATCTAAAATACCCTGACTGTTGATTAAATAAAAGCTTTTAACTTAATAAACGAATAAAAAAAGCAGATGTAATAAGATATTAATACGCAATATTTTAAAATTGCCATACCAGCGCAATTTATTAAGGTTTACCGGGAATTTTACGTAACAACGTTTAGTATATCTTTTTTATTCTCATCTAATTTCCAGTAAATGACAATCTATCTAGGTAATAAAAACATCCAGATAATGGGAAATTTTACGGCTGTTGACGCCCGGCAGATAAAATTCCTCCGAAATTGCTCCTAATAGCGCTAGGGACATTTGCATGGTATTTTTTAACGTAAACAAATAGCTGTCGGGTCAAAACGAAATCGAAAGTCGCAGTAGCGCGAATGCAGGAATGTAGAAAAACCGGACCACAGTGCGATGGCACACACCGATTTGATTTCAGCGCCGGTACAGGCGCGTTACCTTCATTTATTCGAATGCGAACAGAATAATTATTTTATATAATTTCAACAGTAAAGCTACGTGATATTACATCTTAATCTTCTCGGTTTTTTTTTTTTTTTTTTAGAAGATACGGTTCCCAAATAATATGTTGATGATAAGATTGAAATCCTATGATATACGCGGTGTGGTTGCTGACAGGTTTGCTTCATACCTTACAAATCGATTGTAGTTGGAAGACTTCCGATGATTTTGTACACAATGTTGAATCAATGTATCTGCGCGTTGTACCTTTACTTTCAGCAAAAAAAAAACAGATGTGTAGGTACTACTGAATGACAGTGTTTCGTCAAAAGTATA
This sequence comes from Cetonia aurata, assembly GCA_949128085.1. Taxonomy (NCBI): domain Eukaryota; kingdom Metazoa; phylum Arthropoda; class Insecta; order Coleoptera; family Scarabaeidae; genus Cetonia; species Cetonia aurata. The sequence goes on along the minus strand of OX421883.1, from coordinate 60,144,553 downwards.
ATGGCACAAATTATACATAAATAAATAAATGTTCAGACGTTGAAAAAGATATAAATTATATTATATTGTCAAATAGATTAACTTAGCTGAAAACTATACAGGCTGAATCACAATTGATGCGACAAACTTTAAGAGCTGATTCCTGAGGTTCTTTGGATCATTAAAGTTCATATGAGTATATGTCCAAAACGGTTTGGTTTAAAAGTTATTGAATATTTAATAATAAATTATGAACTATGACTAACACGATATAATATCACAGTTGGTTCTTCAAAATCAATTGTATTGAGAGGGAATTGTTTGTCATTTTAATATTTGATAGTAGTTGTCAGAGTATTCATTCAGTTTATTGTAAGTTTCTGTTTTCTAAAATGAATTACACGAATGCTGAGATGGGTGATATGCATTTTGTTTACGGTCTTGCCAATGGAAATTCGCGTGCTGCTGGACGTCTTTATGAAGAACGATACCCGAACCGTATCATACCGCATCATTCAATATTTGCCCGTCTTCACCAACGTCTTAGTGAAATGGGAAGTTTTAAAAAACAGACGACTGATAACGGGCACCCATTTACAGTGAGAACTCCACAAGTTGAAGAAATGGTACTAAATGAAATTGAGGAACATCCTACTACAAGCACCAGAGAAATTGCGTTTGCTTTAAACATTAGTCAGACCACAGTTTGGAGAATATTGAAAGATCAACTGTTGTATCCATATCACACTCAACGGGTGCAGGCACTTTTGCTAGCAGATTTTCCGCAAAGAGTGGCTTTTTGTCAATGGTGCAACACAAAATCGCACAAATTCCTGACTATTTGGCTCAAATATTTTTCACCGACGAGGCTACTCTCTCTAGAAACGCGATTATTAATTTTCATAATAATCACATATGGGCCGAAGAAAAACCGCACGAAATAGTGAATGCCCGTTATCAACATCAATTATCTGTCAATGTGTGGGCCGGAATTATTGGAGATCACTTGATAGGTGCACATTTTTTACCGAGGCTGTTAAATGGCGAGGTATACTGCAATTTTCTTGAAGAGGAGCTACCACTACTGCTGCAAGAAGTTCCCTTACAATTAAGATTACAAATGTATTTTGTGACGGTGCTCCAGCGCATTTTAGTTTAGTTGCTCGCCAGTTTTTTAACAATACGTATCCAAATCGGTGGATAGGACGGGGAGGTCCACATTAATTATGTTAACTTACTATTAAACATTGTATAACTTTAGAAAAAAGCAGTTTGGGACATATGTTCTTATGAAACTTTTATGATCAAAATAACCTCAGGAATCAGCTCCTAAAGTTTGTCACATATATTGTGGTTCACCCTGTATAAGTGCGGAAATAAAAAAAAAAGATAACAGAAATGAAAGTCTAAGTGAAAACAAACCATCAAAAGATTCTTACGAAAATCTACTATTGAAATTCTGTATTTTGCCTCTTACCATACATTTTATTATCTCCACTATTATATGAGCCGTCATTTACATGTTAATAATTTTATTATAATTAATTTTGAAAGTTTTTAATAGCGTTGCCGTTTGAAACAGTAACAATAGGTGAAGTAAAAAACTCGTTATAACATTCTTTATTAGAAATAATTGCAGCAGCATATTTACTTTGACGCAATGTAACGAGAATAATTAGATTTTTGGGAATCGTTATTGAAATCGTAATTTTCGGTACGCATAAATTAAGGAAAAGTAAAAAGAATTAGTATAATTTAGCTGTAAGATTATCTAAATTCATTAGAATAATTAAAAATTAAAAGAATGAGGTTGTAGTGTGCTTTAGATGTATTGATTTGGAATAAATATCAGGGAACAGATTAGGGCAAGGCTTTGATATTCTACAACAAAAGCAGGAGAATAATTTTCAGCTGTGCAGCCTGATGTGAATAAGATACAACTATAGAAAGGTCGATACAACTTGAAACAAACAATACTTGCTTTTATATTCTAACTAAATAAAATAAGCCCTAATAAAAATATGGATAAATAGATACAAAAAAATACGAGAACAAAAGATGGAATTAAAAAATACGGAATACCAAAGAATTACGTACTAAACTAGTTAAATTACAGGGCCAATGCGCACTTGCCCAACAGTAATTACACTGGGCAACAAATTTTCGAAAAGTTCATGCTTCCAAGCTGAAAATAGTCATTTCTTAATGAATTCAATGTGCTAAACACGAAAATGACTAAGAAAAAGCTGAATTGGCTACGGGTTTTCTGTAATATGTACGCATATTTCAGAAAAAGTGTACTTATGTCAATATTATAATACATGGTAAGAAAACATTAGTCTGCTTCTGGCTTTCGACTTCTTTTGGCCTGCCGTTTGTAGTGGACTTGTGGAGCATCTCTACTGATTGTCCAACAATAGTATGAAGGGGTGATGCAATATGACGCAAAATTTCGTAATTTCTCACTAAATTGCATTACATTATGCAATAGCATCTATACAATGGACAAAACGTCAATATCTCTGGAACGTGAGCCAATCAACTTTTTTCAATGTGATATTCGTGTTCAGCACGTTGAATTCATTCAGGATTGGGTACTTTCACCTAAGAAGCAATTTCACTGTTGACCAGTGTTATTGAAGTGTTACCAAATATCACACATAGCTATCGCTTTATCGCCAAGTTAGGAGGATGTGCTTAGAGGCTAACATTGACACACAACTTTAAAGAAGGTGGGATTATAGGACATCTCGTAGCCCTACACGACCTCAAAGTAATTTTTCAGTAAATGCATTCAGCAAATGATGAAGTAAGTAAATGAAAATTCAGCATTTGGAAAATTGATTTTTTTTTGACGAATCAATACAACTTGCAATATTGTAGTTAAGAAACAGTAAAGAAGTACCTAGAAGTAAACGTATGAAAATAGTTGCACAAATAACGAAGGTAAGGACAAAATATACCCTTTCAAATACAAAACTACATAACAGCATTTACATAGAAACAGTTTTTTTTAAACAACTTATTACTAGTTTAATCTTTAACAAGTTCTATAGCTACATACTATGTTTCTTTTTAACGTATGGTCTTCACATTTTTGTCAAACGAAATCACTTTTATAGCAACTTATTGGAAGTTGCTCAATGTTAGACGAAGAAAAAACGATACTTCAAAAATGAATACAGTAGTAAATCTTATGTTATATTTTTTCAGCGAACATTGTCCCCGCATTCTTCAGTAGAAAAAAATTCTGCCCATATTCATATTAGACCTGCCTCTTTCATCCACAAAAACGATACAAAAATAAATCGAAGACAGTTATAAACTGCATCGCTGTCAAACCCTTTTCACAAACATTTATGCATCGCGAGCTTTTTTTCGTCCAACGAAACGTGCAGAACCGTTATACCAAATGCATTCGACGGCGTCACTGAACTCTGCGAAGAGAATAAAAATGATGTGCACCACCAATATGTAGACTCAGGTATGCCAGGCCGGCATTCACCTGCACAATTTATGATAATGTTGTTTAGATTGTACGAGCCGAAGAGAAGGTGTGGTAGGTACTATACTATGGATTTTTCAAGTCGCTCTGTTTCGCCAAGTGAAGGTGATCGAGTCGGTGTCTCGTACTTTTCTTTTTTTTCCTGCTCTGTCCTCTAACGTATCTGATAGCTGGAATATTTCAAAACGTGTATTTACTCTTTGTGCATGTGTAGCTCTCAGCAACCTATTATTTCTTCTCTGTTATTAATTACGTCCACGGAACTAATTTACATTGTCAAGGATCGTCGGTCGGTCAATTCGACTAGACGCGGAAATGAAAACGGGAAGGCGTTTTATCATAACAATTTCTCCACAGATGAATGTAAATGTCTCAAGACAAGAACGTTAGCTCGATCCGTATATTATAGTTTCGACGCTCTTAAGAGGAGTTTTTTGAATGAGTTTCTCTTTTAACGATATAATTTTGTTTCTGTGCACGTAGGTAAACAGATAAATTTTTGCACGAGTGCCAGACTGGGTGACTTGCGACTTTCCACGTTATTTGTTACTATAAGCCGCAACAACTAAAAGTAACAATACAATTATATTATAATAGAATTTGTAGGTATACCGTTTTTACTTTTAACAAACAATGCGATTTCGAAATATTGTATTTTAAACTTCAAGACAAGTAGACCATGGTAAAATGAACGTATAGTACTGAAATGAATTTATAATAAGTTTTATATTTACACACATCGTTGCACTAATAGGCACGCAAGGATATGTTAATAAACAAATATCCATTCCAATATACTTACCCACAAAAATGAAATTTATTAGTGGCGACATCATATGTTTTTGTTGCATTGAAGGTGTATCGATGAACTAGCGAAAGACATACAATAACAATCATTTATGCATTCGCTACTAATTTTACTATGAATATTATTAACTACAACGGGAAGTTGCACAATGTGTTGACGTTTACTCAAATGTGATCTTAAAATGTCTAATGATCCTCCATACTGATGGTTAACTCTAATATCATGTTTTTGATGGAATGCTAGTAATCTGTTATATAGAATTTTTTCAAATATTTTCTAGAAAGAAAAGAATAATGAAATTGGGCGATAATTTTCAATATCCTTCTTGTGGATAGGATAAATTTTAGCTATCTTTAAGTGATCAAGGAAAACACCTGTGCCGAACATGGAATTAATTATACACATACAATACATGGAATTAATTATATTGCTCAAAGGCAAAGAAATATATTTCGACGAAAGCTTTAATATTTTTGTGGGAATATTATCTACTCCTGATGATAAGTTAGGTGCGAGTGATTAAATGACGTTTTCCATTTCATTACAATCTACAAGATATAAAAATAAATTAGATTCATTACTTATTATTTTACAAGGTTTGTTTGTCTTTAATACGTTATTGGAATTACAATATCTTGGTCCTTTTTTCCAATGTCATATTTCTCCAAGTATGGTCTGAGCTGGTGTTCCATTGCTTTTGCAAGTATTATAGAGAGAACTGGCAAGATACTAATGGGGCGAATCGAATGGATCGCACAACAGCCATCTTCCATACTGAGAAAAAAACGCTATTAATTAGCCACGAGTTAATTATATGCAATAAGAGTGGTAAATTAATCGGACAACAAAGTTTCAGCATATCAACCGTAAGCGAATCCTATCCTCGTAGAAATTTTAAAATGTTAGTGTTTTAGAGGAACAGAAAATTGCTTTTACATCTTCAGATTAATGGGGAAATGGATTCTCTTTGATTAGCTGCGAAAACAACTTTGAAAAGTTTTTAAATTGCAATGCACTAATATACTTTCTAATACAGTTTTGCATTTTATGTGTATCCAAATAAATTTCTCACTAAGTGTGGTTATTATATAAGATTCTCCTGTTTAAAAAAACAAACAAACAAATTTACTTGCTCTTTAGAAACAGTTTCTGGACGAATTAATGTAAACGAAATGAAATGTTGTTTATTTGCAACGACATTTCCATTAATTTAACTAACTTGTTCCACGTTTTCTAATCATTTTTAAATCAGGTACAATACAAGGCGCACAATATACTTAATAGCTTACATTTAAATGTTAACTCCAATAATTAATTGCTAATTGTAACAGACATTTTTGAATTCAAAAGATTCGCGCCTAAGTGAGATGGGCGTGACCTAATCAAAGGTCTTCCTGCGCAGTGCATGATATTGTAGTAGTCGTAAAACAAGATCCAATAAAATAATAACGTTTTTATGTACTTCTAAATAAATAAATAGTTTTCGTGTTCTGTTTGTTTATATATATGTACTAGTGCGTAAAAATAACGTTAAATAATGCTAATAAGAAATAATATAAATAATCTACTATTGAAGCAAATTGCACCAGAAACTCGATAAGGAAAGGCTTTCTCGATAATTTCGTTTGCATAAGAAGCCGATGAACTTCCTAAATTCTTTTCTAACACATACTTGGGTACATTTGGCGGTATTACCTTAGCGGTTTACCTTTTTCGGATAGTGTTACAGGTACGTTACTTCACTAGAACGACCCGGTCGGAATATTAACGACTCTTGTGCGTTCTACATACACTATTCAGTCTAAAATTAATTCATAACTGTAAGGTGTGTACCACTTGAGACATTCATGCGTCTTTAAGACACTACGTGCTATACACATGTGTGTTTTATACATATGTAATTTCATATTTACATGCAGAACTGCGTTTATTTTTAATTGATTGGGTTACCGCGTTGGGATGTGTTGCAATTGCAATGGAATTGTACGTGTTTTTCTTTCATACTACGGTTAATGTTTAGTTAATGTTTAAGTTACTCAAATATTGATTGATCGATGCTAGAAAAGTAACTGACTTTTTCATTAGAACTATATGGATTTATTAATAACTGCTGTCTTGGTTATTCCCACCTAAAGCAGTACCTTGAAGTGTTTTTGCATTTAGATACACTTCACGACAGATCTACAAATTTGGTGGATGCGCCAGGGCAATGTTTTCTATTTCTAATCAAATATGTAGATACAATAATTCCACCAATGAGCATTAATATTTCTTAATATAATTTTGCCCTCAATGATGTAATAATTTTTTTAAACAAACACGTTTATGGCGCAAATTATATCAACAAAATTCTAACAAGAAAACAACTGGTGTTAAATTAGCTAAATTTTGATTATGCATATGAGGTCAAATATAGAGTCAAAGCATTACTGGAATGAAATAGCAGAACGGCCATTGTTAATACAATATATTTACGTATTTGCTATTATATCATAATTGCAATTAACAGACATCAAAAATAATCTTTTTTACTAATTTATTGTGAAGTAATACCAATTAAAATTTAAATGTTATTAAACGCTATCGATCTAAATTGGTGTCATTTAAAATTTAAATAACACATTATTTTAAGAAAAGCTATTCCAATTTGTAGAGAAGGCATAAGAATCGCTCAATAGATTACATTACATAAGAGATCTTTCAGCGATTTATTATTTATTAAAGTAGATCAATGAGACTTTAATTTTGGAACCAATCGCTGTTGTAATTTACCAACCAAATTAGAGTGGTATTCCATCCGTTGCTAATTATATTAGATCACCCTGTCCGCAAAAGTCAACCATAAAGTACACATTTATGTAAATACCAAAACTTATTAGAGTTACGAAACATTTTAAGATGAAAGAGAAAGCGTATCCGTTGACAAGCAACCACAATCGATATTTTTTTCCGGGAATGAATGATCACATAGTTAAAACTGGAATTATAACTGTTGTAGAAGAATTATCACTTACCTTCAAATATCTTATTATTTACCGTAAGTTCTCAAAAAACCCAATTCATAAACCTAATACTTCGAAATATTGACGTTCACTTAATTAATGTAAATTCCATTGCTCAACTACATACATGCGTCAGTGTCGCTTGAATATTCTTCGTGAATCTATAATCCTGTGCGTTTATTATAATACCATTTCGGATATGCTACCAATGTGGACGAAACATGATAGAGAAGTTTCTTGTGTTATGCATAACTAAAAGTGTCTAGTAATTCCATAAACAACAGATACCAATTTTGCGGTTTTGACAGATTAAACTGTCATTACACCAAAAAAACTTGCAAATTTTGTTACAATTGTATTCCATATCGCTACAAATTACAGTAATATATGCACCAGGCGCAATTTGTAATGAAAAGTCACACAAAATTGTGTCTAACGTGTATAAGAATGCGTATTATAATTTGTGAAAATATTTGCGACAACAATATAGTCAGTACGGTCATTTTATTTTGAAGAGCGCTTACTACAATATTGTAATACTTTATACAATTTCTCTGCGAGAGAATTTCTCAAAACAAATAAGACTGAATCCACAAAGTTGTTGTAATTTTTACGTTAAACTATGCAACACTTTATAATATGCACTCCTAAGTTGTGCTACAAATTATAACACTAATTGTAAGTAAAAGAATATTTGAAAACACCACAGAAAATGGCGATTCGTACTATATTTATTGAGAACGTTTCTACTTGTGTAATGCTAGAATTGGAGGTAAAAAGCTGTTGCGCAGTAAACAATCACTACTACAATTTCTAGTAAGTTATATAAATTGATTATGGTGATACCATTCCGCTTGAATTTTTCGAGAAAATCACATAAATAGGACAAACTAGTATAATGACGCCAAGTAGTTTCCATGTAGAGCAATAAATTATGCGAGCGTATCGTTTCACCTACTTAATGTTGTTTCATAATATTAGTCGAAGTTTTTGAAAATCGGTTGACATTCACTAAAGTTACAGGGACCCTGTACAATCGCGACGGAAAATGTTATGATGAGTGCTACTAACGAAATCGCTTTTCAACGAAAGTGTTGCAATTGATGGACTAATTTTCATTCACATTCTTTGCACCACTGTCTAGTTTGTATGCAAAGATATTGCTAAAGGTAGTAGCGTATGTATTATGAATTAACATAAAGTTTTCTATTGGACGCCGTCGAAGTTTGTACAAAGCAGACTGTTAACCATTAAATAGAAACGCAACTTTAGATTGCATATTATGGACACACATCGGGTAAAATCCGTGAAAAGAAACAGATACTACGATTATCTTTATTCATGAATAAAACTGCGTGATACAGAAAAACAAAATATTTTTTTCGAATGACTGCAAAACTAACATATGTGTAATGACTAAAGGGCGGAATATATGCAAAGTGCATATATTTGCATATTTTGCATATTTTAACAAATTTCACAAAAAATTGCATATTTCGGCAAAAATAAAATTTGTGTGCTTATTTTTATGTTTTTCGTTTTATCAAAAGATTAAGTGCGACCCTTGCAGGTAATTGAAATAATTTAAAAGGTGGGTAGGTTTTGTCGACTCACCCGTTTTATTATTATATGGTTTATTGCCGGCATTTATTGGGTGTTTAGGAATTTCCAAGTAATCAGCTTGCCTAATGGAGAACAGATGTGGTCTATTCTTTTGTATCTATATTGTATAGTTTAGTTTGTCGATAGACTCCAGTGTGAAAAGAGTGATTTCGATTTCGAAAATATTTTATTTCAAACGCCTAAAATGCCGAAAGCCGCTTCGTGGATTAAAAATTTTCCTGAGTTGGAGTTTAGTGGGGATAAAGTGTTTTGCAAAGTTTGTGCCAAAATCATTGTTTGTGAAAAGAAGTTCCAAATTGATCAACACTTGAAAACAGCTATGCATAAAGCTAAGTTGCAGAAAAATAAATCTGTGCCTGTTCAGCAGTGTGTGCAAACCGCATTTCAAAATGTCAAACCAAAGAGTGAAAAGGAGGTGTTTCATCAAGACTTATGCAAAGCTTTAGTCGCAGCCAGCAAATATATCTTTGAAGAAACTGCAAAATACACAATTCAGAGATTTTTTGCAAAAATATTGTAATCAAAACATCTCTGACGAATCCACACTTAGAAAGAAGAATGTGCAAACAGTATACGAAACCGTAATGGGAGAAATTAAAGTTTCACTGGGCGATGAACATTTTTATATTATTGTGGATGAAAGCACAGACTCACGTAGTCGATATATCGCACATCTTATGATTGGAGGGCTTCAAGAAACTGAGCCAGGGAAACCATATTTAATATCTTCGAAACAGTTAGACAAAACAAATATTGTGACCGTAACTCGATTTATTCAGCAGTCTCTATCAAATTTTTTTTTACCAAATCCAGTTCCAGTAGAGAAGTTTTTAGTGTTTTTGTCTGACGCAGCGCCGTATATGGTTAAAGTAGGCCAAAACTTCAAAATATTTTATCCCAATATGGTACATGTAACTTGTCTTTTACACGGGATAAACAGAGTTGCAGAAACTATTAGAACAGCATATCCCTTGGTGAACAAATTAATTTCAAATGTAAAGAAAGTGTTTTTGAAAGCACCTCTAAGAGTGCAGATCTTTAGAGAGAAATTGCCAGGAGTTTGTTTACCTCCAGAGCCCGTAATTACTCGATGGGGAACATGGATTAAGGCCGCGATATTCTACGCAGACCATTTTGAAGCCATTAAAGGCATAGTTTTAGATTTAGAAGACAATTCGCAGTGTGTAGTGCAAAGTCAAGCATTATTAAAAAATGTAAATTTAGCTAAGGAACTTGTTTTTATTAAGGTTAATTTTAGTTTTGTACCAGATATAATAACTTCGTTAGAAAGTAGGAATATAAGTTTAAGAGAATCAATTAATATTGTTGAAACTATTTCCGACAAATGCAAAGAAGTTCCCGGTGATGTAGGAAATCAAGTAAGAAGGAAACTCGAAGTTATTGTGGGAAAGAATGAAGGCTTTAAGTATTTAATGGAAGTAAAAAATATGACTTACTACCCAAATTAAAATATTGCCAGATCACATCGGTAGATGTTGAAAGAACTTTTTCTTTGTACAAACATATTTTTACAGACAGAAGGCAAACATTTTTATTGGAAAATTTTGAAAAATATATCGTAAATGCATTTTATACTATTTCAGGTTGAAAATTTTACCTATTATGTTTTTCTTTTAATTTTACTTAAAATAAATAATTTTTGTAAGAGTCCGCGTTTCTTTATTTCCACTTTTCCATGTTATATTCAAGGCATATAATTGTATATTTCGACAAATAAATGCATATTGTTGCATATTTCAGAGAAAAACGATGTATATATATGGACATATTTTAACTGAATTGACGTGCATATATTCCGTCCTTTAGTAATGACAGAAGCTGCGATTTATTCCTGGAAATGCAGTGTCGTCGAGTGTAAAAACGTAAAGTGTGCATTTTAATAATACTAGTTTTTGCATAACAATGACTTAATTTGTGTGTGTAGAGTTACTAATTTGTTAAAGCACTTTAATTTTTATTTTCTGCTAATTATAGTCAATTTCCTGTAGTAAAGAATACTAGCCAATTCAAAATATTACATAATAACTTACAACCTATTAAGGTAGCAATTCAAACTAACATTTAAGCCGTAATAGAATCATTAAAGTAGGTCATTGGGTCTATATCACCTATACGTCTATATCTTTACATTATATTCCAACGAAGCAATAGAATACCGTTTTAAACTAGGTTTTCCAGATAGCAAACGCAATCTAAAGGTCAGACAGATGACAGTAACGCTTTCCATACTTGATATTGTATAACGTGAAAAAAAAGTGCAAATATTGGCAAGATTTCAAGGTTGTATGGTGGCTAGAACGATCGGCATCGATTTCAAAATCAGGCGCGCCGCGGATCGTGAAGAAGATGCCACGGATAAATCGCGTCGGGGTATCGAAAGAATTCCACGACTCGCAGCTTGACTCTGGGGCTTTTGTTTTTGCATCGCGCGGCGCACGTTTTATCCTCCGTTCGTTCCACGAGAATCGTGAATGTTAACACCACAGCTCATCATTATGTGCGCTCATTTCGTCGCTCTAAACGTGAGATCCTAATTGTTCCTTGTGCACTATTCAATTCTTATTGCATAATGTTATTTAACTCGTATTGCATAGCGCGAATAATCTTCTTGAAGCCTGGAGCGCATTGGAGATAAATGTTGTTGTACACGGTGTAAATTTTCTCTCGTTAAATAAGTGTTCCTGTGTATATCAATGACCTACATTTGATATGTATGTCCTTGATGTAGATTATTGATATAGACATTATACCCCGACGATTTGTTGAGTTGATTATTTTTACTCTAATTCTCTTGAAATCCTTACCAAAGTATAATATTTAGAAATGTTTGAGGTTTGTCGTATGTTTTTGACAGCAATACTTGCCAACATTAATTCAATAAACTGAAGTAGAATTTCATGCGTATCACTAGTTGGTGACTATTATACACGGTGGCCAGAAAAATGCGGAGAAACACCACGCAGGCCAAATCTTTGTTTAATTCTGAGTTGACAATCTTTATTGAGAAAAGTAGTACGGTGTTTTCTTAAGTCACACGAGCAGCTTAAAAGAATTGTAAATTTGGCAACACCTACTCAGACAAGTACTGTGTCAGTAATCATTTTATTATTTACTATAAATCAAGTAAATACGCAAATTAGCAAGAATTTTATGTTATCATAGATAAAAATTTTATTGAAATTTAGAGATAATATGAAAACATTATAACAACTGTTCAAATTGGTAGCCATCAGTTTCCAGACATATTCCATATTCCAATCTTCGAGGAAGCGAATTCAAAACGCGCTCCAACATATCGGGGGTGATTAATCGAACTGCCGCCGTAATTTTATTAATTACATCCTCTTCGTTAGCTGGAGGCGTTGCATAGACCTTTTCCTTTAAAAACCCCCAAACGAAAAAGTCTAGAGGATTAATATCGGGAGATCTTGCTGGCCATGCTATTGGACCGTTACGCCCTATCCACCGATTCGGAAAGTGTTCGTTTAACCAATCCCTTGAAATTCTGACATTGTGAGCGGGTGCCCCGTCATGCATGTACAACATGTTGGGTCTCAAATTCAATGGAATATTATCCAGTACTTCTTCTAAAACGATTTAGACGATTTGGAAGAAATATTGGTCCAACAACTCGGAGATTTAAAATCCCCAGCCAAACACTTATCGAAAATCTTCTCTGATGTCCAATTTCCCTTACTGCCTTGGGATTTTCGTCCGCCCAAAAATGAAAATTATGGCTATTAAAGACGCCATCTCTCGTAAACAAGCATTCGTCGCTCCAGAGAATATGCAATAAAAAGTTCGGCTCTTCTTGAATCCTTTGTAAATCATTGTTACAAAACATTCTTCTGTGCACATTATCGTTTACATACAAAGGCTGCACTTTCCTTGCATGAAATGGACGCAAAAGATTTTGAGATAGTGCTGAGTGCACTGTTGTTTTGCTAGGAATATTCAGTTCCCGAGCTATTTGTCTTGTGCTGGACGTCGGATCTTCGTAAACAGCATCCAATATTTGCTCTTCTAATTGAACTGTTCGACGCTCTCTAGGTCTACCGCTGTTACGATAATTCGGTATAAAGGTGCCAGTTTCTCTAAGTCGCTGATCCAATCTACGGAACGTGTTGGTGGATGGATGTCGCCGTTGTGGATACCAAAATGTGGAGAGTAAATTAGGATCCTAATACCACTTCAGTAATTGATGTTGGGCAGGTTTTGACTGCTCCAGTTATGCGTATACAAGCTAATCTTTACATTTTAGAGAGAATATTGCTACAGTAGCTAAGTTAGTTCCTCTACTTTATGGCATTTGTCCATAAGTGATGATTGGTCTCATGTGGTAATTCTGGATTCTTCTCTACAAAGTTTCTGCACACCATTAAGGCTTTTTTAGCCTTGTTCCTTACCTATCTGAAATAAGGCCTAGATATTTAAACTCCATCTTCAAAAATTTATGTTGTTACCTGCTATTATGATGTTATGATTTAGGTTGCCTTTTCAACGTAAATGGAATTGCTACTAAATCTTACCTCCTTTTTTACGTAAACATGAGTCCTTTTTTAAGTTTGTCACAGAGTGTTATTCTCAATATTATTGACTCGTGTGGGAAAATCTAAAAAAGAAGTTCTTAATGTGACACGAATGCCTGTATAAGTCCACTAAAAACGCTAATTTCAAACATTGGTTTCTTTAAGTGCAACCATTTATCTACCACCACTCTCCGGTGTATTTCTTTTACGTCTCTGACATTACATCAACGTATTGTTGATGTTTGGAATTGTACTACAGTATTTATGAATACGGTGTACGACATTACTATCATACAAGGTAACTAAATGGCAATGAAGAAAGGCAACTTTTACTTTCCATCGACGCACGTGTGATTAGGTAGATATCGGATCAAACCAGCAACTAAATGAACTATCTATTAGATCGTTTGCGCACGCATACAAATGTATACGCACAAACGTAAACAAACAAACAAACAACCACTTAAATATCACTCTTTAATTTATTATCGTAATGCAAGGCAACTCTTCCGGAAAAACTTGTGACACGCTCCGATTTCCACTAAAATCGCACGCGACTTTTTATAAGTCGTACCTATGCGGTAAGTGTAACAAATAATAAAGAATCGCATTCGATAAGCCATATTCGGAATTCTTCTATAGTTTTAAGCGTGTCAACTCGACGATTGCGTCACACGCAAAAGTAGACCCGAAGCTATATTTACACGCTATTAGCACTTGATATTTTTACATAATAGTTTTATTACGTTCGCACGCCTATGGGCAGAATTGGCGAAAGTTATGCAGCAGTCAATATCGTGTTACTTAATCGGTGTTGGAATTCTGATAATTGATTATATTCTAAAACGCCTGGTGAATATTTTATATTCAAAAATAATTATAAACAGTGGTTTCTGATAAGCTCAAAGTATGGTTCGGCAAACATTTTTACTAGAACTTTAAAAAATTATATCATTATATAATAGTTCATGTAAAGTTTACAAATATACCTAGTTAAGCTTTCTATTGTTTCAGTTACCTCGACTTTAAACTTGATAGATCGCAAAAATGTCTTTCTCTTTATATATACGATACAACGCTTGTACTGCAGATGTATGTATTATGCATTACTGCTCCCATAACAAAAATCGAAACATTCACAATATTTTCCAACCTATAGCTTATGCAAAATAAACTGGCGGATGAGCGATAGCAAGAAGGCGTGCTCAATGGAGTGAGACATACCCGAAGAAATATCCAGACATGTTATAACTTGCTCCATTCGTTCAAATATCGTAATTCAGTTTTTGTAATTTGTATAGGCCCGTATCCTCGAGCTGATGTAGATACGCGTGAGGGCGTTTTCCACCAATTCCTAGTGCATGAATTGCATATCTTTCATATAAACGCAGATGTTAACTATGAAGATTTAATAACTTGTCAGATAGGAAATACGTACAAAGAAGTAAATCCTACGATGCCAGTGAATAACCTCTTTTCGGACTTGTAAAACTTATTTGCTCCAAGCTCTTTGAAATATGTATATAGTAAATACATTGTTGAATGGAACGAGACCACCAAATAAAAACCTAAATGAATAAGAGCTCAGCTTATGCTCATAAAAATTAATTTTTTTTTTAAGTTTAAAGAAGCTTTTCCATCAGTGTATTGAAGCAATATTCTGTTAAAGAATTGCAAATACACCAATAAACTAAAGAAATAAAACTTTTTAAAATGTGAAGGCCAATTTTTATCGACTAAGTTTAAAAACAAATTTTTGCATGAGTAACGCAGATCAGAAAAAGTATTCGTTATACCTGTTTCTTATTTGCGATACTCTTGCAAAAGTTTGATCAGTTAGATTTTTTGTCAAATTAAGTGTATATAACTATGGGTGTAACAATCGATATAATGTGTCTAATTCGTATGCCTAGTAAAGTTTCAGTCGAGTAATTATTGTGGGTTTCAATTAATATTCTAATAATAAACCTAAGAAACAGCATTTAGAATTCTGAAAAGCAACCACATTGCATTCTTTCAATTTCATTTTAATAGGTACTGATATTTTAGTTTACATAATAGTGCTTAATGAATAATTGAATATGCTAAGAGTAAAAGAGATAAGAGATAATAAAGAGAGAGATAAACTGCAAGTACATAAGTATATACAGGTGTCTTACGAGCAACTGCATCGATCAATATATGAAAGAGTAAATACATTGGAAAAGTCTGAAAATTTCGCAGTATACTAAAGCCGACGTGCACTATTGATCGAAATATTTTTAATAATCTGAGACATCCGGCTATACCGGAAGTGACTGTCAACTTTGTTATTTTAAATGAAACGGGCTATATATTATTACATACTTTAATTCTTCGTTCTATTTTAAAGTAAGTTCGATAAAACAACTATGTTGTTATTTTCAACCGTTTTTGAAATATTTGCATTTTTGTTAAAGTTTTGACAGATGGAGGATTGTATCTGCACTTCTGTAACTCTAAAAATATTTAACTTGAAAAATTGAGGATTTGCAGAACTGTTGACCGTCTACAGTGACATTGGAATTAAATGAGACGAAATTATTCATTAATTTCAATTTCTCGAACTTAGACGATCATCCAACCCCCGATCAGAGTAAGTTAATTACTAACTTTTTCTTTGCACACCCCGCGGCTTGATCGTGCCGCTCTATCAGAGATGAAAGAGTATACTAGATGAGAAGTTCCGACTTTCGACCGTCGAAACCGAATGAATTTTTCGAAACCTTCGATTTATTCAGTTCCTCGTGAGACACTCAGTATATATGTAGGTATGTACTTACATCATGAATGTATTTGTGTCAAGGAGTGAGATCAATCTTCATTCTAGCAAAAATACCCGTGAAAACGGCGTTAGATGCACAGAGCGATAAATTATGTAAATGCCGCCATTATCTGCCTTACGAATCTGAATACTGCGGAATGAATAGTAAAAAATATCCTTTTGTTTCAGAAGAATGAAGAGACCGTTTGGACTCTGGCTACTACTAACAATAGGTAAGCGATATTTCCCAATAGTGTAACAATTTCCGATGAATACTTGATTTTTATCGTAAATCTTACAACATCTACTACTTTTTTTTTTATAACACTAACCAACATGTATCTACTAGTGTTAACCGGAAATGCACATACATATTATTATTCTGAAAGCTCACAGTTTTAAATTAGTGATTTATATTCAAGATTTGGTAACAGAGTTCAAAATAATAGGTAGAAAGGCTTTTCGTGATAAAATTAATAATAATAATAATCTATACTCGACAAGGAATATATTGGGCACCCTTAATGCTAATATTAATTTAGATCAACTTGAAGTTCATCGTCTTGGTCGCTTCAACTCAAATTCTGAGAGACATGGCCCTCTGAAGCTAAACGTCTGAACGACTCCTCGACGTACAAGGATATCCGTATTTCAACCAATAGAACGCGTCGCCAGCTTGACTATTATAAGAAAATTAAAGCTGAAATGGACTCTCGAATCGCTAACGGTGCTACTAATCTGAAAATCAAGTATCATTTCATATTACCGTATTGCTTTTTTAAATTAATACGATTTTTTATTTTTATACAAAGCTGTAAGAGCTATTTTCTAAAGATTTTGAATTATATTTCTTTTGTGTAGCCACTCGTCCCTTTAAAATTTGAAATGCTGTATTGATACCGTTAAAATGCTCGTAATACTGCCTTTTGCAGAAATCATTTACAAATATGGAAAGGAATTAATCTGAGATATTTGAAATTTATATGGTTTATTATTGAGCTAATGAAGAAAATGCAGTTAGACATACATGAAGTTTGTGTTGTTTTTATTTTCAGTGGCAATATGGTTGAAAGTCCAAGATGTTTACTCATTGAGAGCAACTGCTCTGATATTTGGAAAAACCACAACTACGACCACTACAACAATTGGTCCATCAGAATCATCTGAGGAGACGAGCCAAGAAGTAAGTATTCAAATGAACAAAGCATACTTACCATTCAACGATATATTATGCCTGCAATTACCAATCCCAATAATCAATCAAAGTTTTTTTTTAGTAAAAGTTTTCTAACATTATTACGTACTTTCATCACAGTAACGGTTGCTTTCATTGAATAAATTCTTTTTCCTATAGAATATATAACACTTCAGCAAGAATTATCTCATTATCGTATCAAAGAGCAGCGTTGGGAAACGCCAAAGAATTTCGCCAATTCAATAGTTACAATTTTATTAGCACAAAAAGTTGGTGAACAAACCAGCTTCAAATACCCTATCGATCATAAAATACGATAATTGTGGGTAAAAATGGATCTTGTAAAAACCTGGATGTAATTATGCACTATAAATAAAAAGAAAGTTGTTTTCTTTTTACTTAAAGTGCATAATTACATCCAGTTTTACAAGTTTCATTCACCCACAATTGTGGTATTTTAGGATTGACAGGGTATTAGATAGTATCAGGATTGCTTGCATGCGAAGGTATTTGAAATATTGTCGTTTTATGGTGCGTAGTGAAAGTAATTCATATTGCGCCTTTAACATGTGTAACTATAATAAATAAGGACATAAGAACTAGTTGGTTGTATACATTGTATATGTGTAACACACAATACAAAGTAAATAAATAACAAATAAGTCAATAAATCAAATAAGTAAATTATATTGGTTACTTTAAGACAAAAAATAGTTAAGTGGTTCGCTTTTGAAAATACAGAATTGTTTCCTTTTTGCCAATCTATATATTCTGTCCAAATTGCTTACTTTCATTAACGAAAATGTGTTAATTACCCCAAAGTTTTCAAACTTATAAAACTACAAAAAGCATGGCACTGTGTGACTTTCACACAGAATCATGAATTTCGAAAATCATAAATAAGAAAGCTGCAATACAAAGTCATTGCTGCATAGCAAGGATTATGAAGTTAGTTGATTTAATTTGAATTATCAATATTGTTTTATTTTTACGTGAAACGTACCGCTGAACAAAGATGTATCCTAACAATGCAAGCCAGCGCCAGCGTGAGTAAAAGAGAAGACATTGGTTTCCTTCCATTACCAGGCAGTAGGCACCTATATCTTCTCTTTAGCGCGCTCAAGGTTGCATCGTTTGGATACTTTTTTCCCCAAGCATACCATACACACCAAAAAGCGTTTGGTAAAATTCCTGCACGGTTTTAGGGTAATTTTGTGCCCCTAAAACCGTGCAGGTATTTTACTTTAAGAAGTAATATTTCTAAATGCATATTTCAATGATATTTCATGTTGCCTAGCATATTCATTGTGAAACTTCTAAATATAGGTAAGTTTTTCAAGACTTTTTCGTTAAGTCTAGAATATTCACAAGTAATTTCTGGAGCAGTGAAAATTTCTATAAAAGTTTTACTTGTTCAAAAGTATAATTACAAGGAAAAAGTCAGTATTCCTGACTATTTTTTCTAACAAATAAGAAAATTACCGTCGAAATACTTGCGTATTAGTAAATAAATAATACATACCTTTGAGTATAATTATGTTTCCAACTATATTAAGTCAAGAACTGCGTACCATCTGTGTATCACTGTCCTGGGTATGTGTTGAATGTCTGACAACAACTGCACCACATTCTAAGTTTACACATGCGCGTCTTGTTCCTTACTATTTGAAAATTCCTTCATTTATAACTGTAATTTTCCAAATTGTAAGGAATTTTAAGTTTTCCCTATTAAATATTAATATTCTTCTTAGTAATATTACTATGACAGCAGAATGTTTCTAAAAAAATTGAAATATTCCCATTAATATTCATGTAAAATACTTGTATTACAGGAGCTTCTAAAATTTGGAAACTTTCCCGAAGTTTTGTCCATTGAACCCATGAGTACGGAAAATTATCAAAAACAGTTACTTTTTGCACGAAAACTTACTAATTGCAGTTGAATAAATTGGTGTTTATATCTAAAATACCCTTGCAATAGTGCAATTGCATATTTGCCGTCCTGCTGGCTTCCTAAGATCTGTATTTGAGACATTTCAAATTGTGTTAGACCAGACACCTCGATAGCTCAATTGGTAAAGTCGCCGGCCGCCAAGCGGGAGGTGCCTGTTTCAAATCCGACACGAGGTAAAATTTTTAACATAGAAAATTTCCTCATATTAAAAATTACAGTTAAAGCAGAAAAGCATTTATTTAAAATACCCTTATTTTAAGCCTATTCGGCGCAAGTATTTTTAAGACATGTTACTTTTGCTTCATAGCAAAATGCTCTTCCTCTATAAATTAATATAACTAGCAAAATTAAAGACGTTATTTATATTAGAAATTTATATTTTATTATAAACCTTTTTTTAAATTTTTATAATTTAAGCTTAATTCTAACTGTGTTGAAGATAAAAATCTATTCTTGCTAAAATTTCAGGAATTAGCTCTACTAAGCGCTTAAATGAAAAATAAGAATTACGACTCTACAAATCAGTTTTCAGTCTCAGTGTTTAAAGTTACTATTTTAAAGTGTTGAATAATTATATAGGAATATATAAATAGATAGCTTCTGTTTTTCCTTCCATACATAAAAACAATGTACTCTACCTATTTGAAAAAAAAATAACGTGAATGTCATACCACAATATATAAGTAAAAGGTGAACCTTGACAGTAGATAGAGTAGGAATACATCGCATGATTTTAACATCAAAGACACACATGTTTTGAATGTATAGATACAAGAAAATTACTGTTATTTTCATACTTGCCGCGCCTCTTTTCAATGTGCGCAATTAAAAAAATAAGGATGTTTGTAGGTGATAGCTTTCATACTTGGAGGATTATCATTGCCGTCACCATCATGCAATTCTCCGTAGTTGTAAGATTAGATGACAAAAATAATCCAACAAGAAAAGTCGCTGTAGCAGCTATAGTGTTAGTACTCTGATTAGAACGCCGTATTGAATATAATGGCAATAACCGCAAAATTAATGATCCATCTTTAGACGATTATCAAAGTCACACCTTTCTCTTTCAATTCGTTAGAATGATCACAATACGTTTTCTTTGCACGTTTTAGGTCATTCTCGTTTTTGGAACATAGTTTTCTCCTGTAGATCGCAATCGAATTAGAATGACGGTGTTAGTCGTTCGTTCACAAGGTCTTCGTGAATCGTAAATTGCATATTAGTATATATTTACTACTAAATTGCTAATATGTGTATCTCCTCGTTTACGAGGTGATGGCAAAATGTGAAAATAGTCATTCAATTTGGACACGAATCATGACTACAACTTTTTTCGTTACTCTTACAGGATGAACGTTTTTACCATACATTGATAGAAAAGTTTTTCCTTTATACAAAGCAATATACTTTGCCTCAAAGAAGTTTTCAAGTCAGGATCTTCTTTCTGCTGTAATGAATGACAATGACCATTGCCTGTTCCTAAGGTGAATATAATACACCCCGCCAAAAAAGTATCGCATAATTTAGTTTTGAATCATAAAAGTATCGCATAATCTTTGTTTGTAGCATAAAGTTGTAAATATACTTTAATGCGCTCTAAGATATAATTTCTATGATTGTTTAAATAAAATACAGGCCAAATAAAAACAAGAACTCATACTTGAGATTTTTATTAAAACAAGAAATTATAATTTTGGAAAGAAAAATGTCATAACAGTAGCTTTTAATACTGAGTATTGCCACCTCTGGCTCTTATGACCGCTCGCATACGGTTTGGCAGAGATTCGATTCACCTCCGTATATAAGCCTGATCCAAATTCTCCCACTCGTCACGGAGAGCATTTGCTAGTCCATGCAGGTCCGCTGGGGCAACATTTTGGGTTCGTATCCGTCTGTGAAGGAGGTCCCACACGTGCTCGATAGGGTTCATGTCCGGACTTACCGCAGGCCAATCTAAAACTGGAATACCAACATCGTTAAGGTATTCCTGGACGATTATTGCAACATGCGGTCGTGCATTATCGTGCATTAACATGAATTCGTTTCCTATAATTGGCGCATATGGTACTACATGTTCTTCTAAAATGTCCGTTATATACCTGTGGGCAGTCAGTGTACCTCTGTCTACTGGTACTAACTCTGTACGACCTGTTAAACAGATGCCTCCCCAAACCATAATAGAGCCACCAGCGAAATTAGGTCTAGGTCTGATATTACACTGCGAATAGCGCTCACCGTCTCGTCTGTACACTGAGATACGCCTATCTGAGGTGTAAAGACCAAATCTTGACTCATCTGTGAAGAGTATATTGGCCCAGTCATTAATGTTCCAATTTACATGTTCTCTGGCAAACCTTAAGCGAGCCACTCGGTGGTTCCTAGTGAGACGAGGGGCTGTTACAGCTACTCTAGCTCTTAATCCACTCTGTCGTAACCTATTCCGAATAGTTTGAGTACTCACACGAGTATTTCTGACTCTAGCCAAGTCGTTCTGCAATTGTCTCGCAGTTACATGTCTTCGACGTAATGCTTGTAGTAGTAAATAGCGATCATCTTGGCGAGTAGAACATCTTGGACGACCTGGTACAGGTCTTCTACTGTAAATGTCTGTTTCGCTATATCTGGCTACGGCTCTAGAAACACTTGACTGATTGATGTTCATCAAATTAGCAACGTATGCTTGAGATCGTCCATCTTCGATTAAAGCAACTATAGCAGCCACTTGTTCTGAAGTTAAATTGCTCATTTTAGTTTTAAAAGCGTTGGTACAGAACTCTGACTTCGCACTTTAAAATTTGTCCGTATAGGAAGACTTTCAATAAACAACTGAGCAAACCTTACACATATGCATTTTTCTAAATGTGTTCTTTTAGGAAAAAAATAAAGTAAAAACGCTAAGTTCCATTATTTTGTTAGTGTTTTTATAGTTCACATACACGAGGCAAACTTTTTGTGAACGTATAAAAATATTTTGGTTCATAAATGCCCTTTTTTAGTTTATGCGATACTTTTTTGGCGGAGTGTATATTTGTAGTCCAATAGTGGTTCTATTATGGTTCGTACGACAGACCTTTTCCTGGCCTAAATAACATAACCTTCAATAAATAAAAATAGGGAATGTGTATAGACTTGCTCATCGGCATTCCTTTAAATGGCAATAAATTCTACGTTTGGAATGAAGCACTTTTTAAATATAAAATTAAAAGAACTAAAACAAACACTTCCTTTATGCCTCAAAAAAAATTCATAGAAGGTTATGTTAAAAAAAAAATCAAATATAATAATTTATATATAATTATTTTGGGATTTTTTTTTGTTGCAAGTGCAGAATGAAAATGAAATTTTCCAGTAAATTTTTCCCCGAAAATTTTTATCCGCTTTTTGTCGCACCATTTCTTCAAAATTTCGAGGAAATCTTACGTAATCTATTAGTTTTTGGCTTCCAGATTAAAATGCTTGTCGAATTTTTCCCCGGCTAATGTGGTTAGAGATACGAGACTGCCCGCAAACTACTTCATCAATGAATTGACGAATTGACTGAAGCACTGTAAAGCCGCTATTTTGGTTTTTTTTTTATTTAATAAAAATATTGTTCTGGCACTTTAGAACTTGCACAAAACAGTGTTTCAATCCAAGTTTCCATTCCTTTTGCTTATATTTTGAGAAAAACTTAGTGTTATTTTCATATTTTCAGTGATTTTAACCCTTAATATGTATGTTTGCCCTTTGGTAAAAGAACTTTTCTACTTCTATGAACACAGTTTTAACTAGTAACTACATATAAGCTTTTTTTAATTAAAATTATTCTTTGTGAACACTATATTTGGTAGTTCTCTCCTTTAGTTTCCTTTTCAAATTCCTAAAATCCAGTCTTTAGTAATCATATCTGTTGTAAAGAAATACTCTCTCATCAAAACTCGAATTTGTTAGTTTAGGAAAAAAAGTATTTGTATTAAAGTAATTATTTGTATTAAAGCAAAGAAATCACCTAAGGAAAAGTGATATTTTACTTAGAGCTAATCAATTTTAAAATATGTTAAAGAAAATACAATGAAAAAAACGCTGTCTCTTAGTAAAACACATGATTTCTGTTACATAATTGTTGGTTCTGTTAATTCGGGGTTGCTACGCATCCAAGGCGGTCCTTGTGGTAGGATACCTCATCCTGCTGATGGCAGAGACCCCATCCTTAGGGAAACATGAATCTATCCTCGTCAAATACATACATAGAAACGGTTGCAAGCTTTCTTCCTAACAAGTTTTAACTACCAAAGCTCACGTTTAAGGGGTTAAATCTACCACTGAAATTTCAACAATTTTTAGTTCATCTTTTTCCAGTTTACACTGTGAGGAAAAAAAAATAAGCGTATATATCACCAAATCCCTCTTTTGTAAGCATACTAGACTACTAAACTACCAATTTCTTTCACCCCTTTACAGCAAACCCCCTTCTTGCCAAAAAGGAATTCAATGATACTCTTCAATTCAAATATATTGACACAGAATCCCCAAGAAACACCATTTTCTGCCATATACACACTTTCTTCCTTCTCTCCCGTTACTGCCATCAAAAACTAAAGCAATTTTCCATGATGTAGATACCAGATCATATAATTACTTATAATAATTTGAACTGTTTTAAATTTACCGCACCCGTTCCAATTAGAATATTTTCTTATAATTAGTAATGAAAATGAAATGAAATATGCTTTATTTCCATTTAAAGTTTTACTATGCACCGTTAAACGACTACATTTACACAATAAATGGTAATTAACGGCAATAATTATATGCAAATTGCAGCAATCTCGAAAACAACTGACTATTAAGCCACTGTGAATTTTGAACGACAATTACACGTTTAGCTTATCAACCCGAGAATATTCACGCATACCATACTATACACATTAACTCAAATTATGAGCAATTTATTGTTTCCAAACTTGGGAAACAATTATATACGTGAACGTTGTACGCATGTTTCTTTTTCTCATTCTTTACTTTAAGCGCAGAGATATTTATCACATTTTACCTTATGACTATCTAATTTTTATAATTATAAACTTAATTGTTGTAACAGTCCAACTGTTAATTAATTATAATCACTTTGGTAACAATTATTATATAATTCAGTTGGCGAATTAATTTGATGTAAAACCACATTCTTAATTATAAATTATTACAAGTTTCTGTTTGCATTTTTAAACGTTTACCACTGAAAGGTAAATAAACAAACATTGCGTTTGCATATTTTTATCGATAAAATATACCAGTCGTTTGATTCTTGCAACTATTTTTAGATTATGTTTAGGTGTATTATGTAACATGTTATTGTGCATGATTATCAAGCAATTATGTATTTAATTAATATATCTACCATATACATATGTATGTGGGATGTTGCTGAAAGGTGAATTTACTAACATTAATTGCTTTTCAGTAAATATCAGATGCTTTTATTGTGACTACTGATATATCAATCATACTTCACAAAAGTATATTTTTCGCTTTCCGTTGAATTACTTATAAACTAATTGGTAATTAATATACTGTTGACCGTGAAAGTAGACAGATAGGTATATAAGTTACTCACCATTTGAAAGGAGTTCTGAAGTAAACAAAAAACTATTACTCAAAGCCGTCACCGCATGACATAAATAATTTATGATGTTGTCTGATTGCCGCACATCCAATTTACGCAGGATATGGATTATTGCTAGTGTGAAATAAGAGAAGCGCCATCTTTACGACAATTTACGTATTTCCTGTTACATATAAGCAGAAAATTTGTAGATTGGTAATTCCAACAACAATTTTGTTTAGTCTATTTTTTATGTTTATTTTTTGATATAATGGGTGGGTGCACTTATAATTTAAAATACGGTTGGAACTGATAGGTTTAGAGGAAGGTTTAAGTCCAGAATCCAGATGTGCTCTTTGTAAACTAGTTTTAACTTTATTTCACTTCTCCATGGATTTAAAAATTGTTATGCTAGGGTTTATGTTTTTAAAAGTTTACAGTGACCATTTTGTTAAGGTAATCTTAAAAAATGTTTTAAAATTTTTACATTTTAATATTTTTCATCAATCATTCATTAGTTTGGAAATTCAACGGAAACGTCGCTAGAAAAAATACTCTAACAGATTGGAAATAAAAAATTTCGATTTCGATCAAGGAATTCGGTCTTCCAGCAATGGAGAAATTAGTAAATGAAACTCATTTATTAATACTCAATATTTCGGAAATGTTTATTTCCTTCTTCAGGAGAATTAATGAGAGATCAAAATGTCGGCAAGAACGACGCACATGGGTGGAAAAATTTATTATTATATTACAAGTTAAAAACTGAAGTGTAAAATATAAAAAGGTTGCAAAAAATTCAAGTAAAAGTCGTAAACAAATTGAGGAAAAACTGATGCGGTCAAATTAATAAAATTAATAAAATATTAACAGATTAAAATTCGGAACCGAAATGTATAACACAGAAGGACGAACACAACTGTACAGATATGTTACATTTCTTTGTTCATCGCTTTTATTTAACTCGAAAGAAATAAATTTTGATATTATAACATTGCCTTTATTCACCATAGTATAAGAACATCACGAACGAATAACTAGTACAGTTACAGTAAAGATATTTAAGTGTATATCAGGTATATAAAGCTAATAATCTTACTGGTGTGACAACACCTCCCCCACATCCCAAGGTGGACTGAAAATAATAAGTCCGATTGGTTTGCGGTGTTCCCAAAACACTGTGGAGGGGTAAATTTTGTGTACTGTAGTGTCATCTTACAATTGGGGCGTAGCATATCTGTGGAGTAAATGATATTTAATAGATGACGCTGACTGTATGAAATGTTAAAGCAGTGTTGAATTAATTTAAAAAGAAAATTAATAAAATTATAAAGAATTATCTACAAGTTTCGTAGCAATATAAAGTACTTATGTATCTTTATACCAAGTAAACATGTTAGGGAACTGTAATCATCAAAACGGCTACTGCTAGGCCTTATCCTTGATAGAGGTAGAAACACATTTTCTCTGTGTAGACTTAATCTAGTCGATTTTATAATAAAATTACAATTTAACTTTATAAAATTTAATAAATTCTTGAAGGAATTTATCAAGTAATATTTTGTAATGTCATCGATAATATCTATTAATACACACAGCTAAGGAGTAGTAAAAGTAGACTCCTAATATGTCAACATGTCCTTGGTTTAAAATTGCACTTGCATACCCATCTTACCACTTGATGTTTCATTTTATTCCGCATGTTCTTCACATTCAACTATAGGTACATAAATCACTTGGGATCAGTAGGAAATTATGCGTTTACAGTACCTAACGCAATAATTCTCTTAAAAAGATAAGTTTGTATATATCGACAATCCGAAGTGGAAATGTTAACCACTTACAATTTCAAATTTTTATCAAGTAGTAACAACTGACTAGTTTATTAACGATGAAAGGACAAGTGTATTATAGCGTGTATCGCCGTCAATCACGTTAAAAACTTAAAACGAGCAATGTAAGAATTCTGTCACGGTCTACTTGCAACACTTTCTACTCCGTTTCATAATGACGAATTTGTTACATGCATACATATATCTCGACCACGGCTATTGGAATTGTTTTCTTTATTAATTAGGCGAGACGCAAAAGTCAAGGTGATAGACATCTTGAATTAACTTTAAATGCCTACATTCAAAACATACTTATTGTGGAGCTAAATTGTTGTTTAAACAATCATTACGTAACAATTCAGACGAACATGGAATTGTACCTACCTGTTGTAACTTTTTTTTTGGGAACATTGGCTTCAAGTTTTAACGCATTTAAACTTTGATTACAAGAATTAGAGAAAAACTATTTTTACCCTAAAGTATTGAAAAGACGTTATTAAATGCTTTTTCATTATTATTTAGATTGTATTTTTTCTGCGATTATCATAATATTGATTTGCTACCCACGTAGAAGCTACAAGTTCGTGGACAAAGAAATTTTAAAGGTAGCGGGATTCAATAAGGATTTTGTTTACAGTTTTAAGCGGTAGGTGCTTTGTAACGTGTAGGTAATTTACGTTGGTTGAAGATCCAACAAGGCGTGGCAAGATTATATCTGTAAACAATGTCATTGCTATTGCACACAATGACAGAACAAAACAGACAATGTTTAAAAGCATAAGTGTTGAAAAACACGCACAAAGTTTAATGCAACTCTAGATGTATGAAACCTTTTAAACATGATTGTTTAAATATTTTGATTTCAAGTATAAGTGTATTAGGTATGCTAATTTGAAAAGCAAATTACTGTATTAGAACACCTTCAAAAAGAAAAAGTTTTAGAGCTTAATTCTCAATAATTTTATTTTGAGGTTATGTTATTTTCCTATAAAATTGTGACAGATATGAAGCGCAAGATACATATGTCAAAATCTATTATATAATTTGTGAAGATCCGAAAGCATAAATATATATTTTGCAGCTGATTATGTCTGATAATATCATAATTTTCTTCCGCATTAAGTTTTGTACCTATACAGCAATAACTATCCTTATGTATGTATATCTTATGCAATGGTTGTTCATTTAAATTAACACAACAAATGTACTTACACTCTTCACAATTACTTGGTAAGTAAATGGGAAAACTACATTAGCGAGGCTTGTAGTAAATTTGTTCGGAGCGCTTGTCATGCTAATTAAAAGAACAATAACAATTAATTTGTGTTTATGTTTATACAAAACAAAAAAAAAAGAGATAAAATTTTTCCTTACAAGAATGTTTATTTAGAGATGCTGCTGACAATATTAATGTTTATTTATATCGAAAGTTTGTTAAAAATATTCATTAGCATCTTTTAAAAGATTTTTTAGCACACGAATGTAGTCAAATAAAATAATAAAATAAATATTATGATAATTAACGCATAATATTGCATAATACACCAACTAAATTCACTTTCTTTTGATTGGGGAATATTCTATTGTTTACAATGCAGCACAAGAGTACTTTGGAAAAAACAAAACCGTTTTGGAAATAAACATGAAAATAATCAAAAATAAAAGTAGGAAATATAAAGAAATTCCTACAAATTTTATATCTTATTCCAAACGTAAAATACACTACAATCCTTTTATTAAAAGGCATTCAAACACTTATAATTTAGTATTTATCAGAATTGTTATAATAATATACTATGTATATGCACAATAGTAGTATACCGGTCGTTTACAAAATCGCTGCAAGCCTGTAGGATGTGAACGTGGCAAAAGTTGAAACAACAGGCACTGTGGGTGTAATCAAAATGGCGTGATGAATTATGGTTGACAAGAACATTTAAAAAAAAAAGATATAGAATTTTGTGGTTGAATTTTCATGCATATGTACTGCCGGTTTGCAGCGATTTTAAAAAGAATCAGTAGGCATTAGTGTTGGGATGAATTATTATTAATTGCTTCATCAGAGAATTAGTTACAAAATAACAACCAATTACTGTATCTAAGGTAATCATAAAAGAAGACTTACAGAAGGGCGTAATTGGTAGTGAATGAAACATTATTTCCGTAAACATTACAACATTTTGAAAACTTGAAAGTTTATAATTTAAAAATAAATTAAAATTAAAAAGATGAAAAGGAAGTTGACATGACGGTGGGGTACCAGATGATAGAGGAACCAGAAACATACCAGGCTGATGGACCCTGGGTGATCGGAAGGCAAGAACAGTCACAATAAGATCTACATATAAGAATAAATATTGAGTATTGAAAAGAAACATCCGTATGATATGACTAACCGTCGTGTTGTTATCTTTAAAGTTCAGCTAACAAGTTTCGACCCTTGAGGTAGCTCACAATCTTTTTCAATGAGGTCTTTTTCAGGTCGTAGAAAGAAAGGTCAACCTTCCCAAATATGTCATACATGATTCTCTTTGTGGCGGGACAGTGGCAGAGAATAGCCAGCATCCAATCTCCTCAGAGAGTCCGATTCTGTGTAGATGCTTTCGGAGTTTGCAGTGACCTGTAAAGATAGAAGTTATTACTTTGACATTTTTGCGGTCAAATTCAAGTAATTCCTTCGTTCTGACATAATTAAAAGATATGCGCTTTTTCGCATGTATCAAACCAGGACAATTGTTCAAATTTTTTAGCACTTTCTGATTTGCCCATACATTTATTTGGTATTTAGCTTCCGTAGATACCATGCCAATGGCAGGTTCTTGGTCTCTGGTAATGCTACGCGGCACCCTTTTTCACGACAGTGTCTGCTTTCTCGTTGATGAGTGAGTGCAGAGACTTATGTCGGATGTTTTTATCCAAAATCTCTCTATCATAGATTTCAGCCTGAAATATCGTTGTGTGTTGTCCAAAGTTGTAGTATTTTCTAACTCTGGGATTACGACAGAATATTCCAACACCCTGCTCTGATTTCGAACCGTCGGTAAACCAGCAGGTGTCTGCCAGAATCAATGTTTTTTCGCTGCATCTCAATTCCTCTCTGTTTGTAAAGTAAGTGATCACTGGTCGGGTGTACATCGACATAGCCTCTTTTTCCATAACAATGTGCAAGGGTTGTAAGTCCAGAAGAGTTTCCAATGCCAATGACAGGGAAGAAGACATTGCTTCCGTGATTGACTTACAATCCTTTGTATAGGTGTGAATTTAGCTGGACGTACTATCATCATATAAAGCTAATGGATTACCTTTAATAAATATTACTCAAGTTATTTAAGTCATTACGAAAGTTATGTGTATAGTCGAAATAAAGCATATTACCTACTTGCTATATCTTTCATATCCTGAAATAAAAAATATTATAAAAAAGAAACTGCAAATATATTGTACGTAATTGTAAAACATTTCTCTTAATATAATAATTAACAATACAATATTCTATACACTTTCCTCCATATGTTAAATGTAAACTAATGAGATATATACGTTTATAAAATCTAGAACAGTTGCAATTCACCAATTAGAATTTATCGCAACTGCTTAACCAAACAAGTAATTCATCCGTCGTTGGTGGCTTGTACTTAGAGCAAGAACATTAATTTACTGACGTATAGACATATATAAACAGTTAATTATTGCAACTTGTGGTATTTGTAACGAAAAAGGAACATTAGAGGTACACACTTACATTTAGTTTGTTTCCATATCGGTGCTACTGAGCACGTGCTCACGTGGTCTATTATGTGCATTCTACAAATAATCTAGCTTGAATGAATTTTTATTCTACATGAGAAATAATAAATTTGATTCAACATACACAGCGATATTTTATCTTGGGGATATCCTATGCGTGCCCAAATTAATATTCAGGTGGTAAAATCTTTGTACTGGTGCCTGCATGCATGCATTTCTTCATGGCGTACGTTTTCGTCAAAGACATAAATCCTCCAAGATATCGTGTCGAATACAAATGTGAACAGAAAGAAATGCAGGCAATAAAAATAACTGGAAATGTTTCGGTACTGTGGAATTATACAATGTATTATTCTGCTTCTTTTATAGCTATATCATAACTATGGATTTTGCTTTCAGAGCGTTACCGAAGCAAGCAGCCCAGAAACGGCAACCGAAAATACGACAAGGCAACTAACGGGAAATCCACAAATAGATTACATCTGGGATCCTAATCTTCCTAGGGAATTAAATGGATACAATCTGAGTGATTATCCGTTTTACGATGGATTACCTAAGGATATTAATTTCAAATGTGATGGCCTCCATGATGGCTTCTATGCAAGTGTGCCACACAAATGCCAAGTAAGTATGTTTGACATTAGTTGCATTTATTAATAGAAACTCAAATTTTTATAATCTCCTAAAAGCTATTTCTACAAACATTACTGCTACATCTCTACATTAACAGTATTTATGCTAGAAATAAGGCTGATTTCAACGAAAAAATATGTCGTAGAAGCACGATATTACATAAGGTAATAAACACTTACAGTGTTTTTCAATCTTTCTCAGCATATTGGCAAATAATAATCCGTTAACAAAAAGGAATCAAATTGTGTTTGAGTCACCATACTGCCGTTATTTCATTGCCTGTAGGTGGCACAGCATTCTGTATGTGGTTTGCATATATAAAATCTTTTTTTTTTTCTATGATCCTACATATACCTTAAAGACATTTTGATGGCAATCATCTTAAAATATTAGCGCCAAATACCACACCGTTCGCTATAAAAATACGTATAATTTGCTGAACCCATTAGTATAATAACATATTGTGCGTCATAGGTTCAGAATTTTCATCAGGTAAACATTTTCAAGCATTTGAATATTTATGTATGTACAAAAAATGTCATTGACTTGAGAGAGAATTTAGTTTGATATATTGGTGTGAATTCAACCGTACCCGTTTACCGGATTTACATTTATTTAGTATTGAAAAACGGTCAGTTTTTACATTTTTAAAAGAACTGGTTTTGTTGAAAATATATCTATTGAAATAGGATAAAAATTCGTGTTTTTGAGATGAATTATTTTGTTATCCGGTTGTCACTTTCTCAAAGTGAAATTCTTTTGTTATTTATTAGATTATTGTTTTTATAATATGTAAGTGACAACGTGTTTATACACATGAATTGGCTAAATATACTATTTCGACCAAGAACCAATTTTGATTAAATGGTTTGATTTAGGTGGGAAATTGAATATTGCCATTGCTAGAAATATTGATATTATTAATAATTACCACGAAAGAATCTTCATACACACATGTTGAGAATTTGAGGTTTATGATTGAAGATCCTAACTATTAAGCTAATAATCTGTATATAAAATTCGTTGTCCTGTTTCATTTAAAAATGAACAAAAGTGAAGGTTCCTTCGCAAGTTTTCTATATTCATCATTGCCAAATTGCCACTTATCTATTATTAAATAATTACTGTAGGCGTTTACTGTGTGCAGGATGCATCACACCCGCACAAATTTTACCTTGACTTCGCAAGTATTTCTACTTTTTCGTGTGAAGACGTAATATCTGTATAATCATTTCTCTTTGAACACCACTTGTTAAATATCCATACACCGACCTTTACGAACGTCAAATTATGTAACGACGCGTGCCGGCCGTCACAGATTCAAGTCCGCAATCGTTGCTCGCCCAAATAAAATAAAAAGATCCAAATAGAAAGTAACCTATTCACTTAGAATTTTACTTCTGTTTCCGCCGATGCAATTCATTGTAGCGATCGTTTTCTTCACTTTGGCATATCGTGCCGCAGTGTACAGCAAAGTCTATAGTATCTAATATGTGAATCGAAGGTACCTAACTATGTTATGTGGTGACATACTTTCCGCAGTAGCACATGACACAACTCCGCCGAAATTCAACGGTTTACAACGCGCGCCAGGTGAAAAGAAGGAAAAGTACAGAGTTGAAGATTTAGATAACATTAAATGCCGGCATGTTCGCAACCATGAGAAATCATTTTTATTAAGCGATGCAATTTCTGTGTCGATTGCATTTTTGTTGTGGTCCATGGTGGATTTAACTGCTATTTCAAATTACATTAACGTAGGTATACATTAACATTATGGTTAACACCATATATATAAATAAATATAAATTTTGTGAGAAAGAACTTGGTTTGCCTCTAGTGAAGTATTAAACAATCAATATTATGATTAATTCAAAATATTATTGTGCATATAAATCTGAACCGTTAAATTATGTTCACTTAAGCTGGAGAAAAATATGGATAACGTTGTACCATCACTCGAATCAACTATAGGGCTGTAGTGACAACAGAGCCGTAATTATGCTCTGGACGTATGGAATCTTTTTCCCACACATCTCATCCGAATCGTTTATATCTGCAACAACTGATACAGACTTTGTAGTAACGGCGTTTGTTTATGAACTTACTTCATGTTTTACGTGTTCCACACACTTGTTCTAAGATAAGGCATTGAAAGTTCTCAGATTGTCATTGTTGGGTGATTGATTGTTTGGTTTATTCACATAGAACGCTAACTTGTTTGTGAGGTCAATATTCATATCCTGGAGTTCTCCCTTTTAATACATTTATTGGAACAAGTCATTACATTAACTCCTTTATTGATATTTAAGGTTAAAACAAATGTAACCGTTAAATTAAAAATCATTTTCGTGTTTCTTACTTACCTTCATAGTTACAACCACAAAACAAGAAAAAAAAACAGTTCAGAACTCATAACATTAACAGATTTACTTATTCTAACAAGTTATTAAATTTTTTTTTATTTTTTCATTTATAGTATATGTGATTTATAAATTTAGTTTGTATTTCGCGCCTATTTCATCTGCATTGGTAACTTTTGGCTCTGCTTTTAGTAACTTTCGCCGTACCACACGCAATAAACACCAAAATCGCGTCGAAGATAACCTGGAAATAGCACTTCGTTTTTAGTACTTTCTTTTCATTTCCTGACATAATTAATGCCCATTTTGAACTCTGGGAGACATGCTTTATCCGATAGCACACCTATAAATCGCCAAATCGTAGACATTAACCAGTCTTAGCAACAAACACAAAAAAGAAGATGCCTCACACACATATATCGCTACTATCCTTGATCAAAAAGTAATGTGTATTATTCGATGAACAAATTGCAGAAATACATGCGAGATAAACAGCCAAGCAAATACTTTTTAAGTTTTTACACCTGTCTTAAAAAACGGTTGTATACACACTGCATAAAAATACGACAGTTAAAATTCCAAAAGAAACGTCAATAACTATTGAACCGCCAAATCCACAAACACGAAAACTTCACCAAACGGTAGCTCAGTACAAATCACATTGTTCACGTAAAAATCATTAAAAACCAACTACTAGAACCTCCAGAAAGAGAAAAACAACGCGAAGCGATTTAAAACACGTGTTACTCTAACTAAGGAATTTACCCGATAGTGTAGCATTAGTTTTAGGAGAAAAAGGTAATCTTTTATAAAGAAAAGTTAATTAGAATTGAAAACTATATTTTATTATGCAATCACATCCATCTACCATTTTGTATAAACTATTCTACATATTAATTTTGTTTTCTTAAATCAAACACATTTAATTTTCGTAAATCGGATGGTACTCCCGTATTCGTAAAGAACAAAAACGTATCTACAAGTTCTATAAGCAAATCTGAGAATGTTTTGACATTATTAAACTAATTTTAAAAGATTAATATATAGATTTGTGCGCATAAAAGTGAGTTCGTAGCAGCTAATCAGTATAAAAATAAAAACTGCTACTTCTGTACGTTTTCTAATGTACTATTAGGCAACCAAACAGTCGTCGAACGCCGAAAACAATATTGCTTTGTAATAGCGTAGCAGGTTGCGAAACATAACACTAGATTTATATCAGCAGCAGTTTGTAAATACCCTGCTTCCAAAAACTACTTGTTTGCATTAGATATTAGTCATAGTATCGAATAGTTAACAACAGCTCCTTGGCTATTAGTAAGCAAATCAGCACATCTTTATAATACCTATTTTGTTTCAAAGGTTTACCATCACTGCCTGTTTGGGGTGCGTTACGATTTTCTATGCGCCAATTACACAGCGTTCGATCAGAAGACTTTCATTTGCCATTTCGTCTCCGAAGTGGATTGCCTGAATTCGAAGAAATTTTGGCACAGGTAACTAATTTTTAATAGCACATCGAAAAAGCAAGCGCCTTGCTTACAGAATCATACCGATGTAAATCTTTATAACGTGCATATGAATGCTGTGAGTTCTCTTTTCTAGGCTTTCAAATTCCCATATGCGTTCGTTTTCATTGCATAACATGCTTTTCATACCATTACGTGTATTAATACGCTTTTTTAATTATCCTCTGTGAACTCATTGTGATTATTACGTATAAAGTCATTTGTTATATTCAGGTTCTTAATTGTTATTACGTCTAGCTTTTATTTATTTTCTTTTTAGAAACGACGCACTATACCAGGCCGCCTCGACAACTACACCAAAACCACCGCCGCCTCCACCACAACCTGTTTACACTTTTCCTCCTCAACCAGCTGCTACTGCCCCGCCAATAGTGCCAATCTTGGGCAGAAGGCCGGAAAGACCGAGAAGGCCACATCCTAGACGACCCAGACCGTACGAATATTACGACGAAGAATATGACGAAGAAGAATACTACGAGCAACCTGTGAGGCGACAAAGACCGAGATACCGACCAAGGGTGTATGATGACGAATATGAATACGAAGATGATTATATGAGAAGACCCAACGGGCGCAGAAACGAGAGTAGAAGACCATATAAATCGCGAGGCTCCAATAGGTAAAATAAAAGACCTGAGGGAAATAACATGTTTACTTTTTGCTTTGTAGAAGACGTCCGTACGATGATGAAGAATACCAAGATCAAGATGATAATAGAAGGCCGGACACTGGGCGTAGAAATTCTGATGAAGGAGGCAGGAGGCCACTGAAGAGGAGGCCAATAGAAGATGATGAATATGACAGGCGCTCTTATGATAGGCCTAGGAAGAAGGGTCATAGAAGACCAATAGATGATGAATACGAAGATAATCCACCTCCGAGACGTGCGTCTGATAGAAGGATAAATAAAAACCGAGACGACCATAGGAAATATGAAGACGACGCGGTAGAAGAAGAAAGACCGCGGAAAACTAATATTCGTGAAGACAGACCCAGGAAAATCTACGACAGAAAACGAGGGGACGAAGTCCTCGACGATGACAAACCAAGAAGCGATAGAGACAGAAATAGAAATGAAGAATCTAGTAGTAACGAACGACTAAACAGGAATAACGAAAGAAATCGGCACGAACAAGGTGACGATAAACCTCTACCGAAACCGCCAACATCAATTTATGAGAGGAAGAGACCAGCGCTAAAAGTGAGGCCACCAGTACCAGCGCACGAACAGGCCAAATATTCTCCTAAAATTCCTAAATCGACAACTCCCGCACCGGCTGACGAAGATTATTATTACGACGAAGAAGAAGAAGACGCCAGAAGGAAAGAAGAACCTAGGCGAGCATACGCGGCTGACAGCTCGAAAAAATCTCCAAGTACAACCCAAGGTAGCGCAAAACGAGATTACGAGAGTAGGAGGAAACTTGAAGCTGACGAAGATAAAGTAGAAATCACCACAAGAACGGAGAAACCTAAAAGACCAAAGTACGGAGAAGATGCGTTCGGTAGCAAAGACAGAAGAAATTTCCCTAACAGGAGAGTACCAGTACCTCAAGAAGAATACGACGACTATGAAGAAAATAAAACAGAGAAAGTAAAAAATAATTCTGCAGAGCCAACAACTACTGTCACTACTACCACTATCAGTACAACTACAACAAGAGAACCTCCTAGGGAGCCTGTAGTAAAAGTGCTTAAAAGACCGTTCTTACCAAGTAGAGGGGGGAACCCATATGCTTCTAGAGGTTTATCACCAGTTGGAGCAAAAGCTTTAGAAGTTGCTGATAAAACGCAAGAAACGCAAGTTTTGGATCAGGACGTCAAATTACAGCCAAGCACTGACGGTGACAGACCCTTTAAGCAACCAATCGTTGTAAAGGTGCCCTTTAGAAATAAATACAGTAACGAAGAATTCGAAACAGTCCCAAACAGGCCAGTAACGAGAATAGTAAAGATACCAACTACAACAACCACCACTGAACCACCAAAAATAGTGGAAAAAAACCCGTTGGATTTAGATGAAAATGAATACGATGTCACCTTAAATGACGCCCTAAATCCGACGTTGCCGAATTTACCAATTAGGAATTTTCCTACTGGATTTAGCTCACAAAATGATTACACCTACAACACGGTGCAAAGACCTAGGTATGTTGTCGATCCTGTAGTAAACCAAGCAAGCTCAGATTATGTTTACAGAATTGAGCAACCAGAAGCCAATAACATAAGATACAAAAGTGTTCCAGTGTTTCAGAGTTTCAGATCGAGTCCTAGAGTAACACAGGCGATCTATTCGCCTTACTAAAAAGTAGTGTAAATGCGCAATTGGCTGTTCCTAAAACAAATTGTTAATCATGGTTAATAAGTGTAAATATGATATGAAAGTTGATATGAAATTGTAACAAAATAATCAGGGGAAATGATGTTGCATAGTTTTTTATATACTACAATATGTGGTATATTGAAGAAAAAACATCGATTTTTTCAGATTACATACTATTTAATTTATTGAGAAATACTGTTTCTTCCATATGTTGCTATAACTTCAATTCTTATGATTTTAAATTTTTCTTATATAAATTAATGCCATATTCTTTTCAAATTTCGATAAATTATTTATGTACAGGTAGTAGATTGAGAAGTATAAATTTAACAACATAAAGAGTGATTTAAATTGTACTGTATGCGGTTGTGTCATTACTAAAACTTCTTGTTATGAAGAAATTAATGATTCTTCGTGTATTATATGGATGTTAGAATAAATATATTTATAAAAATTAACTTGGGATTTTATTGCTAAAGCAAATACCTTAGTGAGATTATTATGAGTATTGTGTAGCAAATATTTTAACAGAATTTTAATAAGCAGTTTGCACACTATACAAGCATTACCTTTACAATAAATCATGTTTCTACTCCACCGTATCCTTTTATGAAAAACATATAAAAAGAGTCCATTGTTCGTGTCAACCGTTAATTTTTAAAAATTCAATGATAATACCACAGATAAGTATACCAGATAGCTCACCTTACGGGAGAATTGGCAGCGGCTTTCGCTGAAATGGGAACCCTCGAGCAAATAGTTGGGAACCCTGCGTGAGTTCAATCGGAGCGCTGCATGTCAGTCTCCGCACTTCAGTCGCCGGTGGACAGTCGCGTAGGCACGTACGCTAGCATTAAAATGCCTACACGCGGTGCTGGGAATAAATGCGTATATATACGCTGCGGAAAGAGTTTTAGAGCCTAGTAAGTTATTTAAAATCCCGGAATATAACTTATTGCGTGCTGAATGGATCAAAAATGCGGGTAAATACGTGTTGGGATATCTTTGTTACATTAATACAAGAATACAACAGTAAAAACTCACGACAATATTGCATTCAACATACATTTATTGATATTGTAAATTATAATTAAACATTAATACATCATCAAAATAAAATAAAAATGCAGACTTTAGTTGTAAGAAAATTGTAACAAATTTAATTATTAAATTTACACACTCTTGAGAGACCTACCAAACGTCACGTATATATGTAAGTATATAGGCTGTTTTAAATTTGGGGGTCATTATAAATTATAGGGATTTTGTTTATTAAAAGAAAGATACAATGTATGTAGGTTTAAATTCGACATAGCTAAATTTGACAAATAATGTAACAAAAAAAATAGGGGTAGATCATTTGCAAAGCTTACCGCCGTAAGTCATCAGACAGACAGGTTTTTGATTTGTGCTTATATCGTCTATAAATTTGAAATTGTCAAAACTAAAGTTTTAAACAAAAATTTGTATTTATAAGCGAAAACTCCACGGTAATCCGTGAATTTGCACCTGCAAATTATACGCTTCTGCTTTTTGGGGTGGATATATAATTATATGAAGTTAGGGAATTTTCTGCTTATACCCCAGTTTAGACTATATATCTTTTTGTAGTAGCCGAGATGACCCTAGCACCACAAATATTAAAATATGTATTGTATACTTTTAAAATATACAGGTTATTTACGCTATCCGCCCACTAAGCAAAAATAGGTTGAAATAATGTTAATGCAACGTCATCTAAACACTAACTAACGTTGTGTAAAAGTGTCAATGTAGTGTTAATAACGTCTAAGCAACGTGAAATGTCCGACTATATAACATTACTTTAAATAACGTTACTGATAATACACGACCGAGTAACATTCGTAGCACGTGCGTACTACACCACCGAGTAACGTTCGTAGCACGTGCGTACTACACCACCGAGTAACGTTCGTAGCACGTGCGTACTACACCAGCGGGTAACGTTCGTAGAACGTATATATGTCGACTTCTAAGTAACGTGCTTTCCTAGGGGCGGGTTTTATGCGTCGCGTACAACGTAAAACGCTAGGGCAGTACGCTGAGTTCAAACAAAACAGTTGGGGTCGCGACACCAACTGTTTTGTTTGAACTCAGCGTACTGCCCTAGCGTTTTACGTTGTACGCGACGCATAAAACCTGCCTCTAGAAAAACGCGACTTTACGTTTACAAAATCTTAATTTTGTTTCCAAATAAAATTTAGTACCAAATATAAAATATCTATTTATGTAAATAACAATACCTAATAATTTCCACCTTACCTTCATTTATGACACATTTGAACAATTGGATATTTTAAATTTGGCGTTAAATTTTATGTATCATAAAATAACTCATAAAAAATCAGACACTGATTTTGTATTCTTCAGTGGATAAATAAGACCAGACATATATCCAGTAACGAAAATATTTATTTTTTAACATGTTTCCAAAAAAGAAATAAAATTTCACTGAATAAATTTTTATTTAATTAATTATCCTCATCCTTTAATGACCTCTGCCGTCCATGCTTGAACCACTCCATGAGCGCCGCTTCGAATTGAATTTTCGTTAGGCTGTGGAATGCTCTTAGGACAGAATCTGTAAGATTTTTTTTACTAGATCTAAATCATTTTGTATGTGTGTGATGTATACACACCGTATAAAACACTTAAAATTTTAAGACCATCGAGTTGGAAATTATTTTTCTTTCCTCTCAAAGAACATTTAGCTGCTAAACTATTAGTAAATATATGTTTTAAACATCTATAGATGTGGTTTTTGTGATTATGGCCCCCTATCAGCAAAAGTTTTGATGCCTATAAAAAACGGCTATCAAAAAGCATAAAAACAAAGCATAGTATACTTACAAATTGGGCGACAACTGTCTCGTCGTCGTCCAATAAAGTCTCAAAAGAGAGCAAATCCTCTATACTATTCAGGGGTAGATTTGGTAGTTTATCTTCAATCATTGTATCCAAAGCTGGTTGTGCTCTTGGTTGTGCGCATACTTGTTCCAAGAGTAAATTCATCGTTGCTTTTATATCAACTAAGTAACGCAGAATTTGATTTATTTCAACTGGAACAACAAAGTCTTATGATTTTAGAACCTCCGAAGTTCGTCATAGATAATCATTTTGAAGAAATTATTTTTTTTTACGTTTACTTAATTTTGCTAATGCTGACATGCGAATATTTATAATTTTTAAGGTATTCGATCTAAAGTCATTAATTTATATTTAAGATAAAATTAACAAAGCGGTAAATAATTTTTCTTACATTCTTTTAGAGCCTTGGAATCCTCAGACAATTTGGAGTTGAAGGTTGTGTTACCTAAAATATGTATAAAATATTAATAAAAATTATATAAATATGAAAGACCTTTTACTAATGGTGTCTGAAACTGCAGAAGCGTTTTCTTCTGCTTCCTCCTCGTCTCCTTCTTCCTCCTCGTCTCCTCCTTCAACTTCTTTAGCTGTGTCTTGAGTATCTACATGGACAGGAAAAAATATTAGTACAGATAATTTTTTACCTACTTGCGCATTTCTGAAACCCTTTACAACTACATACGTATATTGACAAATATGTTTTAGTTACTCAAATAATCGACAATTATATCTCTTAGAGGCGTTTGAGTAATTAAAAAAGTCAGGATATTTTTATAAGACAAGCATATACAATTATTATTATGAGCCATAAATATTTGGCCATTTTACATTAACTCAAGTATACGTACATTTAGACTGTCATTTTAAACACAATAACTACATACTACCATCATAATTGTCAAGAATACCCACCTGAAGATGCACAATAAGATGTAGATGGAATGTCTAACACACTAGCCTCACCAGCAGTTGTCGTATTTTCTTTAAAAATAGAGTTAATAATTAAAGCAGGAATTTATTTTATTATATATGTATACATACCCACTATTGAAATAAATTGTTGGGCCTCTGTATCATTAGATATACTGGCTTCTAGTGGTCCATTTGAAGATAGAAACTCTAGAAACAAAGACTGATACTTTATGTCACTTTTTTAACTCACAATGAACTTACTTTCTAGAATTTGTTCATACAATTGTGGTGAAACGTTTTCTTTATCTATTTTATAATATCTAGGATATGATGATCTAGCTGCAAAATAAGAAAAGCATTTATAGTTTAAAATAAACACTTACTTCAAATGACCATACATTCTGTGTGATTTTTATTTTCTGCCGACAGCGACTCCTCATCTGTAAGAAAGTAATAAAATTCAGCTTAAAAGTTTCACATTGACTTATCCACTTGTATCGGCAAGCATAGAAAATTATGTTTTAAAGTTAAGTGCGTACTCCTAACCGGTTCGCAACTAGCAAAAGACAACTATTTTTTTCCGATGCGAACTAATACGAGGGCCAATTCAATGAGTTTCAAACTTAAATTACTCAACAGGAGTAATTTATCTCATCATTCTCACCTCTAAGAACAGGCATGCAATCGTCAAAATGTTTTTTTTTAATTTTCCTTTTTCCTCTTCCCTTTTCTGCTTCTGATGATGATGACTTTGCTTCTTTAATTTCTCGTTTGAACGCTTCGTCGTATGTATCTAGATTAGAAAATGAACAGATTATATCTACGAATAGTAATAAAGCTGAACGTAAAAACTACAAACATACCGTATTTTCCTAAAATTTCCACTTGGTAACGTTTCCAGTCTTCTTTAGGTGAAAGTCTTATAATTCTGCTTCTACTGCCAGTGTAAGATTTTGGCCATACACAAAAATCGCTTTCGTCGCCGGAAGATATCCAACTTATAGGTACGCTAGCAACGTCATTAGTATGCGTGAAACGTACTGCGGCATATTTATACTAAAACCAAAAACACAAAAATAAAAACAATCAATGAACTGATTTTTAGTTACAACAATACCTTAGTTTATATTAGTGTTCTTTTATAATTACGTACTAAAAATATTGGTGTAGAAGTCGAAGTAATTTAGATCATTCGCATTAACATTATTTCAGTTTTTAATTAATTAACTCATTTTATAATTCCTCAAATACATTTTAAGATACGTGAACCATTGACATCACTGTGTTTTTATATCGAACACATTTATATTCTAAATCGTTTACAGATGCTATTATAAAACAGCTATTATTATTAAATTCTTCAATGTTCAGTTTCCCACACAACAGGATTGTAGATAGACAAGGAACTTCATATATTGGAACCATCTTAGATTTCTTGCATAAGACAAATTTTTCAACGCAATTTTCTCTACTGAAAATATGTAAAATCTGAACATATTCACCACTTTTCAAAATAAAATTACGATTTCTGTCACATGTGTCAATTTTCCAGTTATTGTGATGTATTACTTTATAAGATTTATGGGAATGTTTATTATCTGTCATAGTAATTTCTTTGTCATTTTGAATGTTTAGATCTTTTTCAGGGAAAATATAATGCGTCCTGAATTCATATATTCTTTTAATAATCTGCTTTAAAGGGAAATTTGATGATTTTAGTTTTCTTTTTAATATACTCATATGATTTTCATATTTAAAGCAACTAAAATTATCTAAAGGTCCATACAATTGAACATCTTCGGGCAGATGTATTAAATTGTGAATATTGTGGTTTACATATTCAGAACCATATATATCACTAAATTGGGTTATAAAAAAATGCAGAAGCTCCTTGGCAAAATGATTATATTTTCTGGAAAGTCGTTCAGACACTAGAATCCGCATTGCCACATGAAACGTAAGAAAATGTCTATACAAATCAGGCTGCAGACAGTCTTGCAATACTACTGGTGCTAAATAAAGCATAAACATACGCAGTTCAGTTCCTTTCCATCTATCTAAGTCATTTAAAGATCTCGGCAATCTTGCAAATTCATGAGGCATACATTTTCTATATTCGTTGATGCTTTCGTTAATACGTTTAATGTTCTGCTCATTCATTCTTATATCGCGAGATCCATTTAACCAAAACATTAATATACGTTTCATTACGCCAATGCAACACAAATGCATATAATCCAAAGGAACTTGATTAATTAAATCCATTTTCAAAAGAACTAATGGCGTGTCATTTATTCTATAATCATCATAATCGCCTCGAATAAATTTCTCATGTGTTCTACAATTTGCATTTAATTCAGGGTAAGTCATTCTGTTTTTTTGAAAATCCCCTTCTGTCACACACTTTGTGCATCCTGAATATGAATTGTGACCTTTTATGCCAAGAATAAACGACTTTGCAGGCGCATCGCATATTAATTTTGATATATTTACAATGTATTTTCGATCGTTATAAACAAAACCTTCATTTTCTAGAATGGTCATTTCCTCTACAAAATACTTCAAAAATGTTTGGGATGAATCACATTTTTTAAAGCCATGATAAATTCCAATTTCAAATACAGTTTTTTTAAGATCATGATCATTATCATCAATACACGCTAAAATTGGCCAAAATTGACTGCTACTACTCTTAGTTAAAGGAAG
The DNA here is from genome assembly GCA_949128085.1 of Cetonia aurata. Lineage (NCBI taxonomy): Eukaryota > Metazoa > Arthropoda > Insecta > Coleoptera > Scarabaeidae > Cetonia > Cetonia aurata. The sequence continues at coordinate 60,100,640 of OX421883.1, read as the reverse complement.
GCCATCTACATTCACATCTATTTTAATAACTTCTTTATTATATAATAAAATGCCTTGTATTTGAAAAACATATTTAATACCTTCCACAATACCAAAATGATAGTATTCACCAACAGACATAGGAACTACTGTTTGAATTTGATTTATTTTTAATAACGTGCGGCAATCTTTGGGTACCTTTAAACCAACTTCCCCTAAAATAGCGAGCAAAGCGTTTACGGAGTTGTGAGAAATTTTAAATTGAGTCATCCAAGAGGTAATTTTTTTTAATAACTTTGAATGTTTATCATCGTTACGGTACTGTAAAATGGAACCTACTATCCTGTCAGCAGGATTTGATATATTTTCACCATCATTGTTCTGCAAAGTACATTGTAAACTTTTAGGTAAAATTACGTTCGACTTGATATTTTCTTTGTTGTGCTCAGAATCACAATCAATACCATTGTGCAATAGCCCATCGTTTTTCTCTGCACTTAAGTAGTTATTTCTCAAATGTTTTAAATCTAACATCATTTTCTCAATTTCTCGTTTTTTCAAACGGTATAAATGACGTTTACTATAGCCCCTTTTTAACCTCCACATTTGATTCTAATAATAAAAAATCTTAATTAAAAAAATTGGAATTTCCACTATTTACATAGAATAAATAAAGTGTTAACAATTGTTATTGACGCAACAGATTATTTGTTCCAGCACCCAGTTTTCGTGAGAATTCTAACTAATGGGCATAAGTTCTTCGGTTTGGAAGTTTTGTGCATTAGTTCTAGGACCCACGAGAACTGCGTGCTAGATCAAACCGAATTCTATCTTCAATGTATGCTACAGACACCGTAGTATTCCACTAATATCTTGATAATCATTTTTGACAAAAATTATCACAAGCAAAAATTTGCCATATTTCAACCACAAGTGATAGCAACACCTTAAGGGTATTCACTTCTACTTTAAAAAATTACTATCGATGGAACAATCACTCTATATGAATTGAAATTTACTTCTGCATATGCATCTCTTGCCCTGCCCTCAAAAATTATAATAAAAAAGGCAAAATAAACATAACACCGAAAATTTAAGTTGCTATGTAAAAAGCATACGATACATGTAAATGCCGATCAAAAACTTAGGTTCGCTCACGAGAAATCTAAACGTTAACACGCATCAAACACTAGATCGATACGATATAAAAAGTACACTTACCTTCAAATTAATGTTCTCCATGATTACCTTTACCAAAAACTGTTAATAGTCATAACTCATAACACATCTATTGCAAGATGGATGCAGGTTATACCTTGCTTCACTTGTTTATAACATAAATGCACGCGTGCACCAATACAGTACGCTTGCGCAACGAGATATTCCATATATAAACTAGTAATACACATGTTAAACGTTACAAATACAAAATGTTCAACGTTTAATAAACTATACTGCAACGAACAATCGGAACGTTACGAATAGTTAATCCGCCTAACGTTGCACCTACGTTTTAATGCAACTACTATGGAACCAACAATCTGAACACGTTATTTTGAACTAAGAAATAACCTCCCTTACATACGTTATAAGCTACACCAAAATTTTAATGTAGTTTTAACGTTGGAAATCCGTTAGTAACTTAGTTTTGCTTAGTGGGCGGCACGGAATATTATGGCCAAAACACGTGACGTTCAAAAAGTTTTTCACTTTTGGGATGTATGGGGGTTTATTATAGTTACTTTTTAAAATTACTTTCATATTATACAGAATGTTCCAAAAGCACGAAAAGTATCAAAGTTGTGTTTTTTTTTTAAATGTATCCCTCTTCTATTATTGCACTTCTGGATTGTCTGATCAAAATAGATGTCTGTTTTAATAAGGTTTATAATAATTAAACCTTAACGTTTTTCAAAGAATTTGAATTTTGGAAAAATCTCATCTAATTTTCTTCGAAGCTTATGGTAAAGTGTTTCAATTATAATAAACTTGGTATCTTATACAAGGTGTACAAAAATTAAAACTAATCGAATAAGAATTGTAAGTGGCTATAACTTGATTAATTTAAATAGAACGCCATAGTTTTTAATTTAGCAGGAAATGTACTTTTTAATTACCTATCGAATGGTATTTATAGGTTAAGCTTTAAGTCTTCGCATTTGAATATGCTAAATAATCGTTTTTTGCACCATTTGATGTTTCTAACCTATCTAGGTGCCTATATAGTACTGAGAAATATCAGATAATTTACAACTATAAGAATAATAATGAAGAATATCTTTATAAGTGCTCGGAAACTTTACGTAATTTATAATCCAATCGCCTATAACAACAATAATGGTAATAACATATCAACGATAACATAAAACAAAAGCAAAATATGTATTTAGAACAAAAAAAATGAATTATCTGACATTTCTAAAAACTATACTACAGGCAGGCAACTAAATACAGTAGACCTCTTATTTAAAAAACGGCTAATGGTGCAAGAAACGACCATTTTTATGTTTTTACAGATTTATTATTATGTAAAAACGTGAAAGTACATTTGCTGGTAAATTCAAAAATATGGTGCTCTATTTAAATTAATCAAGTTATAGCCAGCTAAAGTTCTTATTTGAATAGTTTTAATTTTTGTACATCCTGTATAAGATGGTAAGTTATTGTAATTGGGTTATAAAATATGGTCCATTGTTACACTTTATTGTAAATTTCACTTACATAACTTAAATACTTCTTAGGTATTTCAAACATGATATTTAGATTAAATTTTCACAAAATTACAATTATTTAAAAACCTTAAGGTTTAGTTATTATAAACCTTATTAAAACAGACACTTATTTTGATTAGACAATCCAAAATGCAATAATATACAAACTATTTTGGAGCACCCTGTATAACATAAAAATAATTTGAAAAAGTAACCATATATCCCAAAAGTGAAATTTTTTAACATCACGTGTTTTGGCCACAATATTCCGTGCCGTATAGCGAGAATGGCCCTGTATATATTATACATATTTTAAGAAGATTTGATGTTACTTGGGGATAATAAAGAATGATAATTGACTTTAAATCGGATTTATAACATTTCGACTAGATGCAGTACAATTATCACTATTCATTATCTCCGTTGCTATCAAGAAAAAAAAACTTCATATACTATAACAATAATCCAATAGTTCGTGCAATTTCAGGCTTTATTTTCAATATACTATATGTGACTTGACATTATCAATTAAATATCTTGTTACTTTTCGACTACTTAATATAAAAAATCAGAAATGTATGAATTTTATAACTAGCATCTTAATGATGCAATAGTAAAATGGAAATTAAAATATTACTGCAATAAATGTAAGTCAAGAAAAATGTGCCGCGATTAAATTTAATAAAACGAACTAAACAATTAACAATTACATTAAACATGACAAACTACATTTAAAAAAAAATCTATCTATAAAATCATCTTTTTTTTAATGTAGTTTGTCATGTTTAATGTAGTTGTTAATTGTTCTCATCATACATGTCTGAAGAAGACTATGTTAAGTAGTCGAAACGTAACAAGATATTTAATTGATAATGTGAAGTCACATATATTGAAAATAAATAAATAAAATAATAATTCCAGGAATTATTATGTTATTTAAATAAGCTACTGGCTATAAACTTTGATTCCTTCTAATATATTATAACAACCATAAAATATATTCTTATGAGACACATACGAATAAATTCAATAAATACATTACGCGCACTCAAGTCAATCTGGACAGTCTATAGAAAATATTCATATTCTAAATAAGAGCGTAAGCAATTCGCATTCAAGGAGGTATAAATTCTATTCAATTTTGTTATTTTAGGTAAATAACAGCTGTGCGGCAAAAAAGCATATTTCATAAATAAAAACGACTAGCGAGCCGGGTACCCTTTCCACACTCCGACGTTTGCTCTCCGACCGTACACCGGGCTCCCCGCAGCTATCCATGTTTCATAAAATCGTAATATTGCAGCCTTTATTTATGCAACCCGTGATAATCGGGCAAATTTGCCACGGTGAGCTATCTGTTTACTTATCTGTGATAATACCATAATAATTATACAATAAACGCCCTCTATTAGTTTTTATTCCTAAAACAACTCTCATTCCAATTTGACAGCTATAGTCTGTCCACGAACAACCAAAACTAGACTATCACAGTTGAAACATGCATTCTGCTTATGAAACTGATTAAGGGATTGCTGCATGAATAAGATTTATTTGCAATACCTTAAGAAATTTTATGTGATTTATACCAGATCAGTCTATTCTGTTCGTGATATAGAGAATAAATGTTGTTATGAATAACGTTTAAAAACTCTTTCGAATTCCTTATTGCATACGTTACTGCGAGTATTAAAATATACACTTTTAGCTATTAATAAAGAAACGAAAATCCCTATTATGATATGTTTATAATTTTACGCAGCCAAAAATAATGAACTCACATCTCTGGTCGCTTAATTTAAATAAATATGATTGTGGAATAGACTTTTTCATTCTTCTTTTTTAATTGCAGATTATACAATTTCTTTTTAATAAATATCCAAATCATCATAAATCATAATATTCATAACATAATTGCACTTTTTAAATTACCACCACTTCCTAGCAACTAAACAAAATTGAAATTTCCCAAGGAATAATCACGGAATTTTATTTACTATTGGGTCTTTTATAATAAACCATTTACACATTCTACACTTTATATATTTTATTTCTAAAATTATAATTTAGTCAACCCTAATAAGCCTTGCTAATTGTAATATGAGTGAGATGATGAGCACAAAAAAAAATTCAAGATGACAGTTTCTTTTCACTTATAAATGTTTGTTGTTGTTATATTGTTGGTAGCACTGTAATTACTTCTAAAATAAAAGTGATAAAAAGAAAGCAACAAGAAGCAAAGTTTGTGAATTGGAAACTATAATTTTAATTGTTTTGAGCATTTCATCAAAACAATTACGTATTTAAAAAGAAAAACATTTTTCTAGGTTAAAATATTATTTCTACGTCTCAGCATTTTTTTTACATTAACAATTTCTTTCACAAAATATAATAATTATTATAGGTATTGTAAACATTTCTACTTCAATGGATTTTGCAAGAAAACAACTAGAAAAATACGGTTGGAAGGAAGGTGAGAATATATATAATAACTTCCGTAAAACTTAACAGTAAAATAATATTTAGAGGTTAAGTTGCATTGTATCTTCATTAATTTTTAGGCCAAGGTTTAGGGAAAAACGAAGATGGCATCAATACTGCCATAAAACCCAAATTAAAATTTGACAATGCAGGAGTGGGCCATAATCCAAGTAAAGAATTCACCGATAATTGGTGGGATAGTGTTTATCAGTCTGCGCTAAACAATATTGAAGTATGTAACTTGCTTTAAATTACTACTTGTACTTAAATCTAGAGAAATATATATATTTTCAGGTTAATAACCAAACGAACAATAATGTAAGTGTAATCCATAAAAGTGAAAATTCAATTGATATGTCAAGCAAAAACTATTTAAGAGAGTTTCAAAAGAGAAATGTTAATTTGGAATATGGATCGTTCTTAAAGACTGCCAAATTAACAGAAAATGGTACAGTTAATTACGATATCCCAAATATATTAGAACCTATAAAGCCTAAAATGCGGTCTTTAACTGATGAAGAATTATTTGCTGCTTGTGGTGGACGCACTGCACATAAGTAAGTGCAATATGTTTCTTTCTGTAAATTTTTGCCATTCACAAGCAAACACTCAGGGTTTGCTTATTTCCTCAATTTTTGATGGTTTTCCCACATTGTTATTGAGTTTTTCATTCCTTCAACCTTTTCTCTTTTCATTATCGTTCTCTATATCTTTTTCTTGCGTTAAATGCAATTTTATTTATTATAGAGCGGCTAGACATGGCATAAAGCTCAATGGGAAATTATCTCGCTTAGAGAAACAAGAAAAAATGCTACTGAAAAAACTCCAAAATGTATCATTATCTGATGAAAAAAACGATATTGAACGAAAAATGAAGAAGATAACTAAGCATAAGGAGAAACATAAAAATAACATGGATCATACTTCTGATCTTGTTAATGTTGTAGAAGACGATTCTCGCAGCTCCAGTAGCAGTACCAGTAAGAAACAAAAAAAGAAAAAGAAGTGCAAATCGGTTTCGTTTAACGAAACTGTTACTGAGATCCATCAAGATTCACTAGCCACGATCATTGCAAAGTCTTTAATTAAAGATGAAGAAACAGTTGGCAATGTAAACGATCGTGATTCAAACGTTTTCGATGAAGGTTTGTGCTATTAATTCATTAAAATTTTATATATATATATATATAACAAACCTTTCCTTCGTTTAGGAATAGAACAGGATATAGAAGCTGACGGTTCTGAGGATTTTAATCATAATAGCTTCGAACAAGCACAGTGCAGTAAAACAGAAAGATTGTCCAAGGCCGAAAGGAAATTAATGAAGAAGAAAAATACAGCAACAATGAGATTCCTACAAGAAATGAACGATTCCCTAAATGAGAATACACCCGAAGTTATGATAGACGGATATAAGAAAATTAGTTGTAAGCGTAAACCGGAGGAAGACACCAATCTTGCATGGTCGCCCAAGCGATTGTGCGAATTCGATAATATTTGGCATAGGAAAAGGAACAAATATATGAAGAAAAAGAACAAAGAAAAAGCTAGGAGAAGTAAGAAGTATGTGGAGAAACGTATAAACTCAATTACTAAATCTTTGGATGAGGTTTGTAAAATTTCTGATAGCAATATGTGTGTGTTAGACAACGTTTGTAGAATTCCTGATGTTATGTAGTGAATACTAAACGCATTTGTATATGCACTATTATTGTGATCTATAATGATACTATTATTTTTGTAAAATATCCGAGATAATGACAATTTATTTGCCTTCTTGAGTTGTTAATATGCTAATTTAAGTATTTGTGTATAAATTTCTATTTGGTATTTAATAAAACTTGCTATTGAAATAATTCCGGCAGTGAATAGTTTATTTCCACACGAAATAGGAATAAAAGTGAAGAAAAATGTCTCTCTCTCTAAATTGGCTTATTTTTTTTTAACTTATACAATAGTACCTAGCAACTATTCTTTATTAATCCCTAATCTGAATAATATATAACATATTTATGGAATCGTAAGTATTTTGTGAAAATTGGGTGGTTTTAGTCAAAATATTGGTGTGCCGCACAGTTCTCTTTTAGCCCCTCTGCTATTTATATTTTTTTACAAATAAATAATAATAAAATTAGTGTTAATCCATCCAGTGAATTTCTGAGATTATTTATCACCAGTCAAATATTTTTAAGGGTATTAGCTAATCAGGTATTTGAGTTCGAGTAATGCCAGTGTGAATACAAGGACAGGAATAATCATTAAATCACAAAAATAGGGTTTTTAAAATCCTAATTTCCTATAGCTTTAAACTAACAGCATTTTTTTTTTTTTTCAAATGGAACACTATTAAAAATAAAACACCAAGTGAGATAATATAAAATATTAATATATTTATTTTTAAAGTTTTAATCTATAATATTTCATTAATTTCTGTACAAGTATCATATACATTTGATTAATACATCTTTTACTAGGTAGATTCGAAACAAAGTTTCACAACTTAGTTCATACAATGTTACATAACAACATTAGATCATAAATATATGTGACCTGGACTACGGAAGGGTACCTATGGTTAGAAATCAAGTTTTCTAGAAAGCAGCTGTTAAAGATAACAAGTCGTGTGCGTGCGTCTCGTTTGTATTTGCACTTCTACCTCTTCTTTTTTCGTCTTACCCTTGGCTCTCCACCTCTCTTTAGACTTCCACTATACAGTGGTGCTTTTACAATAAATATTTTTGTACCTTATTCAAGTGATTTCCCCTAAATAAGTAAAAGCTGACTCAATTGCACCTCTACCAATACAGAAAATACATCAAAAAAGGAATGCAGCATCCACATCAACAAAGAAAACGGCCAGGTCAACGAAGAAAGCTGAAAAATCCACAAAACAATCAACAAAGAACAAAACGCGACATCCGCGCCCAAAAAAAAAACAAAATTTATTATGAACCAAATGAAGATTTGAAAAAAAAAAATCAAAAGAAAAAGGAAACATCGAAAAAAGCCCATAGGAAAAAAAAGAAATGTTGAAATTATTTTTTTTCTTCTTGCATTTATGTAATTTATGTTGAACTTGTGTAATTTGTTACAAAGATAATAAAAATAGGAATTTATGATTTGTTTAATTGAAAAGGGTGTTCAATTTTCAATTTCTACAAATTTTCATTAAAAAGCATCGATTTTCCCGACCACAGGTGCAAAAGATCAAAAAAAGCAATTCTTGATCTATTTACAGTTTTTTTCGCGATTTTTATAATTAATGTTGAACTTTAAGGATGATTTCCAGCAAAAGTTTCAAACTTAGGAGTCTGCGGTTTGTTCCATTGAAAAATACGTTCAATTTTCTATAAATTTCGATCAAAAAACAAAAATTGATTCTTCCGACCATAGGTACCTTTCTATAGTTCACTTGTAATTAGAAGGTATCGTTTCTTAAGACCAATTAAAAGAGTACAAGATTGATATCAATTGATTACCTTAAATTAAATGTCTGTTAAGTTGTTGCCGATGCTATTATGTAGATATATGTGTTACTTTGAACTACATATATATATCTAAAATAAGTCTTTAAACATTATCGCGTACTATTCTCTATTGAAAGGAAAAAGTATCTGCATTTCAAGTAAACAAATTTGATTTATATACCATAACTTTCTTTTAACTCGAAATATAATTATAATATTAGCGTTTTCTTACGTTTAGTTTTAAAAAGGACAAGTAAATGCAGCACATTATACAAAATTATGAGGCGTTGGACAAGGGAATATAACTTTTTAACCCTGAAGGGGGAAGTAATTTTTTTCATTTATTAAATCTATGTTTTTATAACACCCCAGAACGGAAGCATTAAAAACGTTTTAAACAATAAAATTATTAATTTCTAACCGCGGATGGGACAGGAGGTGATTTCTTTTTATTTATTAAATTTATGTTTCTTATAACTTTCTCGGGGACAGGAAACATTAAAAATATTTTAAAAAGTTTATTATTTAAAATACTTAATGCTTCCTTTCACCGAGGTATTATAAAAACATAAATCAAAAAAATCACCCCCAGCAGTTCAAGAAAAAATAATAAAAAAAAAACATCTTGGCAATCCCTCCCGAGAAAAAAATATGTAATTAAGAAAAAAATTTAACCAACTAAATGTGTGTCTAAAATTAGTTGGAACAATCTGAAGGAGTGTCTGCTAATTTTCTGTAATGCATTGACTTGTGTCCTTTTTAAAACTTAATATAGGAAAATAATAACATGTATGCTCGGAGCAACTTGAAAAAAATAATTGTGAAACTTAAGTAGGTTTTATAAAGAACCATTTGCTTGAAATGCAAAACTTTTGTATGTACATAATATGCACGTAGAAGCGAAAGTTATAATTAATTAATATTAGAACGTCTGGCTTATAATTCCTGGTAAATACGAAAACATCACATTATAACGTAGCCATTGGTAAAAAAATCCTTATCTTATGCATAATGGATGAGCAATGACTATAAATTAGAAAAAAAAAACTACTTTTACTTGTAACTAACATTTAAATTGTTCTTTGAAATTTATAAAAAAATTTATACGTATAAACTACTATTGATTAAAAACAAATCATGTTTTTCTTTTGTAACAAGTTAGTTTAGGTATTTTCGTAGTCGTTAAGTGAGTGCTCACTGTCTGTTTGTATTAGTCTAGTGTTGGGCACGGTAGGGGAAAATAACTATCGTTAGCGAGGACCAGACAGGCTCGTGTTAATTCGTTTCGGGGGAAGGGGTTTGTGTTGCTTACCGGCTTTCCCGAGAGTCGACTAAACACGAGTCTGCCTAGTCTGCGCTAACGATAGTTATTTTCCCCTACCTTGCCCATTACTAGTATTAGTATTTGTACTTCATAATCAAATCAGCTAATAAAGTTATTTAAAAAGTTTAATGCGATAATTAAATCGCTTTTATAACCGCTAAGTACGGCAATTTTTGAAATAAAGTAACGATTACTTGGTCACGTATTCAACTACCACTAACAAATTTTCAAGCAACGACTTCTTACTGTTTTGATATCATAGGTGATTATTTTGATATTAAATAATAACAGGAAAATGTTCGTTTTTCCAACCATTTAACAACATTTTCCTGTTATTATTTAATATCAAAATTACATCACACCAATCCCCTGGAACATTATAGATAATAGGTGATTATGTTTTTACGAAGATCTAAAGAGGTCTTTATTGTCTATTCATGTGTAAAATCGAGTGTTAGAAACTATGCGCATTGTGTTTGAAGCATGAAAACGCCAAAATAAAAACATAATCAATATTTCTTGAAGAAAATATGAGGATGTGGGGAGCGCCGTTAAGGCAAAATTTAGACGGGAGTAAAGTTCTAATTTGTAAGCCATTACAACGCAATCGATTTCGGTAATTGAACTGTCATTAAAATGACAAATCATTGAATGAATTTGTATGCAAAGCCAACTCGATATTTTGATATCTTTTATTTTTTCAATAAAGTTGTATTTTGTGCCAAAACTTTTGAGATATACGTTAACAAAACTCAAAAAAGTTGGGATAAACGCCCTTGTCTTTTCCAAAACGGCGTTCATTTAAGAATATCAATTAATCTTCTAAAAAAAGCTATTTTTTAATGACATAAGCGTTGTTTTCCCAATTACTTTGGAGAAGTTCTACGGACAATTTTCAAAATAATAATGTGGCATTTCTTAATGGGTTCGACAATTATCTAAATATTAGTTAAAAAAATATTTACACTTTAACAAATTTTTGTTTGTTATGTTTTAACAGACTTTAATACCATTCTTTTTTAAATCAAGCTGCGTTTTATTCACGATGAACTCGGTGAAGGCGAGTAGCTTTTTGCCAAAAATATTTGGGAAAATCATATCAAAAAAAAAAAAAACTTAAATAACGTTTTTATATAGGTGTTTCTAAACTTTTGGAACTCATCGTATGATTAATTAGTGTGGCTGATGGTCGAGTGACTAGCGCGCTTGGCTATCAGTCACAGGGTCCGGGGTTCGAATCCCAGGGCCTGCTCTCAGAGTGAGGTTTTCGTGGTTTTCCTCACTCCTTGGCAAATGCTGAGAGACAAACACCTTAAGTCGCTCCACGGGTGCAGGCGTAATAATAACTCATGGCCGGCCGATGCCCCCTGTAATTGGCGAAAGCTGTTGGGGGATGTGAAGGCATGAATTATTATTATTATTATGAATCCAGAACCACACAACCAGGGGGGTTATTCTCGAACCGATGGAAAGTTTTCACTCCCGGAGAATAACATTCACCACTAACTCCCCGTTACTAAAAATGTGGTATTCTCGAACTAACAGGGAATATCTTTCCTACGTTTACTCCCGGGGAATTATAGCACGTTGTTGTCAAGTCATAAATTAGGAAGGGATGGGCAACGACCAATAAAAACGGTGGTAGAAAAAGACGTTTATTTTTTAATAAAAAGCGGTAGTGATCATTTTCTTTTTATCCATTGTTATTCTTGTCCAAAACATGGCAGAGAAAAAGGCAAGACATGTAACACCGACACAAAAGCACAGACTAATCGAATATATTACAAATCACCCCGAAATGAACAGCTCAAAATTATCGACATCATTTACTCGTGAAAACTGTCGGAAAATGTGGTTGGAGTTGGCAAATATATTAAATAGTATCCCAACTGGTCCAGCTAAATCCGCTGACGAATGGAGGAAGGTGAGAATGAAAACAAATACATTGTTCACTTTTGTTAGAATTAATATCTAGTTATTCTTCGTGTTTGGCATATATGTACGCTGTTACTGAAATGTATTTATTCAAATTACACGAATATTAGTGTTTTATCTATATATTTACCGTTATTACATCAATAGAAGAAAGCGCAACTCAATAACTTTCCATTAAATTAATAACTTTTAGACGTGGAATGACTTAAAAAAAAATACAAAGAAGAAGGTATCCATGATCAATGTACATAGGGCAAGAACGGGAGGAGGACCAGCATTAGAAGGTGATTTTAATGATGAAGATGCTCAAATACTGACTATACTAAAGCCAACGCAGATATTAGGAGATCCTGAAATTGTAGAATCACAAGTGGTATTCGAATGGGATGTTCAGGTAAGGTATAGTAATTACCCTTCAATTTAACTTCCATAATTTTTATTTATTTTAGAATGTAGAAGATACTACAAGTGCAACAATAATGCATAAGGATACAGCATTAACAGAGGTGATTTAAATAAACCAATCTTAAATATATTGTTAATATATGCGAATGTATTTCAGAAAAATATTGTGGATGATAAAGGAAGCGGACAGGAAGCGACTACTTCACAAACATACGAACATGATTATTATACGTTAAAAAATATGAGTGAAAACATAGAAGAAAAATATCCAAAGAAAAAAACGAAAAAACAAGGAAGACTTGATGAAAGTATTTCTAATAGTAGCAAGTTGTTAAACTTGATGGAGCAAAAAAGTAACATAATAGAAAATTATTATAACCAAAAAACAAGATATTTAGAAAGCAAAATTGAATATCAGAAAGAAAAGCTAATTTTATACGAACAATTAGTTTCCACTTTAAGAGAGATAAGTAAAAAATAGTTTTAAAATTTAGAAATCTTTGAACTCATTTGAGAAGTGATATTTTATTTGTTTTTCCTTTTTTTTTAGAGAAGTTATTTATTTTTTGTGATAAACCTTTTGTTGATATATAAGAGAAATATAAGATATTTTAGAAAACATATTTATTTTAGCAATGTACAGATTTATTTTTATATTTAATACATATATTTTCCGTTCAATTACATCTTGTTTTCTTCACCTGTGACATAATAGTAAATGGGGATTACATATTACATAACATTAAAATGTTTACGTCATTATGTAAAAATAGTTCTCAGTAAATTGTTTTGAATTTGCCTGGCAGCAGCAAGATCAGGATGTCCTGCGAAGTGCATTTCATTTTGCGGCATATGCTCATATACACCCAAGTCATGCTCGATATTTCCTTCCACATCTACTATATCATTATTTTCTATGCACATATTGTGTAACACGGCACATGCATTTACAATTTGTGCTGCTTTTGTTGGAGAATAATGCAGCACTCGATGTTTCAGTAAGCATCTGAAACGTGCTTTTAATAAACCATTACACTGCTCGATCAAACTCCTAATTCGTGTAAAAGTATTATTAAATCTTGCTTCTGGAGTGTTTTCTTCCACATCTCGTAATGGTGTTAATAACCATGGCCTAAGTGGATAACCTGAAACAGCTTTTGCTAAATGGAAAATAGTGGGCAATAATGAAAATATACCTGAGTCACCAAGAAGATAAAACAGATTATTTTCATCATTTCTGTAAAGTTGTTCCATAACTTGGGAAATGTTTGAATTATGCCAAATGTGTGCGTCATGGGTACTACCGGGAAATCGAGGGTTAACATTTATAATTCTGAGCTTCTCATCACATATCTGCAATGAAATTGAAATTGCGTTGAGTATTATGGCAAACATTTGAATTATTAATATAATATACCAGCTGAACATTTAATGAATGGTATCCTTTTCGATTTACATATAAGTGTTCCGGTCGGTCAGGATCATCATGGGTAGGTGCTACAATTGCAACATGGGTACAATCAATACATCCCACTATACCTGGAAAATTGTACTTTATGTAAAACCTAAAAAAATTAGATGTATACATTTTATTTATCAAAACATAAATCATGGTATTACCTTGCCCGCAATGCTTCCAACTCCTGTATTGTCCTTGGAAAATGAACCCATTCATTGAATATTATGGGTTCTGTTAATGCAGAACATATTTCAGCAATGCAACGACTAGTGCTGGCTTGTGTAACAGCAGTATATATACTGCTACCTGTTATTGCTTGATAACTTCCACTGCCAAGGAAACTCAAGGTAACAAGCACCTACAAGTAATATATGTATATATATCTAACTTACTAAAATTGCTTATAGGATAGGTTTACTTTTGTTTCTATGGATAGTGCTGATGATCTTGTTGGTTGCTGCATGAAAGGAGTTACTGTTTGAATTATATTTCTGACCGACACTTTACTCATCCGAAAATATTTTTTGAACAAATTATCACTTAAATGCTCAAATGCATTTATTCTGGGCAGAAACTGCCTCGGTGGTGCCTCTGCAAGTTCTTCAGCTTGATCTTCATTCTGAAGTATTAAGTCGGCCAGCAATATTTCCTCAGCATCCATCACAATTTATAATATATAAAATTATAGGATATACGTTTCAGTTATGTTTCTTACTACTTTTACTTTTATTAGAATCGCTTAGGTTAAGTTTAGATAAAATTCACGAACATAAATAACAAACGCGTAAACCACCGAAGTGAGACCGAGCGAACCCGATTCAATTTCTCATGCAAATTCTCCTGCTTATTTGTAGGAGAAAATACCGGGGAATCTTTCGGGAGTACTTTCCTACGAAAACGTGAGAAATTGAACTCGAGAATACCAACTATTGGAATCGTAGGAATTTTTTGACAATTCTCACGGAATTTCCACTCCCTCAGATTCGAGAATAACCCCCCAGTTGTCAAAATGGAATTGGTTGGGTTGCCTAACTTTGTACTCAACGCTTATAGGTTCAATACGAGGTAAACTAGTTTTTTAAGCGATGCAATGTGATATTCAAAACGGTTTTTTCAATTCTTCATAAATATTTTATCTTTCTTTAATAATAAAGGTATTTGATATTCCTAAACTCCGGCTTATGTAAATTCATGTATATATTTGGAAATATCTACGTTTATAAATAATGAATATAATTATATCATAAACATTGGGAGAACAGAAAATTTCCATATTCAGATAACATCTCTTCTAATTGTTATATAAATATCTATACCAAGAATATTGGTGTTTAGATTTTATAGTTTCTTGATTAGTTTTTAGTAAAAAAAAAAAAAATGTGTATTATTTACAATAATTTACAAAAAAATTTGGCACAGTTCTATCCAAAATTTTATTTGATCTTTTGTGAGCCAAAAGCTATTAAAATTCCAGCTTATTATTACAATATGAAATTAATTAATATATCAGTAAAATAAATCTCAATAAAAATCTTGTATAAATTCCTAGAAAATAGAGAGTATTATTTTACGCCTAAGCAAAACTACAAAATTACAATACATACATAATTTCACACAGGAAAATGTATACTTTAAATAAAGTGTATTAAGAAATACATATAAAGAATTAATATTAAAATAAATACAAACAAAAAAATGTCTTCATTTCATTTCAAATACCAAAGTGACTCCTATGTAAAATTACAATGTATCTTCTAATATAATTATGGACTGTACAAACTATAAATAATATTACTAGTAAAAATTCCTTAATATACAGAAATGGAATCACAGTCAACTTTCTAAATACAATAAATATTAATGAGAAACATGATATGACTGCTTTAGTTTCCTACTTTGTAGAAAAATAACGCCAATATATATTTTTACATTTATATACATAACAGTTACTTTTCGCTGAAGTGATTGCTAGGTTATGAGTAAACATCAGCAAAAGTTAAAGAAGAAACTATTGCACCTTTTGTCTTTTATACCTTTTCTTGTAAAGTTACCTAAAAAGCATTTGTGACATATAATTATTTGTGTTTGTATAGAACTAAGCAATATTTGCTCTAAACTAAAGTGGGTTAAAATGTTTTGTGCTAGGTATTCTGGTTATAAGCAGTTATGCTATCTGATGTTGTTGAACGAATATAGATAGAACAATTAGTAATACTATCTGCCATTCATTTATCGTTTTAGCTTTTGTTGTAATTAAGGTAAACAATTTTTTTAAGTACTTCAGATCATCCTTTAGGATAATATGTATGGCAGATAAAATAGATGCTTTGGAAAATCACATTAGTCACAAATTCATTAATAAAAAAAAATTAATATAATAATTTCTTTCACACAACCATCACCTTACATCAATTTGACTAAATCAAGATCCATCACAAAAGAGCATTCGAATATGGTGAAAATGAAACGACAACCAGCAAACGAATACGATTTTCCAAATGTACGAACCAGATGTCGCTTCTATAACTCTCCTATATACAATAAAGCCTGCCTTGTTTGATTAATGCGCAAAGCTCGGACAAAAAATGAGTGAGTGATGCGAGCGGAATCAGTTCACAGGTATATATCGATTAATCCAAAAATGGAAAAGAATTTACTTTTTGCCGGCGCTTTTCTCTTGCACTTTTGGAAATCCGTTTTCCGAATTAACGCATGTAAATCTCTAATTTCCGTCTCGTTAAGTCTATGCGTGGTAATTGCGGTCAGATATGTGCAAGAATTGAAATCCCTCTTGCGATACGTAAAGCCGGCGTGATCCTGCGGCCTCAACTTGGTGGCCTCGGATAATATACCTGGGAAATGCAATTAAAACAGTTTTTATTCTATCAAAAGACTATTTCGCCTTAATTTTAATCATATTAATATTTAGGGACGGTATAATTGCAAGATAAATCATTGAAAAATGCCTTCGAAGGTATAGAATTAATAACTTAAACAACAGTTTTGCTTTAGCAATAGTAATATAGTTTTCAACGGCGCTCCACGATATTGTGAATTTATTTATTACTTTCTTTGATATGTCACTTTCAAGACTTTATTCATTTTAGGAAACTGCATCATTTTTTCACAATAAAGGCGAGTATTCGACAAAAATTTAGTGGATGTTCGTCGTAGTATAACCGTTTTTCTGAGAGTATGAAAAATATTTAGGAGGCTGAAACTTTGCACAAGTGATTTTGGAACTACCTGTATTTGTTTTTACAAACGGATTTCAAAAAGAAAATATTTAAAAAGCTCGTTCTTAATGTGCTACTAACACAATAGTATTGTTAGCTGACATTATTTTAATAATAAAAATTAAGAGAAAACTATAATGAGAATTACGTGAAACTTGTGTGAAATTATATAGGATTCAAGTCGGCTAGCTACATGACGTTTCTCACGTTACATTTTTAATCGGAATCATTAATTTCATACCTGTAATGTAGACGTCTTCCAGGTAAAATATTGATGTATGAAAGGACGCCGTATATAATGTACTAACCACATTGATGGACATCACATACCCCGTACCAGATAAATAATGAGGATACTTAGCTCCTTTGTATAAATAATACGGAGCATACCTGAAAACAAACGTTATGATTACAACTAAGGCGGCTGCTGTTCACCTTTAAGGGCGTACACGCACTTACGTGCAATAAAACCACACTATAACAGTAGGTACGAAATTTTTTTGCATCGATGTTTGTGTGAAATGCTCATCGTTTCAATACATCGTTAATCATTCATAAATGATTAAGATCAAGGTCAAATTAAAGGTGCGACATTTAAGTTGGTAGTAAAACAAAGTTCCCCCATCTTTAGCCATAGCGTAGCTTGGTTGTCATATTAGTTTTGTTCGCGGAACACAATTAATACTGATTCAGAACTAATACGGAACCAATTTGGGATTGTTGTACTCGTTCAGGACTTTAATGTAGTAGTTAACAGACATTTTTGAATTCGAAAGATTCGCGCCTAAGTGAGGTGGGCGTGATCTAATCAAAGGTCTTCCTGCGCAGTGCATGATATAGTAGTAGTCGTAAAACAAGATCCCATGAAATAATAACGTTTTTATGTACTTCTAAATAAATAAATAGTTTTCGTGTTCTGTTTGTTTATATATATGTAGTGCGTAAAAATAACGTTAAACCATGTATAACTATTTACTGTGAAAAAGTAAATTGTACCCGCCGCTCGATCGGAATTTTATTATGTGGTCATATATAGGAAAAGATTGGGAACCCCTGCTTTAGATTAATAAATTATTTTTTTTTTTAGTATTAGTTGCCTTTTATTTTTTTATTCTTTAAATGTTTGTTACGTGGACAGTACTGTACTTTTAAATTAACTAATAAAGAAAGTGATTATAAAAATTAGCGATTTGGGCTAACATAAGTCGACATAAAATTTCTTTTTCACTTTGTAAAGTATTGAAAATTAACCAAATAAATTGTATTGTATCGAAAAACGATAAAAAAAGATTTACATATACCTGATGCAAGGTAATATTGCTATTTAAAAGAATTCTACCTGGCGACTTAAGCGAAATTTGCTAAAATGTTTATATTTTAATATCCTAGCGATTTCTAGTTTCAGTGTACAAAATTTTGAAATTATAGATCAAGTTATATATTTTTTAACAATTCCGCAATTAATGTGATAAGTATTTTTATCGCAATTTTTGATTAAATATTATATTAATTATCGCTTCATGATTGTACATTTCCGTCTTAAAACAAAATTAACTAACTACCTAAATATTATTTATCACAGAGAAAATATACCGTACAAAATGTGTTGCTTACCATTTGCTTTTACGATCTCTCACTGGGGTGGCTCCACGCATTAGATAACCGGCCAGCAATCTTTTTGTCCCATTGGCTCGCAAGAATGAAATCAACGGCGGTATGTTGACATAAACATCATCGTCGGTCTTCATAAGATACTTTACATTGTCCAAGCAATGGCTCTTCACTAACTTTAACATCATGAGCGATTTGATGGTTAGATTATTGTAAGAGTCGATAAAATGCTCCTGTATCACGTCATTTTTTTCGATAAACTCTTGCTCAATCTGTTCCTGGCGGTGGATAGTAAAACGGTTTGAGTTTTATGTAAACGTTAAAATAGAATAGAGAAAAGTAGTATAGAGAGGGTGTCTGAGTTTAAATTTAACATTTGTATGAATTTCGTAACTTTTGGAATTTCGGTTACCTGCAACGTAATGTTAGAAACTTGACCTAAAAGAAAATAAATATCTATGGAAAAATTTGAGTTGTTTTTCCCTAGCGCCCACGTCTCTCGGATTACGTTCCGGATGGCGAAATTTCCTGGTGACGAACATATTATTATGAGCAGTGTTGTGGGCGATGAGCAGAATTTGTCAGCTAATAATACTGTCGTTACATTTTCCGGTAGTATATATAAACTGGTGTCTCTTGAGGTATTGTACTCCCATCCTTCGACCGTGCCTGAAACAATTTAATTTTAAATTTTAACAGCTTTCAAAATACAAAATCCGAGTGCGTTTGAAACAAATGAAGTAACAAATAAAGCTAATGTGTGTACCCTCTCTGTTTTCAGATTAGTTGAGTAATTTTTCGTTTGCCCAAACATTATTATGAACTTGCTTGAATTATCAGTTACATTTGGAAAGTTTAATGAACTAGATATACATACAACTAAGCGCGCAATGTAAAAAATATGATTATGTTGAATGGATAGCTATCTCACCCTTATACGTACATAAATGTCAAGATAATATCGCAGAACAACATACATATTACATAAACTGTTAGTCAGAATGCGAAAGGTATTATCGCCTCTCGCTGGTCTTTGTCTAATCATTTTTATTTAAGTCCGTAAGTGCATTTATTTCAGTAATATACTCACTTCATTAGAAAGCTCCTATTATTTCATAATTCATTATTAAAAAAATATATAAATAAGTAACTTTTATCAATATGAATAGAATAGAATAGAATAGAATAGAATAGAATGCTGAGTAACCTTAGCATATCAAAAGAGAACTGATTTTTAAGACTGTGATAGCGTATCACAAGTTCATATTAATTATCTCGGTCGTTAAGTAAACGCAATCTGTATAAACGAATCAACAGAAGGAGCTATTTAAAGATCTTATAATAATGCTTCACAAATCGAAATGGGTATTTAATGAAGATCGGTTAACAAGATTTGGGTTTCTTTTAAGCATTTTTATGAGTACAATACACTCCCGAAGTTTGGTGCGATCAATCACTACTCACCCTGTATATTAGCAGTAGCAAGTATATTAAGAAACTAGTACTTTCGTAAGATACACCTTACGGCACGAATTCAAGTTCAAAAAATGAGTGGTGTAGCCATAAGTATTTTAAAGAATGAGTGCTTGAAACCGGTTTTGATGCTATTTTTTTTGTAATTGGCGTTTTTAATAAAAGAAAGGAGATTTTTAATGTAGGGAATTATTTAGCGGTTGGTAGCATCTACTAGGTGGCGCAAGTCATCGTCCTATCGAAAGATGCCATAATTTTTGCAAATGGCGGTAAATGTCAGTTCTGCTTTGGCATTTGTGAAGTAAACAGATAAGCGGTAAATGTCAGTTCTGCTTTGACATTTGTGAAGTAAACAGATAAGCGGTAAATGTCAGTTCTGCTTTGACATTTGTGAAGTAAACAGATAAGCGGTAAATGTCAGTTCTGCTTTGACATTTGTGAAGTAAACAGATACAAAATACACGTCAATAAGACATGAATTGCTATAATCCTCAAGAACGCGGAATAACTGTTAGGATTTTTTTGCGTTATTATCGGTCGGTGGTGTTGGCGCAGCGTGAATTTAGACGTAGATTTCCCGGTCGTCCGACACCAACTGGGCAAACACTACGACGTTTAGCTGCTCGCCTAGACAAGTATGGGACAACACCAGATGCTGTCAGGTCTGGGCGGCCCCGGAGCAGCCGTTCTGATGAGAATATCGCGGCTGTGGCTGAAGATGTCGCAGAGACCCCGGAATATCGACCAGACGACCTGCCACACAATTGGGCAGCAATCGGTGGGCTTTACAGAGAATTTTGGTGAAAGACTTGAAAATGTTCCCGTACATAGTGCAGACGGTGCATCAGCTGCTAGCCGTTGACCGCCAAGCGCGTCTAATCCACGCTCAAGCCACCCTGAATCACGACCACGAGGGAGATGACTTTTCATCGAAAATCATCCGTTTCCATCTCTGTGGATACGTGAATAAGAAGAATTATCGCTTCTGGGGCAACCGAAAAACCCGCGTATAATACACGAAGAGCAATTACACCCGCTCAAAGTTATTTTATTTTTTCGAAAACGCCGCGGGCCAAACGACTTCTGTGAACGGCGAGCGCTACAGAGCCATGCTCAACGACTTTCTCCTTCATCGAGTGGACGAATTGGGACTGGAGAACATGTGGTTCCAACAGGATGGAGCAACGGCGCATACTGCACGACCCATAACCGAAATTCTGAGGGCTGCATTTCCGGTTCGCCTAATCTCTCGTTTTGGTGATTTGCACTGGCCGGCAAGATCGCCAGATTTAACCGTTTCAGACTTCTTTTTGTGGGGTTTCTTGAAGTCACGAGTCTATGTCAACAAGCCTCAGACTCTTGACACCCTCAAAGAGAATATCCGTTAGGAATGCAGGAATCTATCGCCAGAAGTTCTGGCAAGATTGAAGGAAAATGCCATAAATCGGGCCCGTATAGGCATCAATTCTGGCGGCGGCCACTTGGCGGATATCATTTTCTCTACTTAATGAAAAAAAAAGAAAATTGGACATCAAATAAACACAATCCAAAAGCAAAATTAAAGTTTTTCATTTATTAAAAAAAAATACAGTCAAAGAACATCGGATGACAACTTTTGCGCACCTTGTATAAATTTGAATTTTTAAATGACAAATTCACGATATGATTATTCACCCTAACTAAAAACTAGATTCACATCTACACAAAATCTGGTTACAAATTCAAATATGCTGCTGTCTTTTATTCTTTTTGAATGTTATCAAAATTTTGAGAGTTGACTAAATGAACATGACATTTAGGATTCTATTTATTAAAAAAAATCGTTTGTACCTATATATAGATATATAACTAACTAATAAGGACTCTAACAGGATTATGATTTATAAAAAAAATGATTAGACAGAGTCAAAGGCAACGAGAGACAGAATTTCCTAATTACAAACAGTTTGTCAAAGTAATTAAATAAGCGAGTATTAATTTAATTTTTCAGTTTTACTAATTTTGTGTACGATATATTACGATTTCTCGGTTACGCATGTTAAGGCACTTATAATCCCAGGCTCTGTACCATTCTTATAGTTGCTATAGTAGTTTGAATGTAGTCAAGTGTACATAAACATGAATATTCATATTTTTAACATTGCGTGCTCCCTCCAATTATATATGTATGCATGCGATTTAAACATAAATTGTCACTCTCAAATTGTCACAATTACTAAAGAGTTATTGACCATAATGTGACCAACCTAAACATTCGTGTGAGTACTTTAAAAAGTGCATGAATGCAAAATAGTATATTAAAACACGTGTCACAATTTGTTGTAATGCGAGTACAAGTTTGTGTAACGTACGAGCATTACAAGTCATTGCGGCACGAGTTTTTTTATAGTATTTTTTCTAATTTTACACATTAATCGCCCATATTACATTCCAGTAAAAGTCCTAACAGTGCGTTAATAGTTCTATTAATAACAACCACACTGCGTCGTCGTTTGGTTTAGCTTTATTTGTCAAATTAGAAAAAAAAACGTATTATATTTATAGTATTAAATTTTAACAGGTACCTAAGTATACCTGCACACTCTGTTAATTAATCATTTGACTAGAAAGTACCCATTTATTTCAAACTGATGTAAATTGATCTGAACGCAAATTTGTAACGGATGAACGTGTATGTATATAGATTGTGGTCAAGCTTATTAAATACAGCAAAATGAAGTGATATGAATTTATCACGCAGCTTACGTATTAAAGCAATACCCAATACCCAGTTGATGACAACACAGAGTACGAAATTATATATGAGGATGACGATGTCTTACATATGGCAGTGTGATAAGAATTTGTAAAAAAAACATATTACATCGAAGTTCATACAGAGTTTATACATAACATAAAAAAACTTCCATAGGTACATAAATGTAGTTTTGACCTAATTATGAAAAAAGAACTATTATTCATATACATAATACCATTATCGGCCATAACAACAGCTCCAGGACGCGGTCTCCAGTATGGACAACACTCGCAAAAGTCTACGTGTTAATTTATTATAATAATTAATGAATCCGATGCATAAATTCCTTGTATTTATTTTGAAACAACTTTTGCCTTTTTCAGTTGGTTATAAATGAAATAGAAATTAACTTATTAAATAAAAATGTAAAACAATTAACAGTAATGAAACAGGTAATAACCACGCAGCCAGTTAAATGTGATACGATGTACTCATTGTCCAGGTGCAACCAAAATGTGTAATTATTGCTGTAGAATACATTCGAGAAGCACGTAAACAAGCCAATGGTTTTATCACAGGTTTTATTAACACGAACACATGATACAAATGAATATTCTGGAGTACAAAAGTATTTAGACATATATACATAAAAAATTTAGGCAATGTACACATATAAATACTTTTTGTCAGTAGAGCTAGAGCTGATCTTGAAACATCCGATTTCTTTGTACTATTGGCGGCAGATGTTTTATTATAGCTAGTAACTCCTTTAACTGTAAATAAATTATAAACTTCAACTTATTTTAAGAATTATATACTTACGTAAAAATAAATTAAAGCACGAATGAAATTTAAATTCGAATAAAAATAGCATTCTTAAGATTTAATTTAATTGGTTATTAATATGGTCTTTCGAATGTACTGAGAATGTTTTCAAAAACCAGAAATATTTTCGGGCTAGCACATCTTAAAAATGTCCGTAAAGGGGAGTGTCTATTAGGAGAAGTTTTATTTGTGTTAAGATTCCTAGTAATAAGATCTTGACGTTATCAATATTAAGAATAACATAAATAAGAAAATGCGGAAATTTTGAAATATGTTGGAATTGTTCCGGTATGTAATCTCTTTAATACGAAATCTCTTTTACGACGGCTATGGCTTTTGTTTTATTAGTGTCATCATCTAGTTTAAATCTAAAGCACTTATGCAATTGACAAGGATTCTTTTAAATTAACAATAAGGTCTATTTTAAGCGGTAAAGTATATACACATTTATAGTGACTCATAGATGTTTTCAGGGCTGTCCAAGTATTGTAAAGTAAGAATAAAGTAGGAATTATCATTACACTTGTGTATTATATGGAAATATTCTAACATAATTTATTTTGACCAAATTGAATTATGTTTACGAATAAGTACGAGTGTTGTTGCGTAGATATCGCGATCTAAGGAAAATACAAACTACAGTTTATTACTTACCAAAATTTGAGTAATATGATTGTCCTTCCCTGTTCCTAGTCGAATCAAAAAATACATAAAAAAGAAAAATCACGAAACAGCATATCACTAAAGTAGAACGTTTATTTATTAATCTGAAATGTTAAATTCGAATAAGTTACTTTCCGAATAAGCAATTGTATCTGTTCGGTATTACTTCCGGAAATTCATAATTCTTCAACAAGGACAAATTAAATTCGACCCATTACTGTAAAAAATGCAAATATTCCATCTTCCTTTTTAAAATCATTTGGAAATGTACTTGCAACAAATTGATGTTTTTTTTTTATCTGATTTTAACGATCGGGCCAGCCGTTATGTTCACATTTGAGTGTAGTAAAACTAAATAGTGGCAATTACATATTAAAATATGCCTATGACAGAAAAGGCACGATTTCACAATCACAACTATCACATAACGTATTGCTGGTGGAAAATATCAAATCAGGTGTCAGCATGGTTAACACAACACTCGCTTACTAGTTGAAGGACTGTAACAGAACGGAGTACAATCAACTGCTGTATGAATTAACACATGTAGAGGACTTTAACAGCTATTGATCACCGCAAACAGATTTCTGCGTATAATGCTACTAATAAACAAAACCGGAATATATGTAAGAAGTTCCCAACAATAGGCAACCTTTGGACACACAGATAAATTGTCTAGCCTATAGCTCTTTAATTTATCATATTTAGGAATTTACCTTTATTTGTTTTGTACAATCAATGAGCAGTATTTTTAATTTAGTTCTTTGCATGTACTGCCATCTATGTAGCATATTCCCTCAACCATAATACATATATAGCGACCTGTAAAACTTGTATTGACGCAACGATGCCATATTTTTCCCTTAGGTACTTTATAATAGAATATATGTCTAGATGACCTAAAAAGCAGAACCAAGAACTACTCAATAAGTTATGAAATCAATTTGAATGAATAAAAGTTATGAATATTATTTTTTGACAGTATTTTTAGTTATGTTACGATAATACAATACAGATGACGCTCGGGACGCTTTGGATGTATAATATTTTATGTACTCTTTTTAGTCATTAACTTTTAACATATGTTTCGTAAATTCATTTGTTTTATTTTGCGATTTACTGCTATAATCTTGAAAAGTACGAAACAATCATTAGTGTGCAAATTAATATAAGATTAAAATTACTATATATACATATTTATCCATTTTTTAAAGATGGTTAAGAATACAGTTCCAGATAGGTGGAACATCTACAGTAATGTTGGAAAACGGGTATCTCATACGAGATTTTTACCCTTCAAAGTACCATTAAAAGAAGAAACGTGCCAAAAGTTTGGTGTATCATTCAGTCCAGAAGGTTTGCTCGCCTCACAACTGAACATAAAACTCATTGTTGATCTAACAAATGTAGACGATGGAAGATACTATTATGGTGACAGTTTTAAAAAGCATGGCATACAAATTGCAAAGATAAAATGTCCCGGTGCACAAGCACGCATCCCATCAAAGCAATTGCTGGAACAATTTTACGAGGTAATAGATGATTTTCTAAATAATAACTCGTCATCGAATCCATTAATCGGAGTTCATTGCACACACGGTCTGAATAGAACGGGGTATTTTATTTGCAAATATATGGTAGATAGGATGAAAATTAGTCCAAGGAAGGCATTGAAATATTTTGAGACTGCCCGAGGCCACCGTATGGAAAGGCATTTACTAATCAATGATATTTTGAATGATTCCTTGAAGGAAGAAAAACAAGTGCATTTGGAATCTACATTAGCAAGTTGTTACAGTAATGAAGGCCATAGCAGAGCAAAAAGTTGTAAAAGAAAAGAAAGAGAACATGCACAGATACAATCTCCTCTTGCAAGCTGTTATGAGGATGAATACCCAAGCAGAGACAAAAGATATAAAAGGAATAGATTCTAACAGCAGTAGTTTTAATTTATTTTGGATTATAATAGATTATCTTACAACCAACAATGTAAATATATATTTATATTATATTATGCAATTTTACTTTTCAATGTAACAGTTCTGAGCTTTTTAAATATTTATACAACATATAATATTAGCGTAAATGTATATAATTACCAATAAAATGATTTTATACAGCTTTATCAATTTAAATATGATAGCAACAATTAATCTTACTCCAAAACTTAATTTATTTGTTTAGTGATAATTTCTCTATTTAAAACATCGGGTTAAAATGGCAACCATGGGCGATTTTTAGGGCAAATCCGTACAAAGACTCTGTGGTAAATTCTATTACAGATTGCTTCATATTTTAGTGCATAAGGTTGCAGACAGATGGCGACAAAACAGGATTATTTTTCTTCACCTCAATTCTTTGACCTACCTAACAGATAATATAAATTATTTTATAATTATTTATTATTTAGTATTATAATATAACTAAAAACCAATTAATATCTCAATTACAAATTTAGCTTTTAGTGTACATGCCACAGCATCTATCTGTCAATAGGCGAATATATTATTACAGAAAACTACTTTAGTTGTTGCTAAACAAGTCCGACCACAAACAAGATAATTGCAAGATAACACATATCTTTTTACAATTCAACGAATGAATTGGCGACACTTTGAGGTAAGAGTTAAGAGGGTGCATTTCTGATTATTGCTAATCTAAACTTGTTTGTTCTCTCCTAAGGAACGTCCACTCTAACGCTGAAATCCGCTTGCAGATGTCGCTTTAAATCTATTCTTTTGAACTAATCTGAACATCCTCAGAAAACAAGTTTAGTAGTTGAAGTTAAAAATGCTCCTTTCCGGCATTCTAAGCGGAATAAATATTAATACAATTCAGTCGAGTGCCAATCGATTATTATTATTATATTTATTATGTTCTATTCATTCCGTTTTTGTACACATATTGAAATAAAGATATATTATTACTTTATGACAAATAAACTATATAGTAGTCATGACTCTTGACAATAACGGCCGATGAGAAAGAAGTTGGGCATCGGAATTCGATACTTGAAAGTTCCTATCCGATATCGATAAGAATATCGAATATATCGAAACAAATATATCGATATTAATAATATCGAAAATATCGGAACGTCACTATAGGTGTAACATTCAATTCATTGTAAATTTGAATGATTCGACCGATCGATATGACGTGTAGACCAAACTGTCAAAGTTATCAAGCAAGCCGTAGAATTGGCGAATTCGTTTTTATTATGAAATTGCGAAAACCGTAATTTACTTCGATATACTTACTTATGGCCATTTCATGCTCATCAACTTATAAACTCTAAACACAATACGTTTAGAGTTTTCCCATGCCAATTCTAAAAAGAAAAAAAAAAAACCTAGATAAAATAGAATAATACAGACAACTATAGATACCTACCTTGTGTTTATTTTTCCATTTTTTCGATCAATGCTCACATGGCTTACGCAGGTTCTCGATTCTATGCCGATTAGTTTCGTGTGTTGCGTGACTGGCAGGTGGAAAATCCAATTATCTATATAAATGTAGCACTTGTGATGTTTAGGTAAGATTTTATAGATCGCTCACAGCAGTACTCAGGTAAAGGTGAAGGACTAGCTAAAATATGTACCAAAAAAGGATATATACTTATGTATACCTATATACATGGTTATCTACTTACTTTTTTTTTAAGGTTTTTTTTCTTTTGGACGGTATATTGTGGTTTAGGTAAAATATCTAGTTGTATAACTTCAACTGAATGCTTTTCTTAAACCACGAACAAATGTGGGAATGTGCATACTATGTATTTTAATAAAAAATTAAAATTGTTTGGGTAGGTGCAATTATCATGTTTCTTTGACTAAATATTTGTGTAAAAGTTACGTATTTTGCCCGTAAAATCTAAATATGTGAAAAATAAAAACAGTTCTGCTACAGACGAAGGAGGCTCACCCTGTTTAAAAAGGGTTCAAAAAAATAAAATTCGTACCGAAACTGTCCAACTCGTGCGAGTGTCTGACATTCTATGCAACTACCTAATTAATAAATTACTTAGGATTGATGAACTGTGTAAGTGCCTATTTTCATTTTTATAGTTAGTATATTATTTTTAAAGCATGCAGTAGTTAATTTTTGTTGCTTCAAAAGGAATGTATTATGGTCCAACCTCTGATCCCATTATTACACCACGTCTGAAAGATTATTTCCCGGTCTAAATAACATAATCAACAAAACTTGCTATAAAACTTTATAGTCTTACTTGCATTCTTTTAAATGAAAATAAATCCACGATGCAATCTACATAGGAAGTCAGTTCTTATGTAAATTTAGTTCATAGCGTTTTGCAGTGTCGGTACCCAACACGATTCACATCAATTCAGCAAATATTATTCTTCTATTAATATTTTATATGATGAAAATAAAATAACGCAAAATAATCTTCGTAAATTAGACTTGCATGACACAATAAGAAGTCTAAGAGATACAAGTGTTCGCGAAACAACTTTCGCAGTAGCAACTATAGAAAGATTAGAATTTGAGGATATGGATCGTCCCACTATGGGACAGAATGCCCAAATCGTCGCAAAATTGTAAAAATTGAAAATTTGAAACGTGTTGTAAAGCATGTAGTAGTTAATTTTTGTTGTTTCAAAAGGAATGTATTATGGTCCAACCTCTGATTCCATTATTACACGTCTGAAAGATTATTTCCCGGCCTAAATAACATAATCAAAAAAACTTGCTATAAATCTTTATAGTCTTACTTGCATTCTTTTAAATGAAAATAATTCCACGATGCAATCTACATAGGAAGTTAGTTTCTATGTAAATTTAGTTCATAGCGTTTTGCAGTGTCGGTACTCAACATGGTTCACATCAATTCAGCAAATATTATTCATCTGTTAATATTTTATATGATGAAAATAAAATAATGCAAAATAATCTTCGTGAATTAGACTTGGATGACACAATAAGAAGTCTAAGAGATACAAGTGTTCGCGAAACAACTTTCGCAGTAGCAACTATAGAAAGATTAGAATTTGAGGATATGGATCGCCCCACTATGGGACGGAATGCCCAAATCGGCTCAAAATTGTAAAAACTGAAAATTTGAAACGTGTTATAAAATATATACTGGGTGGGTAAGCTCAATATTTCCGATATTATAAAAGTTATAAAGAAAATTATTAAGAAAAGGTGTAGGTATTTTTAAGCTTCATATTCTAAAATTAGTTGCACATACACAGGGTGTTTCATGACGCCGTGCCAGACCTAACTTATACTTTATTAAATGGAATGCTATATTTTTTTACTTATTTGAAATCTGCTTACTTTTGCCAGTCTCCTCATATAGGATTTGCCACATCGGAGTATTTAAAAAGTTATGACCATTTTTACATCTAAATTAAGGTGTAGGATTAAGAGGGTTAGCTCCGGTAAGAATATTCTATTGTAAGTTCGAGTTTTACTTGTGGAAGTGTAGTTTATTTGAAGATAAGAAATCGGCCGTCCTTTTTTCTTGATTAAAAGTTTTTCCTCAAATGATTAAAAGATTTTGCGCATAATTAACTTCCCTTATTAATAATAAACGTCACTTTGAAACGCCTTTGAAATCACATATGCGCGGTGCTCGCCGAAAACAATGTAGTCGCAATTAAAGCAAGACGTTAACTGGAGCCACGAAATTGTGTGCCCCAAAGAGACGTAAAAACGCATATGGCGAAGATAAGCGGAACTGGTCGATTCATACTTGAAATAGATACATCAGAAATTGTGCCCCGGAACATAGTTTTGAACGTTGGCATATGCGCTGGTGTCTGTGGTGCGGAAAGAAAGTTTGATACCATCGTTATAAAAATAATAAAACAAAATAATGCACTGAATTACATGCGAATTTCTTTCTGTGTTTATCTTGGTGGTTAGGTGGGTACGTGCCCTTGTGTATTTACTTAATGCATTTAATACACTTCTTACTCTAATGACACTCTAAACAAAACATTAAACAGGAGTTTAACATGAATTATTTTAATAATTCTCTGCATAATATTCCTTGAACTAAACCGACTTTCCTGTGACGAAGTATACACACCAAAAAATATTTGCAATTCCTACGGAAAATTCCAGTAATTAGAAAATTTACCTAAAGTTTTCTAGTAAATTTCCCAATTTTTGGCAATTTTACCTTATTATACGTTACTGAAATTTTCCGTGGAAATTGCATTTATATTTTAGTGTGTAGTTAACTTTAATTTTTGTGTACATTTGTGAGCTAATAAATATAGATGTACATTACATTTTCTAAATTTTCAAAAAACTATTCGTCGGTCTGTTTCATTGTGCATCATCGCACTATTGAAATCGCCGCCGCAGTTGAAGGCGAGCCGTCATGGTCCTTAGATCGGACATTTTCCATGTTGGTGAGTGTACAGCTGCTTGTTAAACTTAAATAGATTCAAGAATGACTATAATGTAATATATAAGAAACTCAGATTTTCCATAAATCAAGATAAACTCGTATATACATAATTTCAGGAAGTTTATACAGATTTTCTAGTGTAAATTAGCGTAATAACAGAATTCGTGCGGAAAACTCATCCCGTAACAGGCGATAATAGAAAACTCTTCCGAACTTCGCCGCAATTACTTAGACAATTCCCGTTGTTATTGTAGTGTTGTTATTACCGCATCTTCTCGCGAAATTCAATTTGAGACGGGCGAATTTTAATCATAGCGAAATCGTGAATTTCCCGAGACAGTTCGAGACCGATCCTGTGGCAGGAGTATGGTTGGCGTAAACGTATCTACGGCCGTGCACGCAGTTATTGTGCGCCCCCATAGAGACATCCTCGCCAGGATGTAATATCTGGCAGTTGCCATACGCTTACCGACGCGGTTCCAGCGAGAAGTGGAGTTCTAATTGGAAAGTCCTGAGGCTATTTTCCCTGTCTCCCTCGCGCTGGCTCTAACTCTCCGTCCTTCTTGTTTCGCGAGCGGGATCTGAATAACTGATCGATATGCTCTCTATACTATATACCCGTTTTCGTTATTATACGTTATGTTATACCTACTTTGGCCGTTTCAGCGATTGATGGAAAAAATTGAATAATCCTTTTATTTGCCCTTCATTACATTTCTATAACATACAAATTATATTTCTTGTTTTTGTTTATGTAATACATTCTTGCTATTTTAACAATTACTGAAACAAAAGGGGTTATTCAATTGCGTCGGAAAGGATACAGAACAAAGAAATTTGTTACTCTAGGAATTATTAGGAATCATTCTCATCACAATTTAACCATTAACAGTGAGAAATATCAGCTGATTAATTCCACAGCCGGGAGTCGGACCCCTTACGCCTTTATTTCAATATGTAGTTGTCTGGCTTGTTGCATACACTTTATTTTTCAGATTCCCTCATAAAAAAGATCCGAAGGTGAAAAATCTGGTGATTTACTTCGCCACTCAGTTGTACACTCACGTACACCCAAAATGTTCGAGCTGTTCGGGTGCGTTCGGAAGTTTGCCAGCATCCGCGCTTTCCCCTTGCCTTGCGACTATTCCGTTCTCCTGTGAATTACTCATATTCATTACCAAAACCAATAATATTAAACTAATATGAATACCGGTATTTTGGTATATCCTGTATTTAAAATATTAAGACAAGATGTTATACGCTCCTTCTTATCGGCTTTTTATTGCAATAACAAGTTTTTGTGGGCATTAGCGCCAACTCTAGGTGTCTGATTGTGACTCATGAAATTTCTTGTATATTGAATAGAGGTTTCGTAATCTGTATCGGCTTTATTTTGCACAAATGTGGAAAGACATACAGTTTTTGTTCTGACGTCTACCGTCGGCAACCTTCGTCCAATATATTATTATTATTGTATTAATATTAAATCTGTTAACATTTTTGATAATAAGAAGTAAAACATAGGTCTGTAGTTTCGGTCAAAGCCCGGAATAGCATCTAAATGTGTTTGTTTTTTTGTTAATTTCAGCGTTACAGGGGGAAATAACAACAAAGAATAAAACTATCAATAAAATTCAAAAGGAGATAACATAATTGATTTCTTTATTTAATTTCAACAACAAAAAAATCTCGCAGGCGCGCGGGCATCGGCCTTGGGAATTGTCGCTTCGTTACCGAAAATCGTGAAAAATCGAAATTTCGGAAAAGATTTACGCGTTTACCCCTTCAAAAAATATTTTTTAAACGAAACGCCATATCTTCTGTGTTTTCTTATGTGCTTTAAATTGTGTTTTCAACGATTCCTGGGTTTTTAGTTTTGAGTGACGCATTGTTGAGTTATTAACGAAAATAAAAAAAAAATGGTCGTGACAAGGTTCACCATACTAATTCCATGCGACAATATTACGATTAGCTAAGACAAAATTATTTAGTAAGTATGCAGCCAAGCGATGTTTGAACGTATAAAATGATAAAACATTAATTTTATTATATAGGGTTTTTGCTACGTTGCAGTCAATTTGGCGATTGTCAAAGTTTCTGAATTTTTTCAAATGGAACACCCCGTATATTATTAAATGTTTGGAATGGCCCGTTAATTGCGCTTAATTTTTGTTAATAATGTCCTATCCCAATAATTTCATCAATTTTCATTACAAACCGCTAATTATTTATTTTCGTTTCGATCATGTACCTTTGACAAACAAAAACAAATAAACGACAAAAAGTATCAAGCTGTAATTTCGTTAAAGGTAATATTTACAATATCAGACATATGGTGATAATAGCATAGGCTATGAGTTATATGCATACGTGTACTTAAACGGTTCTTTGTGGCTTACTTAAATTTCGCTAATTCGGCATGTGTTCTTAACTTTTTTTTTTATTTTGGGAACGCCACATTTTATGTCTAATTTAATTACAGTTGTATCTAAAGTCTAAAGACAAGAACATTTTATTAACATTGCATGTGTAAACAGCACTGTTAATTCGTTTTTGAAATTACACCGATTTAACTGCACCGGTGCTAAATGCTCGTGCAAACCCAGTCATACTCTTTTAAAATAGCAAAAGCATGACAACAACAATATATGCTTATTCTTTTTGGTTAAGTTGTTTATAATTCACATATCGCATCTTACATAATTACAATTTACAAGATCGCTGAAAACCTCTATAAAACCAAGTCGATTCATTTCAGTAACAATAAGTACATATATAAAAACACTTCTTAGGTTATGTTTTATGTTTGTATTGTGTTGTGCACTTATTAGTAATGGTGATGTCATTGCTTTTATAAGATTGTCAATTGAGTAGCCTCTCAGAATTTCTTATCGTATTTTTATTTTTTTTTTATACAAATATTTAATATATTTTTGCCTTTGTTTTATTTTTACTACAAATGATTAAATTATAACGATAGACATATTAAATCAACAGTGGTTAATCTTTTTTTTTTTTCAAGCAAATATCTTGAAAATTACTGGAATTTACGCGTTGGTATAGACCGCTTGTTTCTGCGACCACACAGTTTATACTAGGAGGGTGTGCAATTGAACGTCGCTCACGCGTATGCCAGTGTCAATTCACCCTAGCGCACACCATAAATACCCTTTTGAGCAGAGGGATTTGTCGCGTTCCTAATAATCCCAATAAACACGGCAGTATTAAATATTATAGACCGCAGTCTGCAGTATGCTTTTTTTGTGATAAAATAAACCAGTACAAGCACTAATAGGCAAATTTAAAAATCCCGCAGTTATTTTTAGTTTTTCTAATAACTTCAGCAGAACGGTTTTAATAGTTATTTGTATCACTAGGCCAGAAACTATAGTTTTGCGAGTGTGAGTACGGTTTGTGGGGCCGAGGCGAAGCCGAGGTCCCACAAGTGCGAATACTGGGGTCACACAATTTCCTTTTTTCCGTATGTGACCTGGTATATATTACGTGATTCCTATATATTTTACACCTAATCTCGGAAGGTGACTGCTTCTTGCCAAAATTTTATTCCCCCAATTTATTCAAGATTCTTTCAAGGATACCCCGAGAAGAAAACAATCAGCGCCGTAACAGAATCAGGCGTTATAGACAGTAACTCAGAAAAAAAAACTTGCTTTCTAGTTTTCCCCGCGAGACTGCGAATCCCATTGAAATGTAAAGTGTCGGCTGCCTACAATGCGAGCACCGTCTAGATTTGATCTGATTGGTCGATAAGGAAAAAACAACACCGACGAGGGGTAAAAGAAAAGTCGTCGCATAAGGGAAACACTAAAGAGACCGAGATCTAGCGAGGGAGGTTTATTTCTGCCCTGGATCGGGGTCAGCGGAATTTAAAACGGTTAATGCGTATGCGCGCGCACGTTCGACCGATCGGTATTACAGATAACGGCTGCGAAGAATCGGTGCTTCAAATTTTAAATTATAGGCTTTGGATATTTATGGATTCTGGACGCGGTTTGTGCTTAGAAAATCGACCGTGTACATATATAATATTATAATCGACGCATTTTTTATTATACATATATTACCACAGCCGTCGCAACGATCTCGTGGCGTTTATTATCGTGTTTTTTAGGACGAGGGCCCTTATTACCTGCAGTAAGTATTATAGTATCATATTATTTACGTGATAGAAATGCTATCTTTCGAATTGAAATTTAAATTTTTATCTTGTACGTTATTCTATCTAATTTTTATTTATCTTGGGTGGGTTATACTTATTTTAAGTTTCTACGCAGTGTTGGCCTAAAGTGTATGTCTTATTTCTTGATTATATATGACTGATTATCCAGGTTATTTTTATCCAAAATCATACCTACTCTTGCATTTATACTGGGGCCGTTTATTTTCTTTATGTCCTCTCTATGGACGATCTGTTGTGCATTAAATCTTGAAAGTACAGACCCATATATGGGATGCGTGGGCTATTATCAAATCTGTTTTTATAAGAAATTTAAATGTATAGGGTTAAACCGTTAATTACTTTGATGTTTACATTACAAATATCATTTTGAAAAATGTAGAGAACACTACCTTAAGTCAACATATTGTGACATAAAATATATCACACAATTTCATCACAACATGACCCACTAATACAAGCAACAAACAATGCAAATTCAAATCAGAGAAACATAAATATTCATTCAACGAAAGTCGAAGAAACTTAAAATTTAATAAAATTCAATCAAACTCCAATGAAACTTGAAATTGTTAAATATCATTCCGAATTTGAGTTATTTAATTTGATCTCAAGCAGAATTCAATCATTAACAATTATTATAAAATACCTTGTCACGCCAGAGTCCTCTAGCGACAGAACAAAAAAATTCAGAATTTGACAGTTGATATAGATTCCTGTAAACTAGTTGTGAGCTAGCATTGAGCTACAGTGACTGAGCTAGCTACATCAAAAATTCAAAATGAATTAATGTTTTATTAATATAAGTTACTTAGAATTAAGGCAAAAGGATGCTATTTGTGCGAAATAAACAATTAAAACTGTGTTACGTGACGCGGGACGTTTTCCGAGAATCGAAGTAAACTTGCCGCCTTTCCGAAGATGGGATGCAAATTTCATCGGAGTACCGAGAGTACCTTCGCAGAAATGAAATCCACGATGAAAAGGTTTGTTTAGAAAATTGAATACACACAGAGATGTTTTGGCGTGGGTTTGAAAAAGTTGTGTTTTGGGAATCAGTGTTAAAGGTGTTACAATTTCTATATTTAGAGACATTTATCAGGTAATTAGTTTATCTTAAGTTGAGGGCAACTTAAAGGTCAGAATGTTCGAATGTTACCATATATTTCTTTAGCTCATTTGCGGAATAGTTCAGTTGTTGATAGGTAACGCAAGATCAGAGATAACCTATACTATACGCAAGATGGAGACGAAGTGTATCGTACGGGGATTGTCATGATTGTAAGCATAGAATAACCTGACATTGTAAGATTGTATTGTATAAACAGAGTAAAGTTAGCAAAAGTAATTCAAAAATTTACAAAATCAGTAAAAAAATTTGTCAAAACCAGTAAAACAGTTTAATAGCATTTTCGATTTACTGCACTATTATCCACTGATTGTATTTCCATCTTATTTTAATACATAATATTAGTAAGGGAGATAGATATACTCCACGCGTAATGTGCAATAAGTCGAAAACGCTATAAATTATCTCACCTGAAGTGACGGATAGCAGAATTCCGTGCTTTCACGGTATAGAAGACATCGAGGGCCGAAAAATTATTCCGTTTACTGCGAGAAGTCGATCCAGGACTCATTTGGACGCTGCAAATTGTTTGCAAGTTCGAGACAGGACCAAACTTCGACCAAAAATGCTACATATTCAATTTCTAAACACGTGTTCTAAGTGAAAAGACAAAAAGCAGTTAATTAATACCCATTCTTATTAAAAAGATCAAAAATAATTACCTGAAAGCGCCTAGAAATTTGAATTTGTATGATATACAAGCTCTATCAGTTGTAGCAGCTAATTGTTAAGTTAAACATTTCATTGTTCATTGATGTTACCATTAAAAGTATTTGTTATTTAGGTTAAGAGATTAGATTTCAATCTAAAAGAGACAATAAAAAAACGGTTAACCGAATTAGAATTGCTTAAATTAATTTAGCCAAAGAGCATTTTTTTTAGGTTAAGTTATCGAAAGATTGTTACAGGTTAATTTTTCTGTTGTTTCATATTTGAATTTTGATATTGAGACATGCAAATTTGAATTCTATTCATGATGGTAATATATTTTATTTTACTTTACCTGGATATTTGTGATTTTTTATTGAAAATAGTCCACACACCACTCACAGAAACACACCATCTTAACTTTTGGCCACTTTTGGCGGTAGAATTACATTATTGTTACCAACAAGTTTCAGTTCGATTGCAATTTGTACATTACACGTGAGCCAACATAAAAAAAAGTGTTTCCAAAAAGGCGGCAAATTTAAATAAAAATTAAAGCAATTTACCCAAGCTAAGTAGCATTTGTGTATCGTTCAATTTGAACCCCTTTAATGACACTGAGTTAAATTTTAACAATCTAGAATATATGTATAACATATATAGTTTTCAAAATCAAAATAATAACAAACACTAAAATACTAAACATTTTCTACTTGTCCCGTTTCGCCCCACAGAATGCTCTAATATAGATTTTCTTTTTCAGGAAAGGCAGATAATCATTTTTTAGAACATAACCACAAATCCTAAACAACATAACCTAACGATGTGGGTACTTTTCCTAACCCTACCTATTATTAGGCATAGCTTGAAAAGTTAGTCTCTAAGTAAGGTCTCCGTAGTAGAAATTCATACATAGGAATTCATCAGTTTTGGTATTAGTGAAGGGCGTCTACAAAACTCGTGTCATGAATAGTGCATGAGGTCGGCCCGATATTTAAAGCAATCACGAAGGTACGCTAGGTATGCGGCGTACACATGCATGCATGCGTGCGCCCATCGCAATCATCACCGACGGCTTATGGGATGTGTGGGAGATGCGCTCGGGCGGCACGCAATTCTCGGCCCCCGTCGACGGACTGCGCCAGTCCTACTCGCCAATCATCATTCCACTTTTCTCACAAAAAACGGCCGGCGAACAGATAGACCCCGGCAATTTGTACACCCGCACTATCATTGCCACTCGCTCCGAGATCGTTTCGTTCTTTCGACGGAATAAATTGCGACATAATTGTGGACCCGAAAACGATAATGGATTTATTTTCTCAGGCGATTGTTAAGACCAACGAAAGATTCGAAGAGAGGTTGTGTAAAATTTGGGCAAAACGCTTTGCGATATTGCAATTATCCAACGGTATGAGGCACTTTATAAATAATGTTTGATTGTAATACAATAGGAATTTGATGTTTCCTTTTACAAAATAGAAAGAACTTTATTGGGCTTATAATTATAAAAAGCTATTTTTAAGTATTGTAGATTCTTAAAGATGGAATTAATGTTTAAATGTGCAATTTACGAAAAATTTCCTGTTATTCTACAGGGTGAGCCCTATTATGTGAGCGGTCTCTACTGTGGGCATGGAATCAATTGGACAACAATAGTTTCTCTGCATAACTATTATTCTCGAAAATGTCAAACAAAAGGTCCAAGTTCCTTCTATGGAACTTGTTCACTATAGACCATAGAATAACCTGGTATATCGTAGATATATTTAAATTGTAGAATTCTGTATTACCGGCTGAGGTTTAACCCTCTCTACAGTTGGCAACAGTTTGTTTATCGTTCGTTTGATGTCATAGAATAAGTTTGTGACAGTTTTCAGTCGTTTCATTTCTCATTTAAACAATACAGTCCATGTAGCAGTATAAAGTAAATCTGATTACAACAATGTACCAGTTTTTATTTTATACAACATACACAACAGAACTACTTATCCGATAACTTCTCTGTCATTTATTGCCTTGATAGTGTTAATTTTTCGATTGAAAGGGTGATCAGTGTTGCCAACAGGCGAAATAATTTTTCCACTAGAAGCCACTTGAAATTCTACTGACAGCCGCTCACAAAAAGGAAATACCTACTAAAATTGGAAAAATCATTTAATTTTTTTAAATGTTGGCGTAAAGTAAATACATAATACATATATATAGGTTTCTGTTCAATGGTTGGATAAATGCCTAGGTAAATGTAATAAATACGAATGTTTTTTTCAACGTTTATTATGTCACCCACAATGAATAATCCTACGGAGTGATCAACTCAAGACGTCCTTTAGTGACAAAATTTTACAGCTGACTAGGGCATTTTACTGTTCTATTATTGGCTACCCTGTCGCTTCTTCTTATTGTTTACATACCGTCATTTATGTAACCTATAACGTCAAAAAGACAGTAGTGTATAAATCAAGGAGTTGTGTTACCCATTTCTCAGTCTTCCCAACCTAAATTTTTCGATCAGTTGAGGGCGTCTTGAGTTGATCACTAGGTGTGTTTTATTTACCACTCGGATCAGTTCAGTTCAGATCAGTTAAGTCATTGATGACGTCACTCAACTGATCTGAACTGATCAAAGTGATCTACCTATTTCGCAAGATCAGTTCATGTTCTCCAACTGATCCACCAATGAGAATGCGGAATTTGAACTGGATGGGAGATGTGGCGCGAATACCTGTTTGTCAACTGTGTAAAGAGGTTAGGTGACTCATGTATGGTTTTGTTATTAGACAGTGGATTTGTAAAAAAAAAAAGTTTTCTTCTCCGTTTCCAAAAAAAAAAAAATTGTTATCAAAATTAGGTTTAAAGGTTTAGAATAAGGATAAATATTGCAAGAATTGTGTTGTTCATCAATCAAATAGGTCGGAGATTTGTAAACATTTGTAAATTTTACGTTAATTTCGCGCAAGCGCTTTTTGCGAATAAGCGATGTGATCCGCATACTTTTTCGCCTGTTTTTTTTACCAGCTGCTCAGATCACTTGTTCATGACGTAACTGATCTGAACCGAACTGATCCGAGTGGTAAATAAAACACACCTACTGTACAATAAACACTAAACACTACTACAACAAAAATATTTCTGTAACTTTAAGTTAAAGAAAATGTAATAGGTATAGCAATTATTCTTCTATCTTGAACTTACAAAAAAAAATGTCAAAATCGAGATCTAGATCAGTGCTTTGTATGTTGACATACTTTTAATTTCATTCAAGACTTCTCCAGATATCTCGCAATTAAAGCAACATTTAACTGCTTTTAGATCTGCGACCAATCAATCTTTCATAATGGAATCTTTCAACCAGGCATTTCTGAACTTTTATTCATACTGGCCCTTGGGCTTTCCCTGAGGTGGCATGACCATAGTATCCTGCAAACCATGAAAAAATGCATTTTACCTTCTATTGAAATAACAAATTACTACTTACAATTATTGTGGTACTTACCAATAATTTGAATAAGGTTCACAATCACCATTGTAGTTTTTTTGAATTTTTTAATTTGGCGCGTTTCGCCACAGGAAGGGAGATTGGCGGCAGAATGTTCGAGACACAGGATGGGGTGTGTTATGGCCGACATTGAAGCTTTTTTGAGTTAAGTGCACGTTATGTAAATGAATAAGAAATATAAATTACCAAATATATAGTGTTTATAAGTTATGCCAACGTCTCATTAGAAAAGAAACAACCTGACAAAAACGTAAACGAGCTACTACACCATTAACTTCAGAAATAAATTCGCAAGTTTTTATACAAATATAATGAAACCACTCGTGCAAATGAGATCTGGCGTAAATGACGCAAGCAAGCACTCAAAAGAAATGTTTCGTCGCCATTTTATAACCTGTTTATAACTTCGGGGCATCAGTTTTGATGAGTAAATCCACAAGTTACGATTTAAAATCATCTAAAGTTTTTTTTATTACTTGCCTACAGAGGGCAGCAAAACAGGCTGCAGATTACTGCAGATTTACTATATTACAGATTAAAATCTGAAAATTTGCAGATCACGGTTTGAACATGAAGCTGAAAATTAGCTGTTTTCATTTTTTTGTGCCTCCTGCAAGACAATAATAATTCTACAGGAAAGAGTTTCTTGTGAAATGAAAAACTCCCTTTACAATGACAAAACGAAAATGTTTCTAATCAAAAACATGTTAATTGACAATTGGATCGCTCGTCACTTGAATTTAAAGGAATAAACGCCACGCTTTAGATATAACTATATATTATATTTAACTACACAACGAAATGTTCGTCACCCGTCTCTACTGTTTCATGACATGTCACTCCATAGTACCAGTGCTGCCACTCATAAAACAAAAATGTCCCTAGATATTTAACAAATAATTGTTTCTCAGTTAACCCAACACTATTTTCGTTTTGATAATAATCGAGGAATGCGCTCTAAATGTGAAATTAACATTAAAACACTCCAGTGATTGATTTAAAACCTATTTTTTTTTTCGTTTTTTATCTTTAATTAACTTACAACCATCTTGATTCTCGCACAACAATATTCTGCAATTCACTAACTAATTTCACGCTACTTAATAATCAAATCATATCTCCACAGCCGCACGAGACACTTGCAGATCTCATTTGTTTGAATTGTGGGGTACATTTCCATAAAATCCGGTCACTAAACCTCCTGGTCGTCTACGAAACGAGATTACGTGGAAAAATTAGCGACCGTATTTACAGAACGGATGTATTATTGAGGGACGTTATATGTCGAAACTCCCACGATAGTAAAAGAGCAATCGGGTGACAGTTGTGAGCTTATTTATCATGCAAATATGATATTGTACTATCTGATAGTATAGCTCAAATAAAGAGCAATTTCTCTAAATTAGTATTAGTTGAGTGAAACGATTAAAAATAATTGATAAAATATAATATAATGAGAAAAGAAACGATAGTTTAGTTTAGTTAAGACCGTTCTTCTTTTATTTAAAAAGAGCTTGCGTCTGACTAACAAAGTTGGGCGAAATTATAAATTGCGTTAGCATTTGTTATTTTTTCTTTTGAAAACAATAATTATTAGCACCTGACTGACTGACTAATTTAAAGAGGAGACGTGTATGGTTTAATTGTTACTGTCATTTATTACCTGGCTAGGGAGTCGTTGTTGATGGCTGTTGGCAGAGCAATTATGGTTTGTTTCCTCACTACGTCCGTTTGTAAAAATAGTAAGTTTCTTATTCAGGTTTAAAAGGATATGTAATGATGTAATAATTTAATCTAACTTTATGTAAGTGTGACCAATGCTTCTTTTATTTTTAAAATGGTAATTCACCTTTTCCAATAAAATTAATGTAAGGTACAAAGTGTTATGTAGTTATATTAACGAGAGAGTTAAATAATTACTAATTGTTATAAATTCTGTTTCATATATTCATTTCCGCGTTATAATTTATATTAGTTTAAACACTTTATTGTGTTGGAATGAAAATAGTCATAAATTGTGGAGATCTGATTTATCTAACCTGTGCTTAGTTTAATAAAGAAAACTAATTGTTCTTACCTTGTATATTGTATCGTGTACCAAGGAAGCCAAAAGTCTTGGCTCAAATTTGCCTTAAATGGAGATGGAATATAGAATCATTGTATGTAATGTCACCCTTTGAAGATATCTCCCTTTTTATCATGAGCTTTTATCATTTCTATTAACTTTGGATTTTTATTTATTCATGAAAATGGCATTGTCGCTGACAATTGAGCAAACAAAGACTGAATCTATAAGAATATTTTATTAATGAAATAGCACTTAAAGAAAAAATAAAATTAAAAAACTAAGATAAAATGAAGCAAGTTCAAAATCAGCAAAACAAAGTAAAGGTAATATTTCTTAATATGACCTTTGCCAATATGTACTAATATTTCTTAATATGCCCTTTCCTAAGCTTCTCTGGAGTTACTCGTAGAAAAGCACTTCTATAATCCAATTTTTCATATTTTCTGTTGTTGCGGGTGTTTCC
Organism: Cetonia aurata; assembly: GCA_949128085.1. Classification (NCBI taxonomy): domain Eukaryota; kingdom Metazoa; phylum Arthropoda; class Insecta; order Coleoptera; family Scarabaeidae; genus Cetonia; species Cetonia aurata. Next base: position 60,057,941 of record OX421883.1, on the reverse strand, counting down.
TCATACACAATAGTTTTAACATATTCCCAAAAAACAAAATCTAAAGGTGTTAGATCAGGCAATCTTGCGGGCCATGTAATGGGTCCTCCTCTCCCAATTCATCTATCACCCATGCTTTATTTAAACACTCTCGGACTGCTAGGTGCATGGTTATGGCTACGAGCATCATCATGTTGAAACCACATAAATCAAACCACATCTTCTATAACAATATTGCTAATTCGTTTTGCAGGAAATGTCTATATCCAAGTCCATTCAGGTGACGGGCCATTTGTGCCGACGATACCACTCCAAATATTCAACGACAAATAATATAAGAGGATTCGAGTCAGAATAATATTGAACATTTTTTCTATTTGCGTATCCATTGTTGTGAAAAACTGCTTCGTCAGTCCACAGTATATTTGGCTCTTGTCCAATTAAATTTATGATTATTGGGCGGTTTCCATAAACAAATGGCAACAGCTCATGGTGCAATTGTACTTTATAAGGATGGAATTTATTCTTTTTTAATATTCTTCTTAACGAAGTTACCCTAACATTTAAGTCATTTGACATTCTTCTTAAATTTGGAAAAAAGATCCTATATATAGTGTGTGGACTCATGGAATTGTACCGGGTGATTCAGAAACTGCTATGTCTAGAGCTTCGGGACAAAAGAATACATAACCAATGTGGCCACCAGTAGTATCTGAAAATTCTTTTAATGTTCGAAATTTCATCGATAAGGGGCGTACTTGCTATGTTCAATCATAAAATGAGTAATTATATAGCACGGTTACATTTAATTTTTTCTTGAAATTCATCAAAATATGTTATCACTACAGAAAATCCTCTCTAGTTTACCTATTTCAAACTAAATGCTAGAAAGACAATTTTTCTAAAAAAAAAAAACCATGAAATCCATCGAACGAGCCCAAAAATTTTCAGATTGGTTGAACGGTTCAGGAGATATTAAAATTTACATATTAAACAATTGATTGGCTTCCCCGCTCCTTATTATGGCAGATACGAAAAAAAGTCATTAAACAAAATAATGGGACATCAACTCAGCTTTCAAACGGTCCATTCAAAACTATAGCTCAACCTGCAATTTTCTGAGATAATACTGATTTTATGATTGAACATAGGAGATACGCCCCTAGCGGTGAAATTCGAACATAAAAATAATTTTCGGATACTTCTGGTGGCCGCATTTGTTATGTATTTTTTTGTCCCGAAGCTCTAGGCAAAGCAGTTTCCGAGATACAGCCGGTCGCCACCCTTACTGAATCACCCGGTACATACATGAATTTAATTATTCATTAATACAGTAAACGATGTTTCGTTATAATAATAAACATTGGACGAATTTTAATAACCTTTTTGGTTCACTGTATTTAAAGGTTAAATAAGAATAGTTATTTTTGAATAACATGAAAGCAATTTTGAGTTATAACTGAAGATTGTATAATGAAGCTTGTTAAGTAGGATATTTCTCTTGAAATTCACATAACTGTGATAGACACGAACGCTGAATTTTTATCCTAATAACCAACTTCAACAATCCGTTGCCTTGACCCCCTAATATGTAATCAAAAAATAACTCCAATTTCTCATCACGTGAGAACCGTAGTGGGAATTTCGTCCGAATTCGTTTCGTACGTTTTCCCAGAATTCCTAGAGCTCTAGCCGCATCGTATGCGAAATTATAAATATTTCGCGATTTGATAAATTATATGCGAGACGGGATTGTGCTAACGAAGTCGGAAAAATCGAACCGTCCGGAATAATGACCGGTTTTGTTGTTCGGGTGTGCGAGGGACGATCTGTAGCCTCTCTTTTGTGGGAATCCGACTGGTACCGCTCTGATTGCATAAACACTGTCATTTCGCCGGCACACCACAATAGATGAATGCTTACGAGCGATCTGCCGCTCTCTATGGTAGTAGTACCGTTCAGTTTAGTGTAATGAAATCGAAACAGTTACCGCGATAATCTATTGGAGGTTGATTATACGGTTTCCATTTGTTTGTGCCACCGATGCGTGGTTATTCGGTTTAGGACCTTTCGGTTACCTGTAGTAAATATTTACGCTTGTGATCGATATAAAGTAGGGAAGCATAATTTTGCACTACCTTCGATTTTACATCCAAATTCTCCTTCAATTTAATGATATTTCGAGAAGAACATGCTAATTTTTTTCAAATAACTCAACAAAATATATATTTCCAAATTTAAAAAGAGATACCTAATAATATTCGATAAGGACATATTATTTTTCGCAAATTATGGTAGCAACATGACTTCATTGCAATCTTCTTCTTAAAATGCCTATCATCGATTGTTGGTGACCACATCAGCCCGTACATACATATTCATTCATTCGTTCATTCATAACGTTAGGGTAGACACCTTTAGTCCAAGCACTTGAGCTAGGTGCTCATTGTACCGTCCCTATTAAATCTCTTACTTCCACTCGAGCAGCTTAGTGTTCTGTATAAAGCCCACTATCTTGTCCAGTGGAAACTTGAGAACCATCGAGGGCTCCAATCATCCTTCCCGAAATGTTTCTGCCGGAGTACTTTCAACTCCTCGCATGTGCAGATTACATGTAATCTCGTTTCTTCCTGTTGCTCACATCTTCTGCACCACGGTTCGCTTACTCGGCCTGTGGTGCATAGATGCTTTTTCAGGGGACAGTGTCCAGTTACCAGCCCAGTAATGGTTTTAACTTCTTTCATGCTGCGTCTAAGTAGGTTATCAGAGAACTTAGCATCCCCACCCCTTATTAGCCCTTTGGCTTGGAGTTGACCTTCAGTCGTCCTCCATTTATTTGTGCTTGCTTTGTCTAGCCAGGTTCAGATCTCCCTTTTAGCAGAATCTTTAGTAATCCCACATACGGGCTCTGGACCTATGAAGTGTCTCTTAGAGCCCTCCTTGGCTAGTTCGTCGGCTATTATGTTGCCCTTTATATCTTCATGTCCTGGCACCCAAATCAGCGACACCGTGTGATCCTGTGGCAGTGAATTGATGGATTGTTTGCAGTCTCTAACTAGTTTTGACCTTGTTACAAGGTTCGAGACTGCCCTGATAGCAGCCTGGCTATCAGTCATTATACTTATTTTCCTCCTCATGCAGCCCCCCTTTGCAATCAATTCTGCGCAGGCTGCAAGGGCGAATACCTCTGCCTGGAAGACCGTCGCATGCTTCCCCAGGCTTATGGATACCCTTTGATGAGGGCTCGGTCCGCAAATACCGGCTTCTGTGCCCTGGCTGGATTTGGATCCGACCGTGAACCAGTCATTGAGAACATTAGTAACCCTAAGTCCCTGGTCTCTGCTCGGTATAGAGATTTTCACCTTTTCAGTGAATAGCCATACTGTCCGCCGGCATTTGCAGCAATGGCCCGTCCAGTATCGTACTCGTAGTATCAGTGTGCCCTCCAACCTTAATGTTGGGATGCCAGAAATTGTTGGTTTTCAGTCTAAGGATCGCATTCATAGCTTCCGCCTTCACATAAAGCTTCAGCAGGGAGAGGCCCACAATGGATTTACCCGACCCACTATTGCAGACTATTAACTCGCTTTTAATCCATGTTTCGTTGTTTATTGAGGCTGATGTTGTGTAGGCGACAGCGAAACTTAAGGATTCAATCACCATGGGTGAGAATAACATACCTGGCTTTTTAGTTAAGGGCTGTTCTCGCATTTTATCACAACCATTGTGTGTTTTATACAATTTTTCATTGTCCACTGGTATCTTTCCGGATGCATGAAAAACTGTGAGGCTCACACTTGTTCATAAAAAGGGCAACACATCGTATCTGGAGAATTACAGACCTGTCGCAATCATCAGTAATTTTGCCAAGATCTTTGAGATATGTTTGTACATGTTTAGACCGTTTCTGTCACATTGTCAGTATCAGTATGGTTTCGTCGACAGACGTTCTACGGTAACCAATCTCGCTGTAGTGACGCAGTTCTTGTCTGAAACTTTGGATGGTAGTGAACAGGTAGATGTAATTCATACAGACTTTTCCAAGACATTTGACCGTTTGAATAACTCGAGGGTTCTGATGAAACTGGACGCTATCGGCTTTTTGCCTTTATTGCAATTGCTTTTTAAATCGTATTTATCCAATAGAAAGTAATACGTTAGTATCAGGGGTCATCGTTCCAATTACTTTACACCGCTCTCTGGCGTGCCTCAAGGCAGTAACTTAGGTCCTTTGCTCTTTTCGATTTTTATCAACGATCTAGCTGCATCACTAGACTGTGGTAGATTACTGTTTGCGGACGACTTAAAATTATTTGCTAGAATTACTACCATCGATGACTGTGAACACCTTCGGTATCAGTTAAATTTACTTTTTTTGTGGTGCTTAGACAATGATTTGAATCTGAACATTTACCAACGTAATATTGTTTCTTTCTCGCACAAATCTGCCATAATTGACTTCAGTTATCGAATTAACAATAGGTATCGACAAACACAATTCTCTTGTGTATGTTTGGCTTTTAGTCCCTTGAACAGCGCCGCTCAATAATTTATATTAAGTTTCTTTTTAATCTCGCCAATCCCCTACCAATTCTTTGAAATTCACAGTTCCGCAGTATTTTGCACGTCAGGTCCACACCTTTTATTGCGCTCTTGCAATGTTATGTCATGCGTCGCTGTACAGAATTTGTAACTATTTCAATAATAATTTGTGCTCAGTAGTAGATATTCACTGGTTTAATTGATATTCAATCATTAAATGTATTAACAATTTATATATGTTTGTTTTAGTGTTTTTTATTGTATAGGCATACCATGTACTTCTTTTTGTGTTTGTGCTATTTAGTCTGGCAAGTTTAATTGCATTGCACTTATTTATCTAACTTTACGTATGCATATGTGTTATTGTATTGCATTATAGTTCTCTTTTCCTATTTACTTTTCAATTAAATTTAGTTAGCTTAATGTAATCTAATACCAGTTACCCATTTTTTTGTATTCCATTTCGTTTCATGTTGTTACTACTTAGCTTAAGTTATGTAATTAGTGGTTGTCCTGTAATTGGATGTACTTATCATCTGTTGGGCAATAAATCCTATTATTATTATATATATTATTCTCAATTATTATCTACCAAAATTGACCAATGTCTTTATAATCTGATCATGCAAAGATTAGTAGTACACAGTACACATGTTGTACAATCATACAATAGTTGTTAAAACGATTAAAACGGGGCATTGTACTGATTTTGCTAATAATGCCACGTAATTTATGTCTGAGCATTAATAAAGATTTATAGCAGAAATAATAAAAACGTCACTCCCCGATATTTATTGTTATTTTTAATTGTATAAGCGCCAGCATTCCGCTGTTACACAGTTTACAGTTTGTTAGAGGCGCACCGACCCGTGCACCTACACACTAAATTTATGCAAGAACACAAGTAGATAGATCAGATCAGTTGCGCATAACAAATGAGGAGAGCTCCAGGTGAAATTGTTTCAGGCGGTTGAGCGTGTAACTGCCCATGTCAAACCGTAATGCATATGCATTTCTGTGTTATAACACTAGATAAAAAAAGAAATTTACACCGATAAATGTTTGTCGTAAATATTATTATATATAAATATGATCATTATAAATTATTATTACCATTCATTTGGTCCGTATCGGGCGATGTAAATCGCTCAAGCGAAACTGTCGATCTCCAGCTCGGTAGCCGTCAACTTTTCGGTTGCGTTTCTTCTTTCGATTTCGTTTATTTTTGAATAGATGCTCACGTCTTCATGAAAATATGTTAAGGTGGAGAGACGAGGCATATTTCGCGTTTTTCCCACGATATCAAAATCTGGTGTAGTGAATACGTTGCAGTTTTAGATATAATCGTATGCATATCGGTCATTTAATGAGGTATTTAGTAAACTGTGCGGTTCAAGTTGTAAATTACTGAAAATTGCTTGAACCCTGCGGGCGTATAATTTCACATGCACATATAAAATGCTAACTAATTTATAATTAATTAATTTAGTGAAACAGACCGTTGCTTTGTGGGCAATATATTAATATTTCATTTATTTTATATAATTTGTTTCGGTACAATCGAACGAAAGAATATAATATATTTTACAATAGGCTTTGATGTTTATCATGGAATTTACGATCGTTTAAAATTTCATCCCTAGAAATCATTTCTCTTAAACGTAACAACACTGTTTGCATTTTCTTAATATAAGGCGAATCTAGAGGACGTTTTAGTGAGATCCTCTGCAAATAGATGGCGCGGATTTTTTTCCGCTGTTTTTGGACATATCAATCAAAATATTTTAAATTTGGAAAAAGGACTGTTTTAACCCACCATTAGGCGCATGGGTCCACTGGGCCTCTGCGCGACTAATGAAAGGTGTAAAAACAGTATTTAGAACTATACCGTTTTCACAAAAAGCGTGAATTACTTTTCCGATATATTTATCTCGCTCGCACACTTGGTCGTCCAGTTTACCTACCCTAAAGCTTTGAAGTTCGCTTTGATAGTCACCGACATTATATTGCGACAGAAGAATCAGAATTTCTATCACAATAAATATAATATTTATTTATATTTCACTTTAAATCCGCTAGGTTTAATAATATATGCATATAAAATACGTGAGTCAGGATCTCAGACTGTTATTATCACGTTAGGGGCTATATCGCTTTAGGGATATAGGGCGGTACATCTCCCAGGAGATTCGAAGCCCGAGAACAATTGGGATCTACTGGTAACTTAATAATAGTTACGGTTGAATATTTTCCGCAATGGTGAAAGAATATGCCAGTGTGCGAAATGTAACTTCTATCATAGGTATCATTTTCCGCATAAGAAATTTTATATATAAATTCTTGCCTCGTAAGTATGAAAGGAAAGAAAATTAGATTTTGTGAAATATAAAACTTCTATTGTCCTAAGGTAAAATGCAGAAGACAAAGAGGCACTACTGACAATTTTCCTTTTATTTTTGCTATTACGTTAAGATGTCTGCAAAGTCAAATTTAAATTGTTTTTCTTCTCTGTTTATATTGTAATTTATGAAGACGATACAATAAAAGTTACTGAGCTGGCGCTAACAGTCGGGGAATCTTTTTATTGCGTTAGTATAGATAAACGATACCTGAAAGCCAGATTGATTCCAGAACTCTTTGATTTAAGTAAATGCCAATAATTTTTTTTTTTCGAATCTTTCAATTTTCTCAGATTTTTATTTTGTTAAATGCATTTTACCATGCATCCGTGTTTTTTGCATTACATCTGTGGCAGTAGGTGTCTAATACATCTGAGCATATCTCTATAGTCCTAGAATCGACAATTGAAATTTTTTAGCCTAATCGGCTAAAAAGTACAACAATGGTTGGGAAGCTCGAAATGAGCAACAATTACGACAGATTATGAAAAATTATAGAAAACTTGATTTAAAAACCGTCCAAAGATTAATGCTAGATGTAAAAAGTAAACTTCGTATAATTGAAGATAGCGGCAATATACTTAATATTTGTGTTGAAGGTCATTAATTGGTTTTTAATATAAATAATAATTTTCCCAAAACTTACGTAACAGATGTTATGTAGAATCGATTCCAGACTAGAATTCGTAGACTCGATTGCAGACTTGACTTTGTGGACTCCAATTGGTGAACTTGACTGCAGACTCGATTTTAGACTTGAATTCAAATATTTAATTCTACCACGTACACTGAGAGAAATCCTTGTAGTAAAACCTACATGGCGCAGTACTAACGATTTTGTAGAAATAAATAATACAAACAAGTGGGCTCTAACGTACACGTCTATCATATAAAACTAGCCGTTGTAGGAAAAGTTCAGTAGGATCAATTTTGTTTGAAACAGTAACACAATTTTGTTAAAATTTGTATATATTTGGAAGTGGCAACAATTGATGCTCTATTGTAGGAAAACTTAGCACACATTCTGTAATTATTTCACCATGTCAGTATATATTTTTACTAGTACCTTACTGTGAAATCTACCATTGCACAACAATGTGCCAATAAGGCCACAAGATCATATAATAAAAGAGACTATATGTTTAAAACCCATCCTATTTCGTACTTAAAAATATACATATTTATATCAGGCAATTAAAATTCGTAATAAAAATAATCTCTTATATGCTTAATATACATACATATTAGAATGTCTGGTGAATAAATATTTGATACATTCTTTATTTTAATAAGTTCGACATTTTCTACAGTGTACGTTGAAATTAATAATTTAAATCAGGTTTTTTTTTTATGTTTATATTTGAAGAGATTGTATTTGTTTTTAATTTGGCTATATATTCACATTCAATATTTTCTATCATTGTTCTACATGGAATGGGTGAAAACAGATATAACGGGGATAGCGCTGTTTTGCGCATCCCCAATTACATTTACAAACGCGCCAATTTGCATTGACATGCTCATCGACGATTGGCGTTCTCGATCACGCGACACTGACATACACATGTGTAGTTCATTGCAATTGTCCTCCCTTTTGGTTTTACCTGTCTTAGGTGCGGTTGTGAAGAATAGTGCTCTCTTGATGTTTTAATATATATACTTCCCAATTTATTGATTACAATCTTACTATATTACTGTGGTAGTTTTAGTTAATAAACCGCCTTCAGGCACTTACCTAGTGATGTAATAGTACCAATAGTTAATTGTCAATGGAAAAAAATGTGAAAATTACCGAAACTAGAATACAATTGCCGATTGCAGCTTCGGAGAGGGTACGCCCGCGATGCGGTAGCGTAGTAAAATTATAATAAATAAATTAGGAAGTACTACAGAAGACTGCTGTTTTGTTTTAAATATTTGTGTTATGTTAAAGTCTGTTGTTTGTGAATTTGCTTAGTTTAAGAATATATGTTTCTAGTTTGTTAACATGGTGTATCTTTACTACTTGATCCTTTTTAACAATGAAATGAAACTTTAACGATAAATTATAGAATTAATGATAAAAATATTATAAGTGCTACAGGCGACTGAAACATTTTAAAACTTCAAGGTAGACATTTTACATACTACATTAGATAAAATTCACAATAAGAATTAGTACAAAATATTACAAATATATAGTAATTTGCATAAGTATACACTACATATATTAATGCACAAGTTGAAACTTATCCACACAACAATGTAGTATTAAGTTATATATCTTTTGTGGATGTTTCAATAAAGGTAAGTAAAATTTATTATAAAATTATAATAATTTAAAATAATAAGTGGAATAAATATTACTACAACAGGTGTTAATTCATGCTAACCGCTATATAGAAAAGTCACACAAAATTGTATACAATTTTACTACAATAAATACTACTTTATTCTACAACGTTGCTGAAAGACAACTAACTGTTCATTCTTGTTTTTCATACAAATTGTAAGAATTAATACTACAAACTTAGTGCTACAATTTGATGGTAAACATTGCTGCAAATTGTACTTGTCCCTATATGTACTAGAATGTGTAGTATAAATGCTGACAATTGTAGTAAAATTTCCTACATTTTTCTCCCTGTGTACGCTATACCCATCAAGTTATCGTCTTCAACAAGATGCATCGTTTCTTTTTATTTAATTACAAAATATTAAATAAGAAAATAAAACTGAAACCGAAAAATCAAATTACGCGTCGCATCACTATGTACATGTTCCCAAAGTTTAATAATCTTTTTAATTTCCCTTGTAAATACATGTGAATATATACTGACCTCCAGAAAAATTGCAACACCTAGAAGCTGTTTAACGATTTTATTGAAATTTTCAGAAAACGTCTATTTCTATGAAACAAAGTTATGATTAAGTTTTAAAAACAAAAGAACAAAAGCTTTAAAAGTTTTTTCAATAATGAGTTGCTCCGCCACGATTTGTAATGCACTCATCTAGACGCCTTGGCATGCTATTAATCAAGTGATCTATAGCTGCTTGTGGTATATCGTCCCAAGCTTCTTGAATCCGTTGTTGAAGATCGTGTAAATTATCTGGAGGGTGCGGTAAATTACCTATTCGCCTACCAATCATATCCCATACATGTTCAATGGGCGACAAATCAGGCGACCGAGCAGGCCATGGGAGGACGACAATGTTAGATTCTTCCAAAAACCGTGTTGTAGCCCTTGCCGTATGAGGGCGCGCATTATCCTGCTGGAAAATGAGATTTTGCAGCCCCTGAAGATATGGAAGGCCAACTGGTTGTAGCACATTAGCAATGTAACCAGCTGCGTTAAGGTTGCCGTCAATAAAGACCAAGGGTGATCTGCTACCATAACATATTGCACCCCATATCATAACTCCTTGAGTGAGGGCTGTGTTGCGTTCCACAAAAAATGTTGGATTTTTACGTTCTCCACGCATCCGTCTGACTCTCTTACGACCATCGTGGGCCCACAAGCAAAATCGGGACTCGTCACTAAACACAATTTGATGCCATTCCTGCGCCCACTTAACCCTTAAGTTGCTCCACTCTAGTCTGCGTAGACGGTGAAGTGGTGTAAGAGGAAGACATAAAAATGGACGATATGAACGCAATCCATAAGATCTTATCCGGCGATAAACAGTTGACATTGACATTCTGAGTCCTGTACCTCTCATCCAATCATTTGCAATTGATCGAGTTGTTGAAAATCTATCTCTTGTGGCCAAAAGTCTTAAGCGACGTTCTTCGCGATCTGTAGTCCTTCGAGGACGTCCAGATCCACGGCGACGATGTTGAACCCCTTCCTCGGACCATTTGGACCAACACCTCAATACCGTTGAAACATTTCGGTATACACGACGAGCAATTTCTCTTAGCGAACGTCCGGCCTCTCTCATACCAATAATACGGCCACGTTCAAAATCACTTAATTGGACAAAATGTTGATGCTGACGTACTCTCGGCATTGTTATCAAGTGCAGAATGAAATTGTGACGTAACAACAACAATTTGCAAACTTGACAGTTACTAAATGGTCTAATACTTCAAATTTATAGTTACTATGTGCTATGGAAACAACCTGCAAAAGAAAAACCACTGGTTAGATTTTATTCAAATTTTAATCATCAATTTGTTTAATGAAAATAAACGTTTCCTGAAAATTTCAATAAAATCATTCGACAACTTCTAGGTGTTGCAATTTTTCTGGAAGTCAGTATATAAGCATTAAGTACTACCATCTAATAACGGAACTTTCTGCATTCGCGAAAGAAAAAACAGTTAGTTAATTACAGATGAACGGGAGCACCAAGCATTCATTAGGCGACGGTGGCGCAGAAAAAAGGACGTCCGGGCATCTAAATCGTAACCCCTTGTTCGTTTTCGTGTACACGTTACAACATCCATAGAGAAGAGCGAATTCGTGTTTGGTTGCAATGCAATAATAATAACCGTAGCCGGCCATATTGTCCGCTGACCCTCCGCCTCATCCCATCGCCTATATACCTATGTATCCGTGCGTACCGTACAGTACACCGCGTCTCTCTACCCTCCCTTTCGTTCTGCAACATTACAATGCGCAGCCCGAGGCGACAAGTGTTGTTTACTTTATTTCTTATCCGTAGAGTTCATTTCATTTATCTCGGCGTTCCCTCTGTATACATATGGATGTATATTATGCGACGTGCGCTGCTACATCTATGCATCCAGTCGTCTGCAGCTTGCTGTATCATATGCAGGAAGCGACCGAAGACGCCAGCTAAATTGGATCTCGTCTAAGTATAAATAAGTTTCGGGGAAGAGAAAGGCACGTCAGCTCTGCTCAGGAACGTCAAACTTAAGTCATCTGCGTAAGTTGACAAACAGTTCAGATAAGTTTCTTCTTTTGTCAATTATAAGTATAACAAGCCTACAGTGAAAAAGTTACTGGCCCTGTAAAATATTCAAAATACACAAAAAAAAAAATCAAATTATATTTCTGCAGTATTAATAATTTAAACGATAAAAATGCACTTTGTTAAAATTAGTTGGAAGTACTTAATCGTGTTTCTTACTAAGGCGAAGGAATTCCTATGAAAGATTCATTTTAAATCCCGCCTTTTTTCATCTATTCCGTTTCACGACTCCGCATCTCCAAGACAATCGGGGCAATGGTATAATGAATAGACGTGGAGTAAAGGTGAAGAGTTTAAGAGATGTTGAAGTCCGAGTGCGCTGTACTCGTGCTGGGCGGAGCACCCTGTGCCGGCTGACCCCACGTGACCCTCACGGTTCTGGCACGCGTATTCCGACTTCGATGTTCTCTTTCTCCTCTGCGTTTACTTCTCCGTCTTCTTCTACTTTTTTGTGTATACTTTGTTCAACAGGTATTTAAATGTTACGCCGAATAAACGAAATTACCAAATTCCCGAAAATAGTAAAATTTTGTACTTCACGAAATAGACACTGAATTTATCTATCACACGTAATAAGCAATAGATTGAAGATTAAAATTGCCTGCATCGTGAAATCAGCAACATTAGGAATGACCAAATCTAAAAAAAGGTACGGTCTATCTGCAGCGATTACTCGAAGCGAATAAACGCTTACGAGTAAACGCGGCGATTAGTCGTTCAGGCATGGTCTCTATTCCAACGATATTAGTGGAAGCGATTCATTCAAGTGTGACTCATTATTAATAGTAAATGGGTTGTGTGATGTACGTGTTGTTCTTTGTAATTTGAAAATAATGATGAACAATATGGTATTAGCTGCGATAGCATTAATAGAAGAAGAAGAGGAAGAAGAACTACCTTTATTGACTGCCATCTGTAAACCACGATGTCAAACGTACAAAATTTGTCTCAATAGGATAAGCGAGGGATGTTTCAATACACTGATTCAAAGGCATTAATTGGATGAAGCAAATAGCTCACGACTTTTACGCTAGATGGAATTTTCCAAATTGTTGTGGGGCAATTGACAGAAAACATATTCGCATAGTTTGCTCGAAGGGAAGTGGAAGCCTATACTTCAACTATAAATCCTATTTTTCTATTGTCTTATTGGCAATAATTGATGCCAGTTACAAATTCACATGGATTGATGTTGGTGCTTATGGCAAAGAAGGAGATAGTATAACATTTCAAAGGACTGCTATTTACCAACTCGTACACAGTAACAACTTTTTACCAGAGCCGACCGTTTCACCCAGGACTGATATTGTTCTACCTCACGTCATTGTCGGGGACGAAGCATTTAAACTAAGTGAAAATGTTTTAAGACCTTATCCTAGGGATCAAGCTATGGCAAACAGGGAAAAGAAAATACTTAATTATCGTCTGAGTCGAGCTCGAAGAACTTTGGAAAATGCCTTCGGCATTTTATGTCAAACTTTTCGTATATTGTATACACCTATTACGTGCCCAACACTCATAGATGACATAGTTATGGTTTCGTGTTGTTTGGGAGGTTCACGTACAGCTAATCAAGAAGAAGATGATATTGATATGGGCCTGATGTGTTATGACCACTCATTCAATTTTACTTTATTAAATGTTCAAAATGATGACCATTAACCTCCATACGATAGTACAATTTTGCTTCAAATTCTTTCCTGACATTTCGCAACATTTTTGGAGTTATCCGTTGGCATTCTTCAACAATTTTTTGGCGTAACTCTTATAAGGAAGCTGAACGCGTGGCATACACCTTAGACTTAAGATGCGTTCAGAAAATCAAGTGGTGTAAGATCCGGCGGTCTGGCAGGCCATTCTCTAAGCCATAAGTCAGCGTCACAAATAACACATCTTTTAATGATAACTTAGGTAATGTAACTCACAGCATTTTTCGGCCGTCAGAGGATCTTCGGTTGTCTCCTGGACCTTTGCTACTTCTTGTGATAGCAGTATGTATTTGAAATGGATATTTTCCAGGTGAATTGAAAGTTGGACGGATCGTGCCCGATTTCGAGGGTGGGGATCAGATGAGCTTAAATAATTATAGGCCGACTTCCATTCTGCCTGCCATCTCAAAAATTTTGGAAACAATAGTCAAAACCAGATTGCTGGACTATCTCGATCAGAAAAAAATTCTACAGCCTGCACAGCATGGTTTCCTGGGGGGAAAGTCTACTCAACGGCAATTGTAAAGTACTGCTTTCATGTTGCGCCCTAGGCAAAGCCCTTAACTGCGTAGACCACGAAGTCCTGCTCAATAAGTTGGAGATGTACGGCATCAGGGGAGTAGCACACAATATAATAAAGTCATACCTAGAAGAACTTTGGCGAGTAGTAACGTGGTAAAATCAAATGGCGAAAAGAGCACCGGTGAATAGAGGAGTTCCACAGGGATCCATAGTTGGACCTTTCCTTTTTCTTGTATATGTGAATGGCATATCATTTAACATCACGGAAGCGAAAGTAATAATGTATGCTGATGACACGTGCTTTATGGTGCGTTGGAGATCACTTGACAAGCTGGAGGACATTACCAAGATCACCATTCTAGAGGCCCAAGAATGGTATAAAAGCAACAAATTAAGATTAAACAATGGTGAAACCCAACACCTACTACTTACCACAAAACGAGACAGTACTCCAGCGCAAACACTGTCTTTTCTGGGCTTGCTACTTTCCACTCACCTGGGATGGGAACAATAATCATAATCATAATCATAATCATAATCATACTTTATTGCCCAACAGATCATACAATCCTATTATAGGACAAATACAAAAATACATACGTATGTAAAATAAGCTTAAATACTTTAAATACTACATAGAAATACATATATACACAGAACCTACTCCTAACGAACAAAAGGAAACTAAGTATATGTAACAATAATTATAAAACTAAAAATGCTACAAGGAAACCTAGGGAAAAAGGAACTAAAATGGATACATACTACAAATAATTAAGGTGTGGCATACATTTACTTAATAATGAGTGTAATGGTGAAAAGTTGATGTCAATTGTGCTGTCCGCTATTGTGTTAAATTGGTTAGATAATCTATACAGTACAGATTGAATCTTTACATTTGTTCTGGGTTTCGCACAATAAAAAACATGGCTCAATTTACTAGAAAGACGTGGTATCAGAAAAGTAATGCCTGCCAACAACTCAGGAGCATCTATATTGCTGTTAATTAAATTGTACAAAAATTTAATGTCGGTCCTATTGCGTCGCAGGTCCAAGGGTTCAGCGTCAAACTGTATTAACAGGTCTTTGTGGAGCTCAGACTCTCCGAGTATAACTGACAACATTGCACTTAGAGACGTTTACACTCAGTCTATTTTCGATGCACCAAGCATGCAGTATTTCGAGTTGACTTTGAAGGAAGGCATATGAATCAATGGTGTCTATAGCAACATACAACTTCACATCATCAGCGAATAACAACTTGGAACACTCTAACTTGTCGCACACATCATTAATATAAATTAGAAAAAGAAGAGGACCCAAGTTGCTGCCCTGCGGTACACCAGAACTCGCGATGAAGCTTCGCGATTCGTGCCCCTTGTATGCTACAAAATGCCTTCTGTGTTTTAAATATGAGGCAAAGAAAGCAACCAGCTGCGAAGAAAATCCAATGGCATCAAGTTTGTGAAGTAGCAAAGTGTGGTCAATACGATCAAACGCTTGACTGAGATCTGTATAGATCACATCTACCTGCCTGTTATTGTCCAGGTTGTCTGCAATAAATTGACTAATGATCCCTAAATTTGTTACAGTAGACCGACCACCAACAAATCCATGCTGATGCAAAGATATATATTGCTTGATTTGCGGCTTAATAATAGAGCATAGACATTTCTCAAAGACCTTCGCAAAATTATTTAAAGTAGCAATCGGCCTATAGTTCTCAAGCAAGTGCCTGTCACCTTTCTTATAGACTGGAACCACTCTCGCAACCTTCCACGTATCCGGAAAGACAGATGACTTTATTGATAGATTGAATAGATAGCATAATGGTGCAGCTAGTACACCAGCACAATCTTTTAAAACGAATGAGGGTAGTCCATCATTCCCCATAGTACCGCTATCATCAAGTGACCGCAAAGTCTGAATAATGTGTGTCACAGGGATGAAGTCAACAATTGTAACCACGTTGCTTGTGTGTAATGATTGCTCAACGGCTGTCGAGGCCGCCTCAGGAAGATACACAGAGTGAAAGAACTCCCCGAAGGCATTCACAATGGAAGAAGGATTATTGAAGGAATTACCATTAACGTCACCCACTGAATTATACCGACACATTGCGAAAGTAATTAGCAACGGCTACCTACCTAAATATTGAACCTATACTATGAAGACCTTTTCCGAAACATTAAATAACACAATAATAATTCCCATATTCTTCAACATCACTTCTGCGTTCTCCAAATTAAATCTGTATTAATCTACGCGAATTTGATTGTCTTTTTCTAAAACCGTCTCATCATATACCGCCCGACGGACGTGCTGTATGCGAATTTAACGTTTCTCCTTTGTCTCGGTAAATTACATTAAAATCTGATCGAGACCGTTCATCATAAAGCTGACAGGTGTCGGGTAAATATTAAATGCGTTCGTTCATGGGATCAGCAGCTGAAACAAAGGCGTGAAATGTGTGGGTATCAAACTGGAGCCTATTACTGTTCTACTCCGCAAAAAATCGGTGATGATTTAGAGCCGGTATGGTGGTTCCACAGCGGACATTTCTTTCGTTCTGACCATTTCGTTGATTTATTACATATGAAATTGAGAAAGTTTTTTTCTTATAACGGCACAATTTTACGGTGGAAGTTGTGAAAGGTTTGTTTGGTGATTTACTCAATTTTCTTGTATACTTAAAATTAAAGTCATGGATTGTTTATTCTGAATTATGTATGTTGCCAAAAATTTATAAAAATATGCTTGCTTCCATATATTCTATAACAATTTAATTGTTCTTTGTGATTTTCTTCAAGCATATGTAGGGCTACAGTAGATCTGGCGAAACTTCTAAGTTTAAGATGGGCCAAATGCTCATTGTATAACGAGTTTTAATCTTAAGAGTTTGATCTTTTAGTTAGCCCAATATACAATATCGTGATCATAATCTCAGCCTCCCTGTTAATATTATTTTGGTTTACCTTTGAGCGGTAACCTATGGTACTTTTTTTTACCAACAAACTGGCGGAATAGTAATCAGTAACAGTTTATCTTCCTTTATAATAAACAAATGGTTAAGATTCATATGAACCCCCACAGAATCTGGAGTACCACAAACCTCCATTCTAGTGTGAAGACCACAATTTGCTTGAATCTCCGTTTTGTTATTGTGTATATAACATCCTAGTTCATGGGAAGGTTAGTTATATGATATAAAAATCGACCAACAAGATTCAATCTGTTTCTTCTTCTTCTTTTGGCAGACGAAAATGTTATAGGCCAAGGTTGAATTACCCCAAAATATAACACTGTAGTTTAATCTGCTCTCAACATATTTAATAGCATCTGATCGGACAGTACCTATTTCAAATTGCGAGGTGAAAAGCATAACGACTTGAGATCATGCAAGAGATTTCCGCAGTGAATTTTCCATCTCAATAACTCGTCAAACCGTACGCTCAGTAATTTGCTGCTAAATAAATTATTTTTATTTAAGTTTAATTTTAAATAAAATTCCGCAGTGGTGTAGTATTGATTAGAGTGAAATTTTATGCAGGTACACTTATTTTCATTTACAAGTAATTTGTTTTAATTTACCCATGTGGTAACAGATTCTAGCATGGTGTTACACACATGAGTCAATTCAATATTATCCTTACCTGCGGCCGTTAAAGTAATATCATCTGCATATAATGTAATCAATGTGTCATAAAACTGTTGGGGTGGGTCATTGATAAATAATGAAAAAAGTACTGGACCTAATATCGAACCTTGGGGTACTCCAATATTACAACTTAAGTAAGAAGAATTATGACATCTTATTGTATTCTGAGTTCTGTAATTAATGCTCGCATATTGCTTTCTATCTTGTAGAAAGGACTTGAGCCATTCAAAGGCGTTACCTCTGATTCCATAATTGTATGACTTGTTTAATAACATAGCATGGCTCACACAATCAAAGGCTTTACTTAGATCTATGAACATGCCCACAGGATAAGACTCCGCTTCTAACGGGTGCCACTACAGATCTATAGAAACACGTAAAAGCGGTGGACGTTGAGTATCCTTTCCTAAAACCATGTTGACAGCTAGATTAGCACATTATTTTTAATTAGGAACTCATTTAGTCTATTTAAGAAGCAATAATAAAATATTTTCGAAAAGGACAATCTTCAGGCAATAATTTTCGGACGGTAATTTTCTGCAAAAGTCTTATCACCATTTTTGTTTACATGTATTAACTTAGTATTTTTTAATAAGTTTGGAAACTTGTCTACTTCAACAAACTCAAATTGTTGTTTATAAAATAAAGAATGTTTTTTTTTAGAAATAGTCTACGTTTTACCATTCATTCGATTTTTTTTAGATAAAATAACATGGATAACACTGTTTAATATAAATTTTCAATGGGTAAATTCTTTCATCATATCTTTTTGCATCTAAAGTCAATAAATACATCATCAATGCTGTCATGTTAAGAAAATTATAGGTTTTGTCGCACTTAAGTGAGTGCTCATTAAACCCAAGTTATTACGGTAAAATACACGTTTCATACCGATTAGTAATAATTGAGACAAGAGAGTTTAGGTACTGTCATTGTAAAGTGACTCAATTTAGATCATGTATCACTTGAGAGGTATCAGATTATTATAATTATTTCTTGTTTTTGTCATTTTAAAATATCTACCGTGCACCATATGAGCGCAAAAACTTATTTCCCAATGCCTTTCTTCCCTTGTGCGACAGTCCTTGTTGTATTTCGCACGAGTCTCTCTGTACAAAGCCGGTAATTGGCACGTGACTGATTGCTACACAAGTGGAGGCGACACAAAAACCGCAGTTTGACAGATTGTGGCACCCCTGTCTTATTTGCCTTTGGGAGGAAGTTCGTTTGAATATTCACCATTTACTTTCTTTACGACACGACGGAAGGGATATTGTTATCTTTAATTAAGGATAATTTACTTTTTCTATAAGCACTCAAGTAAACTCTGAGAAGTATAGAAAACGTTAAGAATATATATAGTATAAGTAACAGTACGGTATATTACAACCAGTAGGTATATTGGTAAATATCTGCGGTCTCTACATTTATCTTCAGTTACACAGAGTGAAAAAAAAAGATTGATTAATTTTGCTAATATTATTTTTTCGGAAAGAATCTTGCAGGGGTCTAGAAATTTTAATTACATAACAAAAATACTCAAAATTGTGGCACGTATTGATATTACTATATACTTTTACATTATCGTTAGCAGCAAAACTGAACCGCTGGCAAGTAGTGATGAAAATTACTATTTATATATATAGTAAATGAAATACTACAAAATTGCGTAGATGATCTTGGTGTTGAGAGGCGAGGATCACGCGTAGTCGAACCGGAGAATGATTGAAAATATCAGACCTCCCGGTCGGTAAAGTCCCTATGACTTGAAATAAGATGAAAATAACGCTCTATTGACTTGGACGGGTCTTACAGGTGGTGTTTACAGCGAGATTAACTGATCACCAAAATAACATAGATTCACACTCTGAACGATTATAGCCGCATTAGCGGGTACCTTTTCCCAAGAAAAGAAATAAAGCGCAAAATTATCCTCACAGGTAAGTGGTAAATCGGTAAAAGAGACCTTCGTCCGCCCAGGTGACCAAGCTAAAACGCCACGACACAGCGCCATCTCAAACCCGATGGATGAAAGATAGAGAAAAGCAGAAGAGAAGAAGAATCAGATTTACTCCACCGCAAAACACCTGAAACTGAAATATTACTATTTTACATAGTTCCTTTTTTGCCTAAACGACTAAATCACGCTCTCCTCTAGTTAACAATACACATATAAAGTCTACCACAATAGTAAACCACAAAAAATAGTACTAACTCGCTATGTTTTCGTTAGCAAAATTAAAGCATAACTTTAGCAGACTAAACTACAATTGTGGCAAATACCACTACAATATGCTACACTACAAAATATTTTTCTCTGTGTAGATATGAATATCCTTCAAATAGATATTTTATGTATTTACATAATTTTGCAAATGTACCTATACAATCGCACTGCTACAGTCTCATGATTTAATTTCGCCTAAAGCTAAAGAAGTGATTCAATGAAAACAATTAGAACACACCTGAACAATGGTCCGGTTATCGCCTATCCTCCCGTGTGTTCTTCTTTTTCCTTGGACTCCTCGGTGCTTCAGCATCATGCGAAGAGAGCGCAACATTCCGATCGTAGCAGATTAGATATCGATCGGTAGAACGGGGAAAAACTCCGAATAAACGCGTGCATGACGGAACAATAGAAAATATCCCGATACACCAATTATCGTTGTACGTTCCTCTAATGACAGTGGGTGGCCTGCAAATTACTCGTAAAGGAGAAGTGACTAACTGCACCGGCATTGTGTATTTTATTGTCTAGCAGACCGTAATTATAAAGCTCTCTGTGTTGTTTGCGAAAGCGCGTATATGTGTTTGTGCTAGTGCATATGAACGCGATTATCACTCGATGATGTGTGCGGTTTGAGGTTGGCGCGTAAATCTAATCACTCCGTCAGATTAGCGCGATTAACTGAAGTAAATTCGCCGGTATTTGCAACGTTAATGTTCCGTGAAGAACCTCGACTCCAGGATAATAACATAAATTTCGTGTTTAAAATAAGAAACTGTTTGTATCTCTCTACAGGTATTATTGCTTCAATATGACAGTACAATTTAAGCAAGAATAATAAATTAATTCTGCACCTCTTGTTCGCTATCATTAGGCAGAAAACAGTATTAGCTAAGGTGATTCATAAATTGTATGATTGTGTGAATACACATTACATGGAACAATAATCAGGAGCGAGACTCCTAGCCGGCATCGTCGAGGTGACTAAGAAAGATAGAATTTTTTATATCGATCCTTTCAGGAATCTAAGTGACGCAAGCGCTTTATTTTTAGCGTTTTGAAAGTTACGATAGAAGTGTGTGCAATAATTTAAACAATGAAAGCGTATTTTTAATCAAGAATTTATTGCCATAAAATAGGTGCGAAAGACATCAAGTAGGTACAATGACAAAACCAGGTGAGGGACCAAGAAACATATGTGTGTACAATCGTAAATATAAACAAATGTACGCCGCAAAACGAGAATGACTAGGAATAAATCTCTGCGTGCACCAGAAGCTTTGCCGACACCAACTGCCAAAGCCGCCACGCGAGCAAGATGTTCCCGTAGAATGCCATACAGTAAGAGCTTTGACAATTTTTGATAAGGTTTCCTTCGGTTGGGTTCAATGAATCACGCTAAACATGAAACGACAAAAGCTATGGTTATTTTCACATTCATTGCGTTGGCATTGTAGAAAATCTGCACGTGTCTATAAGAGCAATTTTGAAATTTAAGCTGAGATTTGATGTTGTGCTAGATTCTTAATTTTTGTTTGAAAATCATGCCAATCTAAGTAGGTAGGTATATTGGAAGTCCTACATATTGAATATTGTAAACAAATTTTCCATGAAACTGTAATACCTTCGAAAATACTGGAAATAAATGTTACAGGTAATTTTACAAGGAACATGAACTATCGTACATATTATTTTTTTTTGAGTAAAATCCATTTTTTTCATACAAACATTTTTTACGCTATTTAATAAACCAACCATTATTTAATAGCGTAAAAAATGTTTGTATGAAAAAAATGGATACAAGCTATATCATATATTTTTAGGGCTTTTCATTCGCTATTATTAATAAAAAAGTTTATAATCTATATTTGATTTATGTTTAAGTTTAGGAA
This sequence comes from Cetonia aurata, assembly GCA_949128085.1. Lineage (NCBI taxonomy): Eukaryota > Metazoa > Arthropoda > Insecta > Coleoptera > Scarabaeidae > Cetonia > Cetonia aurata. The sequence goes on along the minus strand of OX421883.1, from coordinate 60,036,096 downwards.
TCCGTAAGTTTTCTGATACTACGTTTCATTTAGATCCAGTTAGAAAAATTACCTAATATTATTTCAGTACAAGCTTCTTTTCATCATTTGGATTCTTTGAAATGAATTAATCACAAAGGAGTACCTTTTTACACCATTATCACTCTTAAAGTTTCGGTTTTTACGTATAATGAATACATACTGAATAAAACGATGTTGCTTCTGGTAGTATAAAAGAAGAACGAATTGTTGAGAGATATTGGCGAGTACATTATGGGAATATTAAGATATAACATTCTACCTCCACATATGCTTGACAATCACATCATCCGTTGTTTCTAAAACGTATCGACACATGCCAACCTCGACAACGCACAATAAATCCACCTCCCACAATACGCCTAAACGGTAACAGAGGCATTGTGGCCCTTTCGATCGTCCAAAATCTCACAAATAATCGTGAACAGCGCCGGCGAAGTTTTCCCATACAATGAGAGGCTTAAAGTCGGGATAAGTAGTTCAATAGGGGTGGTTTCGTTTACCCAATTGACTGAAAGAGCTATTCAATGAAGTAGATACAAGCCCGTCATCGTCGCGGTAGGCAATGTGTTCCATCTGAATCTATCTGGTGGCCGTGCGCAGAGTTCCATTTGTTTGGTTAGGCGCCCGATCGGCCGTGGGCGAATTTCTTTATTGCAAAGGGCAATCGGAAATGTTCGACGCGGCTCTGCGAAATATATTTGCCGTCTGGTAATTTAGTGTAGTTTACCGTTTCATTTTTGATGGTGTTTAAGTATATGTGCAACCCTTTTCCATGGGTAATGAATTAAAAAAGAATTTCATAAAATACAAACAAGCAACTGTTAAATATTCATAAGGCTTACCTTAAATAAAAGGTTAAATAAAAACGGACTTACAACGCAACAATATGTTCTGGCCTCTATTTGTGACATTCTGTAAAGATAGGTTATGCATGTGCACTATAAATCATTTTATTCAAAAACGAAAAAATCACAGCTATAGTTTGAAAACAACTAAACTAGTGGTTTAAAGCTTGTGTTAGAATCTTTAATTTCGTACTCACTGTGCCGCTAGATGCAGGCTGGCAATTTTCATGTTTAGTTATTAAAAAATATACAATGTGTGTAATTTTTAATTAAGAAGAATGAATATACAGAGTGATAAAAATGAATATACAGTGTGACAAATTGGACGTATAATTATTCAAATATATAGTGTGTGTAATTTTTAATTAGGAAAAATGAATATACATAGTGAAAATTGCAACGTCAAATTTTTAAAATATATTCAGTGTGTGTAATATTTAATTAAGAAAAATATATAATATAAAATATAAATAAATTAAGAAATTACATATCTTTTTCAACCAGATGCGTAGCGGCGAGATGTCTAGGGCGAGACGCGGAGCGTCGAGTCTTTTTGAAAGTGAGAGGAATTTAAAAAAGAATCTTTTTGTATTTTCTGCATATGATCGAGTTTTTTAAAGTGAGTTTGGAAAATAAAGGAATAATTAATTCTAATATTAAGAAATAACAGAGATATTCCAAATTGGTGTTTGTCAGTTGTATTCGGGATAAAATTTTATATATACAGTAGTGGTCAGATAAAGGTTACCACTATAGAAAATTTATATATTTATACAATTTTGTCAAACTTTGCATACTACGTATGCATATGTCTCTTTCACTGTGCCGCTATTTACAGGGTGGCAATTTTCACGTTTAATTATTAAAATATATATAGTATGTGTAATTTTTAATTAAGAAAAATTAATATACAGGCTGTACCGACGATCCCAGACCAATCACACACATAAACGACTGCGAGACGTGAAGCGTCAAGCCATTTTACAAGTGAGAGGCAAGAATTTAAAAAAAAAACGTATATACAGGATGTACCGACGATCCCAAACCAATCACATAAATAAACGACTGCGAGACGCGAAGCGTCGAATCTTTTTACAAGTGAGAAGCAAAAATTGAGAAAAAGAAATATATAGGGGTGTACCGACGATCCCAAGCCAGTCACAGGTGTAGACGAGGGTTAGCGGAGAGCTAGCTGATCTGCCGACTTGGGGCGTAAGTGGTGCGTTCTAGGTGGAGCGCAGACTTTCTGATATCTGTCGAGTTGGGGCGTAAGCGGTCATCAAACGACTATTTAATTGGCTGTGTGAACTGGCCCGAATATTTAGTAAAAAATACTAAAACGCCAAGACAAACTACAAGAAACGACTTTATGTGGAAAATTAAGCAAACATTTGACGTTTCGTTGGACTTCTGGTTTTTTTTTTGAAAATCATGGACTCTAACTATATTGGGTGTCCCACATATTGAATATTGTAAACATATTTTCCTTGAAATTATGGTATCTTCGAAAATACTGGAAATGTGTGTTACCTGCGTTATTTGTATCATTTTGAAGGTAATTTTACAAGTTTTCTGTGGATACTGCATACTTTCTATTTATATTATATTTAAATTTATTTACTGATGAACTAAGATTGTGCGGACATTTATTAATAGGAATATTGTAATATGTTGCGTGGTTTTTTATATTTAATTATATTTAAGTCTGCTTGAAATAAAAAATGAAATAATGAAATATGTACGATCATATATTTTCCCTTAAAATTAACTTTTTTTCCATTTTCCGTCAGTAATTTAAAATGAATAAACCATGATTTCCTCCGATTTTTTCTTTTTGAAGCTACCCTTATAAATAAATTATATAAAACATTTTCCCATCAAAAGAAAAAAAATAATTTCTCGTTTCACATTTCCCTCTGATTTATCCGTTTTCCGTGCGCGGTTATTACCAATTCAATCACGTTTCACGGCCGCTCCGGTGGCTTGTAAACATCCCCCGAACAATTAGGGCGAGAAACGAATACGAGACGGAACCGAAAAACGTAGAAAAAAAATAAGCGTTGAGGAACTACCGCGTCGGTTGTTGTTTCGTTCGGAACCTGTGTGCGTGCTATATGTTGGCCGTTTGATAAATAATGCATGCGTTTTTTTTTTTTTTTTTTGGGTGTCGGGGTACGCGGTAAATTAAGTGAGTCGATTCCTTATCAATATTCATTGGGGGCGGGAACCATCTGTCTCGTAAAAAACAGCTCCACTCACGAGCAGACGGGGATTCAGCCTAGACTCGTAACGTTTGCGTCCAATAGGGTAATCTACCATATCGCTTTGACGCGCGGATATAAATCTGGATTTATTTTTTTCTTTGATGTTGTCGTCCAAATTTACAATTGGTTTTTTTATTTTTAAAAATTTCTTGAAAGCCCACTTCGATTTTATGCATCCATAAGAATTTTTAATTAATTTTCTTTTCAGGAATGTTGGCCACATATTTCCTGCAAATATTTTATTTTTTAGAGCAGCAATCAAGTTTTAGTGGGCACTGATAATATACTGATAATGCCGTTTAAATCTTCCAAGTGCCCAAGTGTGGCATTTTATTTTAATTTCTACAATTAGAGACTCCAATTCTTGAATTATTGAGAGAAAAAAAAAAATTTTTTACAGTAAGCATATAATAACAATTTTTTATACTAAATAGCGCAAAATTTCTCAAAAAGTATTAACTTTAGCTATAGGAAATGTTACATGCGATTGAAAGAGGACATAATTCTGTATTATATGACACAAAAATATACAAGGTGTTCCATTTGAAAAAAATGAGTTTCGTAAATATAAAGATGCCTAGCTGTATTATTACTTTAACAACACCCTGTATAATATAACAAAGGAATTGTTAATTGGCTATACACTTTCAAATATTATCACGACTATACTACAAAATAAAATTGTTATAAGTAACGGTGGTATTGATTTTCCAAGTGAACCAAGCAAATGCATTTTTTTTTCTAGAAAGTCGAATAACTCCGAAGCTCTTCGGTTCTAGTGTAGGGTATGTAAATCAAATCTACTTTATGTTGCATCGTGGAATCCAAAAATGCAAAGATATACAGGCTGTTCCATTTAAAATAACAAAGTTGCATAACGTGTAGGCTAAACTGACCAGCCTGTATACATAAAAATAATTTTACGACGTGGAGTGTTTGATCCTGAATCACCTTTATATGAAACATATTGCAGTTAAGAGGATAGGTTAGCCATTATACCCCGCCCACAGATAAATGCCACACCCTGTAGTTGACAGACTTCACTTATTTTTGTGATTCTGTCTGTTCCTTACATTTCTTTTTTACTGATTTCGTTGTGGGATCGTGAAGTTTTTTCTTGCATTGCGCTCCTCTTTTTTATTTAATAAATTCTAGTGATGTATTCTCCTTTTTACACGCTCTTCTTGCAGTGACACTTACGATAGGTACAGGGAAAATTTCACTTTACCGGAAATAGTATCTTCCGCAGCTGTTGATTTGTTGGGGGTAACGGCTTTTTGGAATTTAATACCAGCCTAGAATGCTGAATTAGCATTCTGGTCTGAGGCTGATTTTCCCCAACTTTAACCTATATAATAGCTTTCCAAACCGCAATATGTTTAAAACTTTCTTTGGGTTATTTCTTAACATGTGTCTAAAATTTTCACCCGACTAAAATCTGTTTTTGTAAAAAACCACTAGCACGAATACCCACACCTGTGCACTTGTTGCTGTCTCAAGGTTAACTGATCGAAAGATACCACACATGCCAGTTGAATGTAGCAGTGTTATCATCTCTTACAAAATATTTTACCCTACAGTGTTACAGTGTTGACATTTACAAAAACAACTTTTTAGTAACTAATGGGACATCTGGCAACATTGCAATGAAATAGGGATGATACCTCAAAAAACTTCAAAAATCTTTCAATAACTTCACCGCTCTTGACATAACGTAATATGATGGAGAATTGAGACTTACAATAAATATTTGTGGTTTCACCTACTTGCCAAGAAAAAAACGGAGCTTCTTTAATTTCTAATCTATGTCAAAGTGATCTGACAGAAGCAACATCAAAATTATCAGTAAGCGATAATCATCCAAAGCCTAAATTTTTCGCAAAAGCAATGGTGGCGATTCGTACCCCAATATACCCGATTGGATATTGATTAGCTTGGAAGGGTGAAGATCAACCCGAAGACCGAGGCTATAGGAAGAACACCTAAGGGTGATATAGTCTTTTTGACAGTTGTATTTCGATTGTAGTTGTTAATAAATGATATTATGATTATTATGAAATTATTTATCAATTTTTCCTAAATAAGTAATTCTCTACAACTTTGCTTTTAGAAGTACTGGTCTATCTCTTCAAGTAAAAAAATTGGTATGTGTCATGCTGAAAAAAAGGACGCTGTATATATATATATATATGTATGATAATGTAACCATAAAATAGTAACAAAAATGTTTTTATTGATGTAACAAAACTTGCTTCTTTGATGGTATTTTAACTACGCAATAACAATAATATATCACCAAAATTTGATTCATTTATCCCCTGTCGTTTTTTTTTTTTGAATGTAGAGCAAAGGGCGCTACAACATTTCTATCACTAATTACCGAGAAAGAAAGAGTTTTGTCAGCATAGGTACAAAAGCACTAAAACCAGCCGATAAATCATATAGAAATTAGGCGTACGTTGCTGTTAAAATAATTAAAATGAAATTGGACAAACATTTCAAATAAATACTAGATATTAATTGCAAGCAACAATATCTAATTGTAAGTGCTATTGTTTTCTTACGTAAGTAGTAAAATTAATTGTCTATAAACAAGACGCAAGACTGGCAAACAAACAGACAGTAAACGTATACACACAACCTGTAAAGCTTGGACAAATATTACAGCTCTATGATTGGTGTTGATGTGAGATACGGATACGATAATGATGTGAGCACTCACAGAAAGGGCACTAGAAAGAACAAACTATTAAACAACAATGGTTTTATGTATCTTATAGACTTTACGACGGACTGACTATGCGAGTCTCTGATGGCAAACGGACTGTCTCGCTATAACGCGGGTCCTGAGAAGAGAGTGCGTCCAGAGATTTATGGGCCAGTCATAAATTCAACTCACGGTACCTTAACTACATATTAGACAGGTAAAATACGATATAGATAACTATAATAAGTGCAGCAGTTCGGGCCGGTAACAACTATAACAACGCCAGCGACGTGACTGTATAAATCATTTAATTGAAAACGTAAATTTTGGGCGGTCATTATCACAAATTTGATATGCAAACGAACGATTCCTTCTTCGGGTCCTTGTATGGAACGTGCTCGGGACGTATCGTCAGGGGAATTACTTGTCAGAAGATACGTTCATAAATTTGTTCTTATTTTTTGTTTTTGTTCTATTAAATCCGATGTCGAGATAGTTACTTTGCTATCTAACTGAGAATTTCACGTAATATTTTGTTATTTACAGTCCAGACGTCAACGCAAATTGCAAATATATTAGGTAGACTGAACCTATAAAATATGGTTAACACTTTCGTCCCTGAATATAAATAAAGCTTTTCAAATTAAGATTTAGACTTGATTTAACTCGGTTTGTATCAAATGATTGGTTTAAGCTTTCGGGTAGGTGGGGATAGATGATACATATGAGTACCATCAGGGTTTTAGTAAAGTGCTTATATGTACCATCAGGTGCAAAATAATACTGTATAAAATGTGATTTTTTTTTTATTACAGCTAAAATTTATTTAGAGGCGTTACAATTCACTTCGTACACCCAAAAAAAAAAAAAACTTGCAAATTTTGTTACAATTGTATTCCATATCGCTATAAATTACAGTAACATATGCACCAGGCGCAATTTGTAATGAAAAGTCACACAAAATTGTGTCTAACGTGCATAAGAATGTGTATTACAATTTGTAAAAAAAATTGCGACACCAATATAGTCAGTACGGTCATTTTATTTTTAAAAGAGTTTACTACAATATTGTAATACTTTATACAACTTCTCTACGAGACAATTTTTCAAAGCAAATAAGACTGAATCCACAAAGTGCTACAAATTATAACACTAAGTAAAAGAATATTTGAGAAACTCTGCCACAGAAAATGGCGACTATATTTATTGAGAACGTTTCTACTTGTGTAATGCTAGAATTGTAGGTAAAAAGCTGTTGCGTAGTAAACAATGAAAACTATAAGTTAGTAGAAATTGTAGTAATGATTATCACTATAGCATCTAATGCTTTTCACGAAATATATTACTATTTAGTAAGCAAGTGTTGTAAAAATTGCTATAATTTTATATAGGTATATACTTACGCTAGTAAGTACATATGTATGTACTTCGCAAAGCAATAAGGAAATAGAAATTAATAAAAACAAGAATTTTATTGAAAATACATTTACTAGACAACATTTTCAACGTAACACATTTTTATTGAAAAAGATAGGTACTAACTTGGAACACAAACATTTTTTACTGATTTTTTTCAATAAAACTGAAATGTCACCTGATCGCATTCTATTGGATACTCAGCACCCAATGCAAACATTATTTTAAAACATGCATTCACAGCTTTTAATGGTGTATCTACTTTATATTTGATATAAAGTGCATACTTATGAGTCCGTTACGTTAAAAAGTTCTCCAACTGTTATTGGTATCTCTTGTACTGGAAACTGATATCTGGCGTTATTTTGTGCCCGCCACTGTAGCTCTACATCCAACTCAGTAATATTCTGGAAATAAATACAAATTAAGTTTTGTAGGTTGCGATTTCAACTATATGTAACAGAAAGTTAGAAAATTGCACTGTCTGGAAATTATTACACATCAGTAAAAAGTTTAAAAGCCACCGACATATGGACAATAGAAAGAACTTGTGCAGTTATGATAACAATAAACTTGCATTAATAATATTATAATTATTTGCTATTATGACATAATAGATTCCAGACAACCCAAGAATTACCTATTATATTTTCCCTCTATAGGTAATTGTATGTATATAAACACATAGCAGCAATAGTAATAGCTAATTACACAGGTAAAGAGAAACAATTTAATGCTAAATACATACATACACGCCTATACTTTTGTATTCAAGGTATATTTCAATGTCTTACCTTTAAAAGTGCTTACCAACGGTTCTAACCCCCAACTCAGTACCTAAATAACTTTTCGCATCCATCGTCATTAATGTATATATGATCTAATGGACGAAGTACCATAGGACACAACATAAGAACACACAAATCACACGACCACCACCATGTACGCCTTATTAACGACTAATATAAAATGGCGTATTAGCGGGATGATTGCTGGCACTTCGAAGATCAAAACACATTTTTGTTTGCTTTTATTCAGTATTCACCTTTGTTTCAGCAATTCCGCACATAATTTATATTTGTATCAATAATCAATGTAGTAAAAACGCGTTGGGATATCTAATTTAATAAGATTCAATTGAAACAGATATTAATAAACAAGTTAATCCTACTCCTATAGGTATATTAGATACCTACAATAATTAATATAATGTATATCTGAAAGTGTTACATTATTTTGAATGTTCAAACCTAATTGTACTAAATTCGACTAGATTATATTCGACTCTTTAATACAAAAAAGTTTGGCATACTATTGTGAACAGAGTGTTTATACATTGTAATAGATTTTTTAATAATTTGTAGTATTTCATGCTACAGTCCTTTAAAACAAAATTATATTACAAATTCATATCATTGTACTGTTAAAATATACTACACAATGTCAGACACAATAATGTAGTAAGCTATACGAGAACTGGTTTTTACAATTATTGTAGTAACTATAACTCCATTTTCTCAACTACAATATTATAGTAATAATTCCCTGTGTACTTTTTTGAGTGTATGATACAAGATAATACAATCTTGACATAAAGAAATTTTGCGGTAATACATGTATATATAAAATATCTCTTACAACATGTCATACAAGTCTTGATGACCAATAAATAAATGGAAACCAAATCGAAAATGCTCGTTCTAAAATTTTTGTATAATTACCAACATTAATTAAATACGAATTACTTCTTCGTTGAGCAGCGCAATACATCAAAATTCCTCTGATAAAGTGATAACATTTAATTACCCCGCGTTGGTTTGGAATGCTGTTCGGCGAATCAGATAATAAAAATGCAAATGTGTCCACCGCGCTCCGCTGTTCAAACTGCATAATGGATTTGACGATTATTATTGCTTTTCAATATCTGTCTGGCGAAATCAATTTCTACAATATTTTAATGTAACTGCTTCGGCATCTTTTATTTAATTACATGGCACCAAGCCGTATCAAACGAGATGAAATATATTATACATACCGATAAACGTAAGGACATTCGCGCTTCCCGATTCAATGTGTATTACATTTTTTATCCTTTGACTTGACAAAACAAGCTTTGAGGGCTTGTTTTCCGTAAGAAGCCATTTTTTTCTGCAAGTTTCTTCCATTTTAATTGTGCAAGTTCATCGTGCAAGTTCTTCTTCATTTTCTTTTGAGAGAACTTGCTTTTTGCCAATTTTTCTTCTGGTTTGTTTGGGTCCCAAAAGCTTTAGCTAAATTCAATGAAAAAGGCTTGTAGATTTATAACAAAATATTTCCAGGACAACACTTTTTTATACCTAACTCAAGAATCACTAGTAGTGAAAATAAGTACAAAATATACTTAATTTAACGTACGTTTTAATTGTACGTTTAATTGTTTTAAATTATCTGTTTTCTGTCCTAGTAATTGTTTGTTTTTGATCTTGCAATCGCATTATTCCTTATTTTAAGTAAAAATTTATTCTGATATTCAAGTAGCTACGTGATTTTGCTATTTCTGCTACACATGACGTACTAAACCTCAGTACAAAACCTATTAAATTACAATAAAATTTATACTTAGATTCCAAGAATAAATTTATTTTAAAATTTAGTATACTATGTTTCCGTCCCAAATCTAGCAATAAATTATACTAAATTTCAGTATATTTATACTGATTTCTAATATAAATTTCTCTCCGTGCAGTTCTAGTTTAATCTTTAATTTATATTTGCACTCTTTATTAGAATTTATGTAAATTGGAAATCAATAATCAATTCATTTGATTATTTCCCATTTTTGATTTATCATTTTCGATTTGCTCTCATATTTGGAAATTGGCTTTTATTTACTGTATTCCACTTGACTATCCTCCTTTTTTTATTATGTGTGATAAAACTTCCACCTAATTTTTTTTTTATCGGATTTATTTGTCTATCGGCTAAGTAATGTAATGCAAAAAAGACAACATGACTTTTATGGTCATTGGGTTCGGTTATATCATGACCGTAAAACTTTCGTTATGTAGGTACATACGTTATTATTGTATTTTTTATATTCTGCTTTTTAATGATCCTGTAAATAGCCACTTATTAAAGTTTCACTAGAAACTTATAAATACTAGCAATGTGCTGTGAAATATTTCTGCAATTTCATTATGTTGGCTACCTCGGGTTCGAAAAAAGCACGCATTATTTATTAGAATGAAAACGAAAGGCTGGGAAATTAAACGTAGGTACACGCAGTCGCTGTACGACACGCTTGTTCTTATTTTCTTTTACGACGAGCAGTACAAACACGACAGAGACATAAATACGTCTGCACCGGTTTTTTGCTTATTCTTCGTTTTGTTTAAATGCGTTTCGCGCTTGTTACGGCACCTCTAACGACCGTTAATATTTATATATGGACGTATTAATTTATTTTTACGGTAAAAAAACTTGCAGGTGTGAATTGAAAAGACAGCGCCATTAGTTGCTTATAGATAAACCTTCTAGGCTATCCGTATCTATAGTAAATATGCACAAGAAAATAAGAAGTATCTATACACAGTAAAACATTTCTGCGTGTAAAGCTCAAAAAGTAAGTGGTAAAAAGTTTGCGTGTTAAAATTAACACCTAATTTGGTTAAAGTTGCATTTTGTTACCAAAATCAATTAGGTAAAGACATATTTGCCCAATATTTGAAATATTTACACCTGGGGGTGTAAAAAGTTGACTTCGAAAAGAGAAGGGGGAAATTTCACAGTGTAAAATTTACCAAAAATAGTGTGGACTTATATAGACCACTTTTAGTGTTAATTTCCACACGCAATTTTTTACTGTGTATAGCAATCGTAAATTAAAAAGGATCCAATTGCATTTTCTCTTATTATAATAGAACTATTATATTATATATTATAATAGAACTTCCTGAATTAAATAGTAGTGTTTCAGCAACAAATTTGTCAGCTACTAAAAGTGGGGAAAAGTATTTAACTCGCTTTAAAATTATGTAATTTTTCTTCTTTAGAGTTAACTATATAAATTTGATGAAATGCAAAGGTATCTATAAACATGTGGACATCTTGACGTTAGATTTACGAAATAAGCTAAAATAAATACTACTAAATATGATCAATTTTCTCTATTTCTACTGTTGTAGTTACCTGCTGACCAAAACTAGTATCAGTAGAGAGAATATACGTTGACTAGGGATTTATACCATCACATAAGAGTGAAAATATGAAGGTAGTGTAACTCTAAAATATGTTAGTCATCACAACTAATACTTAACGTGAAAAAAAGAGAAATATTAATCTCTTTAAGTGTGAGAAAGTTTATCAGAGATTTAAAGGTGTAAGTGATCTTCTAAAACGATTTCATATTACTGCTGGTTTGCTATGATATTTACTAGGATAAAACTTTCACCGTAAAATTTGGATTATGGATTTCAGATTTTTTTCTTAAATGACTTCTACGGTGGAAGTATATGGGGGTGGAAATATAAGAATTTATTTAACAGTCAAAATTGAAGGGTATTTACGCGGATATAGTTCTAAACTACGGTCGAAAATATTGTTTTCCCTTAGGCGAATGTGACGTCACAAAAGACGTAACCCAAAATGAGTTTTAGTGCTAACGTGGATTATTTTGGCGATGTTGTCAGATTAAACTGATTGTGAGATATAAACACTTGCATGCTATACACGCAATCAATCTTATATGGAAATCTTGACGGGATGCATGCAAAGAGGGCGCAGATTTTCCTCTATTTACGATTTCCGACGAAATCTTGCGTTCAGACGTATCGGTTTCGTTATAGTGGAGCCGGTCGGGGCATATTCGGGGTTGGCAGGACAACACCAACCCGCAGGCTTCGCTCGATACCCCCGGCGTCTGCGCCTTCGGATTGAGCCCGGGGCGTACGTCGCACGTTCAGGTTTCAAATAATGTGAAATAATGGTTCCGTGTCGCGAGCACGTGATACCTGCTAGAAATCTAATCTAGCAGTGCGATGGGCAGTCAGTTGGTAATAATGTAACCATTGCCTACGAGGTAAATTAAATACTAAAAGATGGAATATTTTATTCGCCAAAAAAAAAAGTGATGAGGAAACAAGGTAATAAAATACATTGCTGAATTACGCCGGCAGTTATGTTCATCATTCAGAAAATAATAATAACAAACCTTATTGTCTAACAGTGTCAAAATACCAATTACAGGACGTATACATGAAAGCCCAGTGCACATACCATATTCTTAACCTATCATACCCCATTTCAATTAAACGACCCACCTCAAATAACTGTTCATCTGCTGTGATTTATATAAATTTCCAAAACCTGTCAATTGTCAGATCAAGGACGCAATCTTTAGTGAACGGCCTGACGATTGAAAATCGTTTCTAGGGGCGCAGAAGCCCCCACCCTGATGATGAACAATGTGGCATTAGCTGCAATAGCATTAATAAAAGAGGAAGAGGAAGAAGAACTAGCTTTATTGACTACCATCTATAAACCACGATGTCAAACGAAAAAAATAATATTTCTACTACTAAGAATATAAACTAAATATTAAAATTTAAGAAAATGATTAGGGTTGCTAGCATTCTAATATCCAAAAATCCAATAGCCACAATACAAAATTTGACACTACATACAACTTCTGGTACTGCGATTAGCAAAACGCGCGCGTTTAAGTTGCCTCCGAAGCAAGTCGATTTTGAGACGCGGCGTCTTCCTACGACTTGTAGCGACTTATCGCAGAAAATAGACCACTCACGTGCACACGCGATTAATCGCTGCAGATAGACCGTACCTTTAAACTTAAATAGGGAAGATGGATCCTGAGACCACTCGCTCGAAAGATCTTTCAATGTTGTTTACGGCAACATGTATCAAAAGGTAGTTTTTTTTAATCAGTAAGCAAAAAATGCATAATTTGCAACCTGTGTAATAAAATATGATTAGAGTGAAATAGTTTGGATTTTAAAGTTTAATCGGTACCACCTCAAAATCGTAAGAAACGATTGGAATGGGCCAAAACAGCATAAAGGTTGGGACATGTGGTCAAAGGTGCTACACAGTAAACAATTTCTGCGTGTAAAGCTCTAAAAGTAAGTGGTAAAAACTTTGCGCGTTAAAATTAACACCTAATTTGGTGAAAGTTGCATTTTGTTACCAAAATCAATTAGGTAAAGACATATTTGTCCAATATTTGAAATATTTACACCTGGCGGTGTAAAAAGTTGACTTCGAAAAGAGAAGGACGTACGTATTGCTGTGTACTGAATGTACCAACAAAAATGCAAAATGAAATTAAAAATGAAAAATTAAATTAGCTAGCTCACAAGATAAAAATTTAAAAGGGCAAATTAAGAAAGAACAATTAAACTCAGGGTTACTCTCACAATTAAAGTTATCCTGAAAAGTAAAAGGTGGGTGAAAGAAATCTGACTTCCTTTAATACTCCAAAAATTTAAAAGGATTTGATCTCAAATAAAAGAACAGTATTTTGAATGACGTAAATAACCAATAATTTTTATTATTTTTAAAAAAAAGAAGAAAAAAATGTTCATTACAACTTTGCAGAAAAAAAAACCTTGGACAAAAGATCCTGGTCGAAATCAAAACCCTAAAAAACTATACCCCCATACTAAATTTCAGAAATCATAATTTTCAAATAACAAAGTTATTCGACCGTTCCGGGACTTTTTACTAACCCTGTATTATAGTGCATGTCGTATTACGGTGTTATGTACATTGTGCGTTTTGCGAGAAAGCAAATGTTTAAATTCTGTTTTATACAAAAAGATATTCGCAAATAAATTTTTCACATCACCACCTTACGTTTATTAGAGTGGTTAGCGTATATATACTGATAATATACATAACCTATACAAATAAAATATCATCAGTGCATCGCTGTGACTGCAGACTGAGAGCACTTCTGCGGTTTGCCCGAACGTACCACCGCGCAGATATGCTTTCATTTACAGCTAAGCACCTTAATTGTACCTTATTCAGTGTAAAAGCTACATCCATGTAGTGTACCTCTAACACCCAAACAACAAGGCTTATATACTATCTAAATCTAATGGAACGTGACGAACTATATAGCAATTAAGTTAACAATAATTCGTATAAGCTGGACTCGGGTATTGGTCCTTTGTCGGAATTCATTAATTTACATTTGTTTTTAAAAATTTGTTTGTTTTTAGTATATAAGCCTGTTGTTTGTAAAGGATGTCAGTGTTATTCCACTAGTGATTTGGTGAAGAGCATATCTTCCAAGGTTTACCTTAGCCGAAAACACTACGTTTAACACTGCTCTTCACTTATTTTTTTACTGAAGATGGCAACTTAGTTGCCGAAATACGCATTTAGATTTGTATCTTTAATTTTTGTGGTAAGGGATTTTTTCACTTTTTCTTTTGGATTTTTGTTATATGCATACCTTAATAAATCAAATGATTTAATTGCATTAATTGAATAAACTAGCTTTTTCTGTGAGCATATGAAAATGAATGTTCAACTTATTTATTAACATATTATCAAAAGCTGAAGAACGTGAAATGAAAGCGTAAATAATACATGAGCCTCGTTATCTGTCATTTCGCCTATGCCAACGCGAAATCGCCGGCGAGACATAGATTTCGATCCAATAGTGCTGTGGGATGGCCGAACGCGGTCGCCGCTGTCATATAATTTTTAATAGTCGGTTTTTACGACACACTAAACGAGAAATCAATGAGCTTCATGAGTTACGTTCGGAACGCTATAAACGCATCGGCAGACTCGTAAAATCCGCGACGTGTTCATATCCATTCCAGAGCGGGTCCGAGAGCTTCAGACTACACAACACGCTCGTCGACTAAAGCAAACATCTACTAAACAATAAAATAAATTATATGCGAGTATAAAAACTAATTAGCTTGTTTCTCATTATAATGTGTGAGCTTATGTGGGATGGATCGGTGTGCCGGCATGTTGTGGGGTTGCTTCGTCAGCGACTCTGCCGTTAATACAAGGACACGGACGATTCAAGTTTAATAAACCAATCGATTTGGATCATTCAAAAGTGAAACTACATTTAACATTACCTCTCCGTCTCCGCAGGTTTAATAAAAAGAAAGAACATTATAGCACAATGTGGATCAAGGGAATGCAAAGTCAAATATATAGATGTTTTTTTTTCTTTGTTATTTCTTGCTACGACCCAAAATAATTGGAAATAAAAAAATTTCTTTCCTTCTAACTTTATTTACATTGCTACATTTTGTTGCTTATGTTGGCAACATTTTCAAGCACCATATTTCAATCTCTTCTTGCAATTAAGTGTTCTGTGTGAATTAGATGTTTTACCTATTATTTATTTATACACTGAGAAAAATAGATTGTACTCTTTAACATAAATATAGTATACTATAATATATTTTATAGCTCCTATAGGGACAATCATATTTTATATTACCGATGACAATATCTGTATAGTAAATTTCTGTGAATAGTTTTTATTAACTCGTATGGTAAAGTTGGTGTACTATATTTGTATTATTAATTTGAGCATACATGTTAGTAAATGTGAAAAAAATGTCTAGTAGCACTGACTATATTTGATAATAACTGTAAATTTTTTTATTGTACCCAGTATAATGTAATATTTTACTATGTACGATACATGATGCTCATACTTACCATATAGCCTTGTAGTACTTACAATATTATTTTCTACTATAATAATCTAACGTCTCTTAGCATTTAAAATAGTAGATAGTAAACAATAATATAATGGATCATATGCGGGCACTATACAGCGATACTTACCTGTAATTTAAAATATAGTACTATACAAGGTTTTACCCAGTTCATGCATACGGAAAGTGGAATATTACACAATAAAAACTATAATATTGATTTTATATTTTTATTTGTCCTTAAAACCATTATTACAAAAATCCAACGTGTTTTACTTTCATTAACATAACAATCACTAGTAGGTTAGATTTAGGTTAATGTTCTATCAAAGCATAAAGTACCCACTACGAAGTATATGCATATAATATCTATTACTTCCCTTTGAATATATTAATTAACTGTGGAAACCCCCACTCGATTAAAATGTTTTCCACGTTTGCATTCATTTCTGCTTACGATGCACAGAAATCAACGAACGACCAGACACAAACATGCACCGACACGAATACGTACACCTGTATGACACGTACATAACACGTGTCAGTAATTTTGTCGCGGCAAAACAGCTTATTGGTCGATTTCTTCGGTAAAGATCGACAATGAATAGAGCAAGGGGTGGGAAGAGCGTTACAAACATTTATGTTAGAAATTGAATATGCATCGAATACCTGATAATATCGCAGTCAATCGCAGCGACTATATATATAATCCACGTCATTATACAGGCTTTCAGCAATAGAGTATATTAATTGTTACATCCATAAGATGTAGATGGTAACATCCAGATTTTGTCTCTTACTATAAGCATGATAAAATCTGGTTATTTTACTCTTAATACGCCACATATTGTCGTTTTGACAATAATTATTTTAGTAATTAACATAAAGAGATTTACGATCTAATTTCTACAATCCATTTTTCTCAGTGTAGTAATTCAATCTTTATTAACACTAGAGTATGATACAGCGGATGATACTCTGTATTTCGAGAACTGAAATTTCACATAGGCTGTTAATTTATCTTCATAACACTTCCATGTGAGCTGAATCTAATTTCATTAATTTGTAGCCAGTTAAACTGGCAATCTCTACAAATATATCATATTGGGAGGAATTAAATATGTACATATGTCGATTAATACTTATTATTTTAAATAGTAAACATTGGTTGTTACCCTAACTGGTTGGGACGTAAGTTACTCATATTTCCCACCCGAAATTTTGACAAGATGCAAATTGCATGAGAAATATGCCTTAAACAAGATTTCAACGTACAACATCGCAATAACAATAATAAATAGTAATAAGTATCTACTTACAAAGGTATGCATTGCGCCACGTCTCGTCTGTTTAGCATAAAAATGCCAGTTTGAGTATTCGCCTCAAAATTTCCGAGGGTTGGTACGTACCTCTTCTGCGCTGGAGATTATACGGTTAGTCGTGGTTGTCGTGGAAGATAGAACATTTAAAACAGGCTCCGCCAGTAACAGCACTAGCATGCTGGAAGGAGAAGTGAGGTGAAGAAGCAAACTATACGCAGTTTGGAACCAGAGACGGACTTGTGAATTAGTTTAGTTAGTTTTTACTTTTTGTACGTTTATATATTTATGGTTATTATTAATTAATAATCTTATCTCTTTTTATTATTATATAGGATTAGAAATATAGAAAAAAAATTATTTTTATTGCCATTTTCTGCTTCTTTTTCTTTTTCCGTAAAGCTGTTGTTGTGCGGTCCTCTGTGTCGTTTTTGGCCACCAAACCAGAGCAGCATAGGTGATCATTTTCATCGAGATCTGCAAATTCCACTCCTTCGAAACTTTCTCAAGCAGACCAGGCGATGCGGTGACCAACTTAATGAATCCCAATCCGTCTATTAATAAATACCTTATAGGGTCCGCTTTTACAGCGGCACCGTAATGTGTGAATGCACAATCGTGTTGGTACCACAATCTCTCCATAAAGTTCCTATGGAGGCCTTCTAGCAGTATTAGTAAATTATTTTTAAAAAAAGTTTCTATAAATAAATAAATTTCTCACAATTTAAGATATTATCAAAGAAGAATGGATCCACAAGGGTGTTCCCTGATGTCCCCCCCCCCCCACGTTTGTGTTGATACTAAATGGGTTTTGTGTATCATAGTAGCGTGAAGTTTTTCTGTTCATTATTCCAGAATTGACAAATGTTGCTTCATCTGTAAAAAGCACAATAATCTAGAATATTTCCACCGAACACAAGTTTCTTTTCAAAATCCGTGTGTGGTAAGCCATGGTGAATATTAATTTTATAAGGGTGAAACTTATGTTTCTTTACAATTCTCCTCGTGATGTGGATGCAATTCCATGATGTTTCGAAATTGTCCTTGTAGAGATTGGCGAATTTTCCACAACGGATTTTCTATAACCATAGTTTTTGTCCTTCCATGTTTATCATAATTCACATAACACGACCAAAGAAACCTTACCAACAAATTCTTAAAGCTTACTATCTGACGCTCTACAGGTAGGATAATCCGCTGCATACATTATTAATGCTGATAGTGGATTTCTGTTGCAAGCACCAAGAACAAATGTAATGTGTATGAGTTCCTCCTTGGAGAAATTTATTTGTAATAAATTAATTTAGATAAAACACAGGAACAAGACGATATAATTAACAACCAGATTAAAGTAATACGTAATAACTAATAATCCACAAATAAATAATTCAAGTATTATAATAAAATCATAAAACATTATAAAAGGCTATGACACCAAAACTAAACTACAAAAAACAACATTATGTGGACATTTAAGCAGAGATTTGATGTTTCGTTATATTCTTAGCTTTTGTTTGAAAATCATGGCTATCTAACCAAATTTAGTGTCCCATATATTGAGTATTGTCAACATATTTTCCATAAATTTGTAATATCTTCGAAAATACTGATAATAAATGTTACGTTATTGGTGCCATCTTAAAGGTAATTTTACGAGGAATTTGCTGCTGAAATTAAAAAATATAAGTTCCATTTAAAAAAATCAAAAGGAACGCGTTTGAATTTCGATAAATGTGCTATGACATATTTAACACCCTGTATATATTTTGACGTTGCGCCACCTTGAAACATATAAATCGTTAGCCGCCAAATTGATAACCAAAGAATAATGCGCGACGCTATAACAGTTTCAAAGATAAAACTTAAAATCTCAGAAGTCGCAACTATCAAAATTATGACAAAATTTGCAATATAGCCTAAATTAACAGTCAGAAGCGCACATAACCATATATCACTGCAAAGGTGTTTTAGGTGGCTATCGAAATAATAACTAAAGAATATAGCAATCCATTTAAAATAAAAAAGTTGAAAGTAGCTCTGGGAATTTGTAACACCCTGTATATTTGAAAATATTTTCACCATATGCGCATTGATCAACTATATATACACAGAAAAATTCACTTTCTTATCTTTAGTAGTTTTTGTGCTAAATTTCGCCGACACACTGTTCGTATTTGGTGATGTCACCGTCTCTAAGAACAAAAGAGTTAATGGGTAGTATTTTCGGGTATGGAATCTAAAAGCCAAATTCATATAAACCAACCAATTAACTGTGTCAGTATTGTCACATTAAAAGAAATCGATGATCGTTTCTAAAACGCTCTAGTCCGTTCCTGTGCAGGCGGACGTTCAAACGGCGCGAAGTGCACACAAGCGAACCGAACATGATAGCCCCAATATTAAGCACCGCAGAACAACCTACAATATTTTATAATAAAGCTACCACCCCCGCGGCTGGCGGTCGCGTGTAGAGCCGTGCACAGGCTTCTCTGCAATCTCCCAGTCGGCATGATGGCCCCTGGCCCTCGTGAGCCGAAGAAACAGACAGTGCCTGTTGTACGGCAGACCACGAACGTCCCCTCCAGCTAAACCATTGCGTCCTGCATTCTTATTTATATATCCTGCGAGCGTGTGCGTATAAGAATGTGAATGCGACGGAGCTCGTACGAGCATGCCTACTACCGATGTGCTTGATATTAGGTGTTCGTATGCAAATTTTTATTTTATTTCTTCCTGGTACGAAAAATTATAGCTTCTTTTTACAGACCCATAGGCCTCGCGTACGTGAAAGCGGATTCTTTTTACACACCACGCTTTCATATGCAGTAATAAGCATGTGTATGGCCCAAAATTTTAAAACCACTTATGTCATTTTCCCAAAACCAAATAGCGAAATATCTAATTGCACGTTCGTATATATATGGAAGTACATATTTAAATAACACAAATAATAAAAGAATAATTACATCGGTTTTCGCAACATAACCCTTCTGGCAAATAACCAAACCATTACCTTTTTTCTGTTGGGACCGCATGCTTAATGTGATTGATAATCAAATAAAAAAAAAGAAATTATTTAGTATTATTGTTTATAACGAGTCCACTCCCAGCTATATGATATGCAAGTTATCTAAACGGTTATGAGAAAAATCCCGGAGCGACTGGATAATTGATGGATCAGGGAAGCTTGGCCTATGGAATAATAACAGATCTGCGCGTCAGTACTCATAGCTAATTGTTGTGGTTGATTTATAATTATTATAATCTTTTAATCGTTCATAAGGCCCTAGATTTTGGTATTTCGTACTTTCAAAATGGAAGGAGTAAAGTCGTATGTAATGTTAGAGTTGTTTTAGATAATGACATATACAGTTTAGTTAACATTGCATAAAATTGGAACTGAATTGCTTCATATAGCAAATCTAAAAGTTGCATATACCTACAGTAGTTGCCGAATAAATTAAACCCAATTAATTGAAACCCCTATTAAAGGGGACGCAGGTTAGAGTTTGCCAAGGAACATAGAGAATTGGGGGGCGCAAAAATGGCGCAATATTTTATGGTCTGACGAATCAAAAATATGTTTATTTGGTTCGGATAGAATAAAAATTATGTACGACGACCTTTTCAAGGAAAAGAATATTCCCTTATGGTATGGGGTAGCTTTTCTTGGTATTTTTCTTATTTTTTTGATAAAGGAAAAAATTACACAAACCACTTATGTAGAGATATTGGAGAATGTTATGCTTCCTTACGCTGAAGAGGAAATTTCGCTTGGTTGGACGTATCACCAGGATAATGATCCAAAACATACGGCCAGAGCAGCAAAAGCTCGCTTTTTGGCACATTGGGTGAAAGTCATGGTGTGGCCAGCTCAATCGCCAGACCTTCAACACCATTGAGCATCTGAGGAATAATATTAAAATTAAAATAAGTCAGGTCAATCCTTCGAATCGCGAAGATTTGTGGCCAGAAGTTAAGAAGGCGTGGTATTCGATTCCCTATTATTTTGCAGAATTTATTCCATTTTTTTAAAAGGGGACAAGTTTGAAATCTTAAATGGGAACCCCCTTTTTGTATTGCAGATTCGGATTCTACACCATCAAGTATGTAGTTTTTGTTTGAAATTTCTTTTTTTTTGGATTCGTAACAGATTGCGCTGTAATCGCAAAAAACATGATTGTCAACGTCTACAAAAGATACACAAAAAAGAGAAGCAAGCAAACATGATTTTGTGTTTCCTTTATTTTAATATAAAGTAGCATTTTAAAAAGCCATGTGTTCGAAACTGTGCCCCTTCACTTCGATACATTTATTTATTCGCAATTGTGCAGTGTTACTTGAAGACCTTCTCTTGGACGTGCGACAAACAATATGGTTTGTCCCACATGACGGTTGTCCAGCACATTATTCCAGAATAGCGCGAGAAGTATTAGATCGAGCCTACAATCGTCGATGGATCGGAAGAGGTGGTCAAGTGTCTTGGCCTGCAAGATCTTACTTCCCCTGACTTCTTTTTGTGGGGTCACTTAATGTCTGAAGTTTATACAGAAGTGCCAACCCTGAGGGAAAACATGATTGAGCGAATCACCAACGCTTGTTCAAGGATTACGCCGCGCCGGAAACACTTCTCAGTTGCGTGCAATCATTCCAATATCCAGTTCGCCACCATTAAGTGAGTCCCCTACATTATAACAAATCTTGTTAAGATCTTTTTTTGATTTGATGCAGTGTTATAGAGATATTTCGTTGTCTCAAGATAAAAAACTCACCCAGTATACACACATTGTTTCGATCTTCATATTTTAATATTTCGCTACTATCAGCAACAAGATTAATCACATAAAAATTATGCAATCCTCGTTTGTGTGAATGGAATGGTTATTAACTGGAGCCGTAATAAGCAATAAATATATCATTTGTCATGCTTTTATGCTTCCGGTGATGGAAATATTAATCTTAATAAGAGAGGCTTACATTGTACTACTAATAAACGTTGCTAAGCGTAATTGATTGTTTGCCCAAGACGAATATCTATTAAGTTTTCCTAGTGGTTTCGCGGGTAAGTAATCTGCTCTAACATATCTATTAATTAGTCGTTATTGGCTGTCACGAATTCAACATTTTCAAAGGACCACACCTACGTGCCTCTCCGTTGCACGAACAAATTGTCTGAAATTACATACCCACAGCCAATACCAGTTACGCCGAAATGATCTGATATTAACGAATGCAATGGCGGCATCAGAAATATCCGCTGTAGCTCAGTATAAGATGTACACTTCTCTATACATCAATCTAATTAATTACTTATCTTTCCTAGGAATACTACTAATTGAAAAATTATTAAGTAAAATTTGTTTTATTAGGTAAACATGAAAACAATAAATTGTAAGTATATAAGGACTATTCCTACAATATTATTTCGTTATGCTTGTAAACATAGCTACTTCTGTAAATGAAATTATTATTACTCAAAAGGAAAATTCATCAAGACAAGGGAGTAATCCACCCTTTTGAGAGCGGCAACGTAACGTTCATCCTCTTTATTTCTGTGGGGCGAGCTTACATAAAGGTGGTTGCTGCATCAAGTTAATTGAATGCTAAGAACACTCTTCTCATATTAATTCAGATCAATGATCAAAGTGGCCGCTGTCTTCCTGTCATTTTCAACCGAACAAAGCTTTACCTTTACGGGCCCTTGTGTATATACCTTGCTGACTTTGCGTGTTTTGTTTCAAACGCGGCTTTAGATACCTATATTTTGTTGGCAAAGAGAATAATAAACCAAGCCAGAGATAATTTCGGTTTGATAATTATATAAAACAGTGGAAAGTCACTGTATAGGGAAGATTTTTTTATGGTGCATATTTAGCCAATTTGCAATGAATTAAATCTGTTTTTTTCTCGTCTTTTTTTTCTAATATACCTAGTTTACATTCTTAATATAAATTAAAAATCAAGTGTCAACTGCACAGGGACAACTTGTATGTTATCTGTTACATACATATTTATACGCGCAGATGCACTACTGTAGGCGAGTGTAACCTGCTTCACTGCAAAAATTTACAGTAATTTTATTTATTTTTAATTATGTAAATGTTTTTAATATGGAAAAAGAAGTTTCTGTAAAATTCATAGCTTTTTAGTGTAAGTTTGAGATGTAACAAAGATGCAAGGAAAAATACTTGGAAATACACGTATACAAGAATTTAAAACTGGCAAGTTTTTCGAATTTTATTGCGCATCACATACAATTTTACTCGAATTTTCTGGTAAAACTACATTCAAAAATATAAAATTCATACGCCGTAGTTTGATTGATTATTGGGATATTTGCCTGTTTGTACAGTAGGTAATTATTCTTTGTTTTATTATTAGTTCGATCAGGTGGTGATGTAATTATAGTGAATCATTGGTGTGTTGCTGCTTGGTTGTCGGTGTAATCTGCTACAAGAGAATTAGATAAAGTTAGATACTTTTATAGCTTCTGGGTCATCCTTTGACGGGTAAGGACGTGTGTTTCTGGCTGTTAATAATAAAGTGGTTTAGCCATTGCAATCTCGAATTTAACAGACTACATCACAAACGAACGATTAATGTAGCTATTAATAATTTTTCAAAACGATGTTTGGACCACAATCTCCATATTTCTACTGAAAAATCTAAAGTTCTTATCTTCTCTCGCAAACGGATCAAGAATCCAGTCCATTCGTTGGGATTTGGTAACATCATCCTAAATATTGTCAACCAAGTAAGATATTTTGGTTTGAACTTTGATGGCATAAATATTTGGAATAGGTGATGAAGTCAAGCGAAGGCGGTGTTAATATCATAAGATATTAACACTCACTTCTACGTGGTGGGGTGCAGATCCTAAATGCTGGAGCCTCATTTATAAAGCGTTCATAAAACCTTCGAATTCTTTTGGACCATAAAAATTCCTCCAAGAAAATTAATAACTTTCTTCGCAGAATGGAAATTTTGTTTGTGGATTTTTCCCAGTGTAATTCTTTTTCCTTCATCATTCCTATAGCTTGGCCCCTCCCCTATTTTCCGTTTCTTATGCAGTTCACCACCACAATCCCTCTTTAAATGTTAACCAAGTTAAAGACATTAAAAATTCATTCCTCATATTATAAATGGCATCTTCGCTAATTATGTGAATAACCTCTGCAACGCCACCACTTCTACACCGATGGTTCAGTATATGGGAATGACAACTCACTCAACTCAAGAAATCAATTTTAAGAAGATCCAATTGGATGCGTCAAACTTTACTCTTATTTTCAAAAAACAAATGTTCATTGAATGGCAATCGTGGTGGGATGACTCGGCTAATCTTAAGGGTGCAAAACTACATCGTATTCAGCCATCGATCAACTCCGTACCTTGGTACTCTGGGCTGCCTTTGGTTTCGAGGGAATTTATATCCACCTTTAATAGAATTAGATTGGGACATTGCTCTGTTGAACTTCATTTACTTATATAAGATTGGAGCTCGTGACTCGCCGCTGTGTGAAAGTGGACTGGAAGGATCCATAAACCATAAGTTCTTTGACTGTCCACTACTCAGGGCTGCTTCGGATCTTTTATCTTCCCCACTTTGTGTTGAACAACTACCACCGTTTCTATCTTTTCATACTTACCGGCTTATTTTTAAATTTTTAAAAGTTAATGATATTAAATTGTAACGTGTAGGTGCTTATTGCTTATCTTTTTATTCATACATGCCATTTATTAAATTCCGTTTCCATACATGTCATTTATTGAATCAGTTTTCAAGCATGTTTCGTCCTTTTTCACTTTTCAAATGCTTTGCAGGTTCCTTCATTGATGCTTGTTCATGTTGCTGATAATGGTTTCTTTTTGAAATATTTAAATTCTATAAATGGTTTTAGAAAAGTTCTCTGGCCTCGCAGTCTGAACATAAACCAAAAGACCCCCTATAGAAGAAGAATATACTTCTATAAATATATATTTCAATGTCTTTTACATGCAGTTAATATATCAAATGTCATTTCTTCTAACTTTTGATATGGTAGTATCACGGACATCCTAATAGCGAATTATGATTTAGTATGTTCATTTTGTCACATATCAAACTACATATGTATATGTATTTATCTAATTTGATATGTGACAGATTAATTGTTTATCCTATAATTTTAATTTCCTAAACGATTCATGTTTATATTATTTACTTCGGATAGATACCTAAATTCAAAAATAATCCTACTAGATTTTCGTAATTCTGTGTAATATGGTGTAGAAGCAGGATTTTGAGTTATTTTGTGTGGAAACCACATTATTTACAATAAAGATGAGACTTTCAGTTTATGTTGACATAACATTCTTTGCAAAATTTTACACTTATCAGTGAAGAATGAAAGGGGGCATTTACATTGATGATAAATTGTACTGCAGAGCCCCGTATAATAGAGGTCTGTGATATTCTGTAAAGTTGAAAATAATTTTTTTTTCAAGAAGATAATTTGCCTGTACCCCCAACATAACCTAAAAGATGCAAACGTGGTGTCATGTGCTTGAAATGCAATATTTGTTGCACAATAAGGTATAGTGTCACAAGTTTAAACGATTTATTAACGCAATTTTGTAATGTAAATATTTTGTTCGTACTTCAGACCAATTTTCGTGTGAACGATGAATTTTTTCATTGTTTCAGGATCCATTTTTGATTAAGTATTTATCACGATTTTACCTATAATTTTACAAGAAAAAAATGTACAGTGTAATTAGGTTCTCTGCCAGCAACCAAACGGAATAAGTCCAAACGTGAAACAATAACGAATAGGAAATCGAAAATCCCCATGGCTCGAATGACGAAAGACGACACAGCAAAATCGCCGAACGATAGAATTCCAATCGGATCTTTGACAAGCGCCTAACTACAATTTCGGAAATTATCTATGCCTGCTCGTTCAAATGTTTATGTATACCTATATATAAAGGGGTATATCTGTGGAGATATTCCGGTATTATTTGTGTCGGCAGTATCCTGGGAAAACGACGAGGGGCATCGCCTCGGGCTGGGCGTGTCCTTAGGCCGCTATTGGTCGCGGGAAGAGCGCCGTGGGCGGGGTCTTATCCTTATGCCGTTGGGGGACCCTTGTGTGCCTCAGGCCCTCCTGCGGGCCAGTTTCCCTGCAGCTTTTGTTTGGGATACAACACGTAGCAATTGTGCGCGTTTGACATTGGAATTTTGAGATTTTTGCCCGAGAGCGTCGACCGACCGACCAGACAGTCTGCCGCACGTAAGTTATTGTTTCAAACTCCGAATGACTGTATAACCTTATTACGGGTTGTCTGTGTTTATATTATGCATTTACACGCGGGTGAAAAGCGGTCTATTTGGGAACTATTAATTGTAGTTATAGGATGTGTCAAATATCGAACTTTAATACGAATAGTTAAGCGATAAGTTTAACTCGCTTCGGAACAAATATTCCATATTAGCTGGTTATATAAGCCAGTTTCTAATTTTCATACATGCGCAAATTGCTTAATTTAAGTGAAATTTATTTTGACGTTGACAGTTATGTTTGTTATCAATATATCTATAAGCTTATTCTAATTTAAATGTGCAAAAACTTTTTAATTAACTGTAAGTTTTAACCTTAAAGTTCAAGATTTGACGTTTGAGAACTTGAAACAAATATCTAATGAATATACATAGGTAATAAATTTAGTTACAGGCAGGGATTTCATAATAGTTCACATACATTTAACATTAAAGTAATTTTTGCGCCTCCGTCCAGAAACACTGATTTTGCATTACTTTAAATCGGCAAAAAGATCTCTCAAGGTTGGCAACATATATATTCGAGTTACTGACATTTCTGTAATTAATTGTAGATTCGATGTCAGACCTTGACAGATAACAGAATTTTCGTTACACAATTTCTTAATTAATTCATATTCTTTCCAAATCAATTTTTGGAAGATTTTACAGGTAATAAATTGTTAATAACTTTTTGCGCAACCTGTGTAGTCTCCATTGCCCTTATTTTTATTGAATCTGTATCAAAATTGCCAAGAAAATTGAAACGTCAAAATACTAAGGTAACTTAACCCTGATTTCAAATTCAAAATTCATACGTAACGTGTATTGCTAACCTGTACTGTTAACTCCCTAGCGTTAATTCTTTTTATTATTTTCAACAAAATTAAGATTAGTCGGCGCAAAAAATAGTGTGTAACACACGGCCAGAAACTCTTTTGCGAGTATTCGCACTTGTGAGACCTCGGCTTCGCCTCGGCCTCACAAACCGTACTCAAACTCGCAAAACTATAGTTTCTGGCCTAGTGATACTAATAACTATTGTGTTGGGAAATTCTTTGCTATGTAGAATATATGTTGAGGATGGAGCATATCGTTAATTACTAATTACTAAAGAACTTTCAAAGCGGGTACTATTCAGCATATAAGAAAAATGCTGCCAGAATAACTTCGAGAAAACATATATCGAATACTTTATTATTGCATCTACGAAAGTCATTTAATGTAGATGTAACCTTGCAGTTCTGAAACATTTCACCATGTATTTGCTCTAGAATTTATGTCGAAACTTTAAACAGGACAATCCAATATTGAAATGCTTTCTTCCGGATCGTTTAACATGGTAGAGGTCGCTATACAAGTAAGGTACTCATATATATGTTTTGTTTATAAATAAATATTTACTTTCTTGAAAATTATTCATTCATTTAATTCCAAGTGAATTGAGTTTTGTTAAGCAATCCATTTCTTGTATTTTCTTCCACAATTAATCAAAAGCTTCGCGTATTCAATAGAAGATTCTACCATATTTTCTAAAATATTTCCATGAACAAATTGATTAAAAGATATCATAATATTTATTCCGCAATTTTCGATTGTTAGATGATTTTTTATGAGAGGGTGAACATACGTTTATCTTCCATTTTATCTAAATAAATTGTATGTTTACTTCTGTCTATTCAAAATATGGATCTCCAAAAACAATTTGATTTTTGCAAACTACAATCTTTTTCAATATTTTTTTCTTTGATACACGCGACATGGCATAACGTATACACTGCATAAAATGTTTTGGAAGAAATTCCTCTGCTTGTTAGGTTTAAAATTTTATCGCAAAGAAACGTTTTCTCTTTGACCCTAAAGATTAATAAGATAAAATAATTAACATAACTTATTCTCCATATTTCACTCTTTACAAGAATTTTAAACAGGGTTGTAAGTTTTAATCATTATCGTGAAAGCTGTAGATGGCAGCACCAGATACTCATACTAAGAACTGGTAGTTTTTCATACAAAATTCTTTCCTCTTCTTTTAAAATAACATCACTTTTATTTGATTGAAGTAGAATACCACTTACGTTAATAAATTATTAAATTCAAACTTTGCTTAGAAAGTATTTATTTTACGATAAAATAAACGATTCTTCACTCAAACAAATTTTGATGCAATAGTACGAAAAATGTCTTTTAGCTTCCAATAAAATGTGAGTTTATTTCTTTGAGATGAAGTATGTATTGAAAGGAAAGATTATATGCTAGTCGAGAAATGTAAAATATTGATGGAAAGTTTATGCGACGGCGGATAAGGGTTTTCCAGTGAAGTACAGTTTTAAATGTTAACAAATAAGTTTGAAATAGGAATAGATGATTGATTCTGTATAACTTTGCCAGTACGTTTTTTCTTTTTCACCAAGCCTTTCAAATTCTATATAATCGTTTCCCTAATATTTATTTATTTTACATGCTTTAGATTTGTTTTATTTATTCATTTGAAAGTTAGCTAATGCATTACCTATATTATTTCTAAAATTTCCCATAATATATTATTATGTGTTGACTGTTGTATCCAATGAGAAAAATTGTTGAAATAACTTGTACATTCGATATTTATATACTTAGAATAAGTATTTTTTTAATTGCCGGAAACTAAAACAATTTCTGTTGCAAATATATACCATTTAATTTGAAATAAACAAATAGGATTGTCTAGACTTTTAGTGTTTTAGAGAGAGTTTTCACTTCTCCTAAATATATTTAGATTTAGTGCTATGCAACTCTATTGGTGCTAATAAATTTTAGTATTCACATGTTTTTATCAGTAATAAGTAGATTTTTAGTTATCGCCAGTTAGTTCTAGTGTTTCTGGCAATTAATTTATTTATTGGGGCAAATACAAGCATGATAAAAGCAAATAATAATTTGGCTACTACAAACATCAAACGATACTGAAATATTTCCTTCTTTAATTGCACATTATTGATTTTATTTACAAAATTTAGAGAGTTTACTACTTTGAAACTATCTAGTTTGATGGGGAAATTTGTGTATTCGTCTACTAACCATTTCGACAATTTATATAATCTATACCTGATATGATTGGTCTCATATATTTTCCGGGTTTCACCCAAGCGCACCGATACTGGAAACTATACAATATTTAGTGGAACTGTAAAAATTGAATAACTTGGATGATGTGAAAATCGCGGAATATAAAAGACTAAGACTTCCTTATGCGTGCATCGAAATCGTTTTCAAATTGACGGGAAGTTTTTTGAACAATCGCAAGCAACGACAATGAGGAATCCATTGTCTCCGTTCATTGTGAATTCTTTAATGAGAAAATTCGAAACTAAGTTGAAAGAAGAAGTTAATTATTTCCTTAGCATTTGGTTGAGGTACGTAGACGACATATTCGCGGTTTCCGATACTACTAGATCCACCAACGCTGATTCTGTCACCGAAAAAAATTCCAGATTCCATAGTACAAAATTCATGGTAGAAGAAAGTAATTTGGAACAACAACAAATTGGAAATAGACATCAATAGAAATAAAACCAATATACTGCTCCTAATAGATTTATTGTAGCTGATTCAAATCATTGCAGACAACATAAAATGGTCGGCATTAATTTCTTGATTAATAGATTAATAACTTTTCCACTTAATAAGATAAGATTTGACAGAGAGTTACAGTACATTAAAAAGATTGCGATCTACAATGGTTACTCTTCTATATATAGTCTTCATATCGTTGTGCACCAAAAGATAGGTTTTTATTCAAAGTAATATGGTTTACTTTAAAGAAATTGTACTTTACGCAAATGTATGTTTCCAAACAAAGAAATTTTCTTTTATTACAGTATGAAAGTTTTTTTTTTACCCAAGATCCGTGATAAAAAATATTTATTTGAGAAACCACTTTTATAGTGTCATCTCAAATTAAGAATCAGAACTTATTTAAATCAATAGAATGTTCAATAAAACTCAAGCTGATTTGTTCAAAAATATAATTCTGTCATAATAAAAAAAAAAATGTCATTACTTACCTACTTAAGGCAAAGCGATATTTTAGTTCAAACTTACATGTACAACCAGGTGGTTTCATATACCCTTTACCTAGTTATTCGTTATGAGTATCTTGTGGTGCCATCTAGATGTTTGTTCGTTAATGATCATGATTGTATATACACTTTCTAAGACAATTGTTTAAGAGTAGAAGGTTGAAGTGTGGTCAACCAATTGCTAAGCAAAACAAAGGAAATATTATACCTACGTAAGATGTACATATGTATATCTCTGATAAATTTCATAGCAATTTGAAATTTCGTTCATTATTTTAAATTTCAATCTTTGAGACAAATATTCAACGTTAATTCTAACAAAAGATATTATTTTATCAAGAAAATTGTTTTCTCAATGGACTAAACGTTTCTTTTAATATAAGAAAATAAAATTCGTTTAAAAAATACTTTCTCAACCAAAGGAATAGTACTTTTATATTTTAGGGAATAATCGAAAAGAAATACCAGTTCTTTGGAGTGTTTCTTTGTTTTATAGAACAAAGAAATATGTTCAACAACATAGATAATATATTTTTAAATATGCTATATTAACATAATTTTATTGATAAATTTTCTTAATTTTAAAAGTAAATATGCAGATTATTTTGAAGAAATTCCGGTTATACTAGGTATAATTAACAATTACCTTATTATTACGAATTTAATTAATCTCCTGTGATTTAACATCCTTGTTGTATAGGCGTTGAAGCATTTGAAGCTGATCAATGCAGCTAATAGCTATCAAAAGCGTCATATACACATGAGAATGTTTGGAGTGATAATATACAAAGATGAGATTTGAAATTCAGTGTGTTATGCTGAATCCATTAACAGTATTTCATATTTGAAACTATGTATATACTTACAAAGCAAATCAAACATAAAATATAAATATGTTGGTTCAATATTAATTTGCCTCATCCTTTCTGTTATTTTTCTTATATATTACCGGGCAAGATTTTTCTGAAAACTTTACTGCAATTTTATAAAATATATATGAAGCATACTTGCGCGTAAAGCATCTATTTAATCACAAAGTTAACGCGAGCACGGTCGCCGCAGATAGCCACAAGCTCGACTTTGAAACGAGTCGAGATTTATTTTGCTATCCAAACAAGAAAATGTTATAGCTTTATTGCGACTGGTGTGAAAAATGGCGGCGAATTGCCCTCGTAAAATATTTAACAACTTTATTTGATACATCGCCTCATGTTAGTTGTACGGAGAGTATAGAAGGAGGGAGACAGAGCACGAATACGCTGTGCAATTTAAAATAATTTATTAGTTTTCTGTTCGACCGTCGCGTACCTTCTCCTTACGCGCGAACGGCATTCGAGTCTGTCATAAATATGAGTGTTGCAGTTGTCGTCGATATAGAACGTACGACGGCAAAAAGAAGAAGAACCGAATGAACGCGAGAAATACGACAATTAATAAGTTTTTGATTTGTGTAACGACCAGTCGAGCGTGCTTTGACAATAAAAAATGCCTACCCATTACCTGTTCTTGCTGTTTTCGTTGTTATTAACTTTAACACTGGTTGGGTGTGCGGATCACATACATGGTCTTGATTTTTTCGTCATTTATATCACTTTATTCAACCACTTTCTTTGCCGTGTCGTTTCAATTTCGCAGCCGTTTCTTATCAATTCTAGTTTTTTGAATTTTCCAATTTTTTCTTAACTTCGATCATCTGTTACTTCGTCCTATCCCATTTCCATACTGTTCCGTATATTTCTTATATTTCCCTCTTCTTTAGCGTTATCCCTAAGTCTGCTTCTATAATTCTGCCTTTTCTTTTGAGCAACCTCTTTTTTTCAATATATTTAGCTTATCCGACCATTCACATATTCCTATTACACGAAGTTTCTCCCAGATTTTATAAAGTTCCATTTCGAGTTCTTTTAATATAGTTTTTTCCATTCTCTCTCTTAGTTGTTCTGTATTATCGTTTTCTATGTTAAATCCAGAAATTATGACGTTATTTCGTATTTGCTCCCTTAGTAGTTTTCCCAGGCTTGCTTCCACTATTTCTAGCCTTTCAATTATTTAATTTTTTTCACTTTCTCACTTTACTTTCTATTTGTTGACATCCTCTTTGATATCTCTTAGCTCTTCATTGGTTTTCCTGATATCTATTTTCACTTACTTTAAGTAATTTTATTTTGTCTTTTATTTCTTCTCTAATTCTTTAATATCTATCATTAATCTTTGAATTATTCTAGGAACATTTTTCTTATTTCATCATCCGTATCGGGTATTTTGCTTGTTGTGTTTGTTCTGGTGATCTTGTCGTTTTTTTTGCCGCTTCCAAATGATATATGCGATTTACTCCTTTTGTAACTCATCCAATTTGTTTAAATAACAGATGTTTAGACTCTTGTACTCTTTCGTATTATAGGTAAGTACTTACCAGCTTTCGCTCTAGTAACAAATCTATAGCACAATCATTTTCTGTTGGCGGAAATTCCGCCCTCACGCACATCTTACGTCACGAGCTGAAAGAGGCAGGCGAAGCCTAGTCGACGGATGGCGTACTACAATATTGTAATACATACTGAATAACGATGTTTTAACGAATCGCGAAGATAGTAGGAGTAGCTTTACTTCGTTATTTGTGTGTCTCACTCCATTGAGTACGCCCTCTTGTTGTCACGCATCCGCCAGCTGAAAATACGTGTGCTGTAGTGATGTCACTATAAATCACTACTATTTGCTTATTAGTGTTGACACTGCGTTATTTGCGCCACCTTTAAGCTCACGTTTGGACTCTATGTATTGCAATATACTAATTGCAAATACATAGTTTATACTTTGCAATGCAATTAGTGAATTTTTTGTGGATGAAGTTACGGTACGAATTTGCTGTATCAAGTTCAAACTATCAATGGGATTTGAAACTTAACCCTTATATTAAGAGCGCCTCTTTAGCGTTTTAAAATGGGTTGTACGCAGTTTCCTGCAAAATACACTTGCCCTACCTTTTCTCGCATAAATTATGCATGCCTACAAATGTGCATCTGTGGCATATTGAGCGCTCCAATAAAACAAGACATTAACAAATTACATAGTTAACAAAACATCTGCCGAAATAACAGCTGATAAGTAAGTGAAAGTTGCATCAAATCAATATGGTAACTAAAATTATGTACGCAAATTATAAGGTATTTGTCTTTGAATACGTTGTTGCAGGAAATAATGAATCCTATCAATATATACAGTTTAGTGCCTTCAATAAATTAACTAATTTCTTTATGTATATACTCGTAGTAATTGATTACAGTTTTATTTACTTAATAGGGACATAACAAAGGAAATAATAAAAAGAGGGAAGAAAACACAAAGTTCATGCACCATTCCTATTCGTACAGGTAAACTGTACATAGTACAAAGAATGTCTCTTGCATTAAGCGAATGCTAATATTTGGTTGGCTATCCCCTCCTATTCATGACTTCTTATAAGCGATAGGGCATGAATTGTACCAATTTTTTTACTGATTTCAGAGGAAATATTGCCGCATTCCAACTGTAACTTTTCTTTAAGAGCTTCTTTATTTGTAGTATCATATTGTGTAAGGTTATTTCTCACCTCAACCCACAAGTTCTCTATTGGGTTGAGGTCTGTTGACTATGAGGGAGTTTCCATAACCTTCAGACAATTATAGAGTAACAACTCGCGACTAATATGTGTTTTGTTTTTTGGATGATTGTCTTGGTAAAAAATGAAATTGCGTTGAAAACCCAGTGGTTCGGCACTGGGTTTCAACTTTTGCTTTGAAACGTCTATATATTTATATTTGTCCATTATACAATCTATAAAGTACAGATTACCCAACAACCCTTCTGCAAAGAAGCACCCTATACCACGGTTGGGCAAAATTTATTCCGATTAATAATAAAAATAAATGAATAACGTCCTTATTCTTATTCAGAAATAATAGATAACTTCTTATTCATTATTCAATTATTCAATAACGAACGGTAACATTTATTTAATTCATTATTCATATAATTATTCGGATAATTATTCTTCATTCAAATAATTATTCATTATTCGAATAAATAATTATTTGGATAATTATTCTTCATTCAAATAATTATTCATTATTCGAATAAATAATTATTTGGATAATTATTCTTCATTCAAATAATTATTCATTATTCGAATAAATAATTATTTGGATAATTATTCTTCATTCAAATAATTATTCATTATTCGAATAAATAATTATTTGGATAATTATTCTTCATTCAAATAATTATTCATTATTCGAATAATTATTCATCATTCAAATAATTATTCATAATTCAAATAATTCAAATAATTAATCTTCATTCAAATAATTATTCATCGTGCGAATAATTCTCATTATTCAAATGATCATTCTCATTCAAATAACTACTGTTATTCAATTCATTTGTGATGATTTTCTGATTGCAGTAATTCCTTCGTGTATAATCTATACTAACAACAAAGACATGGTATGAGTTTGTTTATGTACGTGTGTATGTTTGATTGTTTGTAGGAAGTAAACACTGGATTTAAAAAAAAACCTAAGCACAGGGGTTCAAAACATGACATGATACCGGTTTCGGTTTTCTAAACAGTATATAAATCATAAACAAATCCTCAAACTTTGAGGTTTTGTCCTACCGATGCATTTTCTAACGTTAGCGGGAACTTTTATATTAATTATAGCCGCCATTTTTGAAGGACATTGGAAGTTGTGGGAAAAAAAAATAAATGTGATTTTTATAAGTTTGAGAGTTTGGTTGTCGGTTTCTAGAACGACAATACGTAAATCTTGAAGGATGTCCAAGATATCGGCGGATATAATTATTACTGGTACACATCCTGACATTAGCGGCAATTTTTATATACATAAATATAACCCGTCAGTTTTGAAGAACATTGGGGGTTGTGGGAGAAAAAATAAATGCGATTTTTATAAGTTTAAGGGTTTGTGCATCGACTTCAGAAATGACAACTCATAAATCTTGAGGGATGTCGAAGATGTTGACGGATATAATTATTACTGCCATGTCGTCTTACTGGTACACTTTCTAACATCAGCGAATTGTATTTAAATATTGCCCGCCAGTTTTTAAAGAGATTAAAGTTGTGTGGAAAAAAATAAGTGGAATTTTTATAAGTTTGAAGGTTTGTTTATCGACTTCAGAAACGACATCAAGTAAATCTAGAGGAATGTCGAAGATGTCGGCGGATATAATTAGTACTGGCATGTCGTCCTACTCATGCACTTCCTAACATTAGCGATAATTTTTATATGATTACCTGCATAAACATGTAGGCATATATCTAATCTAAATTTATTTCGGTGTTATTCAGTAATAAATTATTTGAATAACGATTTATTTGGTGAAAGAATCATTCCAATAATGCTTTATTCGAATGACGTTTTATTGAAATAATTCTTCATTCAAATGATTTCCCATAGTTTTATTCAACAATAACGTAATACGGAATAAAGAATAACAGATGAAAATTTCATTCAAATAATTAATTGAATAAAAAATTATTGAATGATGCCCGACCCTGCCCTATACCATGATCGAACTTCCACCATATTTTACAGTAGATAGTACAAATAAAGAAGCTCTTTAAGAAAAGTTACTGTTGGAATGGGGCAATATTTCCTCTGAAATCAGTAAAAAAATTGGTACATGGTTCATGCTGTATTGATTATAGAAAGTCATGAATAGGCGGGAATATCCAACCAAATATTAGCATTCGCTTGATGCAAGACAGACATTCTCTGTACCATGTACAGTTCACCTGTACGAATTTGACGGGAGAATTTCTAATTTTCACTCACAGGAAGTACTGTTTAAAAGAAAATTATCGGATTTGAATCATCTCTTTATCACATTATCATCCGAAAGTTTTGTCCCTACTTAATGTGATAATCACGACTCAAGGCTACTACGTGGTCTCTTATCTGTGGAATGTGGTCGTGATTTTACCAGCTATGTGTGCGTCGACAAGCAAACACGCTACACCCGTCGTACAAGAGGACATCAAGTGACTCGTTCGCTTTTTCGGCGCATTCGTATGAGTGCCCAGAAAGAGAAAAAAACTCCTCTGGGCTAAATGCGTTATTAATAGTTTGTCATTAATACAAATTACAACTCAATTATCGGTTATTTAAATCGCATTAATCAATACCGTCATAAATTTGCATCCGATTTTCTTCTCGTGGCGACGCGGTCTCAGTCGGCCGATCCCGTTGACGTCTATTGACAGCTTAAAGGTAAAATGAAATATTTATTAGTTCAATTTGAATTGTAAAGCGCGGGCAAATTTCGCAATTAATTATATCATACCAGATGCTGCGTTTTGTCCAGGCGTTCGTATCACCGTCAGATGCGGCGATTTCCATTTTCGAGTTAAAGATAAAATGAGCTGATTGAGCAATTGATTGATGTAAATCGTTGCGCAAAATGTCATAAATGCGTGAGCATAAACTAATTTTAATATTCAATTAGGGAGCCTGCAAGACATTTCCCTGTCAAATGCAAAGTATAGGTTAAGGTACATGAAATGTCTCCTTCAGTTTATATCACAATTGGATAAATCGTTGATAAATTATTTTGTTGAAGAACTTATCAAATTAACGACACGTTCGCATGAATTAAAAATAATGGATTTATATTATACATGGTCCAGCGGAAGAACCTCCCATATTCTAGCTTTAAAACGTTGATAACTATATACTATATCACTGAGAAAAATTGTCAAAAATAACTTGTATATTTGGCATTTATATACTTGAAACAAATATTTTTTTAATGGTCGGAAACTTTTGGTATTTAAATTCTTTAAACTTTCTGGTAGCTTATTGAAAAATACTATTTAATACATTCGAATTTCGTATATATATTTTGCACTGCCGTGGGCAAAATATTCAGCTGACTAAATAAAGGACGAAACAAGACATCAAACGATTTACGCAACATGCAACGATAATGTTGTACTGGGAGCTAAAAATCTTTTTGGAACTAGGTGTGACGTCCCAGAAAACGATGCCATACCGCAACCGAGACTCCACATACGCAAAATAAAATAATCTAAGTGAATCCGGACTTACGGTATTCCTGAGACATTGCAATCATAGACATAGAGGTCTGTAGCAAGTTGACGTGACAATATATCACAGTGAAGATCGAATTTTACTTTGGAATCTACCGTTAATCTAAAAAAACAGACATTGCCGCTTCGTGGTATAAATTTTTTATTACAGGAAACGTATAAATTACCCCACCGCCACCGGGGAAAATCGCGACAGGGTCGTCTTGTCACGGTTGAGAATTCAATTATTATCCTATGGCAACATACCACCATCGATGTAAACTTCGAAGCAGTTTCAACGGTGTCTGTCTCTACAATACAACTTATATTATCCGCATACTGTGCTAGTCTGCAATAATTGAATTTCGGTTGTAAATAATTCACATAAATTAGGAACACTGTGGGAGACCCATTGGCTCATATCACAAACCTATGCTTTCAATATGGGGTTTTTCCTGAAAAGCTGAAGTATACCATTATAAAACCGGCTCATATAAAGGTGACAAATTAGATTTCAACAACTATAGGCCTATAGCATTAATTTGCAACATATCTAAAATTATTAAGGTACTGCTATACAATAGAATGATGAAATTTCTTAAAAAGCAAAATATCTTTAACAACAATCAAAACGAGTTTTTGAAGGGTAGATCTACTTCTCGAGCGATCTTTCAGTTGTTGGAGGAAGTACTCTCTGGCTTCAACAAGAGAGAAATTACTGCGTGTGCCTTGATGGACCTATCCAAAGCTTTTGACAGTGTAAATCACGAGATTCTTCTATGTAAGCTGGAGCAGATGGGTTTTAGGGGTGTAGCGTTTGACCTGATTTCTTCCTATCTGACTGATAGGAAGCAATGTGTGGCAGCTAGTGAAAAGTCAGGGACTCAGATCACGTCACCTTGGCGATGTAATGCGTCCGGTGATCCGCAAGGGTCGGTACTTGGGCCGTTACTGTTTCTCCTGTATGTCAACGATCTACCAGATGTGATAAATAGCTTATTAATATTATATGCGGACGACACTTCGTGCGTAGCACATGGGCCAACGTCGGGGGTACTGCAGCGTAGGCTGCAACTTGACATCAGTTCTATAGATGAATGGTTTCAAGCTAATGATCTGACACGTAACTCCAAAAAAAAAACACATATTCTACCATTTAATGTCCATCCAGATCAACTAACATTACACTATAATAATGAAGCACTTACCTGCGTTTACTATTCAAATTTTCTGGGTGTTACGCTTGATTCAGACCTGGCCTGGGACCCGCATATAGGAAGTCTTGGAAAAACGTTGAGTCTTATGGTCTTAGAGTTCTATCCCAGAACGTGGATGTTGAAACATCGCTCACTGTGTATTACGCGTGTTCTTGAATAAACCTTACAAATTCTAATGTTCTGTTACGTGTTAGTATGTGTTTGTGTTATTTACTTTATATAGATTTTTGACTATTTCTCATTA
The DNA here is from genome assembly GCA_949128085.1 of Cetonia aurata. NCBI lineage: Eukaryota > Metazoa > Arthropoda > Insecta > Coleoptera > Scarabaeidae > Cetonia > Cetonia aurata. The sequence continues at coordinate 59,996,915 of OX421883.1, read as the reverse complement.
TAAACCTTTATTTTTATTACGGTAATAATAGTAACATTATTTATTTGTTTGACATTTATATCTATGACATGTTCTACGCTATGGCATTATCACGAACAATAAATTTATCTATCTATCTTATCTACCTAAAATCGAACCTTGTGGAACCCTACACGCCAGGTTAATACTATCCGAACTGCTTGTTCGGGTCACATTTGCTTTCTCACCTCTAACGCTAACTACTGCCTTCCTATTAATTAGGTATGAATAAAAAAAATCATATGCTACACCATATATTTCAATGGACTGGAGTTTTCTTTTAATACTTTGGAGATATCACCAGTAAAAACTTTATCTAAACCATTCTGCACTATTTTTTTCAGCGTTAACAGTTTCGTGAAATGTCGCAGAAACCTAATACTGCTTGGATGGTTGGTGGAGAATAAAGTTTACAACGCATCGACGTTTTAGGTCCGTGGTTTCATCTGTGCTAACCCAAAGATAGTGGTCTGATAATTTTGTCTTATTGCCATTATTGTCTTGTCATACCCTTTACGTACGTAAGATCTCCTGATAGTAGACTCATCAGGAATATCGCGATTAGTATATTTCTGCAAAAATTGTTTTTAATCGGAATGTTGGCACCCATAATTGCTTCGTACAAATCTTCATAAAATTCCTTATATGATGGTCCATTTAATGCTTTGTATATATGTTTTGTGGTTTTAAGGTGCTCATTTTTATATACTAAAGTTTCAGCGTAATTTTTGCAATAAACTTGCCTGTTCCTGACAAAAGTAAAACAATCAAATTCTCCTGCAAATTGCCCCATATTAATAAAAAATAAAATTCGAGCTTTAAACTAATGCTATTATCACAAAAGCTTCTGGCCATAAATCTATGTGTGATATTGTGTTAGGTCAATATATGCTCATGTTTTTCATAGACATTTGTTGGCGGAAACTTCAATTTTAGTACTGTCGGCTTTACACATTGCCCAAAACTCACAATCGTCTAACAAAACACTTTTTAAAATTATTGTGAAAATTCTAATTTTTGTTCTTGTTGTTATCTCTTTTGGTGACCATACTTTTCGTAGTCTGTGCTTTGTTTATTCTGTTTTGAATATCCTTATGTTGTTTAAAAGGTTCTGCAAGAGGTCGATTTTTTAAATTATGTGAATTGCGCAAAAAAAGCTTTTTTTTTCTTATTTTGTGAATATCTACAAAATTCTCTTAAACATCAAAAACCAGAAGTTAAATATTGAAAATGTTTCTTTCAATGCTCGATACTTCCTAATGCAATAATACAAATAGTTTGTTGTAATACCAAAGCTTACGGAGTTACAGAAAAGCATGAAGAAAGTAAAGCAAAACACTAATTAAGATGGAACTTGTCAGAAAAAAAGAAAAACGAAATGTTTTGAGTACCTATCTGAACCAACCTTCGTTAAGTAAATTAATTTTTCTTATTTCTTTAAAAATAAGAAACACAGTCTTAATTAGAATTTAGTTTTAATAACGAAAATTGACTAATCTCTTTATTAAACAATAAAATATGCCTTTTTATATCTTGCCCTAATATACTACAAACCATATTAGATAACCTATTTCATTCCAGAAGTGCTCCGACTTTACACCACACTTTACGGTGTCCCTTCACGACAAATCCTGCACTGCAGGAGATTTTTATCGAATTATGTCCTTTCTGGCCACTCTGGAGTCAAATACGTGGCAGGTAAGTGGTAACTGATTCTATATCGTATCAACATCCTTCTATATACATTACATATTTCTATACATATTATGTATCACAACGTCTTGAACGACTGACCAATGAAAAGTACGAGGTGGAATAACGAACGGCTACATTGAAGAGATCACTAGGGACGAAACTAAATCTCGCGGCTTATTAAATTTGTTGTGAGAAGCTGAAGGTGCACAATTGAGTGTCGGTCCGGAAACTAACAGGATATACGTCAACGGTGTCCACAAATTTAATAATTTCCGTTTCCCAGGGCGGGTTGAATTCGTAAAATTGTAGTTTAGTAACTTGGAAAGTGAATTTATTTCGTCATGGTGAAGCAAATTGTGCGAAATTACTGAAATTATGGAATTTGTTCTTTTATTTAGTAATGATAATAAAATGAGCACTGGAATAAATAAAACGTTTGATGCAACAGCTCTTGGAATGTTAAGATTTGAATTATTTATTTTTGTGATTAAAGGAATGCAAGCAAGGTTATTGAAAACTAATTGACAATATTTGTTATATTTATGAAGCTTCAACACGTATCTCCTCAAACAATCAGTTAGATAATATTTTCTGCTAACTTGTAAATATTCTTGTAAATATTATTTATAAAAATATTGCGGACAAAATTTTAATTGCAATAATTGCAATATTTTAGAAATTTTAGAAACTAAATATATTAAAATATTTGAATTAACTACTTACTTTAATTATTCTGAGGTTAAGCTAATGGGCCGAAATATTTAACAACAGTTTAATGAGTTTTCTCCCATTAAATTAATTGCTTCCCATGTATAAATTTGGCATACGCTTCTAAAATAGATGCTTTAATCAATGTTTAGTACCAAACATAAAATTCCAGTTTTAAGCCTTAATTCTTGACCAGTATACAGGGTGATTGATCGAGGCAGTCCATTAGAAAGATTGGGCCTGCTAGTAATAATTAATTTCTGTAAAGTTGCATACGTAGTGCTGTGTACTGAATGTACCAACAAATATGTCAAAATGAAATTTAAAAATGAAATATTAAATTAGCTAGCCAAAAATACTTTAAAAATATATATATATATATATATAGCAAAAGGACAATTAATCTCAGGGTTTCAATTTTGAAAAGAAAAATGTGGGTGAAAAAAAATCTGACTTTCATAAATTTTCCAGAAATTTAAAAGGATTGATCAAAAAATAAAAGAACAGAATTTTGAATTACGTAAATACAATAATTTTATTAATTAAAAAAAAAAGAAAAAAAAAATATTAATTACAAACTTTGCAGAAAAAAAACCTTGGACAAAAAGGTTCTGGTCTAAATCAAAACTGCATTTGACTTTAAATTACAAAAGGACAATTCAAAATCCTTTAACAAAGCAAAAGACAAAAAAAAATCGTTCAGGAAGATAATAATTTTTCTTCAATTTAATCCACGTGGTCTCAATATTTAAAACAACTAAAAAAATTCAAGTAATTTATATAAATGAAAATAAAAGCAAGCACAATGCTTTTATTCACCCAACCCGAGGTGATTAGCAAATAATTACAAAACAGAAAATTTACAACGAACAAAAAATTAACTCTTTAAACTTAAAAATATCTTCCTGCACGTAAAAATAATAACAGATCTTATATCTAAATTGTGTACACAAAAATACAATATCAATTATTATCAAATGAGTTCCGTGATTAACGAAATAAATTCAAAAACGTGAATTCAAAGCTTGAAAGCAAAAATCTGAAAATGGCAGAAATGAAATACAATTTTTATATATCTACTTACACGTGTTATCAGGAAACTGACCTTACACGGTTAAACAATCGTATATGTATAAAATTCTCCGGCTGCGTGCGAAACAACGCACCAAGATCTGTCCGCAAACAGGCGAACTCGCAAAAACAAAACAATATATACAATACCAGTGAACGCAAAATGTACAACAGAATGAAATTAATATAAACAACAGAACAATAAAATAAACAAATTAAACAATCCAAAACATTAACTCTCTTATATAAAAATAAAACAATTTGAAATTTCTCGCAACATTGACAAACGCTTAATGGAATAAACAAGAAAAAGAAACTGAATTTACGCAAACCGGGTTGCCAGACCACAGCAGTAGGTACATAGTGTAATAAAATCTATGCCGTGAAAATATTTTCAAGATGGCGGCACTTCCGGAAACACCGGAAATTGACATCAACTTTCTTATTTCAAATGGAATGGTTTAGCCGTTTTGGAGATTTTTCGACTTTTTGAAAATTTTTGGATTTACATCATGATGTTTAACATTTATGTACTGTCGCGAAATTTTAACCGAGAACGCTAAAATTAAGACTATCGATTGAAGAAATCTTGACGCTGGCTGTCCAAAATTTAATTGTCCTTTAGTGCAACTGCAGACCATAAAAAAGCGATTATTTCAAATACAATGCCCCATTTTTTTTCTTCAATATTCTGAAACCTTATTAAATTTTGCATCAAAATGTATTAACGTTCCCCATACATATCTGCAATAATTTTCAAGTTATGAAGGTTTTTGATACATTTTAAAGGAAATTACAAAATGTTCTTAATAGAAACCAGATTTTTTGAAATATAATGCCCAATTTTTTTTTCAATATTCTGAAACCTTATTAATTTTTGCATCAAAATGTATTACCATTCCTCATACATATCGACAATAATTTTCAAGTTATGAAGATTTTTGATACATTTTAGACAAAATTTTAAAATTTTCTTAATAGTAAGCTATGCAAATGACAAACGTTCTTATTAATACCTGTCGCCATAGTGGCGGCATTTCCGGAAACACCGGAATTCCCCGCCATCTTGAAAATATTTTTAGGGCATAGAACTTTACAGAAATTAATTAGTACTAGGAGGCCCAATGTTTCTAATGGCCGGTCTCAATCAATCACCCTGTATAGTACCGTGTATAAGGATCACTGTGTCGTTTGACTAAGGTATCTTATGATTAGTTGATTTGAAATTACCAGGTATTAATATATAAAAAATTATAGAGGGCCTAAAGTGAGGTCTGGGAGTACACCGTATTTCATGTTCATATCCAAAGTGCATATTTGATCCTGGAGGCAAAACCTTAGTGCAATTCTATATAATATACAACCATATTAAAATAATTTATATTGTTTTTAGTAACATCCATTAAATCCTCTAACAATCTTTCTTTCCTGGGAGACAGTCTTTATACCATATTTATGTTTATGGCTTTAAATTTCAAACCATGTACTTATTTAAAATCAATCCGCACAACTGTGTTCAACCCCAGGTAATTCTGATTTCAATCTAAATCGCCGATAAGGGGGGAACTGCGTCAGACGTGCAAAGGCGTAGGAGGGTGCGACTGGCGATCCTACGCTTAGCTTAGCGCGTCACGCGTTCCTTTACGCTCGACTGGGCGTCTAACTGGTCGCCGCAAACCCCTCACTTTTAGCGTCTTCGCGTGCACTACGCCTCTCCCAATCTAATTTACGATTTGGTGAAGTCGGCCGAAAAATCAGAGTGTTCAGCGCTCCTACTCATGAATATTTAGTATTTATTTGGGCTCCGTTGTTTTGGAGGAAACAAAACGCGAATGTAACTGAACACTTTACTGTTTTTGTTATTGTTATTCCTCGGTTTTTTTTTTACTTATATTTTATATTGCTTCAAAACAAGTCGCAAAAATACAACACGTAAACGAAATTACATGTTTTTGAGAGTATGAAAATTACGGAAACCCACACTTAATTTTAGAACAATATAATTTTCGTTAGTTAATGTTTGGGTTCTGACTAAGAAGTTCTAAATTTGTAGATTTATAGATTTGTTGGTAAATCTGTAAAATGCGAGTGATTGCAGAGTTATCTCTATTAGTCATTACTCTGCACAGGTTTCTATTATATTATATACACAATAAATCAGTAGGACTCAACATCAACCACACTAAAACAACTTTAGCAGCATTCTTAAAAAAAGAAAACCTGATCTAAAGACAATAAAAATAGATAGGCGCGACATAAACTGAAAGGTCAAGGTGAAATACCTAGGACCTCTATATAATCTTGCTTCAAATGCTCTCTTGACATTTCGCAACATTTCTGGAGTTATTCGTTGGCATTCTGCAACCATTTTTTTGGCGTAACTCTTGCACGGAATCTGAACGCGTACCATACACCTTAGACTTAAGATGTCTTCGAGAGACAGGATCAGTAATTCCACGTTTTGAAAGTCGTGGGCCTCAAAGATCACGCAGAATGCTACAAGCCGAAGAGGAAATGTTAAATATTGTAGAAGCGGATCCCGGCGTAAGTACAACAACTCTCGCGCGGGAAGTAAATGTGTGCCAAACTACAGTGCATCAAATTTTAAAAAGGAATTTACTTAATCCGTATCATATTCAACGCGTGCAACGATTAACGAACTTAGATTATTCCTGCCGAATTGTCTTCGATGAGTGGTTCCAACGCTGAGAAGTTCGTCAGCCGGATTTTGCATCAGTAATCCTATCTATGGATGAATGTACATTTACCAAAGATGGTATATCTCTAAATTATCACAACATTAACTACGGGGCGTATGAAAACCCCCATGATATTAACCAAGGCTCCTCTCAAGTTAGGATATCCGCCAAAGTTTGGGCGGGCTTACTAGGCGATCAACTATTTGGATCACATGTACTCCCAGCACGGCTATATGCGGAATCTTATTTACTGTTTCTTCAAAATAAATTGCCTGAATATTTGGACGAACAAAAGCTTTATTCATCGATAAGAAGACTAATTGTTCGGCATGTTCTGCAGTGAAAGAAGCCCTTAATAAATCAGTTATTATATTACCACTACAGCTAAACACTCTTTCAGATGGCACACTAGTAGCTGGAATGCAAATATATTTCTTACATACCGATGCTAATCTTTTTAAATGATTTTCATTACCCTTCCACCATTCTAAGGGGTTAATCGAATTGTCTTCTGTTTTCATGGCTTCATACTTCCGTATTTCACTCTCGATGTTTGACATCGCATTATTTTCCTTTGCTGCGTTTTTTAATTAATAGAGAAAGTCCTTTAGTTTTCGTGTCTTGTTCTGTAGCCGTTTCGCTAGGTGTAGCAGTATCGGAGATGTCACTTTTTAAATAATTAATTACGTTTGTACATATCATCAGAAAAATAATCTTTTTTAAAGTGTGGATCAAGATAGGTACATGTGTTCAAAAGTAAATTTGTTTTAGGATTCCCGCCTTGCAAGGAATACCTATTATTAAAATTATGGATAATTTGAATAATAGGTATTCCTTGCATTCCTTCCATGTTCAGTTTATTCTTTAAATTTAGTTGTACTAGTACTGGGAATCGAATATTTGTCGATGTATCGATATTTTGCCCAGGCCTAGTATCTATCTATCTCTTCATCTTAACGATCTATTGATACACTTACTACATATTTGTCGTTCAAATTATTCTAAAATTGAAGTACATAAATGCCACCACATGCCTAAAGAAGATAAAGTTGCACATATATGCCTACATGTTCATCTATACTTTAAGGTAAATAGTGTAGATGGCATATGTTTACGTATATATGTGCGACGAAGAATAAAAAGTGATTGTTTGACTGTACTTATAAGTAGAAAGAAAACGGGAATGCGAGAAAACATTCATAAGCTCATCAAAGGTACGACATAATAAATAATTAATCATCCTTTTAATAGGAAAACATCATGCGACGTGGATATCATGTCCCGAAGTGAATAACTCAGTAGGGAGGCGTTGTGGTTTTTGACTCAACGCGCACGCGGCTTCTGTCAACACGGCCTTATTTAAGATACTTCAAAGGCCACGTCCCGACGTGTACACGACACGTGTTCTCCTATATTAACTTTTCTATGAAGCGATCTCTTTATTTTACCAATGACGTGGTCCACTTCAGAGGCTCATGTGAAATATATTCTTGCAAGTATATCCTTGAGGATTTTCCAAGGTTATCCATAAAGATAAACATTGGCATTAATTATTAATTTTTCCCTTTAAAGATGATTCAGAATGGAAGCAATTTATCTCCACAATTGGCAAACTCTTTAATATTTTATTTATAAAGCTGAGGGACAAGGACGAATGAATATACTTCCCTTATCTGCTCCATCTTCCGTCGAGGTTATTATGTAAATTTTCCAAAATAAAGAAGCTTATTCAAATATTATTCGACGACGTCAAAGCAACTTAAAGATGTAAATAAAAACATTTAATATTGTCTCTGACGGGATAACCGCGGCTTCGTTAGAAGTTAATTTAATTTCTCCTCTCTCTAGATTCTGTGCGAGTCCCGGTTGTCTCGTTTTTCTTCTCCTTTCTCCTGCTTTTCATCAACGGAGGGAAGCGGTCTCTATACAGGATTACACGCTCAGATTATAAGGATTTATTTGCGTTATCGCGATGTCGCGCCCGGAACTGGAATATTAAAAAGGAAGGTTTATTCGGCGGACGATAACTCTTTTTTCTTTTAAGGGTAGTTTCCGAAAACGGAAAGATTTACGACGTATAAAATTAATAAAGTGTGACAGTAGGTATCAAACATATAAACAAGTCATTAATAAATAAATGCGCTTTTCTGCTTTAACTGTATTTTTTAATATGAGGAAATTTTCTGTGTTAAAAATGTTTACCTCGTGACGGATTTGAACCAGGCACCTCCCGCTTGCCGGGCGGACGACCCTACCAATTGAGCTAACGAGGCACTGGTTCTAACACAATTTGAAATGTCTCAAATACAGATCTAGGATGCCGGCAGGATGGCAAATATGCAATAGTGCAATTTTTCTTTACAGTATGAAATTATTAAATAAATAAAAGATGATTTCATACTGTAAAGAAAAATTGCACTATTGCATATAAACAAGGTTTGATTTTCTTACACTATAACAATAGTAACAACTTACTGCACAATCACCGGATTATGACTTCTCTGGACTTTCATCCTTGGGGATACATCAAAAACTATGTGCACCAAAGTAATTTTTAAACGCAGGAAGAATTACGTCAACTGGTTTTAGAAGCATTTCAAACCATTAGGTGAACCAGATAGAGGGTTCCACAGTTAGACGATGTTATCTATGCTTAGAAAATAATGGTGATTTCCTTGAAGAAGAACGCCTCTCTCAGATAAATGTTTTTCGAGCATTCGGTCTCGAACTAGGGAGATTTTTCTTAAATAATTTTAAATGGTACATAACAAAGTTGAAAATATGTTTAAACCGATACAATCACCTATTCAAAATGACTTTAAATTTAAAAATAAAAATAATAGCATGGGAGTTGATGGTTTTTGAGAACAAAACATCGTAACTGAAAATCTGTAAACGCTATCTTATTCAGCTTACAAAGTGACAATGAATTTATATCTTTTGTATCTCTTAAATTATTTTTCAAAAAAAAAGGAATTCGGTTTCTTTTGCAAGAACCATGTAAGCAATATTTAAACTGTGCAACTTTTTGCTAAACTAACCAACGTTTTATCTTGGACACTCACAGAAATATACATTCTCAAATACGCGCATTTAGTGAAAACGTCATCCCCGCCATTTTGTTAAGGTGGTCAGTGTTCTGGATGACAACATTATTCACTTAGCATTGTAAATTCCTATCCCGAAATTTCATTCCTTTATATTTTTATTCTATGAACAATTTTATATTAACAACCTAAGCCATCTACTATACTGCAGGTGTAAGTATAATTATAAGTAGCCGTTGAAAGTTTTAAATGCAGTGGTTCCCTGTAAATGAAGTAAAACAACGCGATTTATAGGTTAGAAGTGACAGTCAGCATGCCTATATATTGTTGGGCCCCGGCTTGCAGTCACAATAACATGGCAAATAAGTGTTCTTTCTTTAGATTTCCTAAAATTAAATCAAAGAAAGCTTAATGGGTCTTGCTGTCTCCATTTTCTGTAATGTAAAGCCAAAATAAACTGATCATCACCACGTGTGTGCAATGAGGTTATAGGTTATGTCTTCTTTATTCTCACGATTACATGGCAACAATAGAAATACAGCAAACAAGTATATAGTGCAACACAAGTAAAAATAACGTAAATACATAATACACACCTCCAAAAACACTAAATATGTACCAATGAAGCAAAATATTTAACAAGGATCGTCCTAATATATAAACTCTATGCAAAAAAAAGTTGTTGTCATCCAGCTACTGACCTACCACACACCAGTGACGCGGTCTAAATGCGCGTATTGAAAACAAAAAGTTGTTTTGGGACATTATTCTTGCACGAGATATAAAATACTATCCAGGCGAGAATATATAGTTATTCCGAATAAAATCCTTTTCCCCAATCAAGAACATTTTTGTCTCAGAACTAATTCTTTTTCATAATCAATGAAAATTTGAATCTATACATAAAAAAAGTCTTGATATAAAACTGTCTTCGTATAAATATATGGTATTCTTTGGTATGAAATATAAATGAGTACACATTTTGAGAATCTCAACACTCCTTCAGAGTATAAACATGTTCAAAGGAGGATTTTTTTTAGTTTATAAATGTATAATTGAGGGAACGACAGGTATTAAAGTTACAAAATAGGTTTTGTTAACAAAATATAGTTGAACTAACCATAACTACAATTATTCTAAAAATAAAATTATTTCCTACCAATTGTTGTTCTTCTAACATGGAATGCTGGTAACAAGACGTGACATATCTTTTTCGTAACGTACTTCCGTCAGGTATATTATGTTTGCAATATTTTTGTAGTAACGATTTCATTCAGAAATATTATTTAATTTTGCTAATGGTATATGTTAGATGAAATTAATGCCTCAGATTAGATTAAATATTAAATTCTTCTTGTTCTAATTGTCGTGAATTTGATGTTACACATTGACGTGCTGCAAACACGCGGATCGCGTGTTTGCAGCGCAAGTTTTTCACGTTTTCCAATATGTGAAGGAGTTTTAGCATGCTGATAAATCAGGTATTTTTTCTAAGAGGACACCTACAATAACAATTGCCGTTTTATATCAAGAATATTATGACGCTAATTAACTTTAATCCGTGTAATACGTGGACATATAGACTTTGATATGCAAAAAATAAAATATATGCACTTTCCATCGATGCATTTTTGACAAAACATCGTAAGCGACACAAAAGCAGAAAAGGTTTTTTGGACTCATACGATAATAAAATATTCTTATTTAAAATTTTTGTTTTACAACTATTCTTGTTCAGAAACATGTTGTAGTAATTTTAATGAGTTTCGATTCAAAATGAAGCAGTTATTAAAAAATATCGATTCTTGTAAAATTTGCTCTTTGTCACTTACGACGTTCTGTCAAAAACCCATCCATGTAATCCGTGGTCTAGTGATCAGTCCGACTTCAGTACGTTTAAAACCTCAGTTCGGAGCTATTTCACTGATAAAATAAAATACAATTTTAGTTGTTGCTTCGGTTTTTAGCATGTCTGATTTCTCTTTTATCATATTGATTGGTGTTGTTTTCGGAATTATTTATTATTGATATTGACAAAGTCCATATCTATTTGGCCACAATATTCCGTGCCGTATAACGTAAATAACCCTGTATATTTTAAAAATATACAATACATATTTTAATATGTGAATTTGAATTGTGATTTGAAATATTTGGTGCTGCTACGGTCATCTCGGCCACTACAAAAAAAATATAGTCTTATTATAATTATTTTTTATTTTTACACACTTTTTAAAATTACTTTCATATTATACCGGATGTTCTAAAAGCCCAAAAATTATCAAAGTTGCGTTTTTTTAAATGGATGTATATTATTGCATTTCTGGATTGTTTGATCAAAATGAGTATCTGTTTTAATAAGATTTATAATACTTCAACCTTAAGGTTTTTTAAATAATTTGAATTTTCTGAAAATCTAATCTAAATATCAAGTTTAACCTAAAAAGTATTTAAGTTATATAAAGTGAACAAACAAGTGTAAGGGTAAACCATGAGAATGAGTAAAAGTTGTGCTGCAATAGTAAGTTCTTCGAATAGAAGTTGAAGAAGATTGGATTTAATATTTATATTGCAAAAAGTGAACTATGATGCACGCGTGGGAGTATAAGAAGAATTATTTAAACGTATCTCTTGTTTGTAAATAATAAATACACATTATATCCTAAATAACAATTTTTTTACAAGCTTTATACGAAAGAGTAACACCTCTTCAGGACATTCAAGTGGGGGTGAGTCTTGCTTATTAGTGACAAGAGCATCTACGATTTTATTACAACTATATGCTATAGCATTCAGTAGATTGAATAATTTCCAGTAGAATCTTATTATACGCATGCTTTTACACAAATTTTACTATCTTATAGCTTGTATCTTTAAAATAATGCTTTTCATTGTATTGTTACCAGTTTCAATTTGGATATAGTCGTAAATGTCAAGACATCTGCTTGGTAATTTAAGAAAAACGACCACTTATCTCCTTGTTCCTATATATAGGATAACGATATGCCTTTCTTCTCGTATTTTATTTTTTTTTGAGATAACCAACGAATAGCTGGCAGTTTCCTGTGAAAAAATTAACCATCAACGACGTCAAAAACAATAAAAATTTGCCGAACGCTATCTGTACGCTGCTGCGCGCAGCACCAATATGCACACTTTATAATTACAGTGTAGCGAGATATGAAATATACTACGGCCATTCGTAATCTATGGTGCAATTAACAATGCGCGTATAATATGGAATTCCTGTGTTGCAATTGTTGTGGTTGTTGCGATGGTTACCGTCAAAGGAGGCTATAGAAGACGAAGAAGACCATTTAATAGCGTGTGTATAAAGTAAATCAAACGTATGCATATAATAAGGATATAAATCGGTGTACGCGCTAGGCTGGTTGGTGGCTGGACTGGCGCGCTGTCTTGCCATCACGTCTGAGGCCGCCTTGGCAGGTGCTGTACGCGGTTACTGGTCGTAGGCGGACAGAAACCGTAGTCTGTACATGCCCACAGGCAACGCTCTGCGTCAGGCGCACTATGCTTCTACGATGAAACGTTTGGAAAAAACAAATGTTCTGCAATCTATCCGCTAGTCATTTACGTGTGTATGTTATGTGTGATTATACTAGAGATGTAGAAAAATTACCATACATTATTATGTGATTTTCCTCCGTCCTTCCCTTCATCGCGTTCGGTGATCGTTTGGTAGTTTCCTTTCCCCCTGCTGCTTTCAAATTACCACATTTACATCTACCGTATACGCTCGAATACATACAACATTGATACATGCGAAACACTTTTAGCCGATTGTTTCAGATTTCCGTTTCGAGCGAGCATTTCTTTCGGACGTCGCCTTAGGTAAGCGCGATATTAACAAACGGTTTATACTAAATTACGTAACTGTTAGATGATCGGTCGTCTTAATAACCGGTAAACCGGTGAATGGATCTAACGCTTTAGATCAGAGGCCAAATTCCGCCGGGGCGTGGATTTTTCGAACGCTTTCTGTTAGGCTATACGTCGGCTCATTTGCTTAATAACGCATTGCGCCGGAGAATTTAGAAATTCGATCACCTTCCCGTTCGTACGGTGTAGGTATGAAATTATCATTACACCAGTTAGGTACATTGTGATTTAGTAATGTGCACAGGTCGGAACATTAAAATCAAAAGTTTCAATTATTGTAAATTATGGCTGAAAATATCAGAGCTATCAACTAAAGTATGTAACGGGGATCTTATTGTTAAATACAGAGCGTTTATTTGAATTTTACATTTAAAGTAGGTAATGTTCAATTGTTTTGCCATCCGTCTCACAATCAGTGTTACAGGAGGAAAAACAGAAGACTTGTATTAATGTTTGCTCTGATACAATACATAAAATCATGCCACAAAAGTTTAAAAAATAAGTTTGACAATTTCACATTTATAGTCGATATAAGCAGAAATCAAAAATCTGTCTTATGACTTATGACTTACGGTGATAAGCTTTGGAAATGATCTACTCCTATTTTTTTTTTGTTGCATTATTTGTCAGATTTAGCAACTATATCAAATTTAAACCTACTTTGTATCTTTTTTTAATAAACGAAATCCCTATAATATATAAGGTGTCTGTAAAAGGTCTTTACACACGCCTACCACATATTCCTTAGACCAAAATAAGCCGATTTAAGTAAACTTATCTTAGTCCAAAGTCGCTTACTTTGGGCGCTATGCGGCCTTAAAGTTAAAATTTTGAAATCGTTTTTTTATTATAAATTCAAAACGGCTTATGCTATTTTAATAAGATTTGGCATGGTCAGTTAGTATTATTGGACGAATGTTTTGAGAAAATTTCAAGAAAATACTAATACCGGAAGCGAATGAAACACGCATGACCATTATGAAAATTAACATAATTTCTTTTGCTGTCTATAGTAGAGAAACGAAATAATTTTTATTCGATAGAGTATTCAAAAGCGATCAAATTATGTCTCTCGTAAAATTTTCTTATTTTTATTCGTTTTCGAGAAAAACGAAAAAAAGTGCTTATGGTCATGCGTCCGAAAAACGCTTAAAGTAATTCAGTTGCCTATGATTTCTATCATCAACAAATGAATTTCGCATGCCTAAATAATAATAGTGTCAAATCTAAAATATCTTAGAGCTTAACTTTTCGTGATTTATTATGGCCTTACAATACACCAATGCAGAATATACCGATATGCTATTGGTATTTGGATTTTGTGAAGGAAATACTGGAGAGTATGTTAGGGTGTATTCTGAAAGGTTTGCAAATCGTCGAATACCAAGTCACCCAACGTTTGCTGCCGTTGAGCGCCGTCTTCGGGAGACCGGTCGCTTTGCTCCTGCAACCGCTGATTATGGAAGGCAGCGTTTTGTAAGGGTTCCTGAAGTTGAAGAAGCAATTTTAGAACGTGTTGAAGAAGATCCAGAAATAAATACTAGACAAATAGGTAGGGAAGTAGGAGTATGTAAAGATGTCGTTCACGCAGTAATTAGAGAACAGTTGCTATATCCATATCATAAAATAGCAGTTCAAGATCTTTTAGAACATGATCCCGAAATGCGCCTGGATTTTTGCCGCTTTGTTAATGGGCAAAGAGAAGCAGATTTAAACTTTGGCAACACTATTTTGTTTACGGATGAAGCTTGTTTCACAAGAAGAGGGCTAACTAATTTCAATAACGAATACGTTTATGCAGTTGAAAACCCGCATGCCATAAAGATAAATCATTTTCAACACGAATTTAAACTTAATGTGTGGATTGGAATAATTGGCAATTTTATTGTTGGTCCTGTTATTCTTCCACAAAGATTAACGGGAGACATCTACTTGCAATTTTTACAAAATACATTGCCAGATTTGTTAGACGATTTACCTCTACAACTTCGGAGAGATATGTGGTACATGCACGATGGAGCTCCACCACATTTTTCACTAGATGTTCGAAACTACCTAAATCAAGTATACCCAAACAAATGGATAGGTAGAGGTACTGACGCTCCTGTAAATTGGCCTCCACATTCTCCAGACTTAACTCCCGCTGATTTTTTTGTATGGGGAGATCTTAAGTCCGTGGTTTAAAAGACACCTGTGGCTAATGAAGCACAACTATGGCAACGTATTCAACATGCCATAAGTGACCTTAGAGGTGATGGAGAAATTTTGCAAAGAGTACAGTTTAATTTCCTTCGTCGTATAAATCTTTGTATGCGTGTAAATGGTGAACACTTTCAACAGTTTTTGTGACATATTTATTATTTGTGTTCATGTTTCAGTTATTTAATTTTGTTAATAATTTTTGTGTAAAATAACCTGATGCGAATTATTAAAATACAAATTTCGCAAAAACCATTAGAGTAATCAATTCTTAGAAAGAGTGCCGTTTTAGTAGTAAATAAGTTACCCAGAATCTTCGAAACCGTGAACTTTTACTAAGCCTATTCGTTTACCTGTAGTCTTTATTTGAGCAGTAGATTTAGTCATGCGAAATTCATTTGTTTATGATAGAAATCATAGGCGACTGGATTACTTTTTGCTTTTTTCGACCGTACGACCATAAGCACTTTTTTTCGTTTTTCTCGAAAACGAATAAAAATAAGAAAATTTTACAAGAGACATAATTTGACCGCTTTTAAATACTCTATCGAATAAAAATTATTTCGTGTCTCTACTATAGACAGCAAAAAAAATTATGTTAATTTTCATAATAGTCATGCGTGTTTCATTCACTTCCGGTATTAGTATTTTCTTGAAATTTTCTCAAAACATTCGTCCAATAATACTAACAGACCATGCCAAATCTTATTAAAATCGCATAAGCCGTGTGAATTTATAATAAAAAAACGATTTCAAAATTTTAACTTTAAGGCCGCATAGCGCCCAAAGTAACCGACTTTGGACTAAGATAAGTTTACTTAAATCGGCTTATTTTGGTCTAAGGAATATGTGGTAGCCGTGTGTAAAGACCTTTTACAGACAGCCTGTATAATGACCCCCAAATTTAAAACAGCCTATATATACATCATGATGTTTGGTAGGTCTCTCAAGAGTAGCGTAAATTTAATAATTGAATTTGTTACAAATTTTTTACAACTAAAGTCTGCAATTTTTTTTATGTTGATGATGTCTTAACTTAATTCTTGGACCTCTGCTATCTATCTTGTTTGTGAACGATCTGCATCATTCCTTTGCGGATGGTTATCTAATTCAATTTGCTAATGATACTACTGCGGTCATCTCGGGTCGCACGGAGGCAAAGTTGGCACAGGTTGGCAATCAGTATGCTGAAGCAATGAAGGCGTGGTGTTGCAATATATATATATATATATGGCTTTACATTCCTTAGGAAATCTTAGCCGCTCCTAAGAGCTCTTCTAACATAGGTTCAGGTGATGGTGGTCCGTCATTCCACTGCCCCTTCTACTTGCAGTTTCATAGGTTCTTGTTTCTTCTTGCTTCCTCGCAAATTTTTCTCCACTGTCTCCTATTCTTCATTTCTATTTTCCATCCCGTAATTCCCATTCTTCTAATATCATGTATAACTTGGTCCTCCCACCGTGTTTTTGGTCTGCCCCTAGGTCTATTAGCGCATGGTTTCCATTTAGTAATTTTCCTTAATAACGATTCTTCTCTTTCCCTATTTATATGCCCATACCATCTCATTCTTTGCGACTTTATGGTATACCTTGAATAAGTAATTGATATTGTTAATAGAAAGGTTCAAAAGCGACATGAACGGTAACGCTCAGCATTGTTCATTTGTCTCATGATTTTTTAGTAACAACAAGGAAATGCGATATGTGGGCAATGAAATAAGAATTAAATAAGGAAAATATTAAAAATAACAGGTTGAACAAATAGGCAGAATAATTAGCAATACCTTCGAAAACGAAAGAAATAAGAAAACGTAAACCATTTACAGTAATAGACACATTTCTAGTCATATAAATATTTTCAACTAGTTAGGAGAAATATCTTATTTACATATAGATACATACATGCATATAGAAATAATGCATACACTGAACCAGCACGTAACGCCGCGAACGAGATAATTGTTAGTTATTTTGTAATTGCGGACACAATGAGGAAAGAGCGGATCGACGCTGGCTCGATGGTTTGAGTGAGTATTGTCGCGTGTGCCGTGTTTGTTCTGCTAACGAGTAAAGGGCACTCCAGAGGACGGCAAGCCTCTTCGGCTTAGTCCGTTCGATCCATGCACTACCCGCTAACATAGGCCACTCGCCACTCCGTCCGTCCTACTTCACCCGCTCATTGTTTCGTAACGGGCGCTCTTCACCCGACTATAATGCTCGCACAATGAGTGTACGAGACCCAGGCGAGATAAGCAAACAAAGCACTCGGTCTGATAGCTACATTATATGTTAGGTGTACGTGTAGACGACGCAGAGCTGACGCACGGTACACACTTGATATATGTAAAGTCAAATTGTTTCGCAAACTGAGAATTATTTCGTTAATGATCCCATATTATCATAAATCTTGTTCATATTGATTATGCTTTCCTTCTTTCCCATCAATACATCTACATATACCAGAACGACAATGCATTTTTCGCTTACCCAGAACTCGTTTCAGTAGGAATACATTTCGTCACCGAAGCTTGAGCAATGTTTGACGTCAGTAACAGGAAACCAGGCTGCTATCGGTTATTGCCTGGCAACGAAGTATTATATCATCTACCCAGTTTCCAGCTTTCATTTATTGTATACGTGACGGGATCTATAACTAACTCAAAATGAGAAGTATATATGGCGTCATTGTAATATCAACGTAGAGTGGGCAGTGCCCATCTCGTCTCATATTAAGCCGCCGTTGGGGGTAAATATCCCTTATCAGATAATCCTACTATCCAACTCGTCTCAGGTACAAATATAGGACTTATATATTTGGATGGAAGTGAAGTCGGTGATTGTTTTGTTTTTGACCTTTCCGAAACAATGCTTGCAGACGAAAGAGTTAGAGAATTTGCAAATTATCTAGTAGATACTTATGTGTCACACGAATCACTGTTTCCGCCGCGTGTATGGGCTGAAGCTTCCGCAGCATTAAATAAAACAACGAATGCTTGCGAATCTTACCACTCTCATCTAAATAATTCATTTTATTTTACACATCCATCGATATTTCTTTTTATTAAAACTCTAACAGATATACAGACAGAAACATACATCAAATTTAATAGTATTCACTTCCCTTATAGATTTCAAAACACCAAATCAAAAAAGAAGCATGAATTATTAGTTAAGAAAATTGAAGATTACAAAAGCAAAAGAATTTCACGCTTGGATTTTATTAAAATAATGTCACATTTTTATGGAAACATGTAATTAAAATGTATATGCATACTATGCACACTAACGTGTGTACATATATGTATGTATAAATGCACCTAATATGTAAATAACTAGCGTATATGTAACTGAATTGTATATATTAATAAAGTTCTTGACAAAATATTGGTTTTATTGTATACGGCTTATACCACCATATGAGACGAGATGGACACTGCCCTGAGGGTACATAAAATAGAATGAGACGAGTTGGGTACTGCGATTAGTAATGTAGCCTAACATTGAGACGAGTTTGACATCGCCGCGTAGAGTACAGGAACTAAAGGCATTAGTGGTAGGGGTGAATTCGATAGAAATTACAATAAATACTGCTGTCAAAGTGACACGAATCTGCCTCATCGGTTTTTCATTTCGTGTTTTTTCGGAACTTTTGGGACGGAGGGCAGATACCCTGAGAGGCCCCTGTTATGGTTATTGGTCACTGATGATCTGCTGAGGAAACTGCACGAAGAAGGATACAATATCCTATGCAGAATGCAGATGACCTGGACATTGAAATTAGGCTAAGATAAAATCTTATCAAATGATATGCAGAAGATCCTCAACATTGTTAGCGAGTGATACCTAGAACTGGAGCTTCCAGTAAACGCTAAAATGCTAATAAAGCTGCAGTTATACTATTTACAAACGGAAAGAACTACTTTTAGATAAAGTAAAGAAAGCTGACCAACTAGAATACTATAACGAAGTTTTAGTCGACGATAGAATGAATTACAACAAACAATTCGACAGAATTATCCGTAGAGCACCAATGACATATTGGTCTTGCCAATAGATCTTTGAAATAACCTGGGTTCACCAGCCAAAAATTATATATTGGCTATATCAGGCTATTATACAAAGAATGTTCTTCCGTTCCCTGGGAATTACAGGGGCAATGCGTACCTGCCCAGCAGCAGCTATGAAGGTGATACTGAACATCACACCCCTTCATTTGAAGTTAAGACAGTGACAGTTCTCAGTACTTACTGTCTAAAGTTAACACACAACTTTAGGCAACTATTTAAAGTACTGCTTCCAAGTTGAGAAGCATGGGGTCTGGAGCAACCAAAATTTGAAGGAGAATTCCTGGTTTGGTCATTAACCGGATCCGAGATGGAACAATGCAGAAATATTCGCCGGGGATATGCCAAGGGAAACCTTAAGAAAAGGGTAAAAGGAGCTAATATGTGTATACCCACTGATAATTAGCCCATGATGAGCGCTCTAAAAGTAAACAGCTTTGAGTTTAGGGTGGTATGGAAGTGCTTAAATAATGTTGTGGCTATGACAAACAAAGTATTGTGCTATGAAATTAGATAACCATGGTGATAAAATTAAGTTGTGATGTTCAATCCAATTATTATTTATTTTAAATATATATTTTTTGCTATATATTATACTCCGTATATAAATTAGAAATGATCTCCGATAATGGGAGCACAAGAAAGCGATATCCCAACCTTGGCTAAAGACTAACAGCAACCTATTCAAAGTCAACAAATCGAAACTAAGGGTACTTATAGGTCTGCTTACCGAATATTACTCTCTGAGATACCAACTCAAAGAGATAGGAAACATGTGTCGGTTTTGCAAATACTATTTATAATTTGGCAATTTGTTATTGAACAAAGTGATTTCCTTCAATAAGCGTCTAAAAAGTTCTGTTTTTTTTTCTTAGTTCAAAAGTCATGTTGCAATAATTACAAATAGATGAAAGTTACTGTTTAGATTAACTTATCTCTAAATCCTTATATCACAATAAATAAATCACATCAGCACATTCTTTCTTTTTAACAACAAATAGCTTAATTCGGAAGAATGTAAATCCCTTGATCACACAGGACGAATGTTTATGATTTGGATAATGAAAGAAATATACTGCTCGAAGCCGTATTATGACACGAACGATCTACCGTGAATGATGGTGAACGCTTCGTTCTCGACACTAAGGTAAATCAGACCATTCGTATGTTGACTACTGAGCATCTGCGATACTGAGATAAGCGATTATTTTTCCACACAAAAATAGTGCCCCCCAGATTTTGTCATGAATTCTCTCTGAAATGCGTGAACTATTTATATTCTTTCAACATTCATTTTGCTAAAAGAATATTTCATGCGTTTGTATCTCATCTTAACCTCATCTATACCGAGCAAAATAATTTGGTGCAGAAGTGACATGTGCATAAGAAACCTACATTAGAAACGTTTGGTGTTTCTTGTTTGCGCGATCCTCGTGGAAAACGACGCACACGTTTTGCACGCGAACGAATACCGCGTCTGTTGCCGCATGCAGTCACGCGAATAACACTTTAAATTATTTCATTACAGGCCGAAGAACCAATAGGCATTACGTTTGGTCAAATTAAACGCGCCTATACGACGTAGTCAATTAGGGAAACGAACGCTGCTAGGCGGAACTTCGAGGGAAAAATGTATGTTACGTTTAAACGAACTGGTTTTTATGCAGACCGAACGGCACACAATACAAACTACGGTATTTTTAATGAATTTCGAAACGCTTATTAGGGAATACGGTAATTGAGAGTTCGTTTTTAGCTTTTGAAGATGTATCTACTAATTGGTTCTTTTCTTTTCCGACAACGCTCTCGTTAAGATAAAAAAACTAATAAGGAGTAACAGGGAGTTCCACTTACAAGAATAATTTGCTTTTAATCCCCTTTAGGTATAAGATTTCAATATTTTTGTATCAAAAGACGAATTCCAATTATATCCACAAAGTTTCAATAACTCACGCCCCACTCATAGGCATGCATGGGTGTATCAAAACATACTAGGGCATCATCTAAATTAGCGTGTATCGAGTTACATGTTAGCGGGAGCGTGTCGCTTTTTAATAAAAACATAAACAATATCTTGGCCGTGCATGACGTTGATGCTTTTTTACGGATTATTGTGGTGGCTCTAATGAAAGCCACGTGACCACCCGAAAAGGTATTGTGCGAACTCCCGCACTTATAGATATGAAACTGCTTCCGATTTCACTGGGGCGTGCTATAAGAGCATATCCAATGTATAAGTGATGGACAGATACTTCATAGAATAGAATGAACGGGTAGAGTTTGCTTAACTTTCTGTTTATTTAACTTTACTTAATTGAACTGCAAACATATAAAGTAAGAAGTGTAAACTTACTCGTGGACTTCCGCGGTCGTTTTTCATGGTATATACTTTTTGGTTTCCGGGTTGAAACCGCGAATGACTTACTCACACCACTGGCGGTTCGTGACGTTTTGTTCAAGGGAGGCTACTGTAGCCTAAGTAACCCTTCTCAGTCAATAGATTATATTTTTATAGTCATTATTGTAGCATTGTAAGTATAGAAAAAAAAATAGATTAAAATAAAATATAAATTATTGTCTAGCAAGAACCACGTAGAGGAGAGTGAAATCTTGTCTGGATAGGAAACTGG
This sequence comes from Cetonia aurata, assembly GCA_949128085.1. Taxonomy (NCBI): domain Eukaryota; kingdom Metazoa; phylum Arthropoda; class Insecta; order Coleoptera; family Scarabaeidae; genus Cetonia; species Cetonia aurata. The sequence continues at coordinate 59,974,885 of OX421883.1, read as the reverse complement.
ATGAGGTGATAGGTAAAAAGGCAATAAAAACGTAAAAATAAACTCTTGATAAACGTAATAATAAACCAAAAATAAACTCTAAAAACAATAACAATTAAATTAGATAAGAAGATTGTAGATTCTTTGTTTATATTACACGGAGAAAAATTTATTGTTAAGGTGGCACCAATTGACGCACATTGAACAACAATTTGTGGGTAAATATATGACAACAACAACCATTATTCAATACAACTTAAAACTTGTTGTCGAAAAACTTTGTTAGAACTGCCACAAAATTTAGAAGGATATATTCCCAAAACATGTTACAACCAACCAGTTGCTTGTTGTTTAACGAATCACAAAAATATGGTGTTTTCAACAAAATTGTGTGAAATACAGTATTAAAAATTGTTTATCACTACCAAAGCAATTTGAAACTTCAACAGCAAATTGTGGATATTTAACAAACAATTGATTTTCCGTCATCATTTTCTACGTTTATATTGTCACTTGATTTTGATTTTTGTAATCGCAATTTCTGTTCAAAGCGAACAATATTTTAGTAGATTCACACACAAATTCGGTGCTGTCTTAAATGTAAGCTGTGGAGGGTTTAAATAACATATCAGTATAGGATAACACATTTTTTTATTAATAATTAAAAAAATAATAAACAAGATAAATTGTAAAACTGGGAAACACTAAAAATGAAGATTAAATTTTCAAATGTATCTAAGTCTTATTTTACAAATATCTCAAGGCAACGTATATTCTAGATCGTTTTGCAACTTTTAAACAGGGGAAAACACTAGGTAATTTATCGAAAGGTTTAATGTACTCATCATTAGCAATCTGTACTTCGTACGCATAATATTCCATTCAGCTAGCTTCAGCAGCAGTAACAAAATTATCCATATCTAAGAGTCAGTAGACGTCAGAAGTGAGCCAGTTTTCTTCAATTTTAATACACTGTCGTTCTTTTACACAAAACTAATAAGCTAACACAACGTCACAACCGAAAATAAATGGCGTCGTCTACCCCGAGTCTGCTTCTTCAAGGCTATGTAAGACCAATGAAACACGCGGTTAGAATCACGTGATACTACTGTCCATGCCTGGACTTCCCGCATCACAAGTTGTAATATCGACAACGTAGGCGCCCTGTTGCCTCAACTACAATTGTGTGTAATGTAAATATTTCTTGACTGTACTGGTTTGAAAAATTGTGTTTACATCTACTTCACTTCATCGCACACGTTGTTCTGTATTTTAGATCTGAAATAACTACAACTATAATGTTATGGCCAAAGCGATTATTTGTACCGTAAAATATTTTATCACCAACAAAAGTGTTGTTGGTGGAACAAAACAAAAGTTTTGGAATATACTTACAAAACTTTACTGCAATACCAATTTATTTTTGAACCGATTGCAACGTAAGGACAATACTTTTTTTGTTGGATTTGCAATGTCATTTTTCTCCGTGTACAAGCTTTACTCAAAGCTAAATTTAACGCATGACAATGTACAAAAAGAGCTTGAGGTGCAATTGTATTTTTTTTTTACTTTGTAAACCATTTAAATGCCCTGCCATAACAGATGCACCATCATGTGTTTGAGCGACTAATTTTTTTTTTAATCACATTTTTCGCTGTTATTTGATAAATCTTCAGCTGTTCCACCGGATGATACGTCAAAAAACTCCAAAAATCTTTCAATAATTTCATCGCTCTTGACATAACGTAATATGATTGATAATTGAGACTTACAGTAAATATCTGTGGTTTCATCTACTTGCCAAGAAAAAAACCGAGCTTCTTTAATTTTTGTATCTATTTCTTGTTTTAATACAAAAGAAATATAATCTATTAAATCATTTTGTATAGATTTAGATGTACCCGAAAAAATATCACTACTAACAAATTTATTAAAACTAGGTTCATATTTACTAAAGAGTTCGAGTAATTCTTTATAATTTCCACGATTAAAAGAATCTGAAATCTCATGGGGTCCCCGAAAAGCTAAATCTTGTGATGCTAAAAATACTGTTACGTCTATTAATTTTCTTAAATTTTTGCGGTTTTCACTAACTTCATTATTATTAGGCAATAATTGCATCTTTGCGCGCGCTGTCTACAGCAGTAGCAATATTTTGTTTTCCAAATAATTTAAATTTACACAACGATAAAATGTGTTCTTTAGACTTAGAATGCCGTTCAATAGCGCGCGGTTGATTTTTTAAATCTGTATAACCTAATTTCGACCACGTTTCGGTTTGTTTACAAAAAACTAGACATGGCCAACATAATAATCTTTCCCGTTCAATTGAACCAGTTAATCAACTACATTTGGTGTACCATAATGAACTAAAACCACGATTTTGCCGGTTGCCGTCGTTAGATACTACAGATAAATTAGGCAGTGGTTTCTCAATTTTGTTGTACGATGTGTAATTTCGTCTCTATGTTTAAACAACTAAAAGAATTTCTTACCAACCAGTGGACAATATCTTGACAAATTCTAATTTCGTTCATTTTATCCATTTTGTATGCGTAACCTAACAAAACTCACCCAACGCTTGTTAAGTTATTAGTACTGGGAGCTGGGAGTCGCATGGGCAGTTGCGTAGCAACGTTTTACGACCGATAACGCAACATGCCGATCGGGTAGGATCTCACCGCGGCGGCAAGCCTCCAACCATACGTATTCGCCGTATAAAGTGCCCGTGCACTTACGGAGCCACATTGCTTTCAGCCATCGGTGCGGAGCCAAATCTGTGGCTAGTCTCCTCGCTTGCTATGCGTACAGTAAAATTTCGCGCATTATTAGAAATTTGTTTGCATTTTTAAATTAAGTAATGAAAAATATACGATTGATTATATATTTTTTTTGCAAAATTGCTTTATTTTAGTATATAACCGATGCTTAAACATTATTTTAATACATAATAAACGAAACTTACTTTATTAAAAATAATAGGGGAGGCTTAGCCTCCGTAGCCTTCCCTGATTAGCCGCCACTGACTCACACTCTATTGTCGCACTGTGCTGAGGTTATCTGTATGTAGGTATAAATTGGATGAAGTTCTATCCATTTTATTTGAATGCATTTCTAATATGTTAATTGCTCTAAGCGAAAACGATTTAAAATACAATCCTTAGATTAAAAGAACTGTCTAATTTCTGATCCATATCTAATTCACAATTTATTACACGTGCTTCATTTTCTAACGATACACACATATGCTGTAATCCAGATATCTTAATCTTGTTTTGTTATAAATTATAATCGCAACAATATATAATAAATATACTGATCTAAAATATAAATCAATTTACAAAGCAGTAATAGTGAATTATGCTAGAAAATCCTTGCAAACGTAAAGAAGCCGCAGGTCATATACTCTCGAAGTCTTTTCGTCTAACTGATACTACATTAGTGCCTGTTGGTTTGTACACAATTCCTTCTTTAAATTATCATTATTACTACTACTGGCGTATAATTAAGACCTCTTCCAAAGTAAATACCGTTAACCTCGGATCGTTATGACAGAGTACGGGAAATGTTTATTGATATTACCGGCAAAATATGATCTAGTGGTCAAGGGAAACTCCTAAATGATATAGAGTGGCGGACGATTGTTTTATGTGAAGTATTTCTATTGTAAATGATAGGCATTTAAACCGCTTTAAAACTTTGTTCCTCTTACCTATTACGGTATCATCACGGTAATTCTTACTGCTAATCGTATGGATTTATGTATAGCCTAGAGATAAGAATTGGACTGTTAACCCTTGTTGGTACCATAACAATTTTCCTGTTTACAGTATCTAACTTGTATAGTGCATCTTTAGGCACTGCGTTTTACTTATTCTATTGTGAAATAAGAATTCTGATCTTCTGGGAACATTTTATTCCTTCTAATAGCATACTTAATCGAAAAGTTTTTGTGTACGTAATGTTGTTGGTTCTATAATTCACCAAAAATGACAAGATCATCTTCATACAAATATATAGAATACAATTTCATCTAATTTGAAAAAGAATATATAAACGAAAACAGATGTTGAATCAATCTTTATGTCAGAGAAAAATATATCACTAGACGATGAAGCAGGATAAAATTTGATAAGACAATTTTATGCTGTCTGTTGCAGGTTAAGTGAAATGATTTGATGTATTTATGTGTATATACGGTCTGCAGAAATTTGGCCACGGAACAGTTTTACAAATACTACACTGAGAGAAGAAGATGCGTTGAATTAACGCTTGTTGAATTTACCGAAAATTTTGTTATGCTAACAAAAATAGAGGATGCATGAAGTAAAAAATTTTTGTTAACATATTTTTGTTGAATTAACAAGCTGAAAACGTTAAACAAGAAATTAAACAAATGAGAAGTCCTGTCGATAAATTGTGGTTGTTCCTTTGAACTAAAATAACATTTTTGAAAGGAAAATATATATGCCATTGTTCTAACAAAACACAAATTCAATATAAACAAGAAGAATAGTCTATTTTACAAAGCAGTTATGTTTACATTAACTAGGTGGTTTGAAAGTAAATAAAAGTTGACCAAAATGAAAGTAATAAAGTTTCATTATGGGTCGAACCTTTATCTTAATAACACAACATACATATAACCAAAATTTGTTGACAAAAGCCATTTAGTTAATTTAAACACAAAATTAGGTTGACTGTATTTAAACTAAATGTTTGGTTGAATTAACCAAATTTTGGTTGATTTAACATATCTTGTTTTCTCAGTGTAGTTATTCTAATAAGTTTTATTGCTTTCAGCGTGAAATACACTTGCTATTTAAATAAACAGAATAATGTTGTGTGCTTGGCTCCCTTTACACTAACAATAAGTGAACAAGCAAGACTTGAATTCTTTTAAATAAAATTTTTTGTTCGCACAACTTTTAAAAATCAAAAATTCATTAATAAAATTAAGATATTGTGTAAATAACTAAAAAAACCTAACGTAACTGCAGCTAATCTATTTCAAAAGTATTCTTTTAATTGCTAAATCCATCAATGAGTATATGAACAAGTAATAAACTTGTAATGTCTGCAAGTTTCTTGTTAATTTTTTTTTTCCTTCTGATGGATAAAGTAGTGTTAAGTTTAGAAGCAACATTATATATTTGCAGGCCTTCTTTTCTTCTTTTTGTGTATAAAAGATAATAATCTAATTTAGACTGAAAAGCTTTGCCGCATGCAGCAGCAATTATCCGAATTTAACATATCGAAGCTTTGGTAAAAGTATCGATGAAGTAGTTTTTTTTTTTATCATATATATCACTCTCATCAGTAATCAAAGTACAATAAATGGCTTAATTGATAGTGAGGAAATATCTATTGCACAAGCTAATAATTGGTATGCTGCTAATAAGTTAAAATTGAATGAGAGTAAAACACAAAAAATAAGGTTTAGTTTGGGGCAGGGTAATGTTTGTTCCCTTAATCTTCTAGGTGTTATGTTAACTTCTGATTTGAATTGGAAATGTCATATTAATCAACTATGCCAAAAATTAAATACATATGTCTACCAAATTAGAAAGATAGTGGATCTCACCGATACGAAAACAGCGGTAACACTATATTATGCTAATTTTTTTAGTTTAGCCAATTACAGTATCATCCTGTCGGGGAAGGTTCTCCTCACGCTTTAAGAATTTTCGAAATCCAAAAAAGATAATTAGAATAATTAACAAAAAGTTACCAAGAGAGCATTGTAAACAATTGTTTCAAGAATTAAAAAGACTGACTATACCTTCTTTGTATATTTATAACTGTTTAGTGTATGTAAGAGAAAATTTAAATTTGTTTACACAGCGTTCGCATTTACATGATCACATAACAAAAAATCATAGTAATTTACATGTACCCTACCATAGAGTAAATGCAACTCAGCAGACTAGTACATATCAAGCTATTCAATTTTATAACATTTTACCCGCACACTATAAAGAGTTATCAATTAGCACTTAAAAGTTGCATGTAAAACGCCTACTTCAACTAAAAGCTTACTGTAACATCAACGAATTTTGTTAGATGTGTTACTCTCTGGTAGTGAATTTTTGTGTTTTTCATTTCATGCAAGCTCTCATGTTTTTGTTTGCACCCTTTTTAATTTTAATTTCAATTGTTTCTGTTTAGAGTCAATTATTATTCCGTGTTTGTTGACTTTCTGAATGTAATGTTGTCATTACTAGAAGAAATGAAACATACTTACTTACTTAAATGGCATTTCTAAATTAGTTGTTACAGTTTTATTGAGTATTTGCTTTGAAAATTGTCTCATGCATGTCAACAATTATACTCCTTGCTTCTGTACAATCTCTAGGCGTTTCTGAGAAGCCATTTTTCCTTTTAAAAACACGAGTAACCCGATGCTAGCATAATAACAGGTAATGGTAACTTCCGTTGCTCCACCATCATTCAATTCGAGAGTCGAAAAGTAGTAATTCGATTCGGCATATCCCAGTGATTTATCTTACCATCGCATCGGATCGAACCTGGTGCATGGAAGGCCGACGTCGGGGGCATAACGCGGCTCCCGATTTAATTGTGAGTAGTACGGTGCGCCCGAAATAACACGAATCCCCGGCTTAATTACAGAGATTACCTGCAATCAGTTCACTTACACCGTCATCATCTCATCATGCCACCAAATTGCCCCGTTAATTGTTTCGTACTCATCGATAGCCAAACTAACCGGAACCGAAGTACGCCCGGCTCAATTAAAACTAAATTACCACCTTGGCGGATCAAAAATGAACAGTTGCCGACCATGGGATGCGCTTGGTGTATGCCCAACTACCGGATCGCGCACGGTTCCGACCATCAAGACATGTTAATCGAGTTCATTTTCGAAATTGGATATTCTGGTGGGTGGTTACGATTGAATTGGATTAGAGATGGTTCTGTGGATGTTGCAAATGTGCAATATTATATACTATGTTGTGGTTAATTATTAATAATGTATGAATATTTTATCAAGTGATATGGTGGAATATGTGCACCTAGATGTAGTGGCTGGATTCAAGAAATGAAAGAATATGATACGAATGAAAAAATAAGATAAAATTTTATACGCAGATTTTGAATACCTAAGAATTATTAAATGTCTTTTTTTTTTTGGTGCAAAAACAATATTGAAAAGTTATGTACGAATTAGCACAGAGATACAAGTAACAATATAAATAACGGTGAATATACAGCGTACATCAATACTATAGATATCGTCTGTCTTCTCTCTTACCAAGATTTATCGCTGGTGTGTGGACAATAGCTTAAAAATTAATACAGATAAATGTGCAGTTGTCTCAATTACAAAGTCCTACAACACCACAATATATCAATATACCATAAATAAAGACCTTGTTATTAGAAAATCAATATTTAATTACTTAGGAGTCCTCTTTGATAGCAAATTATCATTCTCTGAGCACATCAACTTGATTTGTTGGTCAGCACTAAAAAGTTTGGGATTCTTGTCGTAATTTCAAAAATCCATACACCATCAAAACATTATTATGCACACTTAACCAAACTAGATTAGATTAGATCTAATTAGGATGGTTTTGCACCGCGACCTATTGATCTATTGTGCCCCTTTACATCAGCTATAAATTGCTAGGTTTTGTCCGAACTTATAGCTCCCCATCTAGTCTAAAAGCTTTAATAAATTGCAATAGCTCTGATGGTTTTAGAGTAGGTATTTCTCTCTCGTCTATGACACCTTTGCCAAGATGGTTGGCACGAGTTTCTGTGATAACAGTGCAATTGGATATAAGGTATTTCGGACTTTCATCTTCCGTCTGGCAAAACCTACAGTCGCTATTCTGTTTCAGACCTATGACCCAAGGTGACAATGCCCTGTAAGAAAACCTGTGAGTATACGTAGTCTGTTTCTAAATACTTCTAGCATAGTCTTTGCTCTTTTCCTATTATAATTTCCAAGGAATATCGTGGAATATGTCAGACCAGGGAGACTCTCCCAGAGGGAAGCTCTGAGCTTCTTCTTCCTGTCTTTGAGTTCTTTTTTTTGGTAAGTGCTCATCCCTATGCTGCAAAAACGGCTCTGGTCCCACAAAAGAAGTTGTGACGACCCTCTTTGTTAATACATTAGCTTCCACGTTGCCGCTGGGTTGCTGGGTACTAGCCCAGCATAGTGCAACTCTGTTTTCTTTACCTAGGTTATTTAGTCTTTCGAGACTTTTCCAGACTAATTTCGAACTATATGTATTAGAACTTAGTGCCGTTATGGCTGCTTGGCTATCGGAGAAAATTGCATTGCTTTGCTTCCGATAGTTCCTGTCAAGGTTCAATTGAGCACATCTTCCAACTGCATTAGTTTCCTCTTGGAAAACAGTGGAGTATGTTCCCATTGGCTCTGAATATATGGTTCCTGACCTGAATACTCTTGCACCTGTTCCTTTATCAGTTTTGGAACCATCCACGTACCATTTAATAGTATTTGCTTTTAGGAGGTAGGTGAAGGATTTTCCTTCCCATTCTCTCTTATTGCTTAGCATCGTAAGAAAATTCTTTTCGAAGCTAAATTTCCCAACCATTTCATCATTCTATAGATTTAGAAGCGGGGAGAGTCCCGCTGGAGATGACCACACTCTCTGGCACGGAGTTTGGTCTCCCCCTCCAGCCCCCGTTCTGACTAGTCTATACATTTATGATGATAACTAGTCTATAATGATCTCCAGGGCCGCAGTAAATTTTCCTAATCAACTCCAGTAATCTCTAGATTGTGAAACTAGTTTATTTTTTGTTTTTCAATACAGTTTGTTGTGGCTAAGACTAGATGGAGGTCTCAGTAAATTGGTTTTATTATCGGATGTACAAGTTATCATCAAAAAAGCATGGACTTCAAAATGATTTCTCTCAATTTTTTTAAACAAAACACCCTGTATATTATAGCTAGAAGTGGCGCCGAATCATACTTTACACCAATCTATATTAGGTTGCCCTATAGGTACCTATTTTCAGCAGTTCCTACAATAATCCGGAATAATGAAAATTTAAAAATTCTTAATAAAGTTCCTTAATATTAATAGTTCATCAAGTTAGCAAGGAATTACTCGAAGTGTAAGAAAGTTTTCAACGTATGAGAAGTCGCGAAGGGTGTTTCTTTTACACAAAAATGAATTACTTTAAAAATCTTGTGGTAGATATGATTTCCATAATACTGCACGAAACACAAAGGAATCCTTTTCTAGGCAGCAAAATTTACAGAGGAAGATATCCAGACTGGAGACATTCAAAGAAGATAGTTCTTAAAAATCTAATGGCCGGATTAATTGAAACGGGAAATATCCTTACAACAGAACAATAACAGTAACAATTGTTGTGTACAGTTAATTTTCTGAATAATTTTGCTAAATTGACCAGGATATTGCGTATATTAACAAAATTATAAATAATAAACCTCGTTTATGGTACAATCAACCATTATTGTATATTACTTCAACATAAAAATTTGTAACTCTTAACAAATTTTCAATTACCAACGAAATGTGTTATTGCGTAAATTTCAGGAGGGTTATTAGAGTTAAAAGTATAGTCATCATTTTCTGACAGGTTAATAATATTGAGCAGACCAGAGAAAAAAATACGATTATCGGATAGGTACCCACATTTTAAAATTCCAGTAAATTACCTCACCCCATCAGAGAACATAAATAAACTTAATCGTCCTGACTTATTATCTCAATAAGCAATAAATCTTGACCCATCCGTGGTAGATGGATGAATGATGATTATTACTATTATCATTATTACTCTACTCAAAGGACTAACTAACTAACTAACAAGTTGTAACGGAAACTATACTTGTTCGAACTATCGGTAATTTAAAAAATACAGTCGAAAGAAAAGGAGAAAATCTTACTTCTTCGTATACCTACGTTTGTACACATACGTCGCGTAGTATAGGATGAAAGGAGAATATGGCAGAGGAACGACAGTTCGAAAACGTATATCTCATTAAAATATTTCTTCGGACCCAATTTAACGGCGTTAATTGTAAAACGACTGCATCCTTCTTTCTGCTCTATTCTAGCGTTCTCGTTTCTGTTCGCCACCAGGGACGTATCTGGATCTGTATGGTTTAACAGTGTAAATTTGGATGTGGAATTTATAGATTTACAGTTTAGATATATCAATAAATACGTATAAATTAAATCACTTCGCTATGTTGGTTGTGAGAGTACTATAGACCAAAGTATTCTTCCAATGCTTAAAAAGAGAAGTCAATATCTATCTTGTAGAAAGAACATCACATAAGAAATTATGTTTGCCAAGAAATTTTATTGGTATTAGTCTAATGATTTGGTAAAAACTTCTTACACTAGAAATTCTAAAGTAGTGTTAATATTCAGCTATTTTTTTTTTTGAATGCTCAACATGAACTTCAATTTTCTTACTTTATTTCTTTTCAGAATTTTAGTTACAAACAAAAAAAAAAAACATAAGGAAAGAATGATTTTTCAAGTTTTACTATACGTAATATGTACATTTAATTCTGGGATTATCAATGTTTGATGAAACACTGTTCTACCTAAGAATTAACTCGACAAAAAGTATACAATTTATATCTTTACAACCTGAAGTATTATTTGCAAACATGGATCATTCCTTCAAAAGAAGTAGTGGCTGGCTAACAGTTGTTGAGAGTTTCCAAACAAATTCCGAAATAACCTCCAATCATATAACTCTGTAGGCTCTATCTATCTATACCATATTTTCGTTTTGTGCCTGTCATTATTACGTGTTAAAAATAGACAATTGGAAAAAATGTCAAGCAAAATAATAAACAAAATAATAAAAACATTAAAACCAAGAGACAGACTGGATCTGATCTGTACAATTCCTATTGGTGTCAACCATTTAGATCCAGTGGTGAGTTTTGCGCTACCTATAACAATAATATTATGTTCAATGTGTCAGCAATTGTTGATTTTTTTTGTATTGTTAATTTAGCAAAAGGCACAAATTTGTTAATTTTTTTGCAAACCGTTTGGCGTGTTTCCATCAAAACTTGCCACTATTTTATTAATCTGTTCCTGAATAGAGACAGGAAAGCTTGTTTTGCTTGTAACTTTTTCCTTTCAGCTGCTCATGCCTTTCTTGCATATTCAAAAGTTACGTCTTTGAATGGATTTATTTCCCGGTTAAATTCTTTCTAAAACTTATTCTGGAAGAATTCAGCGAAAATATTCCAAAGAGTTTTTACGTTGTATTGTCTGCTCGCTTCATATTAACCAATCTTTTAAGACATCTGAAGTTTGAGGACAAAGTTTATAATTTTTATATTAACAAAATTCATTAAAACTGTTTCCAAGCATTTTTATGCGTCTTTAAGAATTGTGAAGTGAAAACCAAATAGAATCTTCAATGAACTTTTGTAATCAAACGATTCAGCTGGTGTAAATTATGCCACGAACATACATTGTAGGCATTTGTCATTTAAAATTGATAGTTTCCGAGTCAGAAACACTAAAAACTTAAAGTGTCACCTTTTAACTGTTGGTTTTATTGTAATTAAGATTTTAGAAAAGAAAAACTTGTTGGAACGTGAAGGATCCGAATATGGCAAGTCTTTGATAATTTGTAAAGTAAAATTACAGCAAATTGCTAGAAATAAACTCAGGAAGCTTTCGCACGCTTCCATGTTTAGTAATAGCAGAAGTAATGGGGACTACCCCTGCGGGAGCAATAAAATGCCTTCTAGATCTTGCGCCTCATCATCTGGTGATAATGGAAAACGTAACTGGGCATTTCGGATATTTAAGATTGAGGCACAATAATATTTTCTGCCACGTGGAAAGTATCTTTTTAAAATGCAACCAGACTAGTAGACTTCGAAGTATCTATTTAATAGAATTTTCCAGGTGAATATCACGAGTAATCTGTAATCAAGTCATAAACAAGCCAGAGTACAAAGAGAAATTCGGTGAACTAAACTCGTATACAAAGGATCAAAAATCAAGAACGGGAGTACGTCTAAAAAATATGTCTTTGCATATGCTAGATGCACTGCGCTATAAAAATCAATAAGAGAGCTTTTAGGAACCTGCGCATCTATATTACAAATAGACAACTAGGTGGTAATAAGGATCTTAGTTAATAGACACAATCAATATTGCTTTGGCAATGCTTACGAGAATTGAAAAAAATCATTTCGATGTGGTTCTTCGAACGCGCGGGAATCGAAGGAAGCGAAAGAAATAATGGGTTAACAAGAAGAGAATCATTACACATCACATATAGGTTCAAAAGCTATCCTAACATTATGCAAAAAGGTAATGAGTTTGATCAAAAAACACAAATAATATTGGAACCATACAACCAAGCGAATTCAAGGAACGACATTTGACTTAAGGGACTATCAAAGAAGAAGATTGGAAAATTACCAAGCCTTAGTATATGTATCATTATCGCATAATAGCCTTCTAACAGGGCATTCCGCACTGGAAGATCTCCTACAAAAAATGGAGCTCAATACTGGAGATGCCCACTGCAGACTTTGTCAAAGATTTTGTTAAAGATTACAGTGAACCAAAAATGTATCCGGAAACAATGAAAAATTCAAAAATAGTGCATCCAAATTGGTCCGAAGAATGAGTTCATCAAATTAATGAGAAAGACTTTAATAAATGACGAAGAAATTTATTGCTTAATAAACTATTCATTGTATTATTGAAACCAAAGTCGTTGAAAATGAAATGTGCATTGATTGGCCCAATTAAAATGTTTTTGTTGTAAGGAACACCAGTTTTATAACAAACGTGTTTATTTAACCTATTATAGAAATGTAACTAACTACACTTCAATGATTTCTATTCATTAGGGTTGTGTTCCTCTATATGCTTAGTGAATGCGTTAACTATCACAGCGTATACATTTCAGAATCAAAATAACTTATTTGTATTTCTTTTTTGGCCGCGGTAGTACATTATTGATATTAGGACCAGTATTTTTGTAGCTGACATTATATTTTTTTTTAATTGGGCGTTCATTCCAAAGAAATACAATTCCTAACTGTAAGAATATTAATATTATTATTGATCACTTCAATTACAAGAAAGAAAGAAAGCGCTAAATATCCATCAATAACAACATTACAAAACCCATATAGGTGCATGGTTTTCAGTGAGTTATATTGAGCCGCCTCTGTCCAAAACCTGGTAGAGTGTGGCTGTTATACGATGCATACTTACAACCTCGACGAAAGTCAATCTAATGCCGCCGACGCAATACCTTCCTCTCTACCTGGAATATAGTTTTCTGGACCACTATTTCGGTCATCCCGAGACCCGGAGTTCGTTCGTATGTGCCCGCGCCGCTTGGCATTTCATTTCTCGCTATGACAGATTCCTGTTACTAATTCATTTTTTAATTAACCCGAGGACTGGTCCCGGGTGCCCTTGCTGATGCGGGGTCGCGGTTCGGTTGTTAACAACGGAACATAAGCAATCATAATGAACTTCGTATTGGCGCTCCGTCTTTCTTTCGTCTCGTTTCTGTTTTATTAGTTTCCAATTCCTTTGTGCACGTTGGTGACCGTATATATGTTGTATATGTCGTACATCGACATTATTGAATGAAATTATAAACGTAATCGTAAGGGAATCATCGACATAGCACTTGAAATAATGGCGCTTTCGATGAAGATCGACCACCTGTGAGTCTTCACTATAATTTGTATATGAATTAGTTGTTTTGACTAGTCCTATGTTTTCGGGTAGTCGTTTTTGTGGCCCGTTAACTTAGGTCAGTTATTTAAAAGGTGACTAAAGCAGGTAATTTTAGTCTGCCATGAAAAGGGAGATGAAATTAGGTTCTTATGTTAGATGTGAACATTTAATTAATCAAAATTTGTGAATGTTCTTTCGGAAGAAATAAAATTAGAAATCGTATCCATTTATTTTTATTCTTTTGTACAGCGTTTCAGAAGAAGAATTCACTGTCAAATTCAATGACCTATAGTGTATGACTGATTGCGTGCTTTATTGCCTTAAAAAAAAAGAAACAGTAATTTTGACAATAAAACGAAAAACATGTTCTATCGTAAAATTGATGAAATAAACTCGTAATACCGAATTATGATAAAAATGGCTAGATAGTAGTGCTCCTGGTAGTGAAAGTAGGCATTATCAAGGAATTCCGAGAGGTTACTCAAATGGCAACATTGTAAAAGCAATTACACATTACCTGCACTAAAATAATAATCACACGACACAAACATGAGAGGCAACTCTGACATAACCTAAGAAAAGAGCCGACTTATTTTTTACTTATTGTTAGTGAAATGAATCGAGTTTTCAACCACTTTATAAATTTTAATTAAGTGCGATATGTGACATTATAAAAGAACTTTACCAAAACGAGTAAGTTATCAATAAGAGGATGTATATCGTTGTTGTCATGTTTGTGTGATTTTCAAAAGGTGTAATAGATGGATATACACATATCTGGAATAGGAATAATCCAAGGATAAAGGTTACTGGGAAGGCAGCCAAACTGATCAAATTAAAACTATTCCTTCATATATTAATCTGAACTTTCGCTAATTCTTTATTAGCTTCTTCGGAGATACAATATTTGGAATGGAGAAAATGACGTTGAATACGAAACTTGAAAACGCATGAGTAACAATGTACTAGTAAGTTATATTAAAAAGTTTAAAAACAACAAACGACAAACACCGAACACACAGGACGGCATCCTGGTAAAAATACGTTTATTTGTATGGCTAGCAACTTAAAAATTACTTGTGAAGGTCGAAAGAAAACAGCAACAGACAGCACAACAGGTATACTAGCAAGTATTACCTATAATCCGCACACATCTGGGAGATCTATTGCTCAAGACTGGTGCTATATCGATTGGTTCAGTACATAAAATATTAAAAACAAATAAATGCAAACCATTTAAAGTTCATCTGCCACACGGGCTTTATGATGGTGATAAAATTCGCAGACTACCTACATTTTGTAATTGAAGATTCTATGAGACTTTATTCACGACTTCCAAATTTCTCGTCTCTTATTTTGTGATCTGAGGAGAGTACCTAACTTTTCAAACAACGGAATCGTCAGTCGCCATAATTCTCATTACTGGTCGGCTGAAAATCCACACTGGATAAGATAAACTAATTTTCAAAGAAGGTGAAGTGTAAATGTCTAGTGTGGGATATTGGAAGATCAGCTCATCGGTCCATATTTTTGACAGGACCTCAATATCTGGAGTTCCTCATACTTCAACTAGCCCTTTTACTCGACAGTATGAGCCTAGATTAGCGGCAGGTCATGCTTTTTCAACAAGATGGCGCCTCTGCTCATAATAGTACAGCATAATACCTCACTTGGTAAGCGATTATCTGAACAGGATATTTTGTTGAGGCTCGGTCACCAGATGTAAGTCCTCTAGACTATTTCCTTTGGGGACGTTTGAAATATGCAGTTCACAATACGCCATTAAAAGATATCGATGATTTAAAAGAGTGCATTAGAATCGCTTGGATTAATTAAGCGATACTAAAAACGTGCAATTTCCGAGCATTTAATTAAATTATCCTTTTATTTTCAAATGTTTTGTTTATACTTTCAAATGTATTTTCTTAAGTTCTTAATGTAATTTACTGTCAATATTATTATACATAGTTGCTATTTACATGTGCCTTTTCTTTGAAATTTAAGTTTTTAAAAATAAATATGCATTCAGGTGCTTGGATGTGTAGTAGCTACGTTAGTTTCAGTCTTGTTTAAAATTATCATTATCTCGAAAAGTACAACAGATAGCTTGGTTGCAATCATATAAAAAGCTGTCACAAATGCGTCATCGATTCGAAAAATCTAATGAAAGGTAGGCTATTAGATAGATAGATTTAATATTGCCAATAAACAAATAAATGTTGTCTGACAGATAAAGATACAATAAACAAACACAATAAATAAGTACAATAAATAAAAAGGAATCAATGAACACGTTCACAACGAGGAGGCAGGTAAAAATTTGAAATTAATAAATTCGTCAAACGAATAAAATGGTTGTTTTATTATATTGCCTTCAATTTGCGTCGAAATATGGTTAAATTAGGGGAACTTAATACAGATGAACGCAGTTTATTGAAAAATGAGAAGCCCATGAAGTACAGAGAATTTCTACAGAGAGAGGAGTCAGTTTTCGGCAGTTTAATACTATTGCAGTTACGGGTGTTGTAAGAATGAATGTCCGTTCGACAAGTATACCTGCTTCTATATTTATACACCATACTCACTGACTCATAGATAATTAATGAGTATAAAGTTAAAATATTTTGGGAAATAAACCAAATTTGTTGTCCACTCCGCTAACCACCCGCACAGCTCTCTTTTGTAATTTAAAGATTTCAAATAAATTCGTTGTAGTGGTGAAACCCCGATACGAAACACAATACCTCATGCGAGACTCAAACAGTTCAAAGTAAACCCTTCTCGCAGTATGCTCACCCAGATTTTGCCGAATAATTCTTAGAGCATAGCAGGCTGATGACAAATCCTTCGACAACAGTTGAACATGCTCGGACCACCTCAAGCCGGTGTCCACGGTTACACCCAAAAATCTAACATCAGTAGAAGTGGATAGAAAACTGTCGTTAATAACAACATTAAGACTAGTTTGATGTTTATGTAGTAAAAATTTGGTTTTGCTAGTGTTAAGGGCAATTTCGTTAGCATTAAACCACTCACAAATCCTGGAAATGTCGGCGTTGATTATTTGTTCTAAGTCGTGGTGATTCGAAGCGTGCACGGAGAAAAATTTATTGTTAAGGTGGCACCAATTGACGCACATTGAACAACAATTTGTGGGTAAATATATGACAACAACAACCATTATTCAATACAACTTAAAACTTGTTGTCGAAAAACTTTGTTAGAATTGCCACAAAATTTGGAAGGATATATTCCCAAAACATGTTACAATCAACCAGTTGCTTGTTGTTTAACGAATCACAAAAATATGGTGTTTTCAACAAAATTGTGTGAAATACAGTATTAAAAATTGTTTATCACTACCAAAGCAATTTGAAACTTCAACAGCAAGTTGTGGATATTTTACAAAAAATTGATTTTCAGTCATCATTTTCTACGTTTATATTGTCACTTGATTTTGATGTGTGTAATCGCAATTTCTGTTCAAAGCGAACAATATTTTAGTAGATTCACACACAAATTCGGTGCTGCCTTAAATGTAAGCTGTGGAGGGTTTAAATAAAATATCAGTATAGGATAACACAATTTTTTATTAATAAATAACAAAAAAAAATAAACAAGATAAATTCTAAAACTGGGAAACACTAAAAATAAAGATTAAAATTTCAAATGTATCTAAGTCTTATTTTACAAATGTCTCAAGGCAACGTATACTCTAGATCGTTTTGCAACTTTTAAACAGGGGAAAACACTAGGTAATTTATCGAAAGGTTTAATGTACTCATCATTAGCAATCTGTACTTCGTACGCATAATATTCCATTCAGCTAGCTTCTCTGTAACAAAATTATCCATATCTAAGAGTCAGTAGACGTCAGAAGTGAGCCAGTTTTCTTCAATTTTAATACACTGTCGTTCTTTTACACAAAACTAATAAGCTAACACAACGTCACAACCGAAACTAAATGGCGTCGTCTACCTCGCCTGGTAACAAGTCTGTTTCTTCAAGGCTATGTAAGACCAATGAAACACGCGGTTAGAATCACGTGATACTACTGTCCATGCCGGGACTTCCCGCATCACAAATTGTAATATCGACAACGTAGGCGCCCTGTTGCGTCAACTACAATTGTGTGTAATGTAAATATTTCTTGACTGGTTTGAAAAATTGTGTTTACATCTACTTCACTGCATCGCACACCTTGTTCTGTATTTTAGATCTGAAATAACTACAACTATAATGTTATCGCTAAAGCGATTCTTTGTACCGTAACATATTTTAACACCAACTAAAGTGTTGTTGGTGGAACAAAACAAAAGTTTTGGAATATACTTACAAAACTTTACTGCAATACCAATTTATTTTTAAACCGATTGCAACGTAAGGACAATACTTTTTTTGTTGGATTTGCAATGTCATTTTTCTCCGTGTGCCACGTGTTATTCAATTTAAGAAAATAAAGTAAGATAGCGCCCACTCACCACGATGCAAATAATCTTAAAAATAACTACCACCACTTCATATACTTTATTAATTTTCTATTTTTAGCATTTTTGGAAGAAGGTATACAGTTAATTGGTAAACCGTTCTAAATTACCTAGAAACTATTTTGACTCTTTCCTGAAAAGCAATTATTGATAATAATTAATAAACATCCATCATCCTCTTGTCTGGACCTTTGTCTAAGCTTAAAGAAAAAGAACGACGAAGAGAATACAGATTGGCAGTAAAGTACGAAACGTTCCTATGCGATGCATCTGGACAATTAAAATCATCACAACGGTCCGAAGAAGCCTCGCCATATACCTGGCTTTAGGATGGACGATATAATGTATCAGCCGGAACGATATAAGCAAAAACAAGAAGAAGAAAAATTAAATTACCGCGTCAAAAAAAAAAAAACAACCGATAGAATAATAACAGCAACAACAAGACTCATGTATAGTAAAACGGCCAGTAATTGCCTGATAAGTGCGCCATCCATCATATGGTGTACAAACATTATCAAAAAACATAAATTACCCAGGACCGGTCCCTAATCTACTAATCAATCTATCACACTTTGTCATGAAAATTATCCTTAAGAACCGGTATGGCTCCCCTATCAATCTAAGGTTACGGCGAATTTCTACCCCCAGAGCGTTTGGGTTTGTGCGATACGCGACTGTAATTTAAACATGGTACCCGGGATCGAGGGCCGTGCAGTACTTATGTATTTTATAGCGAGGAACACGGCATCGCAGAGGAACGATCGTAGTCGAGCAAATTAACCGTGGTTACGTTTTCTAGGGGGAGAGCGTAGAGATTTATGGAGGTCGTGGGGCACTTTTGAAGATACCGACACCCTTATTTTACGGATTGCGATTGCGTGATGATTTTCTGGCGCTGTTCGATGATTTTTTTACGAGTCGTTCCGCTTTGGTTTCTTACACACGAACTGCGGAGGTGAAATTAATTCGTCAAACCGTGCTTTCCCGGACCTAGGTATCGTGTGCGAGATTACACGTGGGCATGTGATCCGTAATGAAGGAGTATTTCACAGAAATTTATGTGATAAGATGACGTTGAAACACGTTTTTTAATTCGTATATATTAAAAAAAAAGTATGAATCGTAGTCTAAGAAACGAATAGATAGATAGATAGATAGATAATCATTTATTTCAAAAGCATAATATTATAATACATGCCTGAAACAAGTCACAAGAAAAAGAAAGAAAAGGGTGAACATAATTATATTAACTAAAATCACTAACACTGTAACAGGTTTTATCCCATAAATATTGCTTAACGGTTTTCTTAAATAAATTAAAATTTGAAATTTCTTTTATATTACGGGGTAACTTATTATAGAATTTACAGCCAACGTAATATGGACTCTTTTGAAACATTGCCTTTCGATGTGGAGGTGGCAACAGATAATTATCGATACGCGTGTTATGCTCGTGGGAATAATTATACGCACAAAATTCTTCTTTATGTTTATAAACAAAGCATAATGTTTGAAATATATATAAATCAAACAAAGTAAGAATTAAATTATCTTTAAAAATCTTCTTGCAGGAATTATCATATTTCATATTGAAAATAATTCTGATTGCTCGTTTTTGTATTAAGAATATTCGATTTGCTTCATATGACGTTCCCCAGTAGATAATTCCATAACGCATACATGCAACAAAGTTAGAATAATAAAAAGTTTTTAAAGTCTCGATATTACAAGTTTGTCTCAATTGTTTTAAGGCATAACATGTTTTAGATAACGTTTTAGACAAATATTCAATGTGATGTGACCATTTCAAATTTTCATGGACAAATATTCCTAAAAATTTACTTGATACGTGAGTGTTCCAGGTAACTTGATTAATGTTAATTTCTTGAATTGACTTTATTTTGTTATGAAAGTATATAAACTTGGTTTTTTCCTTATTTATCATCAAATGGTTATATGCCATCCAATTACACGCTTTGTTGTAAATGATTTCGGTTTTAACTAATAGTTCAGATATATTATGGGAGCTTATAATCATACTAATGTCATCCGCATACATGGTTGTTTGTTCTGTTTCACTTAAATGAGCAGCAAAATCATTAATGTAAACCACAAAGAGTGTTGGACTCAACACAGAACCTTGCGGCACCCCAACATTCAGATTTAAAAATGACGATTGGCAATAATATGGAAAATCTTATACTATGTTTGCTTAATAAAAATTAAGTACTACAACCGAATACAACAATAATAGGATAATAGGATAAAGGGATTGGTACACTAACAATAAGAGCAGCAGATGTGTTAAATTAATAAACAAATCTAACAAAATATTTTTGGTTAAATACAGTCAAACAAAAATCTTTGTTAATGTAAGAAAATTTGAAGGTTGACTTTACGATATTTTGTGTATTGTTTTAACAATCAAGGTAAGATGTTTTTTTTTATTTCTTTAATAATATAATAATAATAATAATAATATTTGTTTATTGCCCAACAGTAAGTACCAATAACAGGACAACAATAAGCAATAGAATATACACATATAATAAAAAATTAGTATAGTATGCACATAACAAACTCATAGTACATAAAGCCTACAATTGTTTGACAAAAATGTCCACATAATGAGTGTCCGCAAGTTTACACATATTCACCATGGGAGAATTCACTAATAGATTAGTTGTGTGGGTAACGAAACAGTTGATACGAATCGAGATGGACGAGACGGTACATGGAAGTTCAACTTATGTAGTAGATCACTGGAGTCAATGCATCCATTCACCAGCTTCCATACGAAGAATGATGAGTGCTTCTATCTACGCTCAGTAAGACTATCGAAGTCATGTCGCGTCAATAAGGAGTTGTAATCAATGCCTCGCAAAGGATACTGATTATCAAGCTTGAATGACAAGTATTTTAAAAATCGTCGTTGAATGCGTCCAATTGTCAGCTGATGAGATATATAAATCGGTGACCACACTACTGAACAGTACTCCAAACAGCTTACAACGAAGGCATAGTAAAGGGTCTTCAAAGTACTAACATTATGAAATTGTTTGCAATTTCTAATAATAAATCCTAATCGTTTAGATGCAGATGTTGATAAGTCATCAATATGGTTTCTAAAACTTAAACGTTTGTCGAAGATTATGCCCAGATCTCTCGTAGTATCAGCCTTAGACAAAACTTCGCCATTAATGAAATAGGAAGCGTTGATAACATTGGTCTTTCGTGTGTAGGATACCACCTGGCATTTAGCGACGTTTAGTTTCAACATATTAAAAGAGCACCATTGAGAAAAGCGGTTAATATTGTCTTGCAGAAGCTCCACGTCATCAATAGTAGTAATGGTCTGATAAATTTTTACATCATCAGCGTAGGCCAACACTGGACAATTAAGACTGCTGAAGAGATCATCCAGATACAATATAAAAAGCAATGGACCTAGACAGGAGCCCTGAGGCACGCCAGAAGTTGAAATAAAGGGTGCAGAGTAAAATCCATTGTAGAATACTTGGTTTGTTCTGTTCGATAAATAATTTTTCATGAAATGCTGAAATCCGGTCGACATACCAAACAAATCAAGCTTCCTCAACAGAATATTGTGGTCAATGGTGTCAAATGCTTTAGAGAGATAAAAATAATGATGACATTTTGATAGGAAAATGCATGTGGATATACTACTCTAAATCAGTTAAATCAAAACAAAGCATTATTCATTAAATTTTATAATTTTGTATAAAACTACATCCACACCCAGAGAAAAGCTTTGGTTGATTCAACCAATAAATAATGTTCACTGAACAAATTTTGTTATTTAAATAGACTCAAAATACTGTAAGCGTTAAGTCAAGCACCAAGTATTGTTTGAACTAATTTATTTAAACAAACCGCACGATTATTACACTTAAACAAACTGCAAACTGTTGCTTCAACTAAATAAATGTTCACAGTCAAAACTACAGAATTGCTTGAACGAATGCCAATAGAACATTACATCAACAAAGAGATTAGTAAATAGAATTCTGTTGGTAGCATTGAATAAAAAGTAAAAAATAGTTGAGTGAATAAAATCGTATTTTGAATCAATAACTTAATGTAGTTTGATTTAAACAAAAATTGTATTTTTAATCAACTTACCTGCATTTTTTGCTTTTACAATAACTGCTTTCGTTTGTCATAAAAGTGTGGTATACCAAATCACCCTTAATGATACGAACGCCAATGGGGGGTGATTTTGGATCATTAAGTGTAGTAAGGTACTAGTAGTTAAGCTACTACTAAGTGTTAAAGCTATAAAGTATTGAAGTTGCAATATAAGCATGGCTATAGTCTGTCAAAATGTCGCCGTTTAATTTGGTAGTATTGTATCGATAACAATAAAAGATTAATTGAACGTATCGCTCAATAATTTCAATCTGTTGCACGAATGATTAAAGCTTTTGCTTCAAATACCAAAAATGTTACTTATAATTAACTTTTTCTTTTCTGTTTATATTTTTGGTTTTCTGGCAATGCATTTCTTTCGTCGAATGAAACATATAAAGTTTGTTGAACTAGCAAATCGTAGAAATTTTGTGTCAAGCGAGAAATTGTATGATATGTGAACCAATTTAATGTTGTGTTTAAATTCAAGTCTTATAATTGTTTCACACAAACTAATAGCTGAACAAACATCTGCGCTTTCTTCCAACGCAGCTAAGAGTTTGAATAAAAATACAGGTACGTAAATTAAAAATTCTTTAAATGAATGCAAATCGTATAAAACTTAGGTTTGTGTTGAGTGAATTACCACCTTTTTCTCTGTGCATCTTCACACTCAGAAAACAACAAGTGTTAAATTAAATAAATTTTGTTCAATTCCAACAGTATTACGAGGTTAAATACAGTCAAACTAGCGAATTTTGTTATTTTAACAAAAATACGTTTGTTACCATTTTAGAGTTAGACTAACTAATTATTTTAAGTTAAAATGAACAAATACTATCCGTTATTTCAACTTGGTAGTTGTGTTCGATTAAATATCAAATTGTGTTGAACCAAACGTATTGTAATATTTAATATAAGTATCTAAATATTTGGACTGGATCAATCAAACTACAAATTCGGAACAAATAAACTAGTTTATTAAAGGTTGTATGATATTTACCACCTCATTTTATGTTAAATGTGTGAAATATCTTTACTATAGATTCGCAGCGGTCAAAACCACCGACGGGTGGATGCGTCAGAAATCGCAGTTTTAATGATCACACCTCCTACAAGATGCGCACCTAGTAAATACACGACATAAATAATTTATAGCATTGTTTGACGCACATCCAATTTACATAGGGTATGGACTATTACCAGTTTGAAATAAGAGAAGCGCCATCTTTACGACAATTTAACGTATTTGCTGTTGCATACAGGCAGAAAATTTGGAAACTGGTAATTCAACATCATAATTGCATTCAATTAACTGTAATTTCTTAATACCGTTCACTTTGTTAGATGGACAGTACTTACTCAGTTCAAATGAATTCAATGAGTTTGTTAAATTATTAAAATGATTAACTTCACTATTTTTTTCTTGTTAGATTGATTATAATTGTTAGATTGATTATAATTTTGGTTAGATCAACAATATTTTGTGAACAAAACCTGTTTTATAAATTTAACACCTGTATTTCCATCAGTGCAGAAACACTATAGCAACACTCTAATTTTATCATATTTAATACACTTTCTCTGACCTAGTCGTTTACCGTTCTAACAATTCTTCAGTAATGTAGACTTGTTCCTTGGGAACTCCTCAAAAGATGCATATACTTATAAGAAAATGGGGGAATACCTTTTAATTTGAGGTATTTACATGCACAGCATGTTTGGCTTCACATAAGAATGAATTTAATGGGATCGAATCTGGGCTTTCTTCTTTGTGTGTTTAATGATCCTTTCCCGGCTGTTGTCATCTTCTGTCACATACGATTCTAACAGCGAATTGAGATACGAAATCGTATATTCATTTGGCGGCGTCTGGGCGTGAACAGGTAGCTATCAGGTCATGATTAGAGTTAACTAACTAGCTACCGGTTAATTGAGGGTTTACCGAAGGGCGTAACAACATCAAACAATCACTCGACCCGCTTCCTATCACTCCCCGTATATGCCAGTGCGGGGCCATGGCCCAGCCCGCGTGCGTTAGTTCGGATCTGCGCCGTTAACACCGTCGCTAACAGCAGGTGAAACCCCAGGTGAATTGCAATTCCTTAAATGAATTTCAGATAACCCCGTGGGCATCCGGCCAAACGGGAACGTCTCCTTTATTCTCCTTTATTCTGCCGGAATCTATTGTGTGTTGTCTCTCTTTTTTAGCGATCGAAGTGTGCATACCCACTGAAAAACATGTTTCCATTCTTGACGATTTCTTAAGTAAATATAGGCCTTCTAGGATGATCGGTGGCGCAATATTATCCCTATAAAAAACAACATACATACGTTTCTTTTTTTTAAGATCTAGAGGGAGCTCCAGAGTAGTAAATACGATACTGTGTTTTTTTTAATTCGGAGGAGTAAACGGGAAAGAACCAGAAAATTTTTGCTGTTAAGTTTTTGGAGGGAAAATTAAAAAATATTGTGAGCATTAATCAAGTGTGAATCCATTAACTCACATATAATTCTAACAATAATAATAAATTTATTTATCCTGAAGATCTTATAAGATATAGAATAGGTCAAACATCGTAGTACATGCATGTGCTAAACCAAACTTAATACAAATAGTGCAAACAAACAAAAAACGTTCATATTAATAACAAAAACAAAAATATGTGCTAACTCTAGTAACAAAACCGAAAGTATCACTCGTACATAATTCGCTAGAGCTAATACAAAATAAACATTATAAGCAAATGAAAGAGAGATTCATCTGTAGAATAGTGCACTTTATGCGCTAATAAGGATTTTAATTTATTTTTGAAAATACTGATAGTGAGAGAGCTTTTAATGTTTTCAGGGTTTGATTCATAAAGAGACGAACGACATACCGATGTTTCGATGAATCGGTTTGTGTATTCATGATTATTTTTATGTCTTATAAAGTCGTCGATGACATGATACATTTAAGTATATATAGTGAGGGTATCAATAACAAATTATTATTTTTGAAGGTGCTTTTACAAGAGTCTCTGTAGCCGACGCCAAAAATGTTTCTAATAGCACGTTTCTGTAGTAAGAAAGTCTATTTGCTTACGACGCGTCTCCCCCAGCAGATTATACCGATTATGCCATATGTTGCAACACTTAAAACATTACTGAAATAGATTTTACATACATTGACGTCCCATAACGTTCTTAATCTTCTTAAGGCATAACAACAGCCAGCTATCTTGCAATGTGGGTGTTCCAAGACAGTGAATAGACTATAGTAATACCAAGCAGATCGGCGGTTGGTACCTGTTCCAGAGATTTACCTTGCAGTTGTACCAAAATGCTTTCAGAATAGTTAGATGCAATAGGATGAAAACGCATAACAACACAACAATCACGTATTTGCCGAATATCTCGTGTGCTACTAACCCCCAATGCTTCTGTAGTAGAATTACTATTTATTAAACTAATGTCTTCGGCATACAGAATACACTTGCTGTTGAGATTTAAATGTACAAGATCATTAGTATAGATAATGAATAATAGTGACCCCAGGATTGATCCTTGGGGTAGCCCACTACGTGCGTTCTCTCTGGCTGTGTAAACTTTATACTAACAAGTTGCTCTCTACCCGTGACATATGACATTAGCCAATCTTTTGCATTCCCTTTAATAACCAACGCATTCTAATTTCTTTCTCTATAGGATGTCATAGTTTACGATATCGAAAACGTTAGTTAGGTCAATCAATACGCTTAGGACATCACCCTTAATGGCAAAGAGAATTAGTTGAATACAGCAATTATATAGATATTTCTGTTGTTGAGAAATATTTTAGATTACTTGGAAAAACTATTTTATGTTCGTTACAAAGCCTCGTTTTCCCAATGACAAGGGAAACATTATTATTTTTTCTAAAAACTAAGAAAATTATGAGTTACTTCTAGTGTCCCAATGCTTCTGATAATGGTCAAATAACGTAAAACAGGTTCAAATTTATGCCTCATAGTACCTAAAATTATTTTTAATTATACACATTTTAGATTCATTTTCATTATTTTTCAAATTCTCTGCTCTTCTAGTTCAGACAAATAAAAGGTTCATTTATTTATCTGCTCCAATCTACTCCACCTGCACTTTAACTGCAATGTAGAAAGTAGGGGTAAGCATCTTATTCTTGCTTTCTACACTAAGTAGAGCAGGTCCTAAGTTCCTCTCAGAATACTACTTCAGCTGTAACAAAAATCCCAAAAGAAAGGTGAAAAAATCCCTTACCACAAAATTAGATAACAAATCTAAATACGTATTTCGGCAACTAAGTTGCCATCTTCAGTAGAAACAAGTGAAGAGCAGTGTTAAACAGTGTTTTCGGCTAAGGTAAACCTTGGAAGATATGCTCTTCACCAAATTACTAGTGGAATAACACTGACATCTTTTACAAACAACAAGGCTTATATACTATCTAAATCTAGTGGGACGTAACGACCTAGCAAATAAATTACAATAATTCGTATAAGCCGGACTCGGGTATAGGTCCTTTGTCGGCATTCAATAATTTACACTTGTTCTTAAGTATATAAATACTTTCGTAACTATCCAATTCTCGAAAGTTATTTACAGTTTTAACTAGCCTGAGGCTATCTGTAGGCATCCCGTGACCTGTGTTTAAAATATGTCGAGCAACGCACCTTTCTTTTGGGATTTTTGTTATAGTTTTCAAGCCACAGTCTCCACCCATCACAGGATACTACTTCAGTACAAATAAAAAAAGAGAACATACATTTAGGACAAAGAAATGGCCAAAATTTACTGACAATTAGAGCAGATTAGAGTAGACAAATAAACAAACCCAAACGCTATTGCAATTTATACATCTAAAAATAAACAGATTGACATATGTGCTTCAAAAGAAACCTCTGCTCGATTACTTTGCGTCGTTATCCGTAAAAATAATGCGCATATACGCGTCCGGGTGGTGTTCATACCCCTCGTAAATGACACGACTGCGGGTCGGCAAAGCACCGAAAAGCCGCCATACCGCCCCCTCTTAATCTCTGATGCATATCTAAATTGCAAAGTAATTGTCGAGCGGTGGTTAAAAGAGCTTGAAATTGTCCCCGAGTGATATTTACATATGACCCTCTGTCGCGCATGCATTGCCTAATTAACCGTGAGATGATCGTCTCTGGCGGGTTCGGCGTTGTCTCCAGGGACGATTTTTAGACAATACCGTGGTGGCCGTGGTGTCCTATCCAATATGATGTACGGACGTAAATCCATATTAATACCGTCAAGATATCAGATAGGCCGGATAATAATCACTCGTTCTGCGTTTATGTAAATGCCCTACTATACCAGTCGTATAGATACGTTAGTTATGGATATTATGATCGTGAATTATGGCAATTTTAATAAATATAGTAATAGTATTAGTGATTTAATATATAATAAAGGAAATCTAACACAAAAATACCGTATTTCTCAATGAAATTAGGAAATATATGAGAATTTGAGAAATTTGGATATACAGGTGTCTCAGCTTTTAGTTTACAGGCATTATCTACTTTCACTGTATAGTTAGCAAAAAAATGTTCAAATAAAAGTTACTTGATATGATGTTGAAAATGACATATGCAGTTTTTTATTTGTTCGTGACCTTGAAAGAGATTTTAAGATTAACTTTGATTTTTTAAAAGGAAACACCTATTTTTTAATGTTGCGTATTATTTATCAGAAATTAACAAACAAGTTTTGTTTGACACATTTTTTAATTTGCCTCGTCAGTTTTGAAACAATTCGCATTAAGTTGGTACAGTGATATTACAAACTTGTCAATCCGAAAAGCCGGGATCTGACAGTCTCGGTTTTATAATAAAAATTTGATTTTTGTTATCTTCAGTTATTTATTATGCCGTTTACATACGATTCAAATGAATATGTAGATATGTTATTAATCTACGGAGAATGCAGAAAGAATTCTCGAGAAGCTGCAAATTTGTATCGAGAGAGATTTCCGGGACGCACTTATCCATCACATACAACATTTAGCAAAGTAGAGGCACAGTTACGAACTGGTTCACTTCCTTCTACTGTAAAACATGCCAACCATAATGCTCCTGCTAGAAATGAAGAGAATGTGATCAACGTTTTGGCATATATATCTGTAAACCCCCATGTATCACTTCGATTTTTGGCAGAAGAAATTGGAGTTAGTAAGGATACAGTACATAGAATTTTAAAAGCGCATCGATGTCATCCATTTAAAGTTCATTTATCACAAGAGTTAAGGCCGAATGATTTACAAAGACGACTGGATTTCATTGCACGATTGCAAGTTCTAGAAGATGCTAATCCAAATCTTCTTAACTGTATTTTATGGAGTGACGAAAGTCGTTTTCATAATAATGGTGTTGTAAACGAACATAATGCTCATTACTGGTCTAACCAAAATCCGCGTTGAATGGAGGAAACACGCTTTCAAACGATATGGGGAACTAATGTTTGGCGTGGAATGTTTAATGGGCATCTCATTGGTCCCCATTTTTACGAAGGAACCCTAACAGGACAACGTTATTTACATTTTTTGCAACATTGCTTCCAAATTTAATGGAAGATATTCCTCTTAATGAACGAGAAAATCTAATTTGGCAGCAAGATGGCGCACCACCCCATAATGCGCAAATTGTGACCGTTTACTTAAATGCTCTTTACCCCAATGGGTGGATAGGAAACCACCATTTAGCAGTGTTTTTTTCTTTGTTTGTGTGTTGTTTGTTGCTGTCGAAGCGTCGAGTTGTGAAGAACACTGCCACTTTTAAGCATTGACATCTATTGACGTATTGTACCTATCTAAATCCTTAAATAACAAAAATAGGAAGAAAATTCATTATAGACACGGTAAAAAATTCGCCAAGACAGTTCGCAGAGTTCGTTATGTTTGTGGTTGGTATGAATCACCTTTTCGCAAAGCCATTATAAAGCTAATAGCAAAATTTGAGCCTAATGGCCAAGTTACTGATGTCAAATTGTCAGTTCGAACTCGTACTATGTGGGCAGCCCAACGTGCCACAGAAAATGCAGGTTTATCTATCCCTAGACGTTCACAGTAATTAAGGAACTCACATACCGGCCTTCATGCATTCTGAAAGTGCTGCTGACACAGTAATTAAAGCCGGCTGATCATGAACTGTCGTTTATTGCACTGAAGATGAGTACTGAGACAACGAAAAAATTCATTTTATGCTAAAATTAATTCGAAGAACAGCGTTCGTCTAACAAATGAAATATGTTATTGTTGTAAAGAACGCCAATTTTATAATGAACGTTTTCATTCAACCTACGAATGAAGGTAATCATTCAAGTTATGTGTTATCAGTTCGTTCTTGCAACAAATTGCAGGCCATTAAAACAGCGAACAGGATATTATTCGATACTTTTTTTGCATTCATATGGCGAATAAGCTGTACGTAAAGATAACAAGGCAAATATGCCTTGTTATCAATATATAATATCAATAGGAAATGAATACATTTCCTATTGATATTATCAACAAAATTTTTTTTTGAACGAACGTAAGAATAGTTACTATAACAAATATTGTCGTTGGACCAATGTAAAATGATTTGTTATAGTAATGATAACGTATTTATTTCACTAACGAATTTTGTTATTATACTTAGAGATGAAGGAAATATTTCGTTCTGTCAATAAAAATTTACTCAATAAATGTAGATACATTGATATGGCGACCAGCATTTTTCTCAGTGTGGGCGTTGGAAGTGCAAACACCTAATTTTGACTTTTTTAAAAAATCATTTTTAGTTACGAAATCCACTTCTGTCTCAATGGGTTTGTCAAGAGAGATTTAGGAATAATCATCGAGAAAGCTAACCCAACGAGTTACTCTTTGGTGTGATTTTTGGATCGGCGGAGTTAATGGCCCTTACTTTTTGAGAATGGTGATAGTGCTGCAATACAAAAAGAGTCTACGTAAATGCCCCCCTCCCTCCTTCCCCCTAAAATTCCAACCCTTAAAGCCTATATTCGACCTGTTATTCGCCAAGTAGAACCACAGTCGTGCGAAAATGTCACGCAAAACTTCCTCAAAAGAATCACCATTTGCGGACAGAGTCGAGGTGCGCATTTACTGGATATCATTTTCAACAAGTACCTAATTATACTGTTAGTATGTTGAATTTAAATATATATTTTTTTAGTAAGTAAGAATAAATAAATGTTTCTTTTAAAATTATAGTCGAAATTCTTATCAAAAGATCTTTTATTGCATCCTTTAGTCAAAATATTTTTAAATCGTAACACAAACCAATACGCATCATAATATATCTACAACATATTAGCATCTCTTGTGTGTATTATTTGCACAGGGAAGGGATAAAAATATTCAGAATCACATGTGAATAGGTAACACAGCTATTAATACAGTCATTTGTAATTGAAACAGGCCCTTTGTAAACGCGCAACCCATTATAACTTGATCCCATTCACATCGTATCCTATCTGCAGCGCCTAGTCGTATTTTAAAAAATACCCGTCCGCACCCCAAAGTGTAATTACCGCCCCGACAACCCTTCGGTAATCATATATTGAATTGTCGTCGTCCGTCCGGACGCGAGGGCGAAACAAACCAAACAATTTTCTAGCCTCTCTCTTTTAAAATAATTTAAATTACAATATCAAAAGGTTTTTGCGGATACCACGGGCTTTAGCGTTTGATGTAATGGGTTCCATAAAGGGAATTAAAACTTATTCCTTGCCCTGTATTCTCCCGTCTCGTTTCGTTATTATTTTTTTGGTGTGTTTGTTGCTTCATGTTCTGGCCGTTGAACTCGAACTCGTCTTCAAAGTTCCTATTTGGGAAAGTTATTTAAAAAAAGGTAATGGAACCGAAGATTTGCTTTGTTATTTTCCTTCCTCTTTTCGTTAATGTTAATTAGTTGTCTATTGAGTTTTTGAAGGCGAAATGTAATTATTATCCTTGTATTTTCAATTATGAATATAATACAGGGTGTCGATAAGATATTATTAATAACTTGTTTTTATTAAGTGATTTCTTGAAGAATGCTGAAACTCGTTAATTCTATTTTTTATAGAAGCCTCTCTAGTTGCTGCAAAATAGTATAGTTCACTGGAACGCTCTCAGGAAGCCTCTTTTAGTTGCTCTCTCTTAAATCGCGTAGAATAGGAAATGTATAATGGAGTTTCAATTTATAATTTTTAATTTTTTAATTTTTTTATTAAACGTGAAAAACTCGATGTTACGCGTCGCACTACAGAAGAAAAATGAGAGAAAGAAAATTAAATAATTTATTTTTTCAAATTTTTCAATTCCTCAATTATTCCTAATTTTCCCATTTTTGCAATTTTGCAATTTTTCTGTTTTTTCAAAGTTTTTAGTTTAACAATTTTTAAATGTTTTGAGTTTACAATTTTTTAATTTTTCCAAATTCCTTGAATTTTTAATTTTTGTTTCGCTTTTGGAGAAGTCGACGTTACGCGTCTAGATTTGGGAATTCAATATTTCACTACGGAAAACTGTTTTTAATTTTATCAAATGTTTCAATTCCACAATTTGTTAGTGTTCCGATTTTTAAATTTTTGAATTTTTTTGATTTTTTATTTTTTCACATTTTTTATTATTTTTAATTGCTTTAAATCGCTCTCGCTATGGAAAAACGGGAGGCTACGCGTGTCACGTTGGAAAATTAATTAATTAATTTTGTTTTAATTTATGAATTATGAATTTGTTTTTCTGATTTTTAATTCTTTTACACCCATCTCACTACGAAAAACTAAAATAATTTATTTTTTCAAATTTTTCAATTCCCCAATTATTCCTAATTTTCCCATTTTTGCAAGTTTGCAATTTTTCTGTTTTTTCAAAGTTTTTAGTTTAACAATTTTTAAATGTTTTGAGTTTTCAATTTTTTAATTTTTCCAAATTCCTTGAATTTTTCATTTTTGTTTCGCTTTTGGAGAAGTCGACGTTATGCGTCTGGATTTGGGAATTGAATTTTTCACTACGGAAAACTGTTTTTAATTTTATCAAATTTTTCAATTCTTTAATTATTCCCAATATTTCAAATTTTTCATTTTTTTTTTATTATTTTTAATTTTAAACCCCTTTCGCTATGGAAAAACTGGACGCTATGCGTCTCACGTTGGAAAATGTTTAATTTTGTTTTAATTTATGAATTTTGATTTTTTAATTTGTTTTTCTGATTTTGTATTTTTTTACACCCATCTCGCTACGGAAAACTTTTTTATTTTTATCAAATTTTTTAATTCTTCAACTATTCCGAATTTTCGAATATTCTAAATTTTTCAATCTTACAATTTGTTAATGTTCTGATTTTTGACTTTTTGCATTTTTCCAGTTTTTAAAATTTTCATTTTTTCGCAACTTAATTTTTGTTAGACCCTTCTCGCTAGGGCAAATTCGACGCTACACGTCGGGCGTTGTAAAATGCTTAATTTTTTTAATTTTAATTTTTTTAAACCCACCTCGCATTAGAAAATTTTTTAATTTATTATTTTTTGAGCATTTCGTTTTTTTTTAATTTTTTTTTCAATCTCATTTTATAAATATATTCTTTATAATTTTAGATATTAATTTAATATTGATAATTTCCAAATTAGAAACTATAGATTAAATGTCTCGCTTTCCAAATTTGGCCTCTTCATCATTGAAGTTGCTTTCGCAATATTTTATGACCGTAGCCTACATTTACATTTTTCATTTTCGCAATATTTTAGTTTATCTAATCTCCTAATATCCAAATTTATATGTATATTTTTTATAATTTGAAATATTAATTTAAAATTGATAATTATCGAAATAAAAAATATAGTATAAAATGCTCGTTTCATAAAAGCGTTTTGTGACACACGACCTTCAGACCACTGAATTTGTGTTCCCAAAATTTTAACCATAGTCTATTGCTTAAATAAAGTTAGTGCCATTACTTTCTTGAAATCCCAATTTACTCTCACAATATCTCAATTTGACGTTTTATTTCATTTGATTTTTTTCTTCTATTTTTGAGCCGTTATAAATAGATCGTGAGCACATATTATATATTATAATCGCCCTAGGTCTGCTACAGCACTTTTTTTTAACGAAATTTAAATACAGTTTTTTTCCCAGTTAATCTCACTTATCGTTAGTGTTCCAAAATAATAAGAAAAAAATCCGTGATAGTTATGAGTTTAGTTTCATTCTATCTGACATTTCCATGTATTTATATATTATGAATAGACAAACGTCAACGTCAAAAATTGACATCTATCCTATGCCCTAGCGGAATTAAACAGTATTATTAAATCCATTTCAGTTTTGTATTGCAGTATTTGAACATCTTTATTTTCAGAATCAAATTGAGAAAGACCATAGAAAACATAAGAAAACACCTGGAACACGTGTTTTCTTTTATCAAAAAATTACGTACGTAAAATAAAAGTTCTGAACCCATGCATTATTTTATTTCCACGCTGTATTGTGTTAATAATTAAAAATACAAGATAATTACAATTCGCCTTCAAAAACTCAATGTTGATTAATGGTCATAGATTCTAGGAAATTGTTTCATGAGGTTAACTAAATTAGGAGTATAAATAACGATTCATTTTTTTGCTCTTTCCTTTTATCTAAAAAAAAAAAACACTGATGCATGAAATATTGCTTTCATCAACAAATCGATGTTACACCTATTGTTAGTAGAGCATTCAAAGCCTAATGAGTCCTAGGATATTTACACACATACTATTTTGAAAACCCATCATGCATATGGGCACCAAAATTCATTTATAATTTCATAGCGGAGGAAATGGACGTGACGTGTCGGTCAAATGAAATTATTCAAATTAGGCTGCTGATGAGAAACAAATGAAAAGGCATAACCTACTATTATCGAGGAATGCTCAAATATACACGGCATTCCGACAGGACTAATTCGTTTCATTTGTTCTCGTTTTCATTCCACCCAACACACATCTTCTCTTTCTTCCTTTTCGTCTGATCTTTTCTTCTTTTTTTCGTTCATTTTTTTCTTCTTTGGAGTAACGCGATGATGTTACTACTGACCAAGCATCTATCCCCTCTTGGGATTTCACATATTTTCGTTCGCGTGATAAGGCGCAGTTATATTTGTGATGTCTCTGCGACAGACGTATAACGCGGTTCCGTGTGTATATTTTCGAAAAGATATTATTTTAATAAGAAAATCGGTAATTTTAACGTTCCACCGTTGCCCGTATGTCGCCCAATGTAAATGACAGGCACTATAATTCTGTTTCTCGAGCTTCTGTATTGATACACGTACAGATATTAGTTGTTCGTTGTAGCATCGGTCAGTAAATTTCAAGCCTTCTACCAATTAAACGTATTATATGTATTATGGTGTCATGAAGGATGTATATTCGTAATTTATTGTTATTATGAAGAAGAAAATATACTTACTTATTCCCTAAAAGTAATTACCTACATAAATGGGAGCTAAATTAGACCAAATTATGAAATTGCTTAACAAAAAAAAAAAGGAAAGATATGTGAAATATTAACGTGAAGGTTATAGCTATTATATAGACCAAGTTCACACTGATTGGCATTTAAAGGTACAAACGAAAATTAATAGTTCCTTAAAATGGTTAATGTTCAAGTCTTTAAAAATCATAAAGATACACCAATCTTTTCTAAAAGCTGAAAGCAAGGTCGTTTAAAACAGAAATGATTTTATCCTATTTTTTTTTTAAAAGAGGAAAAATTATTTATAACTTCCAAAATCATTGAAAAAAAGCAACGATTACTAAAACATACATATGAAATATGGTGAACTTAATCTTTTCATTCCTCACAAAGTTAATTCTCCGTTTTGTTTATATTCATTCAATATATTTTACCGTTTTGATAATTTCTTCATATCTTTTTTTTTTGTTCGTGCTTCAGTTATAACTTTGTTATTATTAAATATAAAAATTCGATTAATTAAGATTAAATGAAGCGTTTTTGAGATAATTATAAACTTCATATTTAATTTATGAAAAAGTTAACAACAGTACCTTTGAGCATCCTGTATATTTTTGAATATTTTGAAATGCCATGTAATTTGTGATATATAGGTATTAACGCACTATATTTTTAAAACGAATAATAAGAAAGTACTCTTGGTTTAGAATTTCCTGCATAAAAATCGCAGTGGGCTTGATTTTAGGGTTTATTTTAACCTTGTTTATTGTTTCCATAAAATTAATTAGCGAATTCACAAGGTCACTACAACTATAAAGACACGTAATGGTGACATTACTACCAACAGTTGTCGTACAAGCTTTTTTAACAATACCCTTTCGATTTTCTTAACACTCGCATTTTGGACTATGAACAATAAAGATAGTGGTTTTTACAATGTCATTTTTTTTCCTATTATACGGTATAGTTGCTGGTATTTTGGGTAAACATTAAACACATTAAACATTTAAGATGGCTAGTTATAAGCCAAGTAAAACTAGCTTATATAAATGCTATAATTCCAGACTGCAATCCAATGTTTTCTGCAATATATTTTTAAAACGAATAATAAGAAAGTACTCTTGGTTTAGAATTTCCTGCATAAAAATCGCAGTGGGCTTGATTTTAGGGTTTATTTTAACCTTGTTTATTGTTTCCATAAAATTAATTAGCGAATTCACAAGGTCACTACAACTATAAAGACACGTAATGGTGACATTACTACCAACAGTTGTCGTACAAGCTTTTTTAACAATACCCTTTCGATTTTCTTAACACTCGCATTTTGGACTATGAACAATAAAGATAGTGGTTTTTACAATGTCATTTTTTTTCCTATTATACGGTATAGTTGCTGGTATTTTGGGTAAACATTAAACACATTAAACATTTAAGATGGCTAGTTATAAGCCAAGTAAAACTAGCTTATATAAATGCTATAATTCCAGACTGCAATCCAATGTTTTCTGCAATATATGGCTCACTGCAAGGAATGTACTGAAATTTAATATCTCGAAAGCGACTGCAAATAGGCATATAAATCCTTAATACTTATAGAGGCAGAATTTATTTTTGAATCGAAATCAATAATTAGAAATACAAAGCTACATTTCAAAAAATTGAATTTTCTAAGGTTAAAGATGTCGAAGTTGACTATTGATTTATGAACACTCTGTATAAAATGTAGTGGTTTCTATGATAGTATTTGGTATGCACGACCATTTTTCTTATGCCGTAAAAAATGAGATAATTATCTTCAATGGTTTATAAAATACAGAATATTATAGAAGGACATGCAAATGTCCAAATTTTGACAAAAATTGTGAATATCTTAAAACCGGTTAAGTTTAGAGATAGTGAACTTTAGTAAAAATTGTATTCAAATATACGATTCCATTTACAATAAGAAAATTGCTAATGACTTCCGGTATAATGGAACGTTCGGGAAGTTGAAAATATTTCCAGAGGATTCTTCAGGTAGGGTTTTGTTATTAAACTTTCTCTCGCATGAATCTAGATGCCATAGATCGCGAGAAAAAGATAGTGGACGAGTGGTCTGAAACACCTTGTATATATACTGACTTTCGACACCATCGATCACGGAATATTATTTTTGAGGCTTTTTTAATATTGGTTTTGTGCCTCAAATGATAAGCTTTCTTGCAAAGTTACTTAAACAACCGTGTCTGTTATATTGCTTAGAATGGTTACTTCTAAAATTCTTATGCAGCCTGCTCTGGCGTTCTCCAAGGTTCAGTCTTGGGGCCGTTATTCTTCAATGTATATTTAAACGATCTACTGCCATTGCTTGATTGTAAAATTGCGGCTTACGCTGATGATTTAAAGATTTATTGTGGAATATTGACTGCACCTGATAATGTCTTTCTTCAAAAAAAGAACCTTGATATTGTTAACCGCTGGTGTAAAATTATAAAGTTAATACTAATGTAAATAAATGCGCTCACGGCGGCCTCATACGCCAAATGTAATATTAAAATAAGGTTACATTATTTCATTAACATGCTCCTGTACCTAAACATTAGAATATCCGTGATCTTGACTCATACCTATCGATCACATAACCCAGTTTTGCTTCGAAATCTCTACGGTTTCTAATGCGGTCGTGCAAACACAACTGATTAAAATGTTTCTTCGCTTATCAGAACCAAACTTGAATATGCATTAATCGTTTGGTACCCCTATTACCG
The DNA here is from genome assembly GCA_949128085.1 of Cetonia aurata. Classification (NCBI taxonomy): domain Eukaryota; kingdom Metazoa; phylum Arthropoda; class Insecta; order Coleoptera; family Scarabaeidae; genus Cetonia; species Cetonia aurata. The sequence continues at coordinate 59,937,330 of OX421883.1, read as the reverse complement.
TTATCAACAGATCACCTTGAAAAGAATGCAGAGAAGATTTCTAAAACAGATATAAAAAAATAACAAATATACAATTATTATAATTTACTTTCATTAAAAAACAAATATCACTAGGTGAGTCATTAATAAATTTATTTATATGATGTATAGTATAAAACTAGAAAATCGGGCCGGTTCACCCGGCCTACTATTCAGTCGTTTGATGTCCGCTTACCGCCCCCACTCGGCAGAAAGTAGAAAGCCCGCGCTCCACCTGGAACGCACCACTACGCCCCCACTCGGCAGACCAGCCAGACCGCAACACTCTCCGTTAACCCCCGTCTACACCTGTGACTGGTTTGGGATCGTCGGTACACCCTGTATATTCCTTTTGTTTTAATTCTTGCCTGTCACTTGTAAAAAGACTCGACAATTGACAGCTTTCTGCTTGATTTGTTAGAAACATTTGAGCAAGTACACCATACAAAGGTTCTAATAGTATTATGTAGCCTAAAAAGTAAATATTATATATCATTTGTTTTATAATATTTCAAGCAATAAACCAGACACATCTAAATCTACATCCAAACATAAATTTCGATCACCATAAGACTTCTTGCTTTTCGTCCGAAGTTATGCCGATGTACTATGGGACGTAGTTAACAGAACCGCACTACTACAGTCGACCTCTCTCTCTATCCTTGCCCGTAAATGTTTCGTATGGAACGCGGCGATCGCGTGTGTGTATTTTGGCCGGCGGCACAGACCTAAACCCTTCAATAGTTCGCCCTCGCCGCCCGCCAAGCATTACCATAACTAATTATACACGTGATCTTCTTGAATGAGCTCCAGTTCGGGATACATTTTAATAAGTCGTGGAAAGACAAGGGCGCTCACCGGCGCTGATGGCGGATCATGAGGCCATGCATCAAATTATAGGAATAACCGTGTTGACGGTCCGCATTTTTAGGACCGTCAAAGAAATGCATGGGAATTTTGTAAATTTGATGTAATGTGATCGAATTTTTTTTTTTGTTACAAAAATAAGGATAACAACAAATACTTATATGAAGAGAAAACGAAGAATATATAGATATTTAGATTTATTATTATATATTATTTAGATTAAGAAAATAAATTGGTAATGTTGAAGTAGTAATTAGTTTAATAAATGTTCAAAATTTTCAACAGCTAAAAAGCAGGGGCACAGGATTGAAGTTTCAATACGAATCCGATCACGTGTCAATTGTTCGTTAGTAGTTTGTAGGTTTATCTCTCTTTATTACATGTACTCGATAGAAATTGTTCATGCGTATGCCCTTCTCTTTTCGAAGTGAACTTTTTACACCCCCAGGTGTAAATATTTCAAATATTGTGGGCAAATATGTCTTTACCTAATTGATTTTGGTAACAAAATGCGACTTTAACCAAATTAGGCGTTAATCTTAACACGCAAACTTTTTACCACTTACTTTTTGAGCTTTAGGCCCGGTCTTTCAATCTCCTAATAAATGTATCTAATAACAATTTAGCTAATAAGTTATTAGGTAAATAAGAACAGTCTTTCAACGAATATTTTTAGGTTACGGACACGTATTTCAAACTTCTAATAAAGTTCCTAATAAAAGTTATTAGCTGAACTTGAAATAACTGTCTTTCCATCAACTAATAAAAATTATGTAGGTAATAAATTGGTTTATTCTCCTAATATCTTATTGAGTGCTTGAAGTAGCCAATAAGAATTATTAGACGCTTAATAGCGTATCGAAAATCTCTGAAAGTTCTTAAAACAACAAAGAGGGTTATGTTTTCAAGTTTGGAATTATTTATGAACCAGACATGTTTGAAGATTTCGAGAATTGTTTTTGGAAGGGATTTGGTCGATCTAGTTAAAATAGTTCATCCTGATTTATCAAGCGGTTTAGATTATCAAAACACAGTGTATAGACAATAAACAATATTGACAATGAACAATATTGCTGAGGATCAGCATGGCTTCATCAATAGGAGATCGACAGTTACTAATTTAACTATTATGTCGCAAACGCTTTCGGAATCCATTGATAACAACGGACAAATTGACGTGGTGTACACAGATTTTACCAAAGCTTTTCACCGAATAGATCACGACATTCTATTACAGAAGCTTGAGGCTATTGGGTTCTCTCCATCCATGACTTCCTTTATGCGGTCTTATTTGTGCGACAGGTAGCAGTTTGTCACTTATCGTGGTCATGCCTCTGACAAATTCTCTCCTACTTCAGGTGTGCCGCAGGGCAGTAACTTGGGACCACTATTATTTTTAATCTACATAAACGATCTTTGTAGTGCCATCGGTTGTGGAAAGCTGCTTTTCGCCGACGACCTGAAATTATATAAAGAAATTAACACCGCAGAAGATTGCATTGCATTGCAAGGAAATATTGACCAACTTTATGCCCTATTGTACCTTTCAATTCCCGAAATAAAGCCGAGAATAATTTCTACTCAACAGCCAGTCATTCCGTGTTAGTTCAGCGGCAGCCACCTCATCATCCTTAACGTTTTCTAATTACGCTTAGATGCCGGTATACATGAAGAAATCATTAATATACCGGGTAATTTTTCCAATCGTCGGTCGAACGTGTATATTGATTACCGTCGGCCCTACCATCCGAACGCGCAGCGTTAACAAGAAAAAACCACAAGCGCCAGTATCCCACGTAATTAGAGATGCATCCGAAACGAGACTCCGGTCGATCAATCATCCGTCGAAATTCCTTCCGACGATTTGAGACAGAGGTCGCGCAGATTCCCGCGCCATGTGCTGGTGCGTCGTGGAAGTGCGGTAGCCGGCGCTCCCAGTGGGAGTTGAAAACCCCGTGGTGAAGTCCCGCTGCGACAGTGGCGACCCCTGCTGATGCGACACCGCATCGATCGGTGCCCGTGGGCATCTCTCGCACACACACAAACGCGCTCCCGTAAACCCGATCGCATACACGCACACGCCTTTAGCCACAAAATGGTCGACACATTCGTGTAATATTACTCCCGTTTTCCACACGGCATTGCCTGCTTCCCGTTTTTCCGTTCCCTTTTATATTGTCGAAATGGCACGTTTGGCGCTGTCAGGATATTCTCGCAACTCAGAGGATGTACGTTTTAATGGATGCTTTTTGCGGAACAGGCAGTTTTTTATGCTTCCAAGTGGTAAAACGGCTGCGGCAAATCGCTAGTGGCAAAACTTCTTTATTCCATTGATGAATCGATCAAATTTATTACCATAGATGAGATACTTATGAGTATAAATTGTGATAAAGCAAACGAAAGGAAAACATCTCGTTCTTGGTTGGGACATTTTGCGAAGTTCTGTTTTAAAAGTTGGTAAACCTTTCAGCGTTTCTGCAGATACACTGCAAAAAATTACAGTAATTTTACTATAGTAAATCGGAAATATTACATGAAATAACGTTGTGAATTTACTACGATAAATCATGTAAACCTTGTTTTACCTGTTTTTTCCCGGATATTTGAGATGGAAAGAAAAGTTTCGGTAAAATTTATAGTTATTTCATGTACTTTTAAGATGTAATAAAAATGAAATGAAAAAATACTGTAAAAAACATGTAATATTTTGCGATTGTTACTAAAATTTACTTAATAATGTAAAAGTGACATATTTTTTAGGTAATTATTGCATATTAAATGTAATTTTACCAACATTTATTAATTTTACAGAAGAAAAAAACGAAATATAAAATATCCTCAAAAGAAATCTTATTAAAGAGACAAAACTTATTTTTGTTGTCGTTTAGGTGGGGAGTTCAGTAAATTGTGCACTGCTCAAACGATTCTTAATTTATTTCACCAATAAAACATACATATTAAGGACAATATTCATAAAACATAGCCGTCATAACTGCTCCTATAACATGTACTTACTATAGGTTCACTCATAATCGGCACGATATTTCAATAAAATAAACCGTATTAAATGGGTGGTACAAACAAAATTCGACCTTAATGCAATAAATGCCATGACTGTGTGTGTAAAGCCGCGTCCAGACCGACGGCCGAATTCCAACGCCAACGCCAACGGCAAATGGGGGCGGGGCGTGTGCCGTTGCAAAGGGTTTGAGAGGATTTGGTCTTGCCGTCCACACCGAGATTCAAATGCGGGTTCGACAGCGTTGGACGCGGTTCGGTGCTAAACATGTCAAGCAGCGAAGATGACTTAATAATTGCGAGTGCGGGAGTAATAGTTAATGCATTACTAAGAAAAAAGAGAAAACGTCGGGCAAGGCGTTGGTGGATGACAACACTTTTTAAAGAGAGAGAGAGAGAGACAGTGGAAGTCATTTAATGACAGAACTTCAAAGTGAGGACGGTGGACATTTCAGAAATTTTTGTAGGATGACACCGGAACTGTTTGATATTCTGCTTCGTCTAGTAAAGCCAAAAATTTCAAAAAACAACACAAATTATAGGAAAGCAATACCGGCACAAGAAAGATTAGCGGTGACATTACACTTTTTAGCCACAGGGAACTTACATTATCGGTATTCTGCGTTTTTCTTGGGTGAAACTTATCATTTAAAAATTGCATCGCTTTAAATGCAAACCATTTGGAATGATACAATTCACTTGTACCCATTCCAGAATGGGTAGTTCCTTCCCGACGCACCTCACGTCGATAGGAGGTTAACAAACTCTCCATTTTTTTCCTTACTTCGCCTTCATCCCGGCCGAATTCACTCCCTATCTTTTTCCAAATGTCTATTTTTCTTTTTGTTAATTTAAAGTTTTTATCCCCAGGGTCCCACAATACGGGATTCTCCCGATATAATTCAATTAATTTTAAACTTATTTCTTCCGTCCACTCCATGTTATGACCCTGATATAACTAATTGCAAGTTTTATTAAAAATGTTTACGCTTAGGCGGAAAAGATATCTTATTTTTCGTTCGCCCGTACGCAACTGAATAAACACAAATCCCGTCCAGACCGAATCGAACATCCTTTGACGTACCGACACGAGAGCGAAGGCTTTCCAACGCCAAGGGTAGCGTTCGATGCCGTTTGGTTCCGTTCGGTCGCTCCGTCCAGACCAAAGCAAATCCTTTCCAAATCTGAGCACATGTGCCTTGGCTAGGATTCGGCCGTCGGTCTGGACGCGGCTTAAGAGAGAACATATTATGTTTTTAAATATATCTTGTGGTTTCGTTGAAAAAGAGCCTTTGATGTATAATTTTTTTACTGTATACTATTCTTCTTTAAAATTGTTTATAAACCCAAATGTTGGGAGTGCGTAAATGCATTTATTCAGACATTTGCTATTGCGAAGTAGTGAGAATAGATACATTTGCAATTTCATTTTTATTTTTCATTAAAAACTATGGAACCAAGACGACATTGTAATGCGACACAAAAAGGTGAAATAATTGGCATGTGGAAAAGTGGTATGTCACGGGTATTAAAATTAATTTCATTAGAAATTTATATATATATATATATATATTGTAATAAATCTAAATGGTTTGATCACAATAATGTAGATTTTTTTATGTTGTTTTATGTTTTTTAATAAATATGTTTAAACTAATAAATGATATTATTATTACCATTTTTAGTAAATAATATGAAACACTATAAAATTCTGTTTAGCAAATTAATTAACCCAGTATGAAAAAATCAGTACTTTAGTAGTGGAACTATATTCATAGATAAGTTAAACAAATTCCAAGACTTACCCTTCAATATATTTTATTTTATTCGGAGTTCATTGAAAGACTTATTAATATTTCTGAAATATAAGTATTTCCGGTAACCAATTTATTAAGATATTTATGGAATAAATGTAGAAACCAAAGATCAAAGAATTCTTTTTATGCAAAAAGAAGTTGACGGCAATTCAACTGAATTGATAGATAAGCCGGCAATGTAAACAATATGCATACATAAAACACTCACAATATATTCGGTGCCTTAAGGTCGAATTTGTTTGAGCGGAAGTTGTTTATACGTTTCATAGTAAGCGAGGATCGTGCCAATTATAAGTGAACAGAGTGTACGTATGATGCATAGAGATGATAGAGTGCTGATATTGAACTCAAAACTGCCATCAATTGAAATGCGCCATATTGGAATACAGGCGTCATCAATGACGTCGATACCATGGCGGATATTCAAATAAATAAAGTTAAGGATATCAATAAATTTTAATAGCACTTGCAATTTGTAATGATAATTAGTACCATATTAGATTTTATCCTATGTATTTTATATGGCATTGTTTTTTTTTATTAGTTATGGACAGCAAAACTAGAGACAATTTCTAAACTTACGATAAAGTGGCAACATGTACTTTAAAGAAGAAATTCTTTCAATGCCATATACGCAGGAGAAAATCAAATGAGTTTCATGAAGTTCTGAAGATTTCTTATAACAATGCAACATTGTATGTTGGCTTTAAGAGTAAATAATATACTGCAGTAGTTGTATAATTTATTGGTGATTAAATAATATCAGTTTACTTAATTCTTTTCTTATCGATTTTCCTTGTATTTTTGCTGTAAACTTCTTCCCTAAATTGTGGAATCTAATTTTGCTGTAACATGGTATGATGGTTTATATATATAGAAAGATATAAACGCTTAAAGTAGGCGCAAATATTAACAACCGAAACAATTAATATGTACAACACTATACCCAAAAATATAAAACAACTCCGATATTCCGATATATAATAAAATAATGGAAGTAACATTTGTTTCTCTTTTTTTGTTTCAGAGTAAAATTCAATGAATTTGATGATAGCATTTGATTCGGAAATAGTCATTAAATGTCAGATAAAGGAAATTTATATTTTTTATTCTACTGAAGATTAATAAAATATGTATTTGCTTATTCTTAGTTTTATTCCTATAACTCAACAACATTGACGTTTTGCAAGTTCTGAAGCTGCAACAAAATTGTCTAATAACTAAGAATTTTATTGTTTTGGTACTTAATTAAATTACTATTTACAGTAGTGTGATATCCATATGTGTATTTGATAACATTACGGAATATTAATGGTGATGTCTAAGTAAAATTATACAATTTATATTCCTCAATGTTACCAAATTTATATTGGAATCATCGGCACTCTAAACAGGAATTTAATTCGAGTTACAGTATGCTGTAAAAAGTAATAAGGTTGTAATCAGAATCACACATGCAAGGGAATTTTCTTTGCAATGTATGTTTACACCTGTAATATTCACCTTCTTAGTATTTTTACCTGCCTTCCTTATAAAATTACCTACATGCCAAAATTACTTGACTGTTCGGTAAATATACAATTTATATAAATATTACATATGAATTTTACAGAACAACGTTTGAAAAATACATCAGCGTATGAAATTTACTGGTGGATAGAAATTTTACTGTATGAAGTAAATTTACCTGTAATATCGTAGGCAACTTTGTTACCAACGATTTTACATGTAATTTTACTAGAAATTTTTTTACAGTGTACTTTGCCAATTTAATTGTAGCATTTATATCTATTAACAGAGATAGCAATACTGACCACTTAATTTGGATCAGTCTGTATAACAGACATAGAAAATCAGCGTGCTTTGACGAATGAAAAATTTGAATAATACAAAATTAAACGTTTAGCACTAACGAATAAATTGTTTACAATATAATTACCTAAGCTTTGGAAATTTTAACCTCAAGAAAGAATGAAAAATACTATGAGCATATAAGCAACAAACATACTTCTAATTCGCCAATACTTAATAAAAAATCACCACAATGCCAAAACTACACACTAATCACCACATTTAGAGAACAAATGATCACTTATGAGTGTCCTTTTCATAACTCTTTGCCTAAATCTTGCTTTTTATGTGAAGAAAACGCCGACAAGACGAAACACCATAGAGCCACACGTACGCATTATTTTTCTCTTTAATAATAACCTATCAACGCGCTTTTAAAATCATTTACAATGAAAAATAACATTAAACTCCCACTAAAGCGGCAACGGACGAAAAAAAAAATACAAAACAAGGAAGAAAAGATAAAAGGGGGAAATACGTTAAACACACACTAGTAACATCGAAACGAACTCAGTTAATAACACGTTATGGATTTTATGCGGACCGTTTTTGAGGTTAGATACGAATCGAAGTGCGCGCGAACCAGGCATCCTGGGTAGTCCGGTGCGTGCTGGACGAGGACGGAGAACAATTTTGACGTTTACTCGGTCGCAATGATCAACAACGGGTCCGTGACCACCCTCGCTAGGTCAGCCGAAGTGTGTATAATTTGAAACGATTGACCTGTGATTAGGCGGTCAAGACGGTCGGCGCCGGTATACACCTAAGTGTCTATTTATTAGGCTAATCACAGGGTGCCGTGGTATCTCCGAACGTTGCGGCGTGCTTTGGAGGGGCGGAGCGTCGGGCGTAACCGAGGAACCACGCCCATGCCTCACGACCTCAGATCACTAGATTAAAACCCGCATGTATGTCTCAGTTACGGCGGCGCGGCGACGTCCCGTGGACCGTCTTTATGCAAATTGGTGGTGCAAGTTTAAAACCACCCGATGGACGGAGGGACGGTGGAGGAGAACCGCTTTTACCCTTCTTTTTCATGCGAGCCGACGTCGCATCATCGTCGGTTTGTTTGAGAGGATAGATGGAAAGAGGGGATCTTTTATGCGAGTTCCTTTAACGCTTAGGTACTACGTTTGAAACTATTGGCGCCCTTGTAAAAAAAAATAGAAACGTTAAAGGATACAACAAATGAATGCAGAGCTTTGAAATCCCTATCAATAGAACAGAAGCACATGGTAATAAGCAGGTATACAAGGTCAATCAGGGTAAATTCACCGTAAACAAAAATCATTGTGAACTGCTTACTACAATTTTACAAATAACTTTTTGTAATTATCTTTACTGCACTTAGAATTTTTTATTTACACTACTGTAATAAAAAAAAAAACTGAGTAATTTGTAATACACATAGAAATATGGTAACGGATATTAATTATACTTTTTATTACGTATATAGTGATGGCAATAAAATTTAATACCCAGTATTACATGAATTTAATACAGAACTGTTAATACCAATTATTATCATTTATAATACTATTAATTACCGTCTCCCATTATCTCGTATAGAAAATTATTTTAAATTTAATAAACGTATTTGTTTATAGATATTTATTATAGATAATATCTAATAGTACTGTATTTTACTTTAGTACTACTTAACAAAAGATCTAGATGAAAGCAATTTTCAATGGTATGCCCCAATATATTTATACATGTAACTTGTAATACGTCCGCTATCGTTTGTAAATGCCATCCGCGTGCCGCTAAGTAGGCGTGGCAATTCAAGGTGGCACGCCCATTTATAGTCGACCAGTAGTTACTAATACATGCATCGTGCTATTAACGGTTGCCACACTGTATATAATTACATGGAATTTAGTTTCACTGTTGTATCAAAATAAATGCAAATACAAGCTACGTTGAAAGCTTACAGCCGGGGTTGTTTTTTACAAAGGGATAAAAAACAACGTTGTTATTAAAGATAAGAATATTTTAGTAGGTTATATACACTGTAAAAAAATTTCTAGTAAAATTACATGTAAAATCGTTGGTAACAAAGTTGCCTACGATATTACAGGTAAATTTACTTCATCCAGTAAAATTGCTATCTACCAGTAAATTTCATACACTGATGTATTTTTCAGTTGTTCTGTAAAATTCATATGTAATATTTATATAAATTGTATATTTACCGAACAGTCAAGTAATTTTGGCATGTAATTTTATAACGAAGGCAGGTAAAAATACTAAGAAGGTGAATATTACAGGTGTAAATATACATTGCACAGAAAATTCCCTTGCATGTGTGATTCTGATTACAACCTTATTACTTTTTACACCATACTGTAACTCGAATTAAATTCCTGTTTAGAGTGCCGATGATTCCAATATAAATTTGATAACATTGAGGAATATAAATTGTATAATTTTACTTAGACATCACCATTAATATTCCGTAATGTTATCAAATACACATATGGATATCACAGGCTAGTATAAATAGTAATTTAATTAAAGGCAAAGTATCATTACTATAGGATTATAAAACATAATAAGTACTGAAACAATAAAATTCTTAGTTATTAGACAATTTTGTTGCAGCTTCAGAACTTGCAAAACGTCAATGTTGTTGAGTTATAGGAATAAAACTAATAGTGTTTTCGACTTATTGCACTTTACGCGCTTTACTTTATCTATCTCCCTTACTAATATTATGTATTAAAATAAGATGGAAATACAATCAGTGGATAAAAGTGCAGTAAGTCGAAAACGCTATAAGAATAAGCAAATACATATTTTATTAATCTTCAGTAGAATAAAAAATATAAATTTCCTTTATCTGACATTTAATTGCTATTTCCGAACCAAATGCTATCAAATTCATTGAATTTTGCTCTGAAACAAAAAAAGAGAAACAAATGTTACTTCCATTATATTATTATATGTTTTATATCAGTAAATAGATCAAATGAAATTAATGTAAATAGGTACCTACAGCTTGTGCACGAATAAATATTCCACTACCTACAAGAAGGAAAAGATAAATATAATTTTTACTTATCGCAACACCCAATTGATGAATAATCATTAAAAACGACTACTGAATTATTACAGCCAAGTTATCTTTAAAAAGTCTCTTATACATTGTACAAAAACGAATACAAATTGCATCATAGGTTTTCACAGTTCTCTACACCGGGAGCAAGATCCTGAGATGCAATTACTGTAAATATAAATGCATTATTTCTTTACAAAAGTAATGTATTAAAGGTTTTGTTTTAAGTAAATAAGCTGTAACAGTTTAGCATTCGTTTTAATTTTAACAGTGAATCGTGAATAATAGTGAAATTTTTAATCAATTTGTGTTTATATTCATGGAGCAATAAATAATTTATGAAAACATTAGGTTATGTTTAATATTGGCGTGTGTTCCATCATGAATCAGAATACCCTCCAAAGTATTAACAATAAGTAAAATCGGTGAAATATTTAAAGCAAAAAAGAATTGCTGTATTAACCACATGTGAAAATATATTAAAATGAGTATTTTTATTAAAGCATCTTACCTAATTCTTTTGCAATGCTTGAGGCAGCACACAAACAGGAACAATCACCCCAACTTGCGATTGTTTATGCGTCACCATAACTGCCTAGAATTACCTACGCGCACAGGCAAATAACCCAATAACCAATAACATTGCGGCGTATGAATTTTGTGCATTTGAAGGTAATTTTACCCAAATATTCCAGTAAATTTTAGTAGCAATCGCAAAATATTACATGTTTTTTACAGTATTTTTTCTTTTCATTTTTATTACATCTTAAAAGTACATGAAATAACTGTAAATTTTACCGAAACTTCTCTTTCCATCTCAAATATCCTGGAAAAAACAGGTAAAATAAGGTTTACATGATTTATCGTAGTAAATTCACAACGTTATTTCATGTAATATTTCCGATTTACTATAGTAAAATTACTGTAATTTTTTGCAGTGTAGGCTGTTTCATAAAAAATAACGGAGTAAGTATGCCATTGCCTACTTCTGGAACATGCTGTATAGTCGGAAATATTTTTAGGTTATGCAGCATTGGATTCTATGAAGTTTTGACAGAGAAAGGTTCTTTCTAAAATGACAAAGGGAGATGTAATCAAAGGAGGAACATATGTACATAGTTCACTCTAATTACTTATATCTTTTATTAAGTATTGTCAAAAATTCTTTGTTGCAAACGATTCCTATCGCAATTGCGATACACCATCCATATGTTTAAGTTGATACATGTTTATCGTCGAAGATAGTGGCCGAAAGCTAATATCATCAACGTGCAAAGTTGGTTAGACGACACAGAAAATCAATCAATCGTGATGTGAAACGACGGCTGCAACTCGATCTGTAAATAACCCCAGGGGCCAATAACACGTTACACACTGTTGCAAGATCTCTAACAAATCCCATCCCTGTTCCTATATACCGGTTAAAAGTACCACAACGTTGTGCGTTCAGTTTAACATGTATTTAAAACTTAGTTTACAGCAAAAATGTACAGCAAATTCAAAAAAAAAATAGAAGCACCTATATACTTGCAAATCAACCAAACATGAACCAAAATAATAGAATTAAGAACAAAATAATACGGAGAATAATAATATGTAACTGGCATTATCTTTTCTTTCCTTTCTGCTTCTCAGCGGCCGCTTTATCCGCCTCCCGTTTCTTCTCTAACTGTTTGTTTAATTTGTTTCTCTTCCTACCCAACGGAGTCTTATTATACCATTTGGTGAATTTCTTGTATTCTTTATCGGTTACCGGGCCTTGTTTCGATGCCACCATCAGGGCGTAAAGTTCCATTTGTCGAAGGGGATTGTACGGTAACTGAATGATGCGCCTCGGTTCCATAATCGTCTCTACGAACTGCTTGATCTGACCCATTGGATAATTGACAGCTAATTTGGCCAAACTGGAAAGTTCTATGTCGCGATCGACCGCGTGATACCTCATGAGTAACTCGTACAAGAATAAGTATGCGCTTCCATAATCGGTGCGAGGTATAAAGATGACCTATATAAGACAAAGATTACTAGTTTGAAAAAGGTAATAATTACAATTGATCCATAACGGCTGAAGGATAGAAATCAGAGGTCCCGAGGCAAAATATTTCCGGAGAGTTATTATAATATATAGTCCCGTCAAATTAGACAAAAAAGAAGGGTTTGACCTTGCAAAAAATGATGTAGTTCTAATTTTTTATAAGTTTATTGTTAAGACCTAAGCCAATATTAAAAATCCAAGTTTGCAACTTTGAAAAACCTATGCGAGCTGGTAATACTAAAGTAATCACTAAACTTTTGCTTTTTTCGCTTCAAAAAAATGCGAACTTTACAACAAAAGAGGTTTAGTTATTTCTTAAAGTACATTAAATTGCCTAAAACTTGACTCAATATCTCAAAAGATATTAGAGCAAAAAGTGTATAGATATCTTTTCCTGGTACATTAAATTGCTTAAAAGTTAGTGCTTTACTAGACTCTGTATATTTAAGAGACGCAGCTCTATAAAGTTAAAAAAGAAGGATTCAAAGAAATTGATTTGGGGAAAAGCAATGAAGATTTAATACTGAGCAACCGTAGCAACACCCCAAATCTTGTGGGGATGGCTAATAACGTATCTCTAATCTGAGTGTCTGAGCATTCACTCATTCATGGCAATGAGGAAGCAGACAATATGTACATAGAACGACTGATTGCCTAGGTAGATGCATAGTCAAAACCGGCGATAATTTAAAATTTAGTTGGGGGAAATTTAACCAAGCGATGAGCACCTAGATTTGCCAATTGTTTGAATTGTGAATGAGGAAGCAAGAAAGCTATTGACTGATTGTCATTCGGCTGGCAACAAACCTAAAAAGACTCATGAGCCATTGTTAAAAGCTACTAACTTTTTCAGCTCAGTCAATATTCCACTCTGTAAGATAGTAAGCGAAATAGTAATAGTCAATGTATTTTACCTATCTTCAAAGTAAAGAGCAATAAGAAAGATTGGATCCGTCTGAAGTAAATACCTAATGAATACCTATTGGCAAATCTAAATCCATCTAAAAATAAAATTCCTTATGCGAAGAACAAAATTTCTCAAATTTACGAAATAAGAAAGGAAATGATGCTACTCACTATATTTGAGAATGGATACAATGTTAAAAAAAGGAAGAAACGCATCAAATGTAGTGACAGAAGAAGTAGAGACACCTATGGAACTATGGTGGAGCGAAGAGGGACATGCAGTAGCCACAATAAACTCGCCACGACAAGAAGGTGCTTGGTTCTACATCTAATCATTTCTTATATTAGCTTGGGAATCAGGGAAACTTTACTTATACTGTTAATGTTGATATGTTCATTTTGAGAAGGCAATTAATTTTCTTTTTGGTCTCATCAACTGTAAACATAGCCCAACGTAACAGTAGGTTCATTTTACCGCCCAAGTAACGCGCACCAAACGTGCGTTTCCTAATTTTACAGTTACTTCAGCCAAAAAATCTAATACAAATATCGTGCGTTGGGTCATTTACGGCGCTTCAACTCTTTTATGTAAATGACACCTACCGCACTCTAGTGTAAATAACTACGAGACTCACACATTCGGTAACTCACCCTTTCGAAAGCTTTTTTCAAACCGCTTTGTTTACCCGCCCAGGGTTGGCTAGTAATCCCTAGCAAGAGAACCCTGTCCTCTGGCTTTATAGTTTTTACTATCCCCTTAAAAAGTTGCTTGCCCATTTTCTTGGGATTCAACTCTTTCTCGGCCGGCGGAACCTTCTTATAAAACGGCTTCTCAGCACCATCGATATATATTACGGACGGCTGCAGTAACCGACTCATCTTGTTAATCATATGTACCAATAATTTCATTTCCTGCGCAATGTTCGTTCATTGAAAATACTACATAAGCAAGGGTAATATTTTCACATACCTCTTTACTCTCATACTTGCCAGCAAGTACGGGCGGAGACAGATCAAATAGGACGCATTTCGTTTCCGTGAAAACCGCGTTGGCCAGTAGATGCTTCCCGGATTGCTTGGGTCCTACAATGATCACAGATCGTGGTCTGCGTTTTAAAGTTTCGACGCCTAAAGGCAAAATACAAGTTAGAGCGACGGCTTGTCGGATATCTCCGATTGCTGTCGGTGGGTCGAATTCCTGCAGACGCATCTCCCAATTCGAATAACTCAAATCGCCTCTGAACTCGCTCAAGTGGGTTATAGGGTAAGTGCGGATGATACCGTTATCGACTAGTTCTTGGAAGAGGTCTTCCGTGGTTCTGTGTGCGGTGATGTCCTTCTTTTTCTTTCCTTTCTTGCCTTTCTTACCTTTCTTCTTTTTACCCTTCTTGCCTTTCTTACCTTTCTTTTTCTTACCTTTAGCTTTGTCGTAGGCCAAAGCGTCGTTGAGAAGATCCAACTCGATCCTCATCAACTCATCGACTTTCTCTCTCACCTCCAATTGTATTTCGTAACATTTCTGCTCGGTGATCAGATCCATGTACACTTTGTCTTCTGGGTTATCTTCGTCTTTCCTATCGCTCCACAATTTCTTATATTCCGTCATGCCTTCCGTGATGAAATTATCCGCTGGAGACTCTTCAAACTTGAACTCGAAATCGGTTGCTTTCTTCTTTTTCGCTTTTAGTTTGGCCTCTTTTTCTTTCTTCTTTTTCTCCTCTTCCTTCTTCTTTTTTTCTTCCGCTGCCTTTTTCTTCTTGGCCTCTTCTGCTGCTTTGTTTCCGCCACCAGCTTTTTTCAACTTCTCCTTCTCTTTACGTTTCCTCTCCACCTCATCCAGGTACTCTTCGGGGGAGAAAGTCTCGCATCTGACCACTAAGGCTGTTCCGCCTTTCTGCGCTGGTGGTATCTTATCGAAGCAGCGCGCTCTGATGTACCATTGATAGAACCATTCTCTAATCTCATCGCCGATGTCCTCCATCAGACCTGGAGCAACTACCCTTACCACACGATCTTTTTCTTTGATGTTCGCATCGATGTAGTCTCTTATGTGTTGTCGGACGATTTCCCGCCGTTTCTCAAGGGTCTTTTGGACCTTATCGAATTCTTCGTGCGACCTCCAGCTTGGCGAAACCATGCCTACAAATATGTATATTGTACTATTCCTAACCTACAATCATCCTGAATCAGGGAATTCAATCTAATTATTAAACTTTGAGAATATGTAGAGCACATTTTTTTTACCTTCATGAGCGGGTTTATCCCGTAAGGCAACTCGGCTAGAAGACCTAGTGCGCCCTCATGATGTTTTAGCCCTCTCGACCTGGTTGCACCCGAACAAAGAGGTTCGGAAATTGGTCGAGAGTAAATGTACTTACACTGTGGTTCGTCTAACCGAGCGACCCCTAAATGGCTCTCTGTCCGCGCCAGGAGATGCACTGGAGTTTCTTATGATCTCCCACAGTTTTTGCACAGCGGAAAGTCCACTCGCCCAGTGCGGTGCAAGTGTTTGTTTAATGCGCAGTGGCCAGTTAAGACTCCAGTAAGTAGTCTTAGTCTGTCCCTGCTCATAAAGACTGCCTTGCGGAGTCTTTCCTCGTTTGGATGAATCCCGAGGGTTTTACAATGTGTCGCGCCGGCAAATCCATTTCAATAGGAACGGAGTTACATTGAGAGAATTGAAAATCCCCTAATTTTCATTGGAATTTCTGGTATTTGGGATCGTTCCCAGTAAGTATAAAAATTGAATGAAGATAACTTGGCGCTAACCAATTAATAGTCTTCTTTTTCTCTCCCTCCTTTTCAACTCTTCCCTAGCGTGGTACCCCTTCACTAAGCTTTGAATACACGTCGCCGCCTTGTTCACCACTTCCGGATCTATTGTTACTTCCTTCGGCGGTAACATACCAGGACGTGGTGTGTTCATCTTCACTCGTCTTCGGTCCAAGAAATACAAGCGCGACTGTCGCGCCCTCTCATGCGTTTGGATTAATTTAACTATGGAGTTGCGCTCTTCTTTTCGCTTGATCGCTTCGATTTCTTCCGCGGTCAACACCTTAGGCTCCAAGACATACTTCTTAACTGGTCTCCTGCAAGTAAATGCACATTTTTCTCCTTGGGGAAATAATAAATTTCAGACTACCTCTTAGGTTTCTTCTCTTCCTTCGGTGGTTCCTGCTGTGCTGGAGGTTCAGGTGGTGTTTCTTCCGGTGGTTTCTCTTCCGGTGGTTTCTCTTCTGCCGCCTTGGGTTCTGTAGAGCTGGCTTGCGCGTCCGGATTAAGTAATCTTTGAAGTGAATCCATTTTCTCTGGTTCTGGTTCGGGAGGTGGTGGTGGCGGTGGCGTATAGAGACGTTCACCTTTCTAAATATGTATATATTTATTTTATTACACGCGAAAATTCTCAAACATGGCCAAATAAGCACCAGTAATTACCTGAACACTGTCCCACATCTGCTGGATGTTCTCTGGTCGTGGGAACATCAGTGCTGGGTCTAAAATTTCGATCTCGTACGGCACAAGTTTTAATTCGACTAAGGCACCATCTACGTAATGAATTTCGGATAAATCGATTTCTTTTAACATTTCTTTCAATTCCCGTAGACGTGTTACAGCTGCGTCCATTAATTTCCTCATCGTGACACTTTTTTGGTACTGTTTTATATTTAATTGTTTAGGTAAATATCCGAATAAAGTTCTGTGGGTTGAATGCTTAAGAGATACTGCGTGCTAATGCTTCAAAGAAACCCTTTTTATTATTTTTAGTAGGTACCTACATCTAAGTATTAACTACCTCTTCCAGTAAACTAAGATCACATTAATAATTTACTCCAAAATCTTCATCTTTATATATACTTAAAGCGTCATCATCCTAGTTCGCTTGTGAACCTCTTTATATCACTCAACTTCTAATGTGTATTTTTATACTGATTGATTTTTATATTTAAGGTTTTAAAACCATTCAAAGTAATTTGATAACATGCCCAATTTTTATCACATATTCAATCCAAAAGGAGTTTTTCTTTTGAAGCACGAGGAGCATATACTATCTTACGCATTCCACCCAAATTCTACTCGATATTTACTTGAGTCATTTGATCCACACAAGCGTCCATATCTTGCACTATCATGCAGTACTTAGCGTACAATCCAGACACCAAATAATTCGCCATGTTACGTTCCCTAGTGGCCTTGGTAGTTTCTTTCAAGAGGTGATCATACTTCTGCAGCTGTGCCAGTTGGTCCTTGGTGAGGACCCACCATTTCGAATACAATTTCCTGGACATTGTGGTTGAAAAGAACACGCGCGATTAAAGATCGATTGATTTGTTCACGTCATTCATAAAACTGGAATTTATTCACCGAAAATTTATTGAGTTTTATATACTGCAAATTTTGCTTTACATGGAATTTGACATTTGTTCAATTTTGACCTTGTCACTTCAAATGGAGAAACCTGTAATATCGGCTTACTACCTAACGGTTTACCCACTGAACCACTGGAATTGCCAGTAGCCAAAGATGCAGTTGTTTATCTTTTAAACGGCATAAATGAGAAATGGAAAACATGGCATTTTTTATTGAATAGTCTGACCAGCAAGGAGAGAGCAGATGTAACACGCCAGGGTTTTCTTTTTTAATCTTACTGATGTCAGAATTATAGGCCTCACTTTTGACGGACATTCAGCCAATACTGGCGTGTGCCAAGAGTTGGGCGACAATATTTTGTATAATGGAACTTCTTTATTGACTCATCAGGTGCTCAAGTTCGCATATTCTCGCACGCAGTCCACATGTTGAAATGAATTAGAAATACCCTAGCATCGAAGCAAAAAATGTTAGATGGGCATAGGGACGAAATAAATTGTTGTTTTTTGAACATTTAGTTAACTTCCAACAAAAAAGCACACTTTTATTTTGAAGAAAATGTAGAGTTGGCACCACATTCATTAAGCGAGAGTGTTGCAATAGCTCTTCAACAATTACAAGAAGATCAACAACCCGAATTTGTAGGGTTAAAGACGACTATAAAATTCACCTGTTTAATACATGAAATATTTGATATTTTGAATTCGCGAAGTGAAATGTGAGAATATTATAGCGTTGAAAAACTGATTGATTATAGAACTTTCCAGCAGACGTATTTTATTAATATTAATATATTAGCACGCCCTCTTGCTATCGTGCATCCGCCAATACAAAAAAAATCAACTGTTGATTACATATTATCATATATCTACCTAGAAAAGCAAAAAAATCAATGTTTGTTTGTGAGGGCAATTTTTACTTCTTATGGGGCAATAAACTTTTTTTTTTTACTTTTGTTTTTATTTGCCTAAGATTGCTGAAGGTTATTAGACAAAATAACAGCTAAAATATAATTTAGATTTATCCGACATAATCCCCAATACTAAAACATGTTAATTATCGATATTATCGCTACAATAAAATAAAATTCTCTCTATGGAGTGAGCCGCGCCAGAAGCAATAAGGAAAATCGGTATAATTCGCATGCGAGAATCTTCATCGATTCGTACAAAAATCGTAATTCGGTATGTATTGTATGCTACACCCGTCTCTTCGAGCTCGTGACGTATACTGCGCGTAGAGGCGGGCCTTCCACCAACTCAGCTGAATTTGAGTGTACAAATATGCGTTCCATCCTGAGATAATAAGATTTCATTACTATAATCACATTTTTAACTGCTAATTATTTTTGTTTTGTATGTGTTAAATAATTCGCTGGTTTCATAATAGTTACCTACGCCTGAAAATCTTTCATAAATGCTATATTTTATTCACAATTGGTTTTTGTTGCACATATTTTTATGAAATCAGGGATTTATTTTGCTAATAGAGACTTCTCTATATCATATAATGATCTAATAACTAAAATCTGCAACAGTAGGTAGATTAAATATTAATTTAAATATCCCGCCGAATATAGTTCTAGTTTTGGTTGTCGCGTAATGCGGTGACGTTGTATTATAAAGTGTATGTTGCTAGCAGTTCATTTATATGGTCAACGCTTAATACTTTGCCACGATATTTAAGAATTTCCTGTTCGTTGGTTTGAAATTATATCCATATACTTGTCTAAAATATGCATTCGTGATACCAAACCGTTTTTAATCGAATCACTACATTTTCCGATGCCCTGTAGGTAAATACTAATGGTTCAGCTGCTTTCCCTTCGGTTATGTGCCTATACCATCAATTAATGTTGTCATATAAACGCATGCTGTTCATTAAATTGGATGCACCGATTATTCGATTCTTACCAGAAATTTTTTACTAGCACGTCTAATGTACAATTTTAAGGGATGTTTTATCTAACATTGTTTGAAAATATCTGTACGATTCAATGAACAAGAACTACATAGCGCCAGTGTTGGCTCAAAATTACAACGACTATAGAAAAATGATACCATTTCTCAGAGCGCACATGCTGGTTACCTCATTCGAATTTGAATAAAAAAAAATCGCCTCTCAGTACTATCGTCTCTTGACATGTAATTTTTGCGATGGCGCTCGAGGAGCAGGACTCTCAAAAATGTGTTATTACAGCCACTTAATTTGTTTTTAATGTCGTGGTAACAACTGCGCGAACGTATGCAGCGACCTAAGAATATTACAGTGCGGATCCAAACGGAATGGTGGAAAACTTTATACGCGTTTACTTACGTGTATATGCACGTTTATAGATGCTGGTGCGCATACACACGACCGATGGAGCACATGCACATCATACGCGGGAAGGAAAAGGCAAGAAGAGGACGAAGAAGAAGACGAGGGCGATGATGATGATGATGAAGGAGTCTCGTAGAGCACGTGGAGCACCTGGTCCCACCTTAAAGGCACAAACCATAGTCCGTGGATGTAGAAGAATGCGCGGTCGCGATCTCTGTGATCAAGTGCAGTTGTCGTAGGCGGTTGAACTCGGCCCGCCGCAGGACACAACATGGCTTCTTGAGTAGTCAATATGGCCGACTACTTATTGTTACTACGTGCACTACCAAACTTGGAACAATGTCAAATCGGTAACGGCTGTGCCGAATATTTATAGGGTACCCTTGCCGTACCGAATGGCTCCTATTCGTCAGATTCCGAATAAGTTATTTAGTATAGGCACGGTGTTGGATCCCTTATAACTACACTGTAAAAGATTTCTAGTAAAATTGCATCGTAAGTAAGAAGCTGCCTACGATTTTTACATGAATATTCTATCGAAAAATCGCAGGTAACTTGCTGGCGTTATTTACCGAACATACGTTAATTAAAAGGTATAACAACATGAAATAATATTTTATGCAAACGTCCTAAGATTATCTAGATGTTTAGGAAACTTTTATTTCTTTCTTAGTTATGTTAGTAACTGAAAAAATTTTTTTACAAGAAAAGCTGAGGAAAATAATAAATATTAGATATGTACAGCTCCTCCGACAATAAGGTTAACAATCTGAATTTTGGTTATATATTTTTAGGTTGAATTGTACATACTGTTTTTACGGTAGATAGTTTTATTCACTCATGTTTTGAATTTATATTTTATATCCTCTATGAATTTGGGAAAGTGTTTATGAAAGCTGTGTCGGCGACCTTCTTTGATTTATTAGTTTTCAAAGAAGGGTATTCATTCGGTTTAAGGCGTTTGCTGCGAAACCACAAAAGGGAAGCATTTCTGTTTATCTGATAATCGGCTCTTATAAACACATTTTTTATTGAAACCTCGCCCAACAAAAATACATACAGTTACAAACAATTGTCATATGCATGTTCTTTCATAATTAAATTAATAAATCATTTCAATTAAAATGCCGCATAGCTTTAATTTATTTTTACTTTTTTGTTTTATAATATTTTCTAAATAGTTTCTATTGCTTTGTTTTACAAAATAATACTGAAAAAATAAATTGCAAATAACTCTTGTCTGTGATTGTATATCTCAACACGGAACTCTTTTATATTCTCAATAGTAAGAAATTTAAAATACTGCATATTTGAAGTGAGAGAAGTAAGTGTTCGCGGTGCAGAGCGTAAGCAAACTTACTTACTGCTTAATGTTACAATTAAAAAATTATCAAATTCAAATAAAGAAACTTGTCTATCCACTACATTCCATATTGGCAGGATATATGTATACAATGTGTCCCGTATCGTTTTGTTTAAACTTTGGGAGGGTAAAGTATACTAAATTTAATGACTAAACATAGCAAAAGTGGTAGGTCAATTTTATCAACTTGATTCAATTATTACTTATTTGTTTAATTTATTTACTTGTTTAATTTGTTTATTTAATCATTTATCCTATATTAAACCAACATATTTCTGTAACCAAACACAATTGACGAACCGATTTTGTTATTTTTTATTATAAAGTAAATATATTACGCTCATAAAATTTGGGTAAAACCATGCGGCATTTAGGTACCTTATTTGATGGCTATCAAGAGCATTTAGAAATTTTGTACGTATGGTCAAACTTATCCAGTTGAGGATCAATTTATGAATGAATTGAATTTAAAGATAGAGAACGTAAGGGCAAATTGCCTTTAAAGAATGTGTAAAATCCCTTACAGTAAGAAAAACAGCACCATTCCATGTAAAATAAGAAAGTAGCTATCCACGTCCGGTATAGCGAAACGTTTCCGAAAGTTGAAAATAATGTTAAATAATTGCCCAGGTGGAGTTTTGTTGTCAAAATGTTTGTCCTATTAATCTAATTGCAAGGGATCTCCGGAAAATGATAGTGTACGAATGGTAAACACCCTGTATATTGGTATTTTGCTGTTTTTAGTCCTTAATTTAGTCTACATTATCCTCCAACAGTTTGAGTAGAATGATACGGGACACGTTGTATATACGAAATAAGGTATTCTAATAGACCAATAAGAACATCCAGAAACAGGAAATCTGTTTTACCAACGAATGCATCAAAATATTATACCAACGTGTGCATGCCTGTGTTTTGTTAACAAAAAATAAATTATAGAAATGGTGTAAACGTTCGTCAATATCTGGATAAAGTTTTCCCTAACAGATGAATTGAGAGACTAGAAAATATTGAATCTAGCCAACACGTTCGCCAGATTTTTTTCTTTGGGGATATGTCAAAAATAAAGCTTATAAAGATAAGCCAGATTACATCAAGTTAATGTTAGGTAACATTCCATTTTTACAAAATTGTATAAAAATTTTTGTTTCAATTAAA
This sequence comes from Cetonia aurata, assembly GCA_949128085.1. Lineage (NCBI taxonomy): Eukaryota > Metazoa > Arthropoda > Insecta > Coleoptera > Scarabaeidae > Cetonia > Cetonia aurata. The sequence goes on along the minus strand of OX421883.1, from coordinate 59,914,549 downwards.
TTATCAACATAGTTCTTCCACATCCTAGTAGTGTTGCTTTCACTAAATTGAATAGCTGTGTGTTTGCATTAATAATAACAACAAAAGGCTGGTTAAGATACTTACAATTTGACACAAATGTTAAAATGTTTGTTACATTGTTAATTATAATGCCTGAGGCTATGTGGTAAAAAGACATAAATGTAGGCATATATACACAGGTACATATATAGGTACATCGTAAAACAGTACTGTAGACTAAAGATGCCGTGTTGTAAACGGCAACTTTATAGCTTACAAAATATCAGTAACATGTATGTATGTGTAGTTTCGTATTGGTCATACAAGTAAAATTGGAATTAACCTCAAACAACCTATATCCTGTTTAGCCGCAAAAACACATGTGTTAAACAGTGACCGAATAATTGCCAGTTATATGAAAGCATGTTCTTACATAGCTTTTAAAAATAGACTTAGGGCCAGTATTTCAATCTCCTAATAAAGTTCCTAATAAAAGTTATTAGCTGAATAACTGAAATAACCTCACATTTTTCCTGTACTTATTAGCTGAATTGTTATTAGATACTATTATTAGGAGATTTAATTAATTTAATTAAGTTTTAGAGGAAACAGAAATCGTGAGCAGACAACCATAAAGGTTGCAACATATGGATTTTTTTTTTATTAACAAAGTAATATACTTTTTTTATGAGTTTAGGTTCGGCATGTCTAACATCGCTAAATATAAAAAGTTTGTTTTTAAAGTTTTAATTCTTACTTGGTCACTCTTGCCAATTTTTTGATTTGCTACTGATTTAGGATTTATCATAATTAAATTAAATATTTATTATTATTCCTTGTTTTCTAATTTCAAAACATACTGCAACATTCTCGATGGATCCTGTAATCTAGGGTGGTGTAATTTTTATTATAGGAAATAAAAAAACCCGTAATTTTCAGTAAAAGTAATTCTTATTATGTGTAGTTTACAATGAAAATATTTGTAAAATTTATTTACTTTTGGACACTGTGCCCTGCAACAATAAGTGCCATACTAAAAAACTCCTTTCTGTTTTATGTTCAATGATTAAAAATTGTTTCAGTATCAACCAGATTTACTTCATTTGAGCTGTTGAAAGCATAAAACATTGAGAAATCTAAAAAAATTGTGATTTTCAAATTTTCTTGAATATATTTACAAAAATTTGTACATGGCCTCAAAGCTGAATTCTCCGCAACAGGGTACCGCAATAAGTAAGCCTATTTATATTTTATCATCTACCATTTCCAAACGAAAAATCGACTTTTTAGTGGTATGCTTTCTGGCTATGTTTTAAATTTCAATAGAGTAAAATGCGGGATTAAAATTTCAAGGCTGACATTTCAACGTGAAAAACTGAAGAATCGGGAATCGTAGATAGACAGAATGATGCCTGTATAAAATCGAAAGGAAATAAAATTTTACATCCGGTCGTGTAAAAATTGCTATGCCATTCTATTTAAGAAAAATCTAGTTATCCTTGATTTTAGAGCTCGAAAATTACAGATCCCTGTTTAGCCACCCCGTATTTTAAACTCAAATTTTTTTTAATAAAAGACTGTGCTCTTTCATGGTTAAGCGAAAACTGAAAACCGCATTTTTTCAACTTTTATGGTTTCGAAGATATATTAAAATTTCAAATGTCATTTTTTAAAAGAAACGTCATGTAATTTAAAAACCATGCGACTTAGATCTATTGTATGCCCAAAAAAGTGCTATTTAAATTTAACAGAGAATCCAAAAATGTAATAATATACACTATGTTTCATTTAAAATAACAAAGTTGGTATCTACTTCCGGTACAACCGGAAGTCCGCCATTACTAAAAATATTTTCCTGAGACACACCTTATAATACAGCGTAAGTTGGTGTATGAATGAAATTCCTAAGTTAATTCGTGAAAGAGCTATGGAAGCCTGACGCACTATTATTGACAGAGTTATTCTAACATTCTGAGTTATATTTCTCAAAATACCTCAGCTTATTAAGACAAAAGACTGTCAAAGATTCTATTGGGAAAGACAAAGCTAGGAGCAATTTCTTTCTTCTGTGCAGTATCTATCGCTTCTTGAAACAAGTATGGACCCTACTATCTCATAATATTACCATTAAAAAGTATCTAATTGTCTTGTAATATAACCCGAATCTCATAGATGACGTTAATAAGGCGTTTATCCTACATAACAATTTCATTTATATGCATACTTACTCAAATAGGTACTATTATATTATTTTTCAACTGGAATCTTCCAAATGAGAGTCATAGTGCGCTTTGGTAATAAGTAATAAGAAATAATAATGGAAAGTGGAATAAATAAAATAAACGATATGATAACGTATCTTTATTCCGCAAGAGGCAAAAGGTTCTTTTGTAACCGTCTTAGATATAGGTACCATAAAAGACATCTGTTTGATTTCCGGTATTATTTTTTCATTGTATTTGTAAAATCCTAGAACCATATTAGTACAGGGGTGGCCAGACTTTATCCTGTCAAGAGCCAAAAATCTTTAACTCAGAATTTTGAGAGCCGTAAAGAGATAAACGTCTTAATTATGTAGTATTTAAATTTCGCGGGCTTTATTTTCATATATAAAATATTTTAAGAAACACATTGAGGTATACAGATACAATAAATATAAGTACTTATAGCAATTGGTACAATACGTGTTTCTATTTTGGCTGCGAATCGTTGGAAATCTGGTTCATAAGTTGTTAGTGCCGTACGAATAAGATCAGACAAATGTTCATTTGTCAGCTGGGAACGCTGCCTCGATTTAATAAATTTCATTGTTGAGTAAAGAGATTCGCAGCAATACGTTGTACCAAATATCGAAATCAATTTACATGCTGCATTCTTAAGAAACCAATTTCCAACATTCTATTGGGGATTGTAATGATTTATGGTACACCTCCAATGCCAGGTCCTCCTGGATTTCTATTAATTCCATTGGTTATCTTCTAACTGTCGATAGTGCTTTCCTTTTCTTTGGGAAAATTAGTAATAGGGCCGATTAAGTTGACGAAGCGGCTTAATACATTATAAGTGGATAACCATCTCACTAAAGAATAAAATGGTAAGTAATTGGGATGATCTTCGCGATCAAGCTCTTCAAGAAAGTTTTTAAATTGACGGTGATTTTTTGAGCTTGTTCGAATATAATTCACTATTTGTAAAACAATTATCATGACATTTTCATACTTAAAGAATTTTGCTACCAAATTTTCGCGATGTATAATACAGTGATAGGTAAAAAATCTGGAATTTTGGGATACGCTTTTAGAAGACCTACAAGTCATTCTACATTTTTACCCTACATCGCAGGTATACTCCATCGGTTGCCACACTTACAAGGTTCTTTAAAGGTATGCCAAGTGCATTTTTGATATCGATACCGCGAGTGGTACCTTTAAGTGGTACTAAATCTAATAATTATTCATTAACTGACAGATCTGCAGACACATATCGAATAAATACGGTTAATTGCGGAATATCTTGAATATCCGTAGATATGTACGTCAAGAGCTAAACTCAATCCTACACTCTTTTTTTCTCTAATGCGTCGTTCAATTGTATGACGTGAAATAAGAATTTGGGATATTAATCTTAAGAGGTTTGTGTTACTGCGGGATCCAAAATCTTTACAACTTGCTCAATATTCTTCTTTAGAAATTCCCCCTCTGTATATGGGCGTTTAGCGCGTGCAATATTCGAAGATATGGCAAAAGTGGCCACGGTCCCAATATCGTTTTCTTTAACAAATGACGACAATAAATTCTGCGGAGCACGTAGCGCGGTCGTTAAAGATTCTAGTTTGTTGGTCTTTATGGTCGAATTACGTTGATATTGGGCAACAAACTTACCATGGTTTGTTCGTGGTGCCGCACAGTGGATCGAAAGGCGGTAAAAAGCGGACATTGACTGAAATGGTAATAACTTGCTTAAAAATTAATGTTGATCAACGAAAGAAAATTTTGTCGAATAGGTAAGGTTGTATATTACATCGAGTAAAAAAAATATTGTTGTACGGTCACTACTTGTTTATGAAAATAAAGCTAAAAGTATATAGTATTTCAGACTGCATAATCGAAGAAATAGCGTATTTGTTGATATAGATATAAGTTTGGTAGCTGTTTCTGTGTGATGGAACTTATAATGTAGACTACAATATTATGCAACAGAAAAATATGGTGATCACTAAATACATTTAAGATAGAAACATGTGCTTTGGTATCTTAATAGATTAAATGTGTCGACACAGAGATAAAGAGCATATATAATGTAAAATTATGTATCTCTGTTTTTAATAGAAATTTCTTTTAAACAGTGTTGTAAACGTTTTTGTATATAGTAAAACAATTCGCTTACCTCTGTTGATAACAGGTCGTTGATAAACTGTGGCAGTACCTACTTTACACTTAACACAATTTTCAATTTTGCTGGTGAAGAATTAATAATTCTACAGCTTCTGGTAATAACTCACTTCTTGTATGTTCGTTTAATGTTCGTCTTGAATAGGAAATATATGGATCCAATGTGATAAGTAGGTCGTTTCAAAATATCTTCGTTAGTAGCTGAACGGCTGCATTTTCTGCTATTTTTACCCTGAAGCTTCTAAGATCTTTATTTCGAGCTTCAGCAGTTTCTTCTGAAAGTTTGCCTATAGGAAGTAACATATTGAATGATATCTGCGCCATGCAATAGAATTTTATGTATGTGGGCTAGCATATAGTACAAACCATATACATTTATAAATTTCTCAGCTGTTCCTTCTCGCAATCAATTTCTTTCCCTGTAGTAATCACTTGTAAGATTATCGCGAATCTTCTGATTACATTTGCATCTAGGATGGTTATTTAAGCTGTTATAGCTGAATATAAACATGCTTGTATCGTTTGTCACAGAACGTATTTTTAAATGTTTGTTTATATGGATTTAGCCCAGAACTACCGTCAAATCACCATTTTGAGACAAATGTCAATTCATTTACAATATTTTGTATTGTTCCCCCACATATTTTTACTATGCGAGTAGATGTGTTAATTTTCTGTGATATTTTTATTACCTTTAACCAGTAGGTACATTGATACATTTATGATAATGATATAAATAATTTTTTGTTTATCTTCTATTGATCGATTATTATAAACTAACACAGCACATTTCACAATTCTAACTTAATATTATAACACAATGTCAACGATACAATAAATGCAGTGCATATTAAAGAAATAGCATATTTGATCTCATAATGTAGGTATATGACCGACATTCATAATTATGCTAATTGGTTTAATCCGAGAACTAAGAGATTATGAAACATACATCGAATGTTAGTCACTGAAATGGCATAACTTAACAATTTTTTTGTAGAAATATTAATTAACATGCATTTATGAGAATGCTAGAAACGGTAATGCGATAAACAAAACGTCTTTTTTCAAAAAGTTGCGCGAAGTAGCAGCTGAAATCGCTGGAGCAAGTACTAGAAGGATCCTAGATGACAAAACAGTTTTCCTTTTTCTGGGCAAATTTGGGCATTTTTTTTAAAAGCTAATAGACGTTAAAATTTAGAGTCATAGAACACCATCTTCAAGAAATGGTAATTGTATAGTTAGTTACAAATATGATTTGCTAATATTTTGCAGGTTGAATTACACATAGTTAGTGTATATTCTGAGCAAATTGCAGTTTAATATCGTTTCTAATTCCAAAGATTTTAGTAGTTGAAGAGGACGGTCGAACTACACTCTTAGCGTAACATCTCCGAACATGTACTTTCAGGCTTGCTTCTGTTCGATATTCCGTCAATCTACTTGTTTGTATTGTGATTTCCATATCTAATGCTTATTTTACTATACACTTATACACATTTTATTATGATTCTGGAAGATTGGCTTTTTTACGCTATGTCCGATTTTTAACCAACTTCGATCCACTGTGTGCCGTTTCAAATTACTTGCTTTATATTGAGCGAATGATTGCTTGCAAATAAGACACAGAGGTTTTCCATTTCGATCGACGAATGCATAATCTTCTTCCCATTCAGAGCTGAAGGTTCGATTTTTATGTTCCTAGGAGAGCCGCAGTTTAGCCAAGTATGATATAGTAGATTAGAATAATTTCTAAACTTTATATATTATATTTTGCTAATCTGCGTTCTGAATGGTGCAGTCTGGCAATGGCACAATCTTTCAGTTTTTCTAAATCGAAACAAATGGAATGATGGTGCTTGATGGAGTAATTGACTGAGAAAATATGAATCGAATTCTTTTTTCTTAATGAGTGATTAAGCACTGTACGTTTTTAAAGCTTTACATATTTTTATTTTACGTTTCGATCATAATTTTGTGTTAACTTTTTCCATACTTGAAAAAAAATGCATAATACAATGAAGAAAATGTATAGATATGGTCAAATAAAACATTGTAAGTATTTTGCTTCATTTCCAAGCATTATTCTTTCTTAAATTCGGCTTCCTTGTATAATATATCAATAACTAACAAACGCCATAAATAATTATTAGATAAAATTATGCGCGCAAGATCGGTCCTTTAGTTTTCAGACTATAATTCCTATAATTAACCCCGATTTTTTAGACGATCTTTTATACAACAACAAAACGAAAACGACAACGACACAGGAAGCCCAGCAGAAGCAATAAGACCATCGAACGCAAGGCGTGTATAGACCTGTGCAAGTCGAAAGATAAAAAAAGAGAAAACGAAACAATCGAGGCGGTCTCGCTAGGATGCGCGGGTTTTTCAAAAAAACCAGATCGCCGTATCTCACGAAACAAAGAACTCCATCTAATGGTCGGTATTCTTAAGCGTATATACCCGCAGAAGATACGCGCGCGCTGCGGATATCTGATGTAACCTCCGCACCGGTAAAGCAAACGCCGAGGAAATTAATCATTTGGAAAGTAGATTTATCAGCGATTATCTAGTCCCCTTCCTCGCCGGTAATAATTATAATAGTCGTGGTATATTGTGCGGTCACCCCCCACAAGTTCCCCCTTTCCTATATAACTCATGCACACACACACACATCTATATATACAATACGAACGGATAGGTAACAAACAGATTCCCCACCCGAGAGAAAGAAGAAAGATCTTAACATCACACACATACGCGGGCACATAGATATAGGTATATAGAAAGAGTACACCCACAAGCGGAGCCGTATAATACGAGAAAGATCCCAGAGAAGTAAATCAAAAGATGAAATTGCAGGTTTGTAATCGTAGTCGCCTATGGCACGTAACTCGGTGAACCAATAGCGAGGCACGGCGACGCTTCACTCTGGCCAATGGCCGCTAGTGTTACCCCCGGCACACTCGGATCCCTAGCCAAAGGTCTTGTGTGCACCTTTAACGCCGGAACAACATAACAGAGTGCCTAGGAGAGAGCGCCTAAAACCAAGGGCCGCCGTATCTCTCGCGCCGTACAAAACAAAAGATATTTTCGTACAACGTTCGTTGGGGCATATACGCCGCGATTATCGCTCCTCTTCCTCTAGTTTTTTTTTCCCTTTGTTCCTCTCGTTCAACTAAAGACTATTGGCGAAAACAAATCGGCGTGTATTTTCGGAGGATGTTGATGTGATAAAAATTGACATTCGAATATATCTATATATATATATATTCATATTTTTGGCAAACATTTTGAGAGACTACATCGCGTTCGTCATATCTGTACATGCGGTAAAAGAAAAAGACGCAAGTGGCCGTCACGCGGACTGAAACAAAGCGCATGCGTTATTAAAACAATGTGATAGGTTTGTTTTGATCTTATTGTATTTCCTTCTTTTTGTTTGGTTGCCGTATTGAATTAATAAGTGCTCTCCGTGTGTGTTCGACTTTCTGAACGCCCCGAGGAAAGGAAAAGCGGCTCTGCGAGTGCTTTATTGTGGAATGACGTCCAAATTCTACATAAATTCTAGTGCCTCGTCTATGGTGAACTATCAACACTATGAAGTAAGTTTCAATTTGCGGAGAGAAAATGCATGATGGTATTTATAACAAACAGCGGATTCGATAAATGATATTAAAATTATATCAATGATATTCTCATAATCAAATATTATTTACCAACATTGCTGAAACAAATATATTATGATTATTATAACAACGTTTTTACGTTAGTCCAATGATAACATTTATTATAGTAACTATTTTTTCATACATTCAATAAATAATTTTCTTGATAATATGAAATGCAATATCGTTATTTGTTTTACGTAGATACGATTTTCGTAAAATTATTTACTATATGAAGGCAATACAGTATCAACTAGATAGATAATTTAGATAGATAATTTTATTGTCAGAGATCTCCGTTGTCCACATTGCCATGGTTACAACAAAGGTTATAAAAAAGTAGTAATTTTGGTGATAATAATGATATGAAAAAACTATGTAAATAATGGAACAATACGACATAATAATCGACATTCAACAAATTGAAAGCCGATTGATATGGTCCCAGTGACTGAGTGAAATGCATTATGTACTGGTGAGCGTTAGTTTAAATGAATTGTTAAAAATTACAAGAAATTGAATAATGGAGTACACGCAGATAATAATAATGAAAACAATACTAATAGTAAAAAAGACAATATTTAACAAATCGATTAGTGAGTACCAAATCTAGATTATTTGTCAAAGATTACAAGAAAAAAGCCAATACTAGGTAACCTGAAAATTATAACACTATACAAGGATAAATATTTATTTCTATCAAATAAAAAGTACCTATTATTTATGTGAAATAAATGCTTGCTTTAACAATGTTCTTTTGGGAATAACAAGTAGTTTTAACCTTATTTGCAAATAAGGAGGAAGTTTTAAAATGACAAAATGTGGGGTATAATATTTTCAGAAGTCTCGCCTTATTTGTAGATACACCGCACCATTTATGAAATAATGAATGCAGCCACCTTAAGTTTTATCCTTCTAAATGTTCAAATCAAACTAGCAAACACACCTGTTTTGTTCAGATGCATAAAAGTAGTAGTAAATGCACATGTAAGGCTTACTCCATTCTGCATGCATACAAATCATCGAATTCCAACAACTCTAACAATTTTTTTCGTTACCTTTAGTTGTTCTATCTATAGTGTCACAGGGGATTGGTGTAATATATTTTGATATTGAAATAATAACAGAAATGTTCGTATTCCAATCCTTTTTATTTTTAAATATCGTTTATTGCGATGTTTCGGTCTATTAGAGCATCTTCTGGCAATAAAAATGTCAAAGGTATGTTATATATGAAGATTGATGTGTCAAAATTTGTAGGTGCATTAAGAGAGTAATTTTTATTTATATATTTTTTTATATCTTAAATTTTAATCTGTTTTAACTACTTTAAAATTATTGAACGAAAACAAACACATTAAAACGTGAAAATATAAATTCAAAACATCTCGGAATATCACACAAACACTACGGAGGAAAACACAACTGAATAGCCCGAAGATGGTCTAATAGACCGATATATGTCGCAATAAAAGATATTTAAAAATAAAAAGGATTGGAATTTGGAATACGAACATTTCTGTTATTATTTCAATATCAAAAAAAGAGTTTCTTTAAACATCACAACTACCAACATACTTACAATCGATCCAAATTCAGAAGTCTTCAACGTAACTAACTAGTATACAATGCGTTAAATGAATATGCTTAGAAGTCCTTTATTACAAAATCTTCTAAGCACCTAAGATTTAAAGTAAACGTTTTTAATGCTGGTGACTCCGAATCTTTTCTTGAGAGGTGTACGTATGTCCCTGCCTGATCACTAAAATCTGCATATGGGCAATATCAGCTATCTGTTTGCTGTATGTTCTAACTTACCTTGCACAATTGCATGTAAATATTTTACTTACTAAGAAATGTTTTTATTATCCCATATATACGAATTAATTCCTTTATATCATTTTCGTCCAAGCTGACTAACTTGGTTTCATCAATCAGATTACTGTAAAAGAAAATAATTTCTTATTATTACTACCTTGAATTAATAAAACATAGGTTGAATGCGATGAAAAATACGTGCCATTAAAGATTGTGCCACCTGAATATATTATACTATTATGCATAACAGCATACCGAGAACACTGTAATGTAATAAAAAAAAAACACTTGCGTTGAAATATCTTTCTAAGATCCTCCAACGAATCCAATTCGAACAACATCTTACTTACCTACTTCATCATGAATATTATTAGGCAGATTTATCCCTAAATATGTTTACATATAATATATGAGTGTCTTCCATACTAATCCATGATTAATTTCTGATATGCCAAACCAATAAAGTCAAATTTACAATTTAATCTATTTGAGTAAATTAAAAACAGGAAAAGTATTCAAAAATACCAAGTAGGTAGTTGATTTTTTCGAAAATCAAATTTTACAGCAACTGTGTTAAGTATGTTATTAAACAAGTATCCCTAATTGGCTGGCTTATAATGCAGGCATTTTCTAGCATTCTTCCGTGAATTCCAAGTATTCTAATTATCCTATAACAGGCATGCAATACAAACTCACGCATGTACGCTTATGTATGAATTATTTATGCACTTCTGCATATTTCAGTTCTCAACAATTGACCGCTTAAAGTAAATGAATATGCAAGTATGTATATTTGTGCATGCATTGATTTGATATTATCTAGCTTGTAGAGTGAGCATATCAGGAGCCTAATTTTGTAATAATGAACTGCGGCTATAATATTACAAGATAATCGTAATTCAAATTATATAAGCATTTCTAAATCAACGTTGACGTGGACAGTGATTTTTACAGCATCAACTTATCTATGCTATCCCATATTACAGTCGTAGAAAAAATTTTTAATTTACAACTGTCACTGTATAACAAAATACTTGCTAATCCACGCTAAAGGACGAATAACTTCGTCTATACTTTTGACCTTTATTAAAGATATATTTACATTAATAAATATCTGCAGAATATAAGAAAATAAACTTCTAATACAAGCTGGATTATAGGAAAAATATAATATTGATTGAAAAAATATTTGTGCATAGTAATCCAGTTAATGTTTTTATATTGTATAATATCCTGTATTATGGTAATTGTCGTAAAGATGGCGCTAGTGCTTATTTCACTATCTTTGTGATGCTTAGACGATATAAACTGAGTTCAGTAGACACAGCTAGGTAATGTTGATCTGACGTGTACACCTGGTGATTATCATGTAAAAGATACTGTGATGAATAGCACTATAAATTATAATAATTGGTATTGAAAGTTTTGTATTAAATTCATATCGTAGAACCACGGATAATTACCAGTGGTAGTAATTCTTCAAGCTCATCTTCTGAAGAATATAATGATGTGACTAATGAATTGCAAGATTATCACCAATAAAAAAATAATATGTTTTGTTTGATATATTCTTTTTATATAACGAACTGGATTGTTATGCTTCGAAATTTTTTCAGCTTTTGTTGAAATTGTAATATATAATAATGTAATATACAATAAATTATAATATTTTAATTTAATCATTTCATAAACATTGGAAAATTGAAATCCATGAAATATATAATCTCATATGGGTGGAAATGCAGCTGCAAGCAGTGTAAGATTCTGCGAGCTGATTTGTCAGAAATAGCTATTAATTAATTGTAAAAACATGAATCTGGGTCAACTCCACGACGGAAAGTGGTTCAAAATTGCAAATTAGCTTTGACAAAACTAATAAATACTGTATTAGTTATCGAAAAATAATCAAATTTGGGGAGCGTATGTCTTTGAAGTCGTAGATGACGAAAATGAACTAAAGGTTTGGTTTTTCAAGCGGATGGAACGATGGACTGGCTCATTAGAATTTTTTTAAGTCCCAGTTGGAGTTTAATTTTAGAGCTTGCAGAATAGTGATGGCCAACCATGATCTATTTAAAGAAAATATTTTCAGCCGTATAGATTTCCGGTATGTTTTGACAGGTAGGTCAAGATAAGCAAATGATTAGACCACCTTTCTTTCTAGTACATGGTAATGCTGAATGCATATCACAACCAGGCGTACCAATATCTTTTACCTTGAATTTTGGGATTTGTCAAGCTAGAACATGATTCGGAACCACTGTGCGACCCATGGCGCTCTTTTCAAAATCACTATACCTCGCTCCCGGACCCTGTATTTTTGAAAAATCCCTTACAATATATTAAAGATTAGGTATTCACTACAAATGTCAAAAACTAAACGGTTTGTAAAATTTATATATTGTGAATCGGATTTTTCAACCTTGACGTGAATTCCAGGATTCAAAGATAGTAAACATTACTTTTTACTGAAAATTATGATATTTCTTGTTTTCTCTATTCAAGTAATAACAATTAGTCAACATTAGATATCCCAACCCTCACAATGTTAATGCACGCATTAAAAACATACTGTAATGCGTGCGTCCTATGGTCACACCTACACACATAAAATGGATTTCGTATGTCAAAGAAATACATTTTGTTGCCGGTATTTCTTCGACTTAATAAAGGAGAATTTTAATACAATTTTTTTAGAATCAAAGGAGTCAACTGTAAAATCTTATATTGTTGATAGATATATGTATGTATGTTTGTTTATTTGTAAATTATAATACTATTGAATTTAATGTACCCGGTATTATACAGTTTTCTCCGTGTAAGAAAAGCTATAGCTAAAGCTCTATAGGTTTGTTTCAACTCAACATATGGACGTCAAACGTGATTTTTAAGACAAAGATGTTTATTATACCTCTCTGATCCAATCTAATAGTTAGCCAGCGAACAAATCTTGTATGGATAGCTCTACTTGTATTATTCCAAATTAAGTTGGCTATCTGAAACATGTATGCGCATTCAATCATTTTTATATGCAAACCAATATAGCTACTTTACATCAATAGAGTAAAATAAATATTTTTTTGAACAAAAGAAATATTTTTTAATTTGAAATTTTGTTTCTTCAATGTAAAGAAACCAAATAAATCGCATTGAAAGAAATGATTCTTTGATTTAAATAATCTATTCTGTGAGTGTACGATACAGACAAAGTCATTTAATACAACAACTTGGAAATTTGGTATAGTATAGGACTTAAAATTTAGAATAATGAGATAATTTATTTTACTACAAATTTCCAGCACTCATAAATAAACCTACGTCTTTTTTAACATTAAAACAACTTTAAAAAGCTTGGAAAAAGTTAGTTCGCCTGTAAACATTTACTTCTTCACTCCCGGAGAAAAAGTTTTTAAAAAAATATCTGGAATGTTAAACAATATTGGCTCTTATTCACTTCTAAAGGTAAAATTTTTGTTAGCTATTAGGCAGAGACTTTTTACGCAACTTTCCAAACGATACTTTATCCACAACTTTGACATGAGATGATTAAAATTCAATTTTCCAATATTTCTGTAAAATAAATTAAGGGAGTGCCAGTGACTTAATTTTTTCTTCCAAATTTCATCATCTCATTAATCTCTAGCAAAAATTTCCGAATAAATTAATGACTACTTAGATAACTGAGAATTGCATAGTATGTTCAACGTGAAAGAGTTAAGTTTTTGTGATCCATATGTATTTATTATTTATTTATCTACTAATAATTATACAATTGACTTTCAATATATTTACATACGTCGATTTTTTACATACGCAGCAGGATTAATGATTCCAATATATTTTAAATAATGTGGATTAATTGTATAATATTATGTAAGAAAAAATTATTAAAATTATTATTTTCATAATTTCTACCATGCACTGCTGGTGAGTAAGAAAAATCTTATTTAAAGTATCAGGAGTTAATGCAGGAAAAGCGTTTTCAACAGCACGGATCAATTCGTCTACAGTTTTGCAAGCCGATTGTTGCTGCAATGACTGGATTGCACTGAAAAAGCCTAAATCCCAGACGTTGGTGTCGGGACTATTAGATGGCTGGCATATTATTTTGATTTCAAATCTAGTTCTATTCGCAGCTTCATTAAACTCAATGTCATCAGGAAGAATGTGTGGTTTAGCGTTATCTTGTTGAATGCAAATTCTTTTGCGTGAAGCGCTTCTTGGCCATTTTTGTTGAATGGCGGGTAATAATTTTTCAATAATCATACTCCTGTACTCTTTTCTATAGTAACATTAGTAGTCACTTTCGTTTCAATCGTTCCAGCTGGGCGATTTTTACTGCTCCGTTTAGCAGCTTCTGAAAAAACAAATGGCCAAATACCAAGTTTTCCATCGAAATTCTTATTTTCGGTATGATTCCAACGTGGACGAGCAACAGCGACTAAAAACATAACCTTTGTGAGGAAACATTTACTTTTACAGGTTATGAACGGTTCTTCTTCGTCTTTTACAAGGTAGTATGTGTTAGTTGGTTTGTTAATGTAAAACCATTTTTCGTCTACATGAATCCGAGCATACATGTCGATGAATTCGGGTGATTGAACATTTAAACTTTCAGGTTTCAGCATTGACAACAAACAATACTTGAGTCTTTCAATTTTGTTGGCGTCTGTGAGATAAAGTTTAACTGCATTTGAGTGTCGCCGTAATTTTCCTGACTTGAGTCTATTATGAACTGTAGATTTTGATAAGTTAATAGAGGTAGCCAATGAACGAATTGTACGACGATTATTGAGTGGTAGTGACTTTATTAACTCTGGGTCGAAATCCAGCGTCCTTTCTTACGTGCCCTGACATTTGCTACTTGCACCATCGGCTAACGATTTTCGTCCTTGATGCCATATTCGGCTTATAGTTTTCACAGAAATTTTGAATTTATTGGCTTTCGCCTTGATTGAACCTTGCTTCAGTTTATTATTGTCGCTCAATTCAAGTAATGCATGGTAAACCGCTTGTGTTTAGAGTCAAATTAGGTCTCTTACCATGGTTTCTCGCCAAAATGTTTACCACATTTGCCATATTTTTTTTAAGCCGGAGATTTATATCAAGTCTTGAGAAAATCTTGTTTTTTGATTGAAAACATAAATTCTTGAAAAACTACAAAACTTTCAAACTGCTGTCAAAAACTTGACATATAAAAATTGTTTTCAAAATGGCAGTTAATTTTTGAAAGCAGCGCCACCTTTCTTTAATTTTTAAAAACAATGAAAATCGGACACTTATTTCTGGACAGAGGGAGTAGTAAATAAATGGCAACAGAATCAATAACAGCTTGCAGAAGATAGAATTTTATTAATAAAACGTGGCGAAATAAATACTGTAAAAAAAACTCATTCGATATTTTAACAACATGACCTACAATCCCAATTATGACATATATAGTCATAATCCAGCAAACATAAGCACAAGATACTGATAACACTAAGTCGTAAAAGGCACCTTTTGCATGCAAATACAGCTAGATCCTTAATGTAGTTACTTAGTATTTTTTTTTGCTATTTTATGAACACATACATTCTGTACATTTTTTCATCATCACAGTACTAGAAATAATGACGTAAAACTATGCACAACTGTACTGTGATTAAACAAATTGCTATACTAATTATATGTTTTACAATGTTTTTACACTACAAAGAAAAGATTTGTTATATAAATGCGATAATAGTTATATACTTCTTTAATCCTCCGATTAAAAAGGTTTCGTTTATATCCGCATCATTTCGCGATAATTATTGAATTTATGCCTAGATATAGAGGTACTCTTAAAGTAATTTAATTGATATTCCCGGAACGTGACTCGACATAATTAATATTAAACGCGCATTTGTATTGTAATATCGATGAAAAACCAAGAGATTATAAAGAAAACAAAAACACCTGTTGTTGACTGCTGTAAGTTTTACGGAAAACCAATTAAAGTGTATTGAAAACAGCGCGATGTCTGACAAAACATTTTTCAAAGTTAAAGTTAACGGCTTTTGCCATGCCTTCTTAGCTGACGATATTGTTTGAAGGGAGATCCTTTATTTGACCGATCCGCGTAATAAATTAAATAAATGCTGTTTCATTGTTTCAATTTTCGATCTGTATCTATTATTTCTCGTACCTAATAATAACGTTCAATTATTGAGCGGTATTCAAATCGTAAAGTTTAAATCCGATTTTGAAATTTATGATTTTTGCGGTAGACATTTTATTTCAATATAATCCGGTACCCTTTAAAAACTTATTTCGCGTCGATTGTTTCCAATACCAACTGGAAAAGATGTAATGCAAAATTGTAAGTTAAGGTGTATCTACATCTATTACTTTATTTACATCTGAAGCTCTATGTTTTACCATTAATTTCGTGTTTTCGCATTACATCTGTGGCAGTTAATTTAAGTGTTTAGGTATTCATTTTTATGATTTTACAACAGTTTCACGTTTTTGAGACGTCAGTTTTTTACGCACTGAAAAACGTATTGCAACCAGTGGCGGCTCGTGACGTTTTGTTCAAGGGAGGCTACTGTAGCCTAAGTAACCCTTCTCAGTCAATAAATTATATTTTTATAGTTATTATTGTAGCATTGTAAGTGTAGAATAAAAATTGAAAAAAAATAGATTAAGATAAAATATAAATTATTGTCTAGCAAGAACCACGTAGAGGACAGTGAAATCTTGCCTGGATAGGAAACTGGATGAGGTGATAGGTAAAAAGGTAATAAAAACGTAAAAATAAACTCTTGATAAACGTAATAATAAACCAAAAATAAACTCTAAAAACAATAACAATTAAATTAGAAAAGAAAATTGTAGATTCTTTGTTTATATTACAAGTTTCACTCAAAATTAAATTTAAGGCATGAGCATGACAATGTACAAAAAGAGCTTGAGCTGCAATTGGTTTTTTTTTTTTTACTTTGTAAACCATTTAAATGCCCTGCCATAACAGATGCACCATCATATGTTTGAGCGACTAATTTTTTTTAAATCATATTTTTCGCTGTTATTTGATAAAAGGTTAAATAAATCTGCAGCTGTTCGACCGGATGATACGTCAAAAAACTCTAAAAATCTTTCAATAACTTCACCGCTCTTGACATAACGTAATATGATTGATAATTGAGACTTACAGTAAATATCTGTGGTTTCATCTACTTGCCAAGAAAAAAACGGAGCTTCTTTAATTTCTGTATCTATTTCTTGTTTTAATACAAAAGAAATACAATCTATTATTATATATATTTGTATAGATTTAGATGTACCCGAAAAAATATTACTACTAACAAATTTATTAAAACTAGGTTCATATTTACTAAAGAGTTCGAGTAATTCTTCATAATTTCAACGATTAAAAGAATCTGAAGTCTCATTGTCTCCCCGAAAAGCTAAATCTTGTGATAATAAAAATATTGTTACGTCTATTCATTTTCTTAAAACTTCATTATTATAGGCAATAATTGTATCTTCGCGCGCGCTGTCTACGGCAGTAGCAATATTTTGTTTTTCAAATAATTTAAATTTGTACAACGATGAAATGTGTTCTTTAGACTTAGAATGCCGTTCAATAGCGCGCGGTAGATTTTTTTAAATCTGTATAACCTAATTTCGACCACGTTTCGGTTTGGTTATAAAAAAGTCGACATGTTCGAATTAACCCTGGGGCGTTCCTACAATCATTCTTTTATAGTGAAGAAGTGAGGAAAATAAAAAATTAGAACCATCGGTCGGCAGACCACAAAACAATAAACCCACTAACTGCTGAATAATGACAGAACTATAAGTAAGAAAACCGCTCATTTTACAGTGCTTATAACTCTATTACACGCATGACGGATCCGTTTCATAACACCTATTCCAAAGTTTTCACACATTCTCTTATCGCATGCATGAAATTGAGTAGGCAAATAATTATTAGGTTTATGGATATTTATTGCCAGTGTTTGTGCTGCGTTGTAAAGATTTAGATAAGAAATCTTTAAGCTTGTAATATACGTATCAGAAGGGAAAAGGTTTCAAGTTGACAGTGAAAATCGTGCAATAAAAACTTGTGAGTGAACAATTAATTGTATAGAATTATAACTTCATTCTTGTCTATCCTTATTGTAGTTATTTTTGAATATTCTCCTACATGTGCAAACTTTACTTCAAGACAAACTTTATAAATAGCATGCACGTTTTGTACCTACCTGCATCATATTACGAATCAATCTTCAGGTATTACCTACGGATAGCGTGGTAGTCGGCGACAAGGTTCAGGAATGCGTGGCTGCTTCATATTTAATTGATGAGGCCCTCCTCTGGAATGTAGATAATTACTTATGGTAGTAGCACACAACACAACGTTGTTGTATATTCGGAACAGGTGTTCTGCCAGTGTACGGAGGCTGGACGAAAAAATCGAACCGTTCTTATTCATCTCTTTGCATATTTTTAGAAATAAGTATATAGAACACCAGACGCTGTTTACCACAGCCCAACGTTGATTAGCCCGGTTTTTATGTCTAGGGCAATATTATATATAGCATATGTATATAACGATAAGAATCGATCCCCCACTCGTTAGTCATTCAATGATTTTTGTTGGTTAATATTTACGAGTAAGTACGAATACTTTAGTTTTTTTTTAAATAATATAGGTAAGGTAACTGTGCAGTGTTTCTACACGCAAAAAAAGAACTTGCAAATTTTGTTACAATTGCATTCCATATCGCTACAAATTACAGTAATATATGCACCAGGCGCAATTTGTAATGAAAAGTCACAGAAAATTGTGTCTAACGTGTATAAGAATGTGTATTACAATTTGTAAAAAAAATTTGCAACAACAATATAGTTAGTACGGTCATTTTATTTTTAAGAGAGCTTACTACAATATTGTAATACTTTATACAATTTCTCTGCGAGACAATTTCTCAAAACAAATAAGACTGAATCCAGAAAGTTGTTGTAATTTTTACGCTAAACTAGGCAACACTTTGTAATATGCACTCGTAAGTTGTGTTACAAAGTATAACACTAAGTAAAAGAATATTTGAGAAGAATGGCGCTTCGTACTATATTTATTGAGAACGTTTCTACTTGTGTAATGCTAGAATTGGAAGTAAAAAGCTGTTGCGCAGTAAACAATGAAAACTATGAGTTACTAGAAATTGTAGTAATGATTATCACTATAGCATCTAACGCTTTTCACGAAATATATTACTATTTAGTAAGAAAGTGTTGTAAAAATTACTACAATTTTATATAGGTATATACTTACGCTGGTAAATACATATATATGTACTTAGCAAAGCAATAGGGAAATAGAAATTAATAAAGACAAAAATTTTATTGAAAAATACATTTACTAGACAACATTTTCAACGTAACACATTTTTATTGAAAAAGATACTAACTTGGAACACAAACATGTTTTACTGATTTCTTCAATGAAACTGAAATGTTACCTGATCGCATTCTATTGGATAATCAGCACCCAATCCAAACATTATTTTAAAACATGCATCCACAGCTTTTAATGGTGTATCTACTTTATATTTGATAAAAAGTGCATACGTATGAGTCCGTTACGTTAAGAAGTTCTCCAACTATTATTAGTACCTATCTCTTGTACTGGAAACTGAAATCTGGCGTTATCTGTCTCTACATCCAAGTCAGTAATATTCTGGAAACAAATTAAGTTTTGTAGATTGCGATTTCAACTATATGTAACAGAAAGTTAGAAAAATGCACTGTCTGCAAATTATTACACATCAGTAAAAGGCACCGATATATGGACAATAGAAACAACTTGTACAGTTATGATAACAATAAACCTGCATTAATAAAATTATAATTATTTGTTATTATGACATAATAGATTCCAGACAACCCAAGAACCCTCTATAGGTAATTGTATGTATATAAACACATAGCAGCACCAGTAATAGGTAATTATTATATTAATACATAGAAACACGCCTATACTTTTGTATTCAAGATATATTTCAATGTCTTGCCTTCAAAAATGCTTACCAAGGGTTCTAACCCCCAACTCACTAAATAACTTTTCGCATCCATCGTCATTAATGTATATATTATCTACTGGACGGAGTACCATAGGGCACGACATAAGAACACACAAATCACACGACCACCACCATGTACGCCTTATTAACGACTAATATAAAATGGCGTATTAGCGGGATGATTGCTGGCACCGCGGTGATCAAAACACATTTTTGTTTGCTTTTATTCAGTATTCACCTTTGTTTCCGCAATTCCGCACATAATTTATATTTGTATCAATAATCAATGTAGTAAAAACGCGTTGGGATATCTAATTTAATAAGATTCAAATGAAACAGATATTAATAAACAAGCACCTACAATAATTAATATAATGTATACATGAAAGTGTTTGTATTTTAAAACCTAATTGTACTAAATTCGAGTACATTATATTCCACTCAACAACACCCTATATATCAGTAAATTTGCAATGTCACTTGTTGTTTGTGCATTTTTTTAACTGGTATTATACTTAAGCGAATATAATCAAATAACTCATTTATCATCAAACAATCTACAAATACTGTTAAGTATTACAAAACGAAATGTCAAAACAAGTTGTTTTGTAAAACAGAATTAGTATAAGATTTAAAGGTTAAACCACAGCGTCTTCATAGTTATAATGAAACACAACTGCAGGTATTAATTTAAAATAACAAAAAATAGTGTTTCTTTCGTGTTATACCAAAACACGATATCAGACATTTTTGCACACCATTTATATAGGTATTATTTACGAGGTCCATGATTAAAGGTTATGCGGTTTCAATTTTAGAGTTCAGGTCAATGAGTCGACCTATTCGCCCTAACATAAGCACGTAAACTACGAAAATAATTTCCCTTACACATCTGAGACGAAAAAGAATCCATTTTTATTATCAGGACTAATTAAAGAGTCCGAAATATAAACATGCACTTTTCGTAGGGCTAATGATACGCATTACGTCCTTAGATTATGAGATAATGTCGGGAATAACGGTAATTTTCGGACGATTTTTACGTGAAAATATGCTATTTAATCGTCGCTCCGTCATAAATTGCGAAATGATTGAGGGTGTTGTCGGATTTCGAGAAAAAGAATACCCGAGATGTACTAATCCCTTTTCGACCCTGAGAATAGGGCCATTCCTTTCCTCTACGTATTAGAGCTTGTAATTATAGACGTAAGACGTGAACGTTTTCGACCACGAGACTTGAAGCCGCATGAAACGTTGAAAACAGAACTCTCAAGCGTGCGGTAAAATCTCATCTTTCTCTGTATAAGCTGTTATACAGTTTTAGAGGAAAAAAAAGCGGATAAAAACGTTATAGAATCCATAAATTTTGCTAGATAAGGATCACAACAGGAAAAAATATCTGTTTACTTTTTATACAAAACGATAACATTGCAGGAATCCTTTTCTTTTTCAATAAAAAAATCTTTAATCTTGTGTTTCTTCTTATCTGACAACATACTGAACATATATATTAAACGCTTGGAGTACCTAAATAGCAACGAATACATATAAAAGGCAATAGGTACTTTCTAATTGTAATTAAAAATTGTCACTAAATACTTCTGAACATAAATAGTATGCATTCTTAAATTCAACTTCTGGTAATGCAAACGATTCTCACAGTTTAAAATTTTGCGAAAGTTGTAAGACGAGATTGTTCAATAAACAACTTATATTATTAACACTAACCGGTAATTGTTTTGCAAAGTTGAGTTTTATAGATAAAAAAACAAGAATAATTTACTATGTATAGGTATACGTGATAACAAATACTTAATATTTGTGACAGTCAACACAAAACATGAGATAACGGACGCCTTCTAAGAAGTCGCTTTCTTGTACTTTTATAAACTTATTAGGTTTATCGCTAAAACTGCTAATTCTATTATGATTACCTCTTAATTCTTCGATTTACACCCACTTAAAACAGTTTGTACCTCTATCTTTGGGTTTTCACCTTATCAATCCCTGATATGCCTGTGTTTAGGCAAACATTATCTGTATTCCCCAGATAACATATTTTGAAAATTATAAAGGAACGTGTGACAGTACTGTATTGCGAGGCAAGAAAAAGGAGTTACTGGTCCTTGGAAAAAGCGCAAATCCACTACACACTAAAAGATATATGTAATTCCTATGGAAAATTCCTGTAACGTATAATGTAAAATTACCAAAAATTGGGAAATTTAAGTTTTATAGTAAATTTCCCAATTTTTGCACAATAATGAGCAGAAATTGTTTTAATAATTTTAATAAACAAGCAATGCTGTAAACATTTAAAGCTGCTCAAAATGGCGACCCTGGACTGCCAAACACAACTCTCCTCTTTGACTCAGTCCTCCTATCCAGTTGACATTTTCCATATTTCCACGAACTTCCTGAAATGCTCGTTAGATTTCACCTACCAGTTCTTCTTTGGTAGCCGGCTTCTGTTGGCCATAAACGATGGTCTTAACATGGCGGCAGAGGAAAAAGTCGAGAGGCGTCAGGTCCGGCGAGCGCGGGTGCAATGCGACAGCTCTATTCCGCCCTATCCAGCGGTTTGGAAACGTAGTGTTCAAAAAGTCGGTTACCACTCTTCCATAGTGTGCCGGACACCCGTCACGGACAAACCACATCCTATTACGGACGTTCAAGGGGATATCTTAAAGAAGAATGGGAAGCTCTTCTTCTATGAATCTCCTGTAGATATGGCTAGTCAATGTTCCATCAAAGATTTTCGGTCCTAAGATAACACTTCCGATGATTCCTCCCCACACATTAACCGAAAATCGGTGGTGAAATCTACTTTCTGACAAAGCATGGGGATTTTCGTCGCTCCAGAAGTGCTCGTTATGTGAGTTGTTAATCCCATCACGAGTGAAGGTGGACTCATCAGCGAACAAAGCAATTGGGAGGAGATCCTGGTTCTCTAGGATCCACGAGTAAAATTCTTCCCGTTTTGCATAGTCGGCAGATAAGAGATTTTGTACGTGTTGTACATGGTATGGATGTAGCCCATTTTCACGTAAAGTCCTGTGAATCGACGCTCTTTTCTGTCCTGTGGTGGCAGCAATTCTTCTTATGCTGGTTCTCCGATTCTCAGAAACTTCATGAAGAACAGCTTCAGTGTGGTTTCTTCGCGCAGGCTCTCGCTCATTAGTCATTTTCGGGAAGGATCCTGTTTGCCGGAGCGATATGAAACAGTTCGTGATGGTTGTCCGACAAGGATGTCTTCGGTTCGGGTAGCGTTCTGCGTACTCTCTTGCCGCTGCTGAAGCGTTCAACGCTCTTGACCACCCATATCTCGAAAACGGTTGAGAATTTGACCTATGCTGACTGGAAGTGTTTTGCTAATTTTGATACAAGGAATAACCCTATGAAGTTATGCAACTCAACGACGAGACACCCTGTTTAATGGCTGTTGTACAATACTGCATCAGATACATATCACAATAAAAACTGAATTTCGTATATTGTACCTATCCCGAAGATATTGGGGACGGCTGTGTTCTCGCGTGCGAATTATAACCTTTCTCCATATTTCTGGATGTGTCTCACCCCATTGCACTATGCCCTCTTCCTATCGCTATAATTTTACTACTGTATATTGCTTTGAATGCAATAAAACTTGCTATCAGTATCACGATATCAAAGATAACTTTTTCTTTGTACAATAGCCCCTTTATATCTAGCGGAAGACAACTTACACATAGGTATCATTCAGTCACCGATAGCGTCAACCGATTGGTAACACTTTTCATTACAAATACAATTGTCATTTCTACTGAAGCGTAACCTAGGAAAGCCCACAAGCAACTGGGTGTTTAATGATACCATTTGTTGGAAATAAGTGTTTACAGAAAACAGTTTTCGACATAGATAAATACACGTTCGCGTTGCATAAAATCGATTAAGCTTAGGGGCAGAAACAAATCTTAGTATCCGCTCCATTAGAGGTATCCCAAATAACAAACTTGCACATTTATGACAAAACAAATCACAATACAGCAATGCGGCTACATACATTGAGACGCGAGCTATTTATAACTGTGCGATTTATGTGCTGTTACAAATGAGTCACTTATTCAAGTATATGTGTTCATCAACCAGGTGACAAAGTAATTGAGTAAATTATTGACAGATTCATAGTTACAATAAAACTTTAGGTAATTACAAAACTCTTTAACGATGATTAATATGAATGATTTATGACACCATTCAATTATTTTAACGGTAAATTTAATAATAAAGACAGGTTCCAACATCTCACTAACCTGTTTGTCGGGATTCTCTTGTCTCATGTTAGAATTAAATTCTAATCACCATTGCCAGCGATGGAAAGCGTACGCCAAATACCTCTAAAAACAAGAAATTTTCAAGACGTCTATAACTAGCCACTGACAGAGCAAGCATACAGAATAATATGGTTACCACATTCTGGTTCGTGCCTCTTACGTAACTTCCAGATAATCACCGTTGATGGAGTTTTAATTTTGCAACCTACCAAGCACGACTGACGTGTGCCGATTTCTTCCTAATTATAGACAGAATTATAGATTTTGAGTAGCTTTCAATGCTAATTTAATGTCATGACAAAACGTGCGACTTTCTCTTAAGTATAGTAAATGTCTGTTTATGTTAGTTATCGATTGTCCAGCTATTAAAAAGCGTTTATTTTTCGTAAAATATACGACCAGGTATTGTATAAAAAAGAACGACATTCTTTTCTGTGGACAAGAGTTTTTGAAATCTAACATAAACTGATTCTGAGAATGCGTGTTCGTCAGTTTCTTGAATTTGTGCATATCTACATGTGCTTCAAACATTAGGTTGGACTTTTTATTTATATTATTTTACCTATTCACTGCCTTTTTATTGTTTCTTGTAAGGTTATTAAACATAACGCAAAGATACATAAACCAGAAATACCTCTACAGCCAATAGTAAGTACCATTGGTTCTTCAACCTATTTTGTTGCCAAGTATTTAAGCAATCTACTACAACTTTATGTTGTACTCTCAGAATCCTATATAAAAACTTCCTTTGATTTCATTGAAAAGCTCAAGAACTTAAAGCACCACTAGTTAGTTTCGCTGTTGTGGAATTTCTTACCCTGGTTCCTATAAGAGACGTTCAACAACACACACGTGAGATATTCTCAATTGAAGTCATGAAGTTGTTTGAGCAAGGACTCACCACAACTTATTTTCAGTGGAACAACAATGTTTATGAACAAATAGATGGAGTAGCTATGGGTGGTCCACTAGCACCTGTTATTGCTAACTTCTATATGGATTTCTTTGAGAATAGAACACCTGACAAAAACTACTTTGTCGGAACAGCTATTTGATGACACCTTTGTAGTTTGAACACATGGAACAGAAGCATTAAATAAATTCCTTCATTATCTTAATGGAATTCATGCACGTATTCCGTTCACCTTGTTAATATAAAAAGAAGGCAAACTACTTTTCATAGATGTCCTGGTTATTAAAACTGAAAATGGCCCACTTAGTCATAAAGTCTACAGAAAAGCTACCTACACTACACATTACGTTCATAATCATTCGAATCATCACCCAAGACAAAAAAGAGCAATTATAAAAAACGCTGGTAAATTGTGCTACATGCATTTGTGAGCCGAAACATCTACAAGAAGAACTGGAATACTTACATCACATCCTACAAGCTGATGGTTACAATAAATAAGAGATAAAATAGATGATACACCACAAAAACACTGAAAGAACGCCAATTGGATAGACAAGCTATATGCCATATGTTAAGAATATGGCAGATTGAATCGGAAGGCTACTAGAACCACATAATATAAGGACTATAGCCCATGATATAAATTAAAAGTCGATTAGGTTCCACCAAGGACCCAAGAGATCACTTGTTATCTTCTGGCGTTTATAAAATATCGTGTTCCTGTGGAACGGTTTACCTTAGTACCCCTAAACGTAGTGTTGGAACAAAGATCATAGAACACAAGAGAAATTTCCGACTAGAAAAACTGAACATAGGACCTTGCAAGATGGAAACAACGCAATATGTTTCTCAAATACCACAGTTTGTCCACAATATCACAGTATCATGGCCGCATTCACAGAGAGTCTATTAAGACATATTCAGACATTCGAATAACTTTTATAAAAAAGAGAAAACGGTCTGTGACATAAATATAAACATGATTTTGGATGACGAGATTGTGAATTAGTGACACCGAGACATGAAGAAACAATACATTTTTACATTTCATTAAGTTGACACACCTTATACTTTAGAAGCGAATTCTTCGTGGTCCTCTGATTATGTCGACCGCTGTTGCTGGTGAAACGTTCAGAAGAGATTCCAATATAACACGACCCTTAAGCACGAAAATATTGCCTTTAAAAGCTTTTTTTTGTTATTAAAATTGACGATGTCATATTATTTTTGTGTGTAGGGCCGTCTGAAACTATTGCCCTGCAAGCGTTTTTGCACAGGTACACAGCATGCAATCTTTGGAAAAGAATATAGTAAAAGATGAACATCTTTTGAGGACAAATTATATATCTTTACATTATATATCTTTAAGTCCTTCAAAGAATCCATAATAAAAGGAATTAATTCGTAGTGGGTCCACAATTCAAGATTTTTTTTTGATATTTGAGTTATTTTTGTTAAGTGGTAGTAATGAGACTAATTATGATACCTACTTAAATAGTGGGAAATTACAATTACTGTTTGCATTCACAAGAAATAATTGTAAAGAAACACTAACTAAACAAAGTTTTCACTCAAACTTAAAAACTGCTGAAATTAAACAGCATAATACAGAGAATATAAATTTTTCGAAAAACAATAATATTGTAATTGTAAACGTTTTAAAGGTTTGGGAATAAATTCTTACTCCTACATGCATCAAAGATTAACGTAGATGCAGTTTTATAACATAATAAAAATCTTTACTCTTATCTACATACCTACATTCCTAATTTGATTATTGTTTCTTTTTTCAGGTAAGTGAAGATTTTGTGCCTGAAAACCAGTAGATCGCAACCGACATCTTCATGATAGTTGACAAAATGTCCTACCGCAGCGTCTCATCCCTACAGTCCGGGGAATATAACGTATCTTGGGTGAGAAAACTTTAAATATTAATAACCTTTTTGCAAATTGCATCATTTCTGTAATTATGGTATTATATTAAATAATATTGGCTTGTATGTAAAATAAAGAAGCGCCCTTTTCGTTATTCCATTGCATTGGTTCAGCTACCGTACGCGAGGTGGCTACGCGGTAGTGATGCTGTATGGACCACTTAAGTAGCATCTTCTAATTCAACTATCCTGCCACAGATGGCGATGCAATACCGAAGTTTAAATTTAATGAAATAATATTCTAATCTTTATAGTTTGTATAGATATTAGATATTATTGAAATATTTTGAATTAAAATTATTATTTTTTTTGCAAATAATAAATGAGTCGGAATCAATATCATTTTGAATTGCATTGGCGATTAAAATATATTTATTTTCCGCCTACATCACTTACATTTTCTTAAAAATTATTTTTCTTATATTATCGCAATTCCCCCTCGAAAATATTTAGTAAATCGACCAAGGTGATAATATTATTTATGTAGCTTACACATTTTTTGTGCAGTTGTATATGCATGCTTCTATCTCGTGAAAGGGCACCATCTATCCGTTGAATACAGGCGCGATAACCGGGACATGCCGGCCCTATTGAGGCACTTATCTCCCGCCAGCTTTATGGATATTCCAATTTCCTAAAGCGATCCCACTTCCTTCGAATACTGCGTCAGATATCGCTGATTCTATGGGGCGTGCATCTTTTTGCATTTAACTCCTCGAGCCAAAAATAAAAAACTAGGTACTGCGATGCTGTAAAACTTGCTATATCTATGCACATGGTGCTTAAATGACTCGGTTTTTGTCCCCAATTATTTTTGACTTAGTTTATTAAACTGAAAAAGTGTTTTTTTTTTTCAGATAAATTGTGGTGTAATGTTGGTGTAAAATATATAAAGACACAGTAAAGGAGTACCTATTAAAACTATATTGAATATAACATATTTATTTCTTAATACAATTTTGTTAAACCACAGTTTAAATATGATACATCCACATGCTCAGTTAATTTTGTTTATAAATGCGATGCTGGACTTTTAGGAGAAGAAAGTGCAATTTTTTTTTTATATTATATAAAGTAAATTTTTTTTTAACTCTGAACATACAATGTTATTCTTCGATAGTTGTTTGAGATGGACATTACAGATAGAGAAATTGTCAATCAATTAAATAGTACCTGTGTTATGCATGGTGTTAGAAACCTAAAAAAAAATTGTTGATTTTGCAACCCTTAAAACTGCCTACTATTAACATAGCTCACTGGAATTACTATAAATCATTAAGAATTTAGTGAGTAAAACATTTGATTTGGAAAAGAAGGCATACTTTAATTATTTCTCTCATTTAGGTAATAGTCGAACTCTATGGAAACAATTATATGCACTTGGTTTGAAATCAGCATTTACCAATATACTCCTAGAGTTGTCCGATCATGAAAGAATAAATACTATTTTGTTTATAACAGCGTTCCTAGAGAAATCGTAGATTTTTCTTTTGTGCCAAACTCCAAGATGGACAAACATTCTGCTTTTGCCTTCCACCTAAAAATACAATAAATAAAATCCATTAAATGGCGGTAGGCCATGACGGTATTATAATTAAATTGATTAATTTATGTTGTCCGAAGGTTGTTCCCTTTATATCTCATATTGTGAATTCATGTATTTTAGAATATTCATTTCCTGATAGTTGGAAACAAGCACTAGTTACTCCGCTTCCTAAAAAAGAAGAGGTACACGATTTCAAAGATCTAAAACCTATTGGTATATTGTCCACCCTCTCGAAGATTCTGGAGCACGTTATGGAATGTCAAATGCGGAATTACATTTCCGAAAAAATGTTGCTTCCTGAATAACCCT
The DNA here is from genome assembly GCA_949128085.1 of Cetonia aurata. Taxonomy (NCBI): domain Eukaryota; kingdom Metazoa; phylum Arthropoda; class Insecta; order Coleoptera; family Scarabaeidae; genus Cetonia; species Cetonia aurata. The sequence goes on along the minus strand of OX421883.1, from coordinate 59,885,593 downwards.
AATTAGGTTATTGCCAACAACATTTCGAACATTTTAATAATAATAATAAATATATTTTCAACAGGTATCAAACAACCCAAGTACAGAAAAATAATACAAAATAAAAGCAAGGTACAGCAGGTACATTTTACATAATGTGTTCTCTTTAGTAGGTAGGACTTAAATAACTGAGTTAGTGACACTGAGAGGCCCATGGCTTCAAGTTTCCTTAATAATATATAATATATCAATTTTATCAAATGCCTTTTGAAAATCTGTATATATTACATCAATTTTTACCTATTTATCCACAACTTCCGCAGCATATTGACAAAATTAGTTACTGTAGATCTCTTGGCCATAAAACCATGTTGTGCGGGTGTTATGTAATTGTTGATGTGGTTGTAAACGTAGTTGCAGACTATTGTTTAAAAAACTTTCGCGAAATTACAAAGAATAGATATAGGCCTATAATTGGAGATCTCCTTTGCGTCCGCAGACTTGAACACCGGAATACGTGATCCCTTCCAAATGTTAGGTAAAGTTGCTGACTTCCATATTTGAGTAATTATATAGCACAAAGGTTTAGCAAAGTGTTATAGGTCGTTAAAATCAGTTCATTAAAGAGACTTAAAAAATAAAAAATATAGTTCAATTTATAAAAGATCATCCACTTTGACTGCACTTTGAATCATGTTCGAGGATTTTTCGTAAAACTCTGCGATAACATGAAAAATAACTTTATTGTATAAGTGGTTACCTGACTTAAATATAATAGACATGTTTAGTTATTATTTATTAGATATGAAAAAAACCGAAAAGCCAAGAAAATATTAATAAGTAAGAACTACCTTTATAATTACAAATTTGCCTTGTCAACAGACCATCAGCCATCAAATTACTCTTACCATCATGATGTGATTAAATAACTTACTAATCGAAACCTACCGGAAATGATAGAGAGGGCAAAAGTGAGCGTACGGCGTGTTCCACTACGGGTCTTTTGCAATACATCGAGTATAATTAACATGAAACGCCGGGACATTGCCGAGTAAAAATGGAAGTCCTCCCGATGGGGAGTTGGTAATTGGCCTGGTACGCGGACCCCAAACAGCGTATGAATGGCCTCGGGGTGCCGATGTCAATCAGCGACCCTCTCCGTCCCCGTACACGTCGAACGTCTAAATCTCTTGCTGGTCTTTTCCGCGCCTCTGACATGTGTCAACTCGCGTTGCTAACAAACATGCTGCGTATTATGCGTTTTATTATTATTTGTTTCGCGGTGTCGGCCTAACTGTAATTAAGAAGAGGAATAATAAAGCTCTATACCGTCAAGAGGTAACTGTAAATTTTATTTTACGACTGCACAATGGCACAAAACTTTTTTTTTTCGATTCAATCAGTTTTTCTTCTTTGTCGTTTGTATTACTTACATGTGTGTGCTAATGGGTGTCCTCTCTATCGCAAAGTTGTTTTGTGATGCAAATACTACCGCATGGTACATACTTGAATAGATACTTCGCCGAAATAGAATTCTTGTGTGTCAATAAGTAAATTAAAAGAAGGACGAATAAATAATACTTTCTGTTATTTCATTTACAATTGGTTTTCAAGTTAGTATACTAAAAACAATTAGGTATCAGACAGGCACTTTTCTGACTGTATCAGGGATTATTAGTATAGGGTTTATTTATTTATTTATTAATAACCCAACAGACGGTAATCCTATTACAGGGTTATTTATATAAAAAATTATGTACATGTACATACAAAAAAAGAAATATTAGAAAACGCACATAGTTTCTGTAAAAATTGAGAAGTCTACAAATTATGCACTACATACAATGTTAGGCAAATTAAACTAAATTATTGAACATAAAACACTAAAAAACATATGCTCTAAGTTGTTTACAAATTGTTATTAAATATATCTAAGCTGTAACTAAAAGAATTATACAATCTACACATTCTGTATAATGAGGAATTGAACAAATGGTTTATAAAACTTACAGGATATCTAGACTTTACTCGAGGTACATGAAAATTAATTTTGCTTAAAAGCTGCGGATCATCAACTATATTATGAATTACTTTAAATAGAAAAGTAAGACACAAAATATTCCTACCACTGGATAGTGAGTGAAAATTGAACTCATTTAATAAACTATTATATGACACATTGAAATCAGGATAGTGACGAAACCTCACGAAATACAAATATTTTAAAAATCTCTTTTGCAAATTTTCTAGAATATGAATACATAAGTAATATGAAGCTGACCAAATTATGCAACAATATTCTATCTTACTACGAATTAGTGCATTATACAATGACATAATACACTGTTCAGAACGGAAGTCTCTACACCACCGTATAATGAAACTTAAAAGGTTATTACATTCAGACTAAATTTCTAAAATATGAGTATTAAAGGATAACTTAAAATCAAAAATAACCCCTAAATCTTTAACCGCTAAACATCTTTCCAATAACACGCCATTAATATTGTAAGGATATTCTAAGTTTTCTCTTTTTCTAGAAAAACTAATAATTTTACATTTTTTTATATTCATTTGCAAATAATTCACATACACCACTCAATTAATGCGTACTCTCTTCGGGTAAATCGCCTTATGCCTATTTTTGCTAATACAATATACAGTGCACGCACTACATAAGCACAATTCCACCGCCAACCATGCACTGAGAGAAATAGATTGTACTCTTGAACATAAATATAGTATACTTTAATATATTTTATAGCTCCTATAGGGACAATCATATTTTATATTACCGGTGACAATATCTGTATAGTAAATTTCTGTGAATAGTTTTTATTAACTCGTATGGTAAAGTTGGTGTACTATATTTGTATTATTAATTTGAGCATACATGTTAGTAAATGTGAAAAAAATGTCTAGTAGCACTGACTATAACTGATAATAACTGTTAAATTTTTTATTGTACCCAGTATAATGTAATATTTTACTATGTACGATACATGATGCTCATACTTACCATATAGCCTTGTAGTACTTACAATATTATTTTCTACTATAATAATCTAACGTCTCTTAGCATTTAAAATAGTAGATAGTAAACAATAATATAATGGATCATATGCGGGCACTATACAGCGATACTTACCTGTAATTTAAAATATAGTACTATACAAGGTTTTACCCAGTTCATGCATAAGGAAAGTGGAATATTACACAATAAAAACTATAATATTGATTTTATTTTTTTATTTGTCCTTAAAACCATTATTACAAAAATCCAACGTGTATTACTTTCATTAACATAACAATCACTAGTAGGTTAGATTTAGGTTAATGTTCTATCAAAGCATAAAGTACCCACTACGAAGTATATGCATATAATATCTATTACTTACCTTTGAATATATTAATTAACTGTGGAAACCCCCACTCGATTAAAATGTTTTCCACGTTTATATCCATTTCTGCTTACGATGCACCGAAATCAACGAACGACCACACACAAACATGCACCGACACGAATACGTACACCTGTATCACACGTACATAACACGTGTCAGTAATTTTGTCGCGGCAACACAGCTTATTGGTCGATTTCTTCGGTAAAGATCGACAATGAATAGAGCAAGGGGTGGGAAGAGCGTTACAAACATTTATGTTAGAAATTGAATATGCATCGAATACCTGATAATATCGCAGTCAATCGCAGCGACTATCTATATAATCCACGTCATTATATAGGCTTTCAGAAATAGAGTATATTAATTGTTACATCCATAAGATGTAGATGGTAACATCCAGATTTTGCCTCTTACTACACTGAGAAAAATAGATAGTAAGAATAGGGCCAACTAACTTTATAATTGGTTGTATTATTATTATATTAGAGCGTACCATCTTCCTAATAAACAGTAATACATGGATGAATACTGGGTACTAGATAACGTATTATTGTCCTTGAGTTAATATCATTCATTATATTTATAGTACGTGGTAACATCTTTTTTTCTCCGTATATAAGCATGATAAAATCTGGTTATTTTACTCTTAATATGCCACATATTGTCGTTTTGACAATAATTATTTTAGTAATTAACATAAAGAGATTTACGATCTAATTTCTACAATCCATTTTTCTCAGTGTGGAATTAGCAAACGCCAGTCCTTATCAGGGCTACCCTGATGACGGCAGTAAAACCACTGCTGAAACTTGGGATGTACAAAATTCAACAGACCACGGAAATAGTTCAATCAACATCAACTTATATTCTTCTTAAAACTCTAGAGATTGGAAAAATATCATGTTGTAAGAACATCGCATTTTTTAGCAGACCATTCGCCCGATTTCGGGGTACGGCTCCCTCAAAAGATTTAGGTTTTTGTCGGAAACTATAATAGATATTTTTTGGTCAAAATATAATTTCAGGTATATTACATAGCGAAGGATGGCGCAAATTGTTGTCGATATATCCCGTAAACTATTATTTTTTGTTATTTTCTAATTATTACGATAATTTGAAGTATATGAGGTAAGCTCACTTCAAATCATTTAAAAATCAGGCTAACAGATATCTTCTTCCCAAATATTTGGGTCCAACAGTGTTTCTTGATTGATTCTTGCGGGCATTATGGTACCGAACTCCAGAAACTGATGCCAAAAGATAAGAATGTGAATCGGAGATCGCCTTGTTCTTAAAACAAGTTTTAAATAGTTTCGTAAAGTTTATATACATTATATTATACAAATCAGCACAAAACGTCAGCATACTTAAATTTCTAAAAATCAAAGGTGTGGTAGCTAACCTGGCAGTCCTATTTGGGTGCATGTCCCAATGACCATTTCTGTAACAAAGAAGACTTTAGAGTTTGAGGTTTATGATGCTCTCAAAGAAATGACGTGTTGGAAAGGATAAATTTGGAGCTCCCATCTGATAAATGAGAATGTAAAATAAATAGCACCATTTCATAATTCGTTAAGTTATGGGTAGTTCACTAAAATATTTTTGAACACTTCTAATGGTTGAAAGAGATTTTTGAGAAGAAGCTTTTAAATGTAGAACAGCTTGGGCCATTTTTAAGCCAATAAACACAGATGTAAATCTTTACAATGCTTATTTCCTAAAATTATTTTTTTAATATATATTCTTGGCAAGTCATGACCCAAATCCATAGAGGGTGTCCTTAAAGATCGAAATTCTGACCAGTGAACGCTGAAGGGTTAAATAATCTGATTGAGTAAAATATCGGTGTGAATATATTTCTAATTGTCGCCTCCATTACATATGGACAAACGACCTAAACGACTGATAATTAATTGGAATTAATATCGGCTAGATGGCGTGTAATAATTAAACTCTACCATAAACATAAAGCTCGAAATATTAATCTTTCAATTAGTTCAGTATACTTGGTTAGCTAATTCCCTTCGCGCTGACACTTCATAAAACACGTTTCGTATTGCGGATGGGATTTTCTCGTTTAATTAGATAAGCTCACGCACGGAGCTCCCGATACCTACACAATATATGCGATATATACACAAACTTATGGTGCTTTTCCTTTTCTTCTTATTCCAAAAACAAATACTGTATATACGTACTCGTTACTTACAAACGAAGCATATTTCGTAACGCTTACTACCTATTGATTATTCATTACTAAATAGGGGACCTTACACACATGTGCAGGTATACAACTTTTTTTTATTTCGCTTTTGTATGTAGATACCAGTTCACTTCTTTCGTTTCGATTGGACGAACGCTGTTATATTTTTTCTGCCGTTTCTTTTTTGTCTATACTAGTTTACAGCACATATACGATCTATTTGTTAACATTCGCCAGCGTTACTACGTGATTTATATATCTGCGTGTCATCGCTACACATACACACATCATCTCCATGTGAATATCGCGTACCATTAATAACGGCCCACATTACCATACGCTCCGGCAGATAACACAGGAAAAAAATTATAACATCTTCAATGATACATTGCGTACCGTGTAACTAGCTATAGCATATAACTCGACTATGTCCTTTGGCGTGTCTTTTGTATGTTTTAACAACGATTCCGTTGTAATTACGTCGAATTTTATGTATATAATTTTTCACGAATTAACATTTCAATGGAGTCCTTTGAGACGATTGGCTTTCGCCAGTTGAATAAGCTCTGTATTGTAATCATATATATGTAATACTACTAGTCTCGTATAGAACCAGTGGCACAAATTTCCGCCGATGAAGGGGGATGGAAGATATACTTCTTTGTCTAACTACTGACAGTTCTTATGTTTGACAGATTTTGTTTAGTCAAAAGTCAGAATAGTTGTCTATGGTCAGAATATAGGTTATCTCTGGTGAGAATACACAAGTCATATATGTGTATGTAAACAATAAAGATTATTTTAAAGTATATTATTGAATATATTTTAACATTGTGCAGAATAATAATAATTTGAATTCTTTGGAACAAATGACATCAAAAGTTGGGAAAAGTTCTACCAGATATTTAAAGTATTTCTAGAAGCTACTGGAACGGTAGACATACCCAAACAAGAAGAAAATTGCAGCGTTATTTTCATCGATTGATGATGAAGGCTTACATCTATAAGACACCTACTGTTACCTATGTTAAGGGAGAGCAAAAATTAAAATATGAGGCTATTATCAAGAAATATCAACTGATTGAATATTATGCAAGAAAGACTCAACATCGAAAAGCAGTTATTAAATGAAATTGTAAACGTGATGCATAAAGAAAACCAGAAAATCTGAAAATATTCAAAATATTCTAAATTTAAGTTTATTTTTATGTGAATTTTTTATTTTACTGACCTTGTTTTCAGTATTGTTGTAATGAACCTGTTGCTATTTTATATTAGAGATTATTTTTTGTTCAATATACTATTTTCTCTTTAATTTTTTCATTTTTGTTCATGTTTTCACTAGGAATAAAGTTACAATTTTATTATTAAAACAAAAAAATATTTCTAGAAATACAAAAAAAAATTTTTTTTATTGAAATTTGTTTATATTTATTTAGGAAACATACACGCATACACTTGATCTCTGTGATTTAACTCTATGGCTGCTTCAAAAACTTCATTTTGGCCAGATTGCTCAAAATGTTGAATTCTCAAAATACACTCCACCAAAAAAGTATCGCATAAACTAAAAACGGGCATTTATGAACCAAGATATTTTTATACGTTCACAAAAAGTTTGCCTCGTGTATGTGAACTATAAAAACACTAACAAAATAATGGAACTTAGCGTTTTTACTTTTTTTTTTTCCTAAAAGAACACATTTAGAAAAATGCATATGTGTAAGGTTTGCTCAGTTGTTTATTGAAAGTCTTCCTATACGGACAAATTTTAAAGTGCGAAGTCAGAGTTCTGTACCAACGCTTTTAAAACTAAAATGAGCAATTTAACTTTAGAACAAGTGGCTGCTATAGTTGCTTTAATCGAAGATGGACGATCTCAAGCATAGTTGCTAATTTGATGAACATCAATCAGTCAAGTGTTTCTAGAGCCGTAGCCAGATATAGGGAAACAGGCATTTACAGTAGAAGATCTGTACCAGGTCGTCCAAGATGTTCTACTCGCCAAGATGACCGCTATTTACTACTACAAGCATTACGTCGAAGACATGTAACTGCGAGACAATTGCAGAACGACTTGGCTAGAGTCAGAAATACTCGTGTGAGTACTCAAACTATTCGGAATAGGTTACGACAGAGTGGATTAAGAGCTAGAGTAGCTGTAACAGCCCCTCGTCTCACTAGGAACCACCGAGTGGCTCGCTTAAGGTTTGCCAGAGAACATGTAAATTGGAACATTAATGACTGGGCCAATATACTCTTCACAGATGAGTCAAGATTTGGTCTTTACACCTCAGATAGGCGTATCTCAGTGTACAGACGAGACGGTGAGCGCTATTCGCAGTGTAATATCAGACCTAGACCTAATTTCGCTGCTGGCTCTATTATGGTTTGGGGAGGCATCTGTTTAACAGGTCGTACAGAGTTAGTACCAGTAGACAGAGGTACACTGACTGCCCACAGGTATATAACGGACATTTTAGAAGAACATGTAGTACCATATGCGCCAATTATAGGAAACGAATTCATGTTAATGCACGACCGCATGTTGCAATAATCGTTCAGGAATACCTTAACGATGTTGGTATTCCAGTTTTAGATTGGCCTGCGGTAAGTCCGGACATGAACCCTATCGAGCACGTGTGGGACCTCCTTCACAGACGGATACGAACCCAAAATGTTGCCCCAGCGGACCTGCATGGACTAGCAAATGCTCTCCGTGACGAGTGGGAGAATTTGGATCAGGCTTATATACGGAGGTTAATCGAATCTCTGCCAAACCGTATGCGAGCGGTCATAAGAGCCAGAGGTGGCAATACTCAGTATTAAAAGCTACTGTTATGACATTTTTCTTTCCACAATTATAATTTCTTGTTTTAATAAAAATCTCAAGTATGAGTTCTTGTTTTTATTTGGCCTGTATTTTATTTAAACAATCATAGAAATTATATCTTAGAGCGCATTAAAGTATATTTACAACTTTATGCTACAAACAAAAATTATGCGATACTTTTATGATTCAAAACTAAATTATGCGATACTTTTTTGGCGGAGTGTATATTAGTCGATAAAAACCGCTGTCAACATGCCAAATATATTCGATTCACTAGATGGTACTTCAATAACTTGAGCACAAGTATATACAAGTAAAAGCAATCACTCTTCAATCGTGTGCGAAAGTAAAAAAAATAAAAATGAAAAATTAAATAGGTAAATTTACAATATGTTTATTTTATACGAAAAATAAAGTATTTTATCCACCCTTGCAGATAAAAAATAATACTTTAATCTATTATTATTTTGAATACAACAAAGCAACCTTTAACATCTGCTGTCAAAAAAAAATATTTCTTATATCCAGGTTCGTATTTTCTTTACATATTTGTCATTATTGATCACATCCAAAACGATCATTAAAAAAAAATATAATAATTAATAAGCGATATTTATCTCTGCCATGTACGTTTTAAAAAAAAACGACTTGCAACTTAGATTTCCGCTTTATCTGAATAAATTACCCAGTTCGCTCTTCAGCCAGCTAATTGAACGCGGATCACATTGCGCAATTTATTTAATAAACATTCCACACCACACTAATAATAATGTGATCTAATTCTGTCACGTCGAACGTAACGGTACGATCAAGTAATCTAAATGTGAAATATATTTTGTGATAGAGAAAAGAATGTTAATTAAAACGGACCTCTGCGATTCATTTTTTCGGCGTTAATCACATAACTACATGGCTTGCATGTCCTATATATTTGATCGTGCATTCCAACAATTTGTACTTGTTCTTTTTTTCTGTGATACGATTTGTAAACTATCTTATGTAGGTATGTATCTACATATAGTTATATTCGCTCGTAAATATATCGATACGGTATTGTGCAAGATCTATTGATCCGATCAAATTATACACTTGTGCAAAAGTGAATTAAAAAAAGATATATACCTATAATATCTAAACAGTACTTTTACAAGTACTTTTTTCTAATGCTTATACTTTGCTCTGCTAAAATACCAAGAACTAGAGATGCAGTCAATAAATCAATCAATATCAAATGGTGCAGAAGATTTTTTTATTTTTCATTCATTCAGGATTTTCACTGTTAATATTATGTCCGGTATAATTTACATGTTGTGCAACACTAGATGATTCAAGCCTCTCATAGCGGTGATGTGCAATGGTTCTGATCGCATGTTTTTTCTGTCCTATATAAAGGTTAATGCAATCCTCGCATCTAATTTTATAAATGTCCGACCTTTTCTTACGATTCGGTTTACTTAAGACCAGGTATATTCATTTTTTGATATTTTGGTAAGATTCGTAGCACAACTATAACAAATTTGACTTTTTTGGCCCATTTTTTTTTTGCATCTAAACCGCCTTCAAGTGCTGACAAAAGACGATCCTGACCCATAAAATTCAAAAAGTTATGAAACTGTGGATACATATAATATGTAATTTCACTTTGTTGTGTGAAATTGTTTAGGCAGTGACATATTCTAATTGTAACCGAACTTATATTGGACAAACCAAATAGAGGTGGCGTGCGTCGAAGCTTTTTACAAGTGGGAGTGGTTTGAAAGAAAGGGGAGAGTGGTGCGGTTTAGCGGATCTGCTGCATGGGTCGTAATCGGTCGTCAAACGAACCACTGCGAAGCGTCGAGTCTTTTTATAAATGAGGTGCAAGAATTAAGAAAAGGGTGTACCGACGATCCCAAACCACAGCTGTGTACGAGGGTTAGCTAGTTAGGGTGGTGCGGTTTAGCCGGTCAGCAGTTATTTCGTGGGCGTAATCCGTTCTTTAACAACTAATTAGTTGGCTGGGTGAACGGCCCCGGTTTTCTAATTTATAAAAAGAAATTAATGTAGGGTATCAAAATGAAGGTACTTCAATGCTCTTTCGTGATGATCTAATGAGTCACCCTGTTCCCATTTGAAGAAATTAAATTAAATCATAAAAACTAAATTTTGAACGTACAAATGTGCGTAAAAAACTGTGTATACAGTAAAAACGAAAAACTTTGTTCTTACCATGTTTATGCAGTAACACCTGAGTATTTTAAGAACACCAAAGCACTGAAAAATATAAAAAATTTAAAAAAGAATTCTTTTTATGTCAAGAAATATCAAATATTGAAAAATGTACAGATAGTCTCATTTAAAAATCGAAAATCAAAGCCATTTGCGGTAAAACCGAAAGTGATAAAAATTTGTTGACTATGTCAAAAAATGTAAATTTATGCCCCGTACTTAACTTACCAAATTTCGTTCCTCTATCTCAAATACTTCAGAAGTTATAGGAGCGACCCACCTCCCAGAGACACCCGGTATATAAAAAAATTAATTGATGTACATTCATTTCTAAGGTTCTTTTCTCTATTGCAAATACTTTATAAGTTATTGGGGCAGGCAACTTTTAATATTAATTTTATTAAAGCTCAATTTGTAAACTCACAACTTAAACTTTTGCTATATTATAAGCCAACATTTATTTTAGAGGTTTAAAAAAAAACGATTTACCAATGTTACAAAAAACTAAAAATATTAACATATTAATTAAAAGTAAATGTACAAAATAAGTAAAAGCACCAAAGTTTGGGAATTGTAGACGATTAGTTCGTAGTTAAAGTCGCATTTATCATTTCGCGTCACAAATTCATTACTACTAAATCATAATATTTTTGATGGATTTCCACGTCAAAGGGATAAATCTTCGTATCATGTAGGTTCCTCTCTTGACCGTCAGTGTTTACCGAGCTCATTATTTCGTAACGGTATTCACAATTTTACTCAGTGGTCCGGTGGTGGTAGCAGATACTGGCGGTTAAGCACACAACAGCGGCATCTATATGTGTTCGACTCTGATATATGTAATAACCTCGGTATACTTATCTCTCGAATAACTACTAACTCTCTTTCCATTCGAATCGCGTATACGGCAACTTATAATCCCAGGAAAATCGTGTACTTTTTTAAATTGTCTTCCACAAATTGATGTTGTTATTGGTACCCATTATTGGACGCATTGTAATGGCAATCTAGACGTAGATGAGTTATTATTAGCTTACATATGTATGTAGTCGCCTAATGCGTAAAACGTTAACGTTCCGAATAGTACCGATTAGGCTACGAAAATGTAGCGTTCTCGACGAAAATATGGTACTTAAAAAGTCAAATTACATAAGCAAAAAAGGAGAGATGAAACAGCGGAAACGAATAACCTTTTTGGAATGCTATAGAAGTGTTTCGAATCATGTTTCGAGATGCTTCATTAGCACAGGTAATTTGATTATTTAAATGGTCGAATCGGGCGAATAGCAGATGCTTAGAAAAAGGAATAGCGGAAATAATTAGCTGTTTATGTTAATGGGATTAATGTGCTGATAAAGGTTATTATACACTTTTAATCTTCATCGGAAAAGTAAAAATATGCCATATATTATATTATTCGTCTTCAAAATGATATGATAAATATCTGACGTAAACAATTCGGAATCCGCATTTTGATACATAAATTTTAAACAACATTTTGAAAAATTAACGGCTTCATTTAGCTAATCCACAAAAAAAAGTATTGTAAACTCACAGGCAAATTAATTTCTTGTAATTTTGTGTTTGAGTTCGGGACTGAGTTAAGAAAAAAAAACCCTTAATAATAACACTGTGCTACACTCAAAAAGCACTTCTGAAATGACCTAGTGCGCGTTAAAGGTGTTGGTGAGCATGTTACGAATTCGGGTTTAAAAGTTTCAATATACCTCCAAATTCCCGAGTTATGGGCCAAAGAAAATTTTTTGAGGCTGCTACTTTTAAACATTTATAACTTTTTTATTTATTAATCGATTTTTGAAATTCAAACGGTTTTGGAAAGCAAAATAATTGTTATTTTTAAATATATATACTTCTGATACAATATTAGCACAAATATGCATAGATTTCTTCAATTATATGGAAAATTTTTAATTTTTTTTAAACTTTTAAAATTTCTACGAGACTTTTTTCCGAATTTAGTTTAAAGACAACAAATATATTAAAGACAGTATTTTTCTGAGTAAAATGAGACGTCATTTGTTGAAATCGGTTGAGAAATGAGGAAGTTATAGTACTTTTTTTACGTAATAGATCAAGTAAACATTTTTAAAAAAATTTCATGTATAAATTGGTAATACAAATATAAAATTCGTTTTATATATATATTAAAGTTTTATTAGAATAAAGTTATTTTATTAAATCATGCTAATCTAATCGAAACAGGTTTCCACTCTTTTGTTCACAAAAAGTACTATAACTTCCTCATTTCTCAACCGATTTCAACAAATGACGTCTCATTTTACTCAGAAAAATACTGTCTTTAATATATTTGTTGTCTTTAAACTAAATTCGGAAAAAAGTCTCGTAAAAATTTTAAAAGTTTAAAAAAATTTACAAATTTTCCATATAATTGAAGAAATCTATGCATATTTGTGCTAATATTGTATGAGAAGTATATATATTTAAAAATAACAATTATTTTGCCTTCCAAAACCGTTTGAATTTCAAAAATCCGTTAATAAATAAAAAAGTTATAAATGTTTAAAAGTAGCAGCCTCAAAAAATTTTCTTTGGCCCATAACTCGGGAATTTGGAGGTATATTGAAACTTCTAAAACCGGTTTTGTAATACACTCATCTAGACCTATAATATACACTAGGTCACTTTGAAAGTGCTTGCAAAAAAGGAAATTTTGTAGCACCGTGTAATCATACAAGCAAACATAAATCCCACTTGCTGTCATGAAATATCAATCCAAACAATACACACCAGGTAGATGCAATGATTTGCACTTAAGGTGTCAAGCAACACTGAATTCGAGGTAGACACGATTGGCGTTGTACGAATTTATTGCATTTAATAATAATAATATGTCTTTATTCAGCACGTTAGAGAACAAAAATAGAAAAAGAAATATAACATATAAACAAACGAAATATTACAAGCTCGTGCTAAACCTTAAGGAGCAGTTCAGATAGGTAACATAACGCTGCCCAAAAGTGTAGAAAAATCCAGGTAGTGCGTTTTGACAATAGGCAGAAAAGTTGTACTAGTATTAAAGTGGCTGTTGGTTTCCAGGTGTTACGTAATGTTGGCAATTGTTAGGGGTTGCTGGGTTTGACTGTAGATAAACATTTAAATTAGAAATGCTACTGCGAAGTGCTTTGGTTGCAAAATTTCATTGAATTTGTTATGTATGTATTTAGAAATTCAATGCGTGTAATGTTTTCAATTTATTGTCTAGTTTAACATTGTCAGAAGCTTCGAAAAGCAAGAGATTATCATAATATTATCATAATATCTGATAGTCAAGCAGCCTGAGGTCAAACATAATCAGCCCCAAAATGATTTGGGGGTGTCTAGAAAAGCTGAACGAGCTAGGCAAATGGAACAAGGTAACTCCCTAACTGCTAATCTCGTTAAGAAAGGGGCTAGAATACCTTTTGTGGGACCAGAACCCTTTTTGCGGGATAAATAGCAGTGAAAATGCTGGAGAAACTTAAAAGTGAACTAGGGCAGAGAAAATTCAAATACTAGGAGAATCTCCAGGGAATGAGGCAAGCTAAAACTCTTCTGGGAATCTATAACGAGAAGATATCTGCAGAATGCATCAATCTGAGTAAAAATAATATTCGTATATTGACAGTATTCCTTTCAGGCCATTGTAAACTGAACCGACATCTAAGCAGGCTTGGAATAGCGGAGGAAGCCGAATGTAGATTACAGAAAAGCAATCGGGCAGCTGTAAATACAGGGCGAATAGGAGACACAATAGATAAAGCTCTATTTAGTATAAAGTTAGTTTACATTAAGATAATGATGCAATGTGAATGAGTGTGAAAATAATATATCAGATGCTAATAAATTAGGATTCATCATCACTACCAGCAGCTTTGCGAGGTTTAGGACCACCAGCTCGTTTCGCCATAATTATCTGATCTACTCTTAAGATCGTTGCTGCAGCACTCGCAGCATATTTCAAACCCCAATATTTACAAACGTAAAGATCTAATATGCCCTTTTCAATGGCATCACACGTTATGTTTTCTGATTCTATATCAACACCGACATTTTTGTTTCGAGCCTGATGAGCTTCCAATAGTTTAGATACAACAACAGTTGATTTGAGCCCACTATTATCCGCCAGTGCTTTTGGGAAACTTTCTAATGCAACTGCAAATTTTCTCACAGCATATTGTTCTAAGCCTGGCAAGGTGTTCGCATATTGTGTCAACAATCGGGCCAATTCCATTTCTGTAGCACCTGCTCCTAATAGAAATTTACCATCTCGTGAAATTCCCTTAAAAGTATTGACACCATCGTCAATTGCTCTTTCGATGTCATCCATATAATTATCAGTTGCTCCTCTAATGACGATTGTTGAAATGCGAGATTCCTTCCTTTTTTTCGATCTTTCAGGTCGCAATGTACTATCACCCTAATATTGCATACATACATACATTTCAATTTATTAATTCTAGATTGACTTATGGGATATATTAAAAGCATCTAGAAAAATCATTTTGAAAATGGTAAAGTAAAATATTTTCTGATTACCACCCTGTATACCCTGGTGATCAAAACAATTTACTAGCTTTACCTAATCTAAACCAACACCACAACACCAAATTTTATTGTTAAGTTTCAAAGCGTTTGAACGTAGAAAAACTTTCTCTGGTGTATTTTCTTCAAATTGTTAACAGAAACAGTTGCATTTTGAGAAATGCAAAACCAATTTAGTGTGATAATCCGGGAATCACTGGAGCGTGATTAGATCTGTTCCATAATATAAAATGTACAGGATGTTCCGTTTAATAAAAATTAATTGTACTGTGCCACCTTTTTTATGAAACACCCAGTATATTGGAGCACATTTTCTAAAAATGTTACATCCTTAAAATTCTTAAATTGCTATCTAGCGTACAGCTGGCGTAATAAAAGGCGGACGTACTATTCCTGCACCAAAAACATTAGTTTAAGTCAGTATTATTATTTTATTTCTTTTTTGTATCACAGCATAAACAATGCGTATGTGTGTTCTCGTCTCATATATGCAATAGTGTTCTGGGAACTTCCACTGATGCCTCTAGGCTATTTATCTTACAAAAATCATGCATAAGAGCTATGTTTGACCTGAAAAAGAAAGAATCGTGTAAAAAAATATTCGAAAAAAAAATATACTTACCCTAACAGGCCTCTACATAATGGAATGTGTGGTGTTTGTAAAAAAGAACTTTCATTTCTTCACTGAACGCCAACTGGAGCATTCCTATCACACCAGAGGAGTACATACTTCCGATCCAAACAACAAAAGCGACCGTAAATAAAAGTGCTATCGTACAAATCATAAAAGTTTATAATCATTTACCAACACGTATGAAAGACTTACCTTCACGAACACTAAAACAACAGTTACACAATATATTAAACATAAATGCCTTTTATGATGTGCAAGAGTTTTTTAACTACAAATTGTAACGATGGCTAAGTACATGGTCTTGTAAAATATTCACGAAATGAGTTATTCTTTTTATTTATACAATATTCGTACAATTGTTTGTTTATACATATATATGTTGCTTGTATATACATTTTATGTAGTTGACGTATTCAACACATTGCTTGTCTTATTGAATTAAATTGCTATTATTATTAAATTGTAGATGCATATTTTTTGATTAAGCAAAAAATATTGATATCAAGTTTGGTGGATGCGCCAGTTCAATATACTTTATTCCTCTATAAATGTTTTAATATTGCGGTATATATAAACTTTATATCAAGCAGAGTATATTGTGTATTGTGCAGTATTTCCTATTTCATTTCTTAATTTATAAATCCAAGAATGTATTCACAATTAAATATACGTACAATTAAGTTCAGAAAGTTCGAGTTTCGATTTTTTCAGAAATATGTTTGTTTCCATTATCTTACCCATCCTATAATTAGTATTAAATATTAAATTATTAATTCATTTGTAAAAGTTAGTAAATTATTATTAGAAAACAATAATGCAAAAGTGTACTCCTGAATCCTACTCTGAGAGTAAGGAATCAAGTTATTACAGATTTTATTCTGCAAGCATTAACAAAAAGATTATTCAAACTTAAACGGATATAGTAATTTTGAAATATTAGAGATCGGTAAGTAAGAATCGTACAAGAAAAAACAAAATTGATATTTAGACTGGTACACTTTTTACCCATGAATAATTGCGAGAAAATTACACCCGACTCACCATCGGCAATTATTTTACATTGAAACTAATTGTGAGAATAAATCACAAGTTGTCAGGATTTTCTAATGTGTAGGCAGATAAATTACACTTTGCGAGAAATGCTAAGCCGTACGGCAACTCTTTCCTTACGGAGCCGGCGTGCTGTGTCGTGCAAACACATATAAATATGAATGTTCCGCATAAATCTCTTTACATTTAACCTACTTATCAAAATCTGGGAAAAAATTCCGCGCCTATCTAAATGTATATGTAAATAATACTAACGCACATACGTTAAATGCGATAATGTACATATGAATTTATGAATAGGTTACAAAAGCACCATATAGCCTACGCCTAGGAAAACGAACGGGTTATTGTCATTCAAATTCATTTATTTATCAATCGAATTTGTATTATTTCCGGCCTACTTTTCTAGACGAGGATTGAAATTATCAAATTCTTAAGACAAGTTAAGAGGTATGCGATTCATTTTCTGTGCGCGTAAAAGCATTTTTTTGCCTTTAATTTAATATGAAACCGTTAGCCGGCCATGTAATTATTTTTACAAAAAACACCGACGCTTTAGCGCGTATGTATGTAACTATATGAAGAATTCGTATGTTGATGATGTATGAGGTAGTTTGTTATTGTACCACAGCGCTATATACGCTTCTCCATGCGTACATAATGGTTTATTATGACCATAGCAATAATGAACGGTGTGATGTAATAAGTCGATTCATTTTTACAGCGGTTATTTTTGTTGTTGCCGAAGCGAGATCTTATTAAAATCTTACAGTTAATGACAAAACCTTTTTTCTGGTTTACCGTAAAAATTGATATGTTGATTTCGAGTAACTTAAGAAAAAATAAAAAACAAAAGGACGGCACGCATTACAAACTACCTAATCTTAATGCTTAAAAAAACATTTAACGATTTAAATGATTAAATCCTCTATGGCATTAAAATGATTGGTTTATATCGACGTATTCTTCATGAGTTACTACATAGTAAAATTGAAAGACGATCCCAAAACAATCACACAACTAAATCACTGCGAGACGCGAAACGTCGAGTCTTTTTACAAATGAGAGGCAAGAATTGAGAACAAGTAATATACAAGGTGTACCGGCGATCCCAAACCAATCACACAAATAAACCACTGCGAGACGCGAAGCGTGGAGTCTTTTTACAAGTGAGAGGCATGAATTAAGAAAAAGGAATATACAGGCTCTACCGACAATCCCAAACCAATCACACAAATGAAAGACTGCGAGACGCAAAGCGTCGAGTCTTTTTACAAGTGAGAGGCAAGAATTAAGAAAAAGGAATATAGAGGCTGTACCGACGATCCCAAACCAATCACACAAATAAAAGACTGCGAGACGCGAAGCGTCGAGTCTTTTTACAAGTGAGAGGCAAGAATTGAGAAAAAGGAATATACAGGGTGTAGCGACGATCCCAAACCAATCGCACAAACAAAAGACTGCGAGAGTCTTTTTATAAGTGAGTGGCATGAATTAAGAAAAACGAATATACAGGGTGCACCAACGATCCCAAACCAGTCACAGGTGTAGTGGGGGTAGTTGGGGCGTAAGTGGTGCGTTCTTGGTGGAGCGCATACTTTCTGCTTTCTGCTGAGTTTTTCCCGTTTATCTCAAACTTACGTAGATATCTGGCACGTGCCAGCAATTGCAAGACTTGACAAGGGAAGATATTTGCGTCTTACTCAGAATCAATATTATTGCAAAAATATATCAAGTATTTCAGTAGGTAATTTTAACTTTTTTAGAGGTAGTTTGGGGTAAGGAAATCTTATATGCGTTAGCTTCATATTAGGCGAAGTTGGTGCCATATAACTTATAGTCTTGTTCATAACAACGGCGTAAAAATCACAAGAATACTAAGCATTGAAATTTCAAAGGTAGATTAGACCCCTAAAAACATGAAGCTTTGTCAAAATTATGCTTCCTTTGCGAGGAAAGATTACCTAAACGTGAGGTTCCGTCCTGAAAAGAAACTGGCGATTTATACTACTATGTGAGTCACAGTCTGGGTGCTTCATCTGCCTTTGGAAATCTTTACTGGACTCAGAAAACTTAATGGTTTTAATTACAAAAACATTATAAATTATTATAAATATTTATCACATCAGCAACTAATGGTATAGCTACCTACATTACCGACTGGAAGCACAATAATTAGGTGCACTTATGAAAAATAGATGGCGCACTCATCAATTTCACAGATAACCAATAGATATTGCTTATTAAAATTTGAAAAGAGATATGTTGTGATTTTACGCACATTAAACAGTTTGTGAAGTTATTAACTCAGCAGCTGTACGTCAGAGTGCTCGTCAAGACCCAAATATGTCAATTTCTCGACGATCTCGGGCATTGGGGCATTTCCAGCGCCAGTTTGTGACGAATTTTGGAGAAGATCTTGGCCTGTATACTTTTAAAATTGCTTTAACCCAAGAGCTCAAACCATCTAATCATTTGTTGTGTCACATATTTGTTCAGTCAAACATTGGGCTTCAGAATGATTCTGAATATCATAAGAAAATAATTTTTAGCGACGGAGCTCATTTTGAGCTTAGCGGTTTTGTGAATAAATCATTCAGAAGTAATGCATCAGAAAATATTACATTCCCTTAAACTGACCGTTTGGTCGTTGTTGTACCTTACTTTTATGTTGACAATGCTGACAATTACGTTATTGTCAAAGGAAATCGTTATCGCGTAATGTTAGTTACTTTTTTTTGCTTGATTTGGATGCTCTGGGTTTGGAAGACATGTGGTTCCAGCAAGACGGTGCAACTTGGTACACTGCGCGTGAAATAATTCACTTGCTACAACACAAATTCGGTGAATTAATAATTTTTAGAAATGGACCAGTCAATTATGCTCCACGCTTATGCGATTTAACACCTCTAGATTTTTTCTTATAGGATTATGTTAAGTCGTTAGTTTACCCCAAACAGATCGGCAACATTACGCGACCTACTGACCAATATTAAACTTTTCTTCTTCGTTTTGACATTCGACTCGATGTATGAGAAACAATCATAGACAATTGGATTCAAAGGATTCATTCCTGCCAGTCTTTCAGAGGAGGTCATTTGAACGATGTCGTATTCCATAAATTTAGGATAGTTTATCCTGAATGCAAAATAAACTTATATTTACCATGAAATTTGTGATTTATTTTATAAACAAAATGCGTCGTTTTTAATGAAAAACGCTACCTAGTTATTTTTTCGGAATGAAGTAAGATATGAATAAATTTCTAGTATATACATAAAAGTTACAATTTGCTTCATATTTATTCACAGATTTCACTGAAATTGTTACACTTTGTCGTTGGAAAAAATCCCGCACAGAGCGGGACTAATTTTAGCAAATGAGATATAAACCCATTCATATGGCGAACGCGATAGAATAGCGGATACGGAGAGAGATCCCACGAGACGTCTCTTATTGAAGAGAAAAAAAAAATAAACAGTCAACGACGTATCGCCGCTCCCTTTACCGAATCTTCGAAAGCAACCGCAATAAAGAATCCGCCAAATCAGGTTGAAAAGACCGTAAGAAGCAATTCCGAACGACGAATTCGTCAAAGTTCCCACAGCGACGTCGGTACGAAGAGAGAGCAGCGTAATCTCGATGATAATTTACTCTATGACGCGATTTCGCGAATACCGAAGTAGCAGCCTTTATACGGCCATCTGCGGAACTCTTTTTTTTTTTTTTTTTGTTTTTCGAAGTTGCTTACGCGCATTGCAAACCAGAAAAAAAGAACAAAAGTAGGAATAATAAAAAGGAGAGGGAAACAAAATTGAATAATCTTGCGTAGTAGTCGTTCACCTTTATCTGTCGAAGAGAATACGAAACACTAGCAACGGTACACGAAATCGTAATAATCACAATTAATTGAAACAACATTCATACATATTCCTCTGTAATTCATATAAGTAAACACTTTCAAGATGCGCGCGGTAATAAATATACAGTGAAACCTTAAAAAAACGGCCGCATTAAAACAATTATAATATTTAAACTATGTAAATTATACTGCGAAAAATAAATATATCTATATATAAATAAAGTAAGTATAAATAAGGAAGTACAAAACAATATTACTACATACTAACGCTCAAGGACAGCTAAACATTTTTCGACGGAGTATATGCAGTTTTGGAGTAAAAATTTACGCAACTCAGATTTAAAATTTTTCAGTGGGTTGATAACCTTAAAGGCATTTGGTAAGAGATGGAACAGCCAAACCCCCGCAGGAACGGAAGACCTTTGGGTTATACGAAGCCTATTTAACGGCAAGCGGAAGTTGGATATGTGCTATAGGAATGGACACCTGAGTTTAGAGGAAACTTTTCCCGCTTAGCAAATATATACGGAGGGCAGAGGTAAATCACCAAACTTCTTAAAGAATGGCCTGCACGATTTGGTAGCGCCGATACCTGCTATACAGCGAATTGTGCCCTTCTGAACGATAAAGATATCATGCGCGTGAGTAGATGAGCGCCAAAAGATAATCCCGTAAGTTATTCTAAAGAATACCTGATTATAATAGAACGTTATTAAACAATCTCTGCTCAGTACACATTTAAGCCTCCTAATTTCATAGCACGCTATAAGCTTCCAACAATGAGAAAACCAACTGAGCGACTCGTCCAACTGTACCCCCAGAAGGTTGATGTAGCTCTGACCCGTCAACAACTCACCGTTCAAATGAATGTCTACATTGTAAGTAGCTCTGGGCTGGGGAGTATGACAAACGTCTTTGAAGTATTAATATGAGCCATATCAACCAAGAGGGCGTTAGCACGGTCACGCACTTGTGCAGGGTCAGTTTCAGAAATCACAGCACTAGTGTCGTCTGCGTACAATATATACAATACAAAGAAAAGTTAATAAATTCTACAAATATCATTAATAAAAAGAAGGAATATTACCGGGCCAAGAACTGACCCTTGCGGTACCCCAAGATATGTCGGTAAAGTGGAAGAATAGACATGTTTAGTATTAGGTTTCGATTTAAAAGATACTTTGACGTATTGAACACCATCGGAGAGGTAGGAGCGAAACCAATCCACAACCACACCACGAACTCTAGTTTTCTGGCGATTAATTTAGTTATTAGTGCATTATAAGCATAAACAGATGCACCAGTTGTTAAATTAACAAAAATTAAGGTTTTGAACTATACAAAATTATAATCAATCTAACAAAAAAAAATGTGGTGAAGGCAACCATATTATTTTGTTACTTTTATTTAAGCCTATTATGTTCATTTCAACAGTAAGTACTGTTCATTTAACAGAGTGGGTGGTATTCAGTAACAAAATTGTTTGCAATGGTATTATTAAAATTATAGTCAAAAACTTACATCATTTATTAAGTTTCTTTTGGAGGTTTGCACGTTTTAAGAGTCGTCTGTTTCAATCGCGCATACATGTCTCGTAATAATAGTAAAAAATCTTTGAAACGAAGTGCAATTTTGTTTTTGTGTAATTAATTTTGTAATATCTATCACAATTTAAGTCCATAAAGTTTTCAAATTTACTTACAAGAATGAAAGTATTACGTGTATAATTTACTTTTCATGCCCTCTAACATTTGAGATCTAGCATATCTGGAATTAATGAGAGTATAATAGATGACGCTGAGTGGTGTTTAGGAAAATAAAACAGTGTTTACTTAATAAAAAAATTTAATTAAAATTTAAAAGATTTATCTACAAGTTTCGTAGCAATACTTCAGGAATTACTTTCAATTTGGTGCGACCAATTTGGTTCGAAACCAAAGGTTGAGATATAAGAGGTTTCACTGTAGAAAATTGTAGATTTATGTATACGTAATTTTCTATACGTACACATATACGAAGGTGCGGTCGGTTTTCGATCAAACGGCCGTAGTTATGCGGGGTGACCGTCGGTACGGTCAACAACCGGCCAAATCGCTGTGCGGGCCATGGAGGTGTCTTCTGATGACCCACATCTGGAGATTTTTTTGCGCCAGACCTAACAGTACTGGACCCAGCCTCTGTGCGCGACGGAGAGCGTACGTGTATGAGTACGTCTATAGATACATATACAGATACGCGAGAGAATACGTATGAACGCATTCCGCTTAGCTAGTATCAATGCCGCTTCACAATACCAGATAAATTAACCTTATGTACACTAGGTTCACACGCCGCATGTCTCTCGTAACAGACACATTCGCCTATAGTAGGTCAGGTACACACACAACGTTTGTTCGTTCGTGCGCCTTCTTACTTTTAAACGTTCTAAGTAAAAGGAATGTTCAATTCGCGTCATTAAATCGGATACGTTTGATGTGGGACGGACATTTAAAGAGGGCAGCTGGAAAATGTTTATTTTTTGAGTATTTTACCATTGAATTAATCAAATATTAGTTAAAATGACAAGTGTTATCGATGTAATCTCGAATTTTCCAGTGCGCTGTAAAACATCAAAGAAAAAAATGCCTAAATACAATTAGCACCAAAGAATGCCACCAGACGGAGCTCATGGTCTATTGTTGGAATCACCATACCCACCATGCCCTCAACGGGACAAAACTAAATTCTCAATCCAAGAAAGGACCGCAGCGTCATTGCTTTTGCTGGTATGGTGATTCCAACAATGGACCATTAACTCCGTCTGGTGGCATTTTTTTGTTCTAATTGTATTTAGGCATTTTTTGTTTGATGTTTTACAGTGCACTGGAAAATTAAAGATTATTTCAAATTCAAATTCAAATTCCTTTATTGATCCTCTAGACTACAGTGTAGTATGCGACAAGTCGGTAATATTAATAGATAGAAATATATAAATATGTGGGCAACGTCAATACACAAAAAATAACAATAAAAACAGAAACTACAGGGTACATGAATTAAAATACTCGTCAAGAGAATATATACATCTTTCCAATAGGAATGCTCTAACACTGTACTTAAATTGATTGCAATTTATAATCTCTTTAAATCTTTGAGGCAATGCGTTGAATATTTTTAAACCCAAAATATTAGGACTATTTTTAGTAAAATTTAATGAAAATTTAGCAATATGAAAATTATGTTTAAACCTAGTATCATAGGTGACATCATTGTTGCACAGAAATTCCCGTTTATTTTTGTGGATATATTTTAAAAGTTCATATATATGCATGGCAGGCATTGGCATGATATTCCATTTTCTAAAGTAAGGTTTACATGATTCCCTAGAGTTAATTGCAGCCATGCAACGAATAATACGTTTCTGGGCCAAAAACACACTTCGCGCGGCTGGTGATGCACCCCAAACAGTAATACCGTATGAGAGTCTGCTGTGGATATTAGCATAATAAAATGATAAAGATTTAGGATCAATTATAGCCCTAAGATTGCGTATTTGGAAACAGCTAGAATTTAATTTGCTTATAATTTCCAATATATTCCAAGATAATGTCTCGTCCATAGTCATACCCAAAAAATTCATTTTATTGACTCGTTCAATTTCATTATTTTGCGAAGATATATTGAAATCAAGTTGTGTTGTATTTTGAATATTATGGAAAATTACATGTTTTGTTTTGTTACTATTTAAATACAGCTTGTTGTTAGTAAACCATGTTGTCATATCTTTCAAAGCTGCATTTGACTGATTTTCCATTTCTAAGATATTTTTACTTGATACAATAGCACTAGTATCATCAGCATACATGATTATTTTATAATTAACCAGAAAGTCAACGATGTGATTTATAAAAATCAAGAAAAGTACAGGACCCAAAACACTACCTTGAGGCACTCCTTTTTCAACAGGTAAAACAAAAGATTTAAAATTATTTATGCAGCAATCTGTTTTATGCCGAATCTTTCGGCGGATCTATTTCGATAACACTTGTCATTTTAACTAATATTTGGTGACATCTTTCGGTTCCAGTGCACTGTAGTTTAAAATTGTTTTAATAATAATTTCTGAACAGAAAGGCCGAGTTTTTTTTTTTTGTTTTTCAAGTGGGAATACAAAATTTCGACCGATCTGCCAAAATAAGATAAAAAATATTTTAATATTTTTGACCACTTAAAATTGTCCAAGGAAAATTAATTTTTTTTTTTCACTATTTCAGGCAAAACAAACGACAAAATGAGCAACCACTATTTCTTTTAGCAACGATAATCTGGGTGTTCTAAACACATTGATATAAATTTTATTTATTCTTGACGCGTGCATATTGAAAGAATTTAGAATATACTTGACAGATACTTTAAAGTGTCTTTAAAGGCATTTTTCCTGATGTTCTCAGGAAATCAATTATTACACCAATTTACAAAAAAGGAGATGCCACAGACATTACGAATTATAGACCGGTGGCCTTGACGTTCGCAATCTCGAAGATGTTGGAGTATTGCATATTGGAACGTTTGATTTCCTTTTTAGATAAATATGATATCATTAACAAAAACCAACACGGCTTCAGAAAAGGTAGATCCACCTCAACTGCATTAATAGAGTTTTACACAATAGTATTTTAAAACACAAGTGTCACAATGACGTTTATGTAATGCGAGTACAAGTTTGAATCTCGAGCCGCGTAGCGGCGAGAGATTCATAGTACGAGTACAGTATTTTTTCTAATTTGCACATTAATCGCCTATATTACGTTCCGGCAGTAGTCCCCTCCCCCCCTCCCCCCCCACCACGTTAATATCTCATTACAGCACAGTATGCTGTAATAGCCATATCAGCACTGCGTCGTCTTTTGTTTTAGCTTTATTACAACATCCAATTAGAAAAACATATTAAAAATTATTGATTAGCACAAAATGGCCATTGGTGCGTTTTGCGATCTACAAAAGGCATTCGATTGTGTACCATATACGGAATATTTAAAGAAACTTGATGCTTATGGAATTAGAGGCGCCATTGCCAATTGGTTCGCGTCATATTTTGAGAATAGGATCCAAATGGTAAAGATCAAATTCAAAGCTGACAATGGAAACACAGCAACAACGTCATCCAGTTCGTTACCGGTAGATAATGGCATACACCAGGGCTCAATGTTAGGACCCGTGCTGTTTAGTATATACATTAATGACATTGTGTTATTTTTATCAGATGTTTGTGTTACTATTTATGGAGATGATATCATCGCACCTAAAACTGCTAACAGCGAATAATATCTAATAATTAGAAAGATTTATTTCCAAACATATTCTTCTCGTCTTCTATTTTAATATTTTGTCGTAGCTTATTTTATTTTCAGCTATTTCTTAATTATTTTAAGTCAGGTAGAAAGAATAATGTGATTTTCTATATTTCTGCGGTAAATATACCCTGCAAATTATGAAACTTTCAACGCTTGTTCTTACGCATTCAAAAAAGTATTTTACATTTGGATTTTATCAACCACTAATGATATATAAAAATGCTTTTTAACTAAAGTTATAAAATTAAAACTTGAAATCAGAACTGGTTATGTTATAACTAAAATTACACCTATTGACGGCAACTGAATGACGCAAGTATAAAATTGAGTAGTTAACAGTACCATCAAAAAGACATGTATGTAGCAGATGAGCGTATTTTATACTTAACATTAAAGAATGTAGTACTGTTCGTTTTAATAGTTAAAAACCAATTGAATTTCAATGAATATTTGATGAGTTCCTAGTTTATTAAAAGCCTTGTTTTTATTACTTTATACACGAAATTTAGTATGAGATAAGATAATGTTCTTGCAAAATTCTAGACATAACCTTACTGTTATCGTATGTAAAGAATAGCACTTAAACATGGCGAAGTTTATATGTAGAGAAATTAACATGTACGTCCATAAAATACTCAACTTATCTAAATAAATTTGTTCTTAAGCAACCTTTGGATGTTTCCGATGAACGATAAATGTAAATAATTTTAGTGCTAGCACCTATTTAATTTAATTCACCAGAAAACATGCTTTTCTATAGTATTTTTTAACATATTTATATATTCTGCTTACGCAAAATGCCTAGTCACTGTACAGGGTAGAAAAGAATTTAAATCGCTAAAATTATGAAACATTTCAACTTCTTTAGAGTTAACTCATCACTTTTATTAAATAGATATCTATAAAAATGTAATTTTGCAGTTTGCTTGATGTTTGCCTTCACGTGACAATAATCTTTGACCAGTAACATTTACACCACTTAAACGGGAAAATATGAAGTTTATATAAACTCCAGAATGTGTTAGTTACACAGACCTGATACACTGCCAATGTAGCGTATGCGCATCGCTACGGCGCACCATCAAAAGACTGAAGAACATCTTGGAACACAGACATCATTATATGCGTCATATTTCATGTAGCGTCATGCTTACGTTAGTTTTCTTTAGGAAGTATTTGCTTTAAGTTACGTTAACTTTTTTGCAAGTTGACAAGTTTTACTGATGTTACCTAACTTTGCAGTTTGATTGTTTTATTTACTTTCCTTGCTTTATTCTTTCACGGACTGTTTCGAATATTATATATTATTCACCGGATATTTTTGTTTTATGTGTAAGGCTGTGGTGTAAGTATGCATATTATAGCATTAACAATTGGGCTTATATAACAATTAATCCAGGTAGTTTTTCCTAAAGAAAAGTGATGCCATCGTGTCGTAAAATCCTGCAAAAGCAATAGTTGCAAAAATGACGGAGAACTAACTTTTCATGTGTAAGTTGCAGAATAAAGTTTAAAAATATTCTGAAATTATGATAATACTTACTGTTTCCATGTGAAATAATTTTTTGTAGATTGCCCAAACATTGTTGTGTGGATTAGTGTTACAGGGGGTACCATAAATTCCTGCAAAAAGAAGCGTGCATATTTTTGTTCACCACATTTCCTCGAAAAGGATTTTGATAGAACGGGACAGATTGTGCGAAGTAAAGAGGGAGTTATTCCAACATTGAATTCGGACAAAGAAAATCTAAAAAAGTATAATTTTATTTAGAATCGCTTGATATTCCTGAAAACAAAGGATAGAGGTAAATAAATGATGTATAACATATATATTTCTTTAAATTTTCTTCACTATTCCTTAGGTAAAGTAATCTGTCCATCAAAGAAGGTACGATATATTTGCCAGTCCACCCAGAAACAAATTCGGAAAGTAATGGTCTTGACAGGAAACAAGATTCCACAAGAAGAAAACTTCTTAACGACTTTTGGTTATTTACTATCAAGTCATGTTCCCCAAAACATTTTTTCTAGTTTATTCCATCATTTGTTGATATGTCACCTCTGGAAGAAACTCATGTTTCAATTTTAAGTAAAACCATAATATCGTCTTATAGCAAAATTAGATATCATAATTTGGCGAAGAAGTTTACAGAAAAAATACAAGGAAAATCAATAAGGAAAGAATTAAGTAAACTAATATTATTTAATCGTCAATAAATTATACAACAACTACTGCAGTATATTATTTAGTCCTAAAGACAACAACATACAATGTTGGATTGTTATGACAAGTCGTGAAGATCTCATGAAACTTGTATTAGATTTTTCCTACGTATTTTTATATGGAGTTGAAAGAAATTGGTTCTTTTCTCTCTTATTAAACCTGAGAACGAATGAAGTATGTTACCAGTTCATCGTAAGTTTAGAAACTGTCTATTGTCCACAACTATAATACAAAAAAACAATGCCATATAAAATACATCGGATAAAATCTAACATATGCTACTAATTATCATTACAAATTGCAATTACAATTTATTGATATCCTTAACTTTATTTATTTGAATATCCGTCATTGTATCGACGGCATTGATGACGTTTCGGTTCCAATATGGCGCATTTCAATTGATGGCGGTTTGGAGTTCAATATTAGCACTGTATCATCTCTATGGTTAGTTACAACAAATAACACTTAAAGTGAAAAAAAGGTGAAATACGATTCTCTTTAAGTGTAAAATCCTTTATCAAAGATTTAAAGGTTTAATTTATGTTCTAAAATGGTTTGATATTACTACTGTTTTTTTTTTTTTGTAAAAAAAAAATCGCTCCATATAAAATTTCTTTTTCAGTGCAAGAGTTGATAATGAATATATGCCATGGAAAATCATAAATACATAATAATTCTCGAAATTGAGCGGGCATCTTCCAAAAAGAAAAAACCGTAATTATAATTTGTCAAATCTCACGTCTATATACAATACTAGTCTTACATACGCTCCCAGATGCCTAGATTCTGTCGTATTCGCGTTATTGATGCGTTTATGCAAATACGGTAACGTTCATTTAACGAGAACATAAATTTTTCGGTTGTTATGAAAATTACTATCGGACTGGTAGTAGTTTATAATAAATCGTATTTCTGTTGGCTCATAAAACACTACAACTAACAAAAAAAGTATATACTTACGTCATTCGTGAGAGGTACAGTAAAAGGTAATCCACAGTAGAAAATGTGTTCCTAATACTTTTATTGTCGCATACCCGTTTTGCCTAATCCTTATTTATTCCAGTTCAGTTCTAGAGAAGTAGATTTTTTCACTTATTATCAAGTTTATTTTGACGCCAATGGGATAATAGAAATTTACAACGCAAGCAATATATTTTGTTAACGACATGCTTGTTCATATAATAGGAACTATGAAAATGATTATGATAATAGATATGAAACTTCCATAACAGAAGCTGTGGACTATCATTTTAAGCAAGCATTTATAGTAGATGGCCCATGAACTAGATATTTGATGTTAGAATAAAGCTATAAACACACTCGACGGAGTGCGTTTATTAGTTATAAACGCTTTACTATAGGTTTATAAGAGACTTTTACCGGAATACCTTAAATTGGTCACACTGCTATCCGATATTATTAGGATTAGTTGTCAACCTTCTGACACTTCATCAATTTGAGGTTAGAGCTATACGAATAATAATATATTTATGTACTACATCAAGTGTTTTATCATTTAAAGGATAAAGAAATCGTTTGATTTTGACGAGTCTTTTTATCTAATTTCAGAAATTATTTTGAAACAGTTAATTTCCTAGTGAAATGTCAATTATAATGTCAAGTTTCAATTGTTGAAATTAGAATTTAGGTTTAATTTTGAAATGTCAGTGTCACCAACCTACCATATAATCCCCTAATATTCCAAAATTATTACTTTTTATTAAAAAAGAGCGATTAGTGTGCAAATTGGAGATAATACCATAAACGTGATTTGAAAACTTAGACTCGTCTGATAAAACTCTCCTTATGAAACTAGTCCTTTAATATAGATACTATTATCGCAGCGTGCTTTTGAAATCAACAGCAAAAAAAGGCAATTTATTGGCAATAGTTTTAAGTGCAGGGTGTGTCAGAACTCCACTCACAAAGTCTCAAGGTCGAATATATGTGTATATAGTATATATAATAATTAATTCATGCATAATTGATATGTTAATATGTTTGACAGATCACTAAGGAACAATAAAAACAACAAAACGTGCTGCCTAGACCTCTAATCTTAATCTGTCCCTCAGATGTGATACGATTTACTTACATGGCATTCTTCTCAATATCATGCTCTGCGGGTTTTTTTTTGTCGGTGGAAAATGCTTTATGCACCGCCATGCAGAAATCACACATAGCGAATGTGGGACTTCAGACTATGGGTACTCACTAAAAAAAAGAACCAATCGTTTCTCTCTCAAGAAGCGCTGACGGAACCTCCGTTGTGTCTCCATGAGTCCGCGCATGCGTCATTTTATTCAGTGTTTATGGTACCATCAGATGTCTAGTGCGTTATGCGGCCCCTTTTGGTTTCAGAATTCGAATTATTAAATTGTTCATTTCCTCTCAGTACTGGTCATGATGTTATTTAAGTTTCCCATACGATATTCAGTCAATTCCGAACCTCATCGCGTAGACCTGGATAATCCTATGGCCAGTCAATACTTTGCGTTAGGCAGTAGTCGATATTAGAGAACTGACATTAACACCACTTCTGCACGTTTGGTATAAGTTTCCTAGTCCATTGCGCCGCATTTACTTCCCACCTTGCCTGCCAACTCTCAAACGCAACCATCTCCATACTTCTTCAATACTTTTCCCGCGGCTCTTGTAAACGCCTCTCCTTGTGCCAACCACCAGGTCCCTGCAAGACACCGCACCCACTATCCAGGATCACCCTAGGGTCAATTATTATTTTCCTATTTCAAGTTTTAACTGGCCGAGTTGAAGGCATTCTTTATACCGATGGTTACCAGGATGCACCACCACCTGTCTTCGCGATTTTTGTTATTTCCTCTAGTGCATCAGTGATCGACCTGCTCTTCCACAAACCATACCATTGTTCATGCAGGCTCCCGCTTTCGTGAATCTCCTTCTCCAGTCTATTCTGTATAAGCAATTGCAGCAACTTGCTCATAGTATGTGGCATGCGCAAAGGTCTGTATGAGCTGGACACCTTCGAAAGTTTACCAATTTTCAGAATTAAGATTACTCTGACCACCTTCCACGCATCTGGTATTTCGTGAGTTGTTAATTGAACATTCATGGCCGCTTTATCACCCTTCATGCTTGCAGTTGCATTCTCCAGCCCATCAACCATCGTGAAAAGTGCGACATTGGGTTTCACACTGTCATTCTTCCAACTATACGGTGCGAGTCCTCCTAGGTTCTTCGCAACGCTTTTATAGGCTCTACGGCAAATGTTCATTTTTGAGTTCCTTTAAAATGTGTCACATAAAATAATTGTGTGTGTACATCATTTTGGTTCATATAGTTACAATGCACATTCCCTGTGGTTTCAGTATATTGTTTCAGCAGCTGAAAATACTTAGTTTTAGATTAAATTGTTATTGACATGTGTTAACATAGTTAGTTAGAGTTATCCTATGAAAGAACATTTCTTTAAACATGATTGCGTGCAATTGCAGAATGTTCAAATTTTTCAGTAACATAACAAATTATTTAAAAGTGTTTGAGAATTCATTGCAAAAAATGGCGGTGGAATAAGTCAAAGTTTTGCTTAGTGTTTTTCCTTTAGAAAAAGATCTTTTGATTTCATTTATTACATCAAGAATTACAATTAGCAATTAACAAAATAGTTTTAAAATACTTCCTTATAAGGAACTTTTATGTTGCCGGGTATCGCCTGAAGTAGACAACATTAATCCCGTTACTTACTGCACACTACATATACTTCGTTTACCATTAAACCACAAACTCATCGACGTTAAACGATTACAACCTAACAGTTTAATAGACAGCGGTCGCGAACAATCGATCCTACCTTATTAAGAAGATTTGTACAGTGTCATACTTTCGGGAACATGAAATCAATTATCCAGCAATATATCCACAGGTTTATATAAGTACATAAACATAATAAGATATTAACTGCAACGAAACACACCCAGGTCGTCGTTCGCATGAAATGTTAGCGAAGGCTTCCCGTAGGTATATCGTAACAATGTTGTAATTAACGCCATTAAGAAATTAATTTGAAATAAATACTATACACTTATTTCTGAACATTAACTTGGTAATGTTATCTTAATAAGGTTTCAGTTAAAATAAGATCAATAAAATTTTAAATAGTCGTTTCTGAGTTTCGGTAAGTGCATGAACTCCTTTTCAGCATTTTTTTTTTTTATATATAATGCCAATTTAAATCGAACAAATTCTTTATAACGGTACCGAAAAAAAAATGCAAACAATCTGTAGATCGTGACAATGTTCAATTCGACGTCGTAGAAAAGCTGTTACCATAAAAGGACACTCCGTCATTCAAACTATAATACGTTTTAATACAATACTTGGGTATTTTAAAAAAAGAATTTCAATTTGCAATATATAATCGAATAGAAATTAGTTTATAATATCGGCATTAGTCAAAGCGAGAATATTTCGTACTGATGTAGCGAATTCACAACAAACAATATATTGAAGTATGTTAAATTAAGCCGTATAGTTCTAAAAGGAAATTAGGAATACCTATTAAGGGAAATTAAAAAATGTGTGTTGTAAGTTAAAAGGAATCTAAAAGCCCACATTTATGCATAAAAGATCATACCCATTCACTGACAAAATAGGAAGATGCCTTCAATACATAGCTTGCTTAACCCACTTGCTATCAGCGTTACGTCATAGAAAAATTTAATGAAAAATTTCACACAAGCTTATCAACAAATTTTTAAGAACGAGCTCAGTAATAAATTTAAAAAAAACGAAGACTGTCAATTCTAGATTGAGTACAATATGATCCAAAACTGTCTTTGAGAAAACAGTCGCTTGGTTAGGAATTAGTAAATCACACATTCAACGAATTTTGAAAGAACGGAGGATATATCCATATAAACCTATTTTTAATCAGACTTTGAAACCAGGAGACGATGCTAAGCGCCTCGATCTTTGTTTATGGATGGGAATTAAGATTGCCAGTGATCGTTACTTCTATCGGAACATTATGTTTTCTGACGAGGCTTCATTTTCTACTAATGGAACCGTTTCCTCGCAATATGCTCGATATCGGCGAGACGGTAATCCTTTTTTCAAAATTACATTTTATGGCCCTCAAGGAGTCTAGATTTGACAATTGCAGATTTTTATTTGTGGGGACGTTTAACACAATTAGCTTCTGCATCAGAAAACTTACCTAATCAGTGTACAATATTAATGGTACTCCTGTACGGAGACGATTGGAAATTAAAGATCTTGGAGTGGTATTTGACTGCCAACTCACCCTTAAGTCTTACATTGATACTCTCTGTACGAGTGCTTCACTAGGATTTTTGATGCGTGTTTCCCGCTACTTCAAGGACAGCAACCTCATTAAAACCCAATATTATGCGCACGTAATGAGTAAGTTTGAGTACGCTCCTTTGGTTTGGTACCCGATTTATGCCTGTGACTCTATACAGCTGGAACGTATACATCGCAAGTTCCTGAAATTCCTGAGCTTCAAACAGGATGGTATATATCCCGAGAGAGGCATCTCACAGTCTCAGCTATTAGAACGCCACAATATGTTATCTCTTTCCGCGAGAAGAAATGCCCTCTGTGAGAAATTTTTAGTAAAATTACTAACTGATAGAATTGATTGCCCATTTTTATTAGGCAGAATCGCCTTACATGTGCCTCGTCTCAATTCAAGGACAGAAATCACTTTTAGTCTGCCACTAAC
Source organism: Cetonia aurata (assembly GCA_949128085.1). NCBI lineage: Eukaryota > Metazoa > Arthropoda > Insecta > Coleoptera > Scarabaeidae > Cetonia > Cetonia aurata. Next base: position 59,851,575 of record OX421883.1, on the reverse strand, counting down.
CAGGACAAACATTCTAAAACGGGCGCCGGTAACCGTTATGATGAGGCTGGGGAATGCTGGAAACATCGGGTTTTAGTACATAATTCTCAAAAATGTCTGCGCAGTAATTACTCGTGCATATACTATTTGAATATAACATATATATTCTCGTAATATTATTTATATTTTATATATAATCTATCTTATCTTGTTAATGTGCACAACGCTAGATAGAAATATGTATTGCATATTTAACTTAATTTTATATTCTATCTCTTGCATTTTTTCATGTGTCCCTTAGTCGGGTTGTATGACCTGTTGGACGTAAATAAAATTATTATTATTATTAATACGGGAAAGGGGGAGAGGTGCATACCAGGGTTGGGAGGGATCGGTAATTAGAATTTTTTAGGCGATTCTTTTTTTGTAGCACCATGGGGGTGAGTCGGAGTGGCATGATTTGATTTTAAATGTTATTTATTATTTATTACCTACTACTATTCCAGAAAACAATGTTTTAAATAATGAACTATTTTTCTAACACCGAGATGGACGAAAGGGCTGGTTTTTTGAAGAAGGAAACAGGATTCAATCCCCACCCCTTTCGTTGTTAAACATTTAATAATGCACCCTCTTTCCCGTGTTGTAAAAATGTAATTTAAAAAAAAATCACCCCCTCCTCCCACCCTTCACGTGTTAAGAAAATTGATTTAAACATTTTCAAGCCACCTTCTCCCCCTGTTTTTCAAAAATAGTAATTTTAGAATTTAGAAAAAATCACTCCCTCCCCCTCTCCCCCTTTCGGCGTTAAACATAAATATCATCCAAAACTTTTTTAATGCACCCTTTCCCTCTGCGTTGCAAAAAAGTAATTTTAGAATTAAAAAAGATCACCCCCTTCCTCCCTCCCCCCTTCCCGTCTTAAGAAAAATTGCTTTAAACATTTTTAAGGCACCCTCTCCCCCGATGTTGCAAAAAAAAGTAATTCTAGAATTAAAAAAAAAATCAGCCCCCTCCTGTCTCCCCCCTTCCCGTGTTAAAAAATTTGCTTTAAACATTTTTAAGGCACCCTCCCCTCAGTGTTGTGAAAAAAGTCATTTTAGAATTAAAAAAATTTTTTTTTGAATTTCCGGGTTCGGATCTTTCCTTGTGAGAAGTATAATGCAAGTCGTTACATCAATAATCCACATTTATTAAATTATTGATAGTTTCATTTATGGCACTGTTGACGAAGGAATTAATACAAGAGGAAATCGCAAGAGAAAGATACAATTAAATTATATCTTTCTCTATGCTTAAAGCATTTAAAGCGCTTTACATCTGTAATAAAAAGGGATAAAATCGTAATTGAAAAATGACGCCGCGGTGTTATAATGAGCAAAACTAATAATCGTGCACTAAATAGTCCTGAAATTCAAAATAACATATTCTCTACGTTTTCCAAATGTAACTTATAATGTGTTATAAATTTTAAGCTGTTTCATTTCAAATCGTGCTGCCTTTTATTACGTATAATAACAACAGCTCCGCACGTAATACATCATTTTCTAATAAGCCTATTTATGAACCATGATAATTATACATAAGAAAAATATATCTCACCACCGAAAGTATACTGAGGACGCAACAATATCCTTGTCAGGAGAATTATAAATTGAAATAAATCAAATCTTGTATTCATAATCTGCTTTAATTAAGCGAAAATTCGTCGCGGCATTTGTCTCGATGCTACCAGGCTAATGAATATTTAAAAGTTGCGTTGCAGCAGAACAGCGCTCTGGACAGCATTCTGAAATCGGAGAGCTAAATCATTTCCTAATGAGTTCGAGATCTCTTATCTGCCGTAATCGTGTACCTGTCCGCGTTTGCTTTGCCCCGTTCGATTCGTGAAAAATATTCGAACATCGTTTTGGTTTATTAACGTGAACCGTTCTAACATATCTACACATCATCTAATTATTGGCTTTGAAGTTCTGTATGATTTATATAGTTACGGTTGTGCTAATAAATTATACAAATACAGATTGTTCAATGCCCACATGTACATGTAGAAACAAAGACGGTCAAAAACTAACATTAAGCGTCATAAGTCATTTCAATAATATCGGAATCTGAATAGATTTCGAAGCTACTCATGACAAAATTTGAAAAAAAAAACATGTGCTATTACGCACACCGTGAAAAATCAAAATATTGACACATAGAAAACTATGACGTAATATAATAACATTACAGAAAAAAAATTCCTTAAACACAATCAACCGATTTTACCGGCTACACTGAGAGAAATCCTTGTAGTAAAAACTTGCATGGCGCAGTATTAACGATTTTGTAGAAATAAATAATACAAACAAGTCGGCTCTAACGTACACGTTTATCATTTAATACTAGCCGTTGTAGAAAAAGTTCACAGCTGTTTGTAGGATCAATTTTGTTTGAAATAGTAACACAATTTTGTTAAAATTTGTATATATTTGAAAGTAGCAAAAATTGATAAAATTGATTGTAGGAAAACTTAGCACACATTCTGGAATTATTTCACAATGTCAGTATATATTTTACTAGTACCTTACTGTGATATCTACCATTGCACAACAATGTGCCAATAAAGCCACAAGATCATATAATAAAAAAGACTATATGTTTAAAACCCATCCTATTTCGTACTTAAAAATATACATATTTATATCAGGCAATTATAATTCGTAATAAAAATAATCTTCTATACGCTTAATATACAATGTGTTTCAAAAAGATCTTCATCTCAGTAGGTGCTGAGTAACTAATACTTCCAAATTATTATAAGCCACTTACCTTTTATTTATATAAAAACTATTTATCTAGTGTCGTTTTGACATTTGTCATTGTGTGACAGCAATATAATTTTTTCCTGACAAATAAGTTTTTTACTTAAACAATACAATAATGTACACATTGCAAGAAAATATTTTTATTATTGAAGCATATTTTCGAAGTGCACAATTTCTTAATGGGGAATGGCAATATTCTTACGGAGAATGTAAGCGACAGTTTTACTTGCAGTTTCCTAATAGAGTTGTGGATAATATCGCTTTACATCATCACATTCGTCTAGTCGTGGAGAAATTTTGGGCTAGGGGATCTGTATTGAAAGGCAAAAGTTCTGGTAGACCACGGACACAGCAAAATATTGTTGAAAACGTAGAAAACCTTGTTGAAGAAAACCCACAGACCTCAGTTCGTCGTTTATCAGCTCAAACAAACGTATCTTCTAGTACCGTTCATAGAATTTTAAAGCGTCGTTTGCATATGCATGCATACAAAGTATCGGTTGTTCAACAGATCTTACCTAGAGATCACGTTACTAGAGTTAATTATTGCAACGTCTTTCAAGAAAATTTAAATAACGACAAAATTCTTGATCTCAGTTCTTTTACTGACGAAGCATGGTTTCATTTAAGCGGGTATGTAAATAAACAAAATTACAGAACATGGTCTGTAAACAATCCAAACAATCGCATCGAAGTTCCTTTACATCCTGTTAAAGTTGGAGTATGGTTAGCTGTATCTCGTCGTAGAATAGTCGGACCAATATTTTTTCACAATACCATTAATGGCCAACGATACCGAGAGCAGTTATTAACACCATTTTTAAATCTATTGCAACAGGACGAACTCAATGGGGGTTACTTCCAGCAAGATGGGGCTACTGCACATACAACTCGCGAAAATTTAGAGTTTTTAGAACATTACTTCCCTCATCGAATTATAAGCAGAGGTGTTTGGCCAGCAAGATCACCAGACCTTACTCCGTTAGATTTTTCTATTTTCCGAATGCTAAAAAATTAAGTATATAAAACCAGAATTAATAACTTAAATGACCTGATGAATACAATTGCAATTAAATGTAATGAAATCACACCAAATGTATTGCAGAATATTTTTAACAACATGAAACGTCGTATTGCATTATGCATTCAACAGAATAGTGACCACTTTGAACATTTGTTATAAATTATAATTAATTAAAATTTTTACAAAGTTATCTACCTTAGTTGTTTGATTATCTTATTAAATAAATTAATAATCTAATTGTACTAGCTTTCCGTTCATTACCATATCGCTCGATGATAAATTTTGGCAGTGACACTTGGATAACCTTTATCCCATTGAATCTATATCCGCATTTCGAGAAAGCGGCAAACCATAATTTATAGGCTACATTCATAGGCAACTAGATGAAGTTCTTTTTGATACACATTGTACATGCATATTGGAATGTCTGGTGAATAAATATTTGATACATTCTTTATTTTAATAAGTTCGACATTTTCTACAGTGTACGTTGAAATTAATAATTTAAATCAGGTTTTTCTTTTATGTTTATATTTGGAGAGACTGTAGTTGTTTCTAATTTGGTTATATATTCACATACAATATTTTCTATCATTGTTCGACATGGAATGGGTGAAAACAGATATAACGGGGATAGCGCTGTTTTGCGCATCCCCAATTACATTTACATAACGCGCCAATTTGCATTGACATGCTCATCGACGATTGGCGTTCTTGATCACGCCACACTGAAATGCACATGTGTAGTTCGCTGTAATTGTCCTCCCTTTTGGTTTTATCTGTGTTAGGTGCGGTTGTGAAGAATAGTGCTCTCTTGATGTTTTAATGTATATACTTTTCAATTTATTTATTACTATATTGTTCTGGTAGTTTCAGTTAATAAATCGTCTTCAGGCACTTACCTAGTGATGTAATAGTACTAATAGTCAATTGTCAATGGAAGCAAATGTGAAAATTATCGAAAGTAGAATACAATTGTCGATTGCAGCTTCGGAGAGGGTACGCCCGGGATGCGGTAGCGTAGTAGTATAGTAAAATTATAATAAATAAATTAGGAAGTACTACAGAAGAAGTTTTATCATTTATGGAATAAATGATAAAACTGACACATAACTGACACACAATTTTTCACTAAACTTTATAACTTAATTCTATAAATGAAATTTTAATGAAAATTTAGTAACGTTTTTCATATTTAACCATAACCTACCATAACTAATACAACTGACACAATTCACAAAACAATCTTTATATAAAACATTTCAAAACTATCAAATTAAAACAAAATACAAACTGATTTTATCAATAAAACAAAAAATGTTATATATTTCTATACACCAAAATTTTATGTTCTACATCTTTAATTTTTAAAACTGTAAATGATTAAGGTTTTGTAAATAAACCGAAACGTTTTACTTAATTTAATAGTGTTTAACTATTTAACTTTTCAAAACCAAGAAGATCTACAGATATATATATATATTAAAAAGTCAAGAAAATTTGGAAGAAAAGAAATTATGTTCTTGATTGAACAACATAACGCATTGCCACTATTGAAAAGAATTAGTTCTTTAACCCAATGCACTTCTTTAGTTCAAAGAAATCATTCTCTCTTGTCAATGGTTTAATATACTTTAAATTGTTTTTCACGCGAGCTAATTTCTTCAGGCAATATTTAAAAGATTACTAGATGAACCCCTATTATAGATTGAATCAATAGTATTAATGCACCAAATCCTGTCTAATTAATTTAAACATTCGGGCAATTTGAGTATATTCAAATGGAAACATTTAGTGAATGAACCAATTATTAGGTGAATCAGTAAAACGTCTTTCTCTGTTAATTCTTCTCTCAATAACTGCGACATTACTCGCCGTATCAGGACGAAAATTTCAATGAAATCTTGCATGTTGGGTCCACAATATAAAATATCACACACTCGCGTGCTAGTCATGGGTTTCAGTTACATGAAAATATTAGCCAATTAATTTCCAGAAAGTTTATGAACAGGAACTGTGAACGTATTACTCATTGGCTTACTTCTATAATTTCAGTGATTTTACCTATGGGTTTATGTCTTCTAATAAATTAGTTTCTAATAGATAGAAATAGCGATACGATATTTTATTTGTTACGTTCGTGTCTAAATAATTCATATTGATTTTATCAACTAAACGTCGAACTATTGAAGTAAAACGGGAAACATTTATTTATACTTACCTGTTATATCGGCGTGTGTGTTTGAAATAAATGTAATTTACACTACACGGGATAGAGTACTTTTACCCGATTAATTTTACATTATGTAAATCGTATCTGTGTACAATCTATGAACTCCCATGTTTATATGGCGGTAGTATCTAGCCAACTGTACATACGACCGATTCTTTTTGATGTTTATCGCTATGTACAACGTCTTCTCCCGTCACTAGTGTACAACACATACATATGTGTCGTATAGGGAATGCATTTATTAAGTCTTGAACCTAATAGTTTTGTGACCGCTTATATTTGCATTCAACTCGGATGTTTACCGGTTTACGTTTATGCAAAGGTGGGTACTACGACTACCTTATTAGAGTGAGGATATTTTTGTTTTGCCTTCAGTTAAGAATACTTCCAATTTGATGAAGTTGAAAGGCATTATTAAGCTCATAGATGACAAAAAGACGTGCCTTGCTGTGTAATTTTCAAATTTATTATACATGCTATGAATCTTTTTGTAGGGTAATTTAGCAAAATACTGGCGCAAAACGTGTATGCTAAGTGTCATACAATATCATTGGGGATGATGAATATTTTAAGTTATCACACAATTAAATTAAAAATACGATATTAAAATCAGTGCTGTTAGTCAACATCAATCGGCAAAAAAGTACTTGAGGGGTTTAAACAATTATTGACTGCTATTAAATGAATGAAAACTTTGTGAATTCATTAAATATATGAATTAATCATTTCATATTATGTCAATTTAAATTATATGACCTTTAAAATGGTTAATTTTTCTGTAACAATTTATAGTTATCTTCTACACAGATAAGAGTCAAAATCGCATTGATCTAATACGAAAATCAATTTATCAAAACTTTTAATAAAATTTACAAACACATATAAATTCATAATCGTAATCAAAGCATGAACACAAAATAAATAACATTTTACTATGTAGATACTATGTAAAAATATTAGAATTGATGAATGTAGAATTTCACACAATTTATATCTGCTTAAAAGTCGAGCAGTTACATTATTTACAATCAATAATCTGCCACTGCTGCCAAACCTACAGAAAGTGACATTAAATGTACAATTTCATATCCCTAATGCAGTGACACGCACCCCGCATTTGCATATTATCGCGCCTGCTTTTGTGGGATAATCTGTTCGATTTTATTACCTCTGCGGCGAGCAGGAGTGCGTGTGCAGTTCCAGCCGGAGGCGCCCAACAAAGACGACGATAAAAGATAAACCAGTACGAGACCGCATTTCAATAGTAGATTTGGCAATATCTTCCGAGAAAAATTCGGAACCGTTACTTATTAACGTCAGAACGAAAGAGAAACAAAATAGTTGTTGCGAAATGCGCAACGGCCGGAGAACCAGGCGGGAACGAGACGGAAACACCAACATGAACGACTGGAGAAAGGCATCTCAAGGCTGGGTTGATCTACCTGAACACATGCAGGTGCAATGCTATCGGATACGATGCAAGGTAGGCCGATTTGGGAGATGGAATTGTTTTCTACAGGGGAGAGGCTGGAAAATGTGTTAATGAAATAATTTTTACGACCGTATCGCGTTGAATAAAACTGGGTTTACACGTTTCGCGATGGTATTATCTGATATTCATTCAAAATTTTACGATCCTCTTCAGGTAATAATGAATGTATACTTACGCATACGACCTTTATACTCTCATACATTTACATTCGATTCTATTTACTCCTAGTTAATATATACATATGTACACTCCGCCAAAAAAGTATCGCATAATTTAGTTTTGAATCATAAAAGTATCGCATAATCTTTGTTTGTAGCATAAAGTTGTAAATATACTTTAATGCGCTCTAAGATATAATTTCTATGATTGTTTAAATAAAATACAGGCCAAATAAAAACAAGAACTCATACTTGAGATTTTTATTAAAACAAGAAATTATAATTTTGGAAAGAAAAATGTCATAACAGTAGCTTTTAATACTGAGTATTGCCACCTCTGGCTCTTATGACCGCTCGCATACGGTTTGGCAGAGATTCGATTAACCTCCGTATATAAGCCTGATCCAAATTCTCCCACTCGTCACGGAGAGCATTTGCTAGTCCATGCAGGTCCGCTGGGGCAACATTTTGGGTTCGTATCCGTCTGTGAAGGAGGTCCCACACGTGCTCGATAGGGTTCATGTCCGGACTTACCGCAGGCCAATCTAAAACTGGAATACCAACTTCGTTACGGTATTCCTGGACGATTATTGCAACATGCGGTCGTGCATTATCGTGCATTAACATGAATTCGTTTCCTATAATTGGCGCATATGGTACTACATGTTCTTCTAAAATGTCCGTTATATACCTGTGGGCAGTCAGTGTACCTCTGTCTACTGGTACTAACTCTGTACGACCTGTTAAACAGATGCCTCCCCAAACCATAATAGAGCCACCACCGAAATTAGGTCTAGGTCTGATATTACACTGCGAATAGCGCTCACCGTCTCGTCTGTACACTGAGATACGCCTATCTGAGGTGTAAAGACCAAATCTTGACTCATCTGTGAAGAGTATATTGGCCCAGTCATTAATGTTCCAATTTACATGTTCTCTGGCAAACCTTAAGCGAGCCACTCGGTGGTTCCCAGTGAGACGAGGGGCTGTTACAGCTACTCTAGCTCTTAATCCACTCTGTCGTAACCTATTCCGAATAGTTTGAGTACTCACACGAGTATTTCTGACTCTAGCCAAGTCGTTCTGCAATTGTCTCGCAGTTACATGTCTTCGACGTAATGCTTGTAGTAGTAAATAGCGGTCATCTTGGCGAGTAGAACATCTTGGACGACCTGGTACAGGTCTTCTACTGTAAATGCCTCTTTCCCTATATCTGGCCACGGCTCTAGAAACACTTGACTGATTGATGTTCATCAAATTAGCAACGTATGCTTGAGATCGTCCATCTTCGATTAAAGCAACTATAGCAGCCACTTGTTCTGAAGTTAATTTGCTCATTTTAGTTATAAAGCGTTGGTACAGAACTCTGACTTCGCACTTTAAAATTTGTCCGTATAGGAAGACTTTCAATAAACAACTGAGCAAACCTTACACATATGCATTTTTCTAAATGTGTTCTTTTAGAAAAAAAAAAAGTAAAAACGCTAAGTTCCATTATTTTGTTAGTGTTTTTATAGTTCACATACACGAGGCAAACTTTTTGTGAACGTATAAAAATATCTTGGTTCATAAATGCCCTTTTTTAGTTTATGCGATACTTTTTTGGCGCAGTGTATATTAGCGTATTATTCATAATACTCTCCGCGTTTCTTATTGACGTCTATCTCTGGTTACACGCGCTGTTCTCTTGTTTTTCCCAACGTTGCGGCACTCCCAGCAGGCAGCGCTTAATAACAACAAGCGTTCCCCGCACGAGATTTATGTTTATTTAAATAATAGCGATATTTTCCGTTTCGTTTCTCTTCAACCACCGGCGCATATTGTCGATCGAATATGTACCATGATTATTGTTATTCCTGTTCTTGTTTATTTCCATCACTCGTGTACATTCTAAGCGTGAGCGCCGACCGATGTGTAATTTATTTTCAGTTTTGCGTTCTGACATCCGAACATGCTCATCATGTTGTTCTTCTATCAGCGGTATTTGACCAGTGTGAAATATGTCTAATATATTATCATGTCTCTCGATCTGTGACTCGTGTCTTAGTTGTATTAAAATACATAACACAAACTATTGTTGCATCAGTTGCACTTATTAAAAGAAGGATGCCAGGATGCATAATGTTACTTATGTTAAAAAATTAGTAATGGTGATTTTTATCCCGAAAAACGTTTTTTATTTCAAAACTAGAAAGCCCGCGTTCCACCTTGGAACGCACCCTTTAGAGAAAGTGGATACGCCTTGCCCGCGGTTTCTCGGACCGCACCCTCTACGGAAGAAGCGTACCCCTTGGGTAGCAGCTCGCTCTTTAATCGCGTAAGATTGATATGGGAATTTAGAATAGAGTTTCAATCTATTAATTATCCATCTGTAATTTTTGAGTCGCGTTTGAGTCTCACTTTAAAAAAAAAATCATCATCAAAACGTCAAACTGAAATTTTTACAAATTATCTAATAAAAACAATTTTTAATCTTTTTTTTTTCAAACGCGTCTCGCTGTTGTTAAACTTGACGCTACCCATCTGTTGAAGAAAATTGTAATTTCTGAATTTTTCTTAATTTTTTTTTAATTTTGAATTTGTTTTTTCAAACACGTCTCACTTTAAAAATGACTCGACGCTGGGCGTCTCGTCAAAACGTCGAAATTTAACATAAATGTTTTTCTTTTCCTATATATATTTCCGACTTTTCCGTGGATTTTCTTTCAGACAAACCAGTTGTCAGGACAAATTACGAACACAAAATAAAAATCAGCCAAATCGGTCGAGCTGTTCTCAAGTAATGCCCCGTCATACATGCGGCAGTTGATTTTTTTTTTCAAACGCGTCTCGCTGTTGTTAAACTAGACGCTACACGTCTGTTGAAGAAAATTGTAATTTCTTAATTTTTCTTATTTTTTTTTTTTTTAATTTTAAATTTGTTTTCTCAAGCTATAGGTACATCTAATACAAGGTAATCTTAATTTTTGTTTCTTTTTTAGAATCCATTCATTTGAAACCTCAGTATATGGGACAGACACACCAACCTTGGTATTAAATTGCAAAATAAGCACAGATGAATGAGCCGTACACCTGCAACACTATATCTTTAACGTTATGGTTAAGTAGCTTCGGATATACACGTAACAATTCATACTTTTTACTTATTAGAAATTGCCGAACGGATATATTTATTTATTGTATATACAATTGTTGTTAATCGAGGAGATAATTACAAAATAACGAAACAAATGGAATGAGGTGGATTTATAATAACGGATATAATCGTAAAGCTTTAGTCACATTTTTAATTGTTCATATTTAAACTGGTTTAGCTTATTTATTGCGTCAGAATTATTACATATCTGCTATAATAATTGCAGAGTGTTGTATACAAGATTGGCTAAAGTAGTTCAATATTTAATAACATCGCATTTTTGTTTTAATTCATGAGATGGCAGAATTATTATACGTTATCTGAAGTAGGTAATAAGTAAATAAATGAAATAAAATATACCTACGTTCACAGGAGTATGTACTACCTTGACATGTCTCTAAAGATTTATAGTATAACGGTATAATCTTAGAGAATCTGTAGTTTATTCGCCATTTCCCATAGAAATTCAATATTTCATTTCAAATTTATGTCTTTACGGTGCCTTACTATTACAATAATAATGTTCTATAATTATTACTTTATATGCAATTCCCTCAGAGAAATTTTTAGTGCAATGCTATAAAACGTAAAATAATTAATTTGTTGTTTAATACACAGGGCATTTTATTTGAAACGAGCTACCTCAAATAACTGTTAAATCATCTTTTACAAAACTTCCTATATACATATGCAAAAAATAGAAGCTAATATTAAAATGGCATTGAAGAAAACATATTTCAAAATGCATCCCACAAGTAACAGTACCAATTTTGAAGCGAAACATGCTCTGAGCTGTCGAGCCTTGTACAACAGAATGGTTTAAAACCGCAGGAATTTCGTAAATCCCCTATATCATTATCAAAACCGCATTTATTACGTATTACATAATACGAATACGTTATACGATACTAATGAGGCGGAACCGATGGAAGATACTTATCAAAAGGAATTGCAATTGCAAAAGAAGAAGGAAGTTCGATTCTGAACTAAAATACCCCACAATATCGTAAGGAGACCGTGATATAAAATGTTAAACCAATATCGTATTTTCAATTAATTCTAAACGAATTATAGAACCGTTAAAATGGATTACTTTCCCGGAATTATTCTTCTTAAATTTTTAATCGTATAATACCAGAAGGAATTCTACATTTCTAATAAATAAAAAGAAAGAATTTTTTACAGTTATATACGACTTTAATACAACGAATAATGCAAATAAAATAATGGAAGCGATTTTTTAATTAATTTATAATTAGAAACTACTATATTTTGACAGGCCTCAGATAAACGATCACTGGATCTCAGCTACATTAATTACCAATGGATTTTTTCTTTCTTTCATGAGCGTGCTACCTAAACCCACCGTGCACGTATTATCTCTAATGCTACATCACCGCCAAACAAGAGTTTGTTTGATATTTTCTAAATCATTATCTGAGCTATTGCGTAAAATTATAATTAGGGGGCTAACCATTCTATGGAACGGGTTTTTTCTTCACGCAGTAATCTTTATGTAACCGAAGCGGTTTTCGCAATACCAATAGCACAGATGCTTCTTACATGTCTCTCTTTTTGACTTATACTTAATAATATTTGATGTACAAATATTTGTTTGTTTATGTACAGAATAATAACTCGTAAAACCTGTAATTTGGCGAGCACTATCTTCTAAAAATTATCTTCTATGTATAGGCTACAATTTTTAAACAGCAAAGTTCGCAATGTAGAGCTTGTTTTAATAATAAAGAGTGCATGTCGTCACCTGCGCAATGAATGAAAATTTGTGACTTATACTTCGTCACTCGACTAAAACCAATCGTAGCTTGATTCCACGCGATTAACTTCGAGGAAATTTTTTGTGAGGACATGTATTCTTAGCTATCGAAACCAATAATAGTATTGGTAAAATATTATTATCAAGAATATTTAAAAGTACTATGGCATCTCTTTCCAAAGTCAAATTGCGTTTAAAAAAGAACGATAAATAAAAAAAAAATAAAAAATTAAGAAATCACAATTTTTTTCAACGAGTCGCGTATCGTCGAGTTTAACGACAGCGAGACACGCAGTGTCGAGTCTTTTTAAAAGTAAGAAAGCCTTTGGAAAAAAAAAATTAAAAACCTAAGACAATTGAAAAAATTAAATAGATTGCCAGCGAGGTTTCCTAAGTCAAAGAAAAATAAAGAAAAATTCGAAAATTAAGATATTACACATTTTTTTTGCAAGACGTGTAACGTTGAGTTTTTACTACAGCGAGACGCGGGACTTCGAATCTTTTTTAAAGTGAGAGGCGTTTGAAAACAAAAGTAAAGAATTAAGACAAATGAAAAAATTAAATAGATTTTCAAACCGCGTTTAAAAAAAATACAAAATAATGGACAAATTTTTCGAGTTTTCACTACAGCGAGACGCGAAGCGCCCAGTCTTTTTTGAAGTGAAAGGTATTCGTGAAAAGGAAAAAATTTAAAAATTAAATATATCCCAGCCAGGAGTTTTCCAAAGACAAACCGCGTTAAAATAAAAAAAAACCAAAAATTTAGCAAAATTAAGAAATTAGAATTTTATTCAGCGAGACGCGTCGAGTTTTGCAACGAAGGACACGCTTTAAAACAGTTGAAAATTAAAAAAATTGAAAACAGAAAGCTTGAAAACATTAATAAATAAAAAAAATACATATCATAAATTAATAGATTGACACAATCGTAGATTTCCATATTAATTCTAAGCGATTAAAGAGCGAGCAGCTGCTCAAAGGGTGTTCAACTTTTTATAGAGAGCGCGGGCCAAGGGTGGATCGCGGGCCTTTTTAATAGCAGGCGTATTGACTCCAAAATTCAAACATTAGAGTGATATTTTCTTATTAAAAATATTCAAACTAAAACATAGGAAAAAACGTAAATTGCTTTTTAATATATTCTTTATTGTACTTTGAAAAACCAAACACAGCAAAAATTAAGTTTTTGTAAGTTTCACAAAACTTTTCAGCAAAACGCTCTTTAGTTCAGATTTACTAGAAACGGCGTGTTCCCCAACTTCATTATCCAAATGATTCTATAAATTCTCAATGGAATTTATGTCCGGGCTTTGGGGTGGTGTTTCCATAACATGAGGAGCCAGAAACGTGCTTTGTAAGTCTTGTGTTTTGGTTTGGGTCTTTATCTTGGTATAATCGCCAGTCGCCGCCACGGGATAGTTTATCCACACCTCGAGGTAAACTGGTTCTTAAAATATCTAGATAAACATTCTGATCCATTCTTCTTTCGATAAAGAGCAAAGGTCATGGTCCAGCAGCTAAAAACGACAACCACACCATCACAGATCCACCACCATTTTTCACAGTTCGTCTCAGGTTCTTTAGATGCAGCTCCTCATCCCCATATCTGTAAACAAAACGGTTTTCCAGAAAGAATTATTTTTTCGCCAGCTCTTTTGCACATGTGAATCTGATGATCTTGTTCTTCTACCATTTAAATCTGTACCATGAAGCGCGTTCCTGATGATTGAAGCCCTGGTTCTTTTTTACTAACTCATTTTCAGCAGTAACTTCAAGCAACTATGCGTTATATACGTAAAGCCGAACCCAAGGCGTAAGTTTGCCAGCACTGTATATGTAGGTATATATAACTAATAATCAAGTAAGAAGAAACTACTTCACTGTACGTAAAATATTAGATTATCTGCAATCATTTGAATTGTTTTCAACGCAACTGAGTAACCGCGAAGCCTCAGAGGCAAATAAATATTGATATCTTCCTAGGTAGAAAATAATTAATCTAGTTTTTTACTCTCTTTCGTTCCCAGCCTTTATTTGGCATAATTGATATTGATAATTCGCCGCTCGAAATTAGTCTACCCAACGAATAGCGTCCGATAGCTAATAGCGTGTAACGGAGAAATTTGATTCGGAGAAAAAACCCAACGTCAAAATACAACGGCGATCAATCAAAATACCCAATCTAGTATATGATATCATCACAATTTAGTTTACCGGCTCGGGTTGTCGGCTATTGCGTATGCTTATTTGATTTTTTCTTTTTCTACCGACTAGTTATTACTATACACACACTCACATACCGCGAGAGAACATCGACATTAAGTGTATTCGAATTTTCTTTTTGGTCAGTATATTATTATGTTTTATGTGTTAGGTTGCAAGATGGCGTAATCGGTTTTTTGCGTTGGCAATATCAAACTGGAAAATTATGGGAAGTTTTGCGGCATCGCTATATATTGTATGGGTTAAAGACACAAGAAGCATTAATCCTTCTAAAAAATCATCTATTGAAGAAAATAATACTCTAAAGAAGAATATTGAGAAAGCTGTAAAGATTTTAGATCCCATTAATATTAAAGTAAATCTCGCAATCTATTACTTAAATCAGTGAAGATCATGTAGAACAGCTGATAAGAATATAAAAAACAGTGTAGCACTCACAAGATAGATAGATAATTTTATTGGTTATGTTTACAAAAAATGTATATAACAAATAAAAAGAAAAGAAAAAGAAAAAATACTTGTTACTAATTACAATTATATATACCTAATAATAATTATGAAAGTGACAAGAATAGTGATTATAAGGAAATAAAATATGATATGATCACTGTAATTCGCAGATTCTGATAAAACTTAGTTTTTGGATGTTACACTCTGTTGTCATGGAACTTAAACGAGTTCTGTGATGGAGCGTCATTCTGTTGTCACTACAAATTATTACGCTCTGCTAAAGCAACATCTTCCATAAACTTGGGAAGGTCATTTTGTAAAGAATGTAAATAACGTTGCCCTGTCAAAGTTCCTTCAAAGATGTATGTACCATTATGTATGCGTCTATTAAATAATCCGGACCAAACGTTGACACCCCATATTACCTGAAAATGAGTCTAACGGATCCATTGAAGATTTCCTGGAGCCCAGTAATGGCAATTGCGGCGATTCACCACACCATTGTTATGAAATCATGTGTTGTCAGCTCACAAAATGTTATTGGTAATACTGGCTTAACAGTACTTGCATTGCAGCAATGGTCCTGGTCTCCGTTCAAAATCTGTAGCCCGTAATGCTTGCAAGAATTGAAGTTTAAAGTACACTATTCAAGGCCTAAGCATCGAGTGCTTATCAGGCACCCCTGCAGAGACAAATCTCCCTCCTGATCATCATTACGATCCCGGAAAAAAACCGGTTATTGTAATTAACCAGAGTGAGATTTGAACCCTGAACCTCACGACTGATAACCAAGTGTGCAAACCACTGGGCTATCAGCCGGACATATTGATTTACGTATTCCCATATCTTCTGCTCCAGTTCTAATTGAAATATGTGGATGCAGTCCAACATAAGCTAAAACATTTATTTGCATTTGTTCTGTTCTAACTGGTGTTACATGATGAGAAATTTTTGTTTCTACCGTTGTATTTCTAACTTTTAGTACTTCAATCATAACGCCGAAACGATGAAGGGTGCAATTTAAGTTTAAAGTAGGTTTCCTATAGGCTGGTTTACTAGGGGTACTTTTAAAAAGTATATCTTTCAGGATTCTGCAAAGCATATTCATCGACACCTTGCTCGATCTTATTTGTATCTCTACAAATAAAGCAGATTTCACTTATAACATTGAAACTGGGACATCGGGTATATTTATTTGATCGTGCGCCAAATACTTGCCTTTTGTACTTCGGCTAGCTCTTTTACTTTTAAGATAGTAGGTAAATAGTTTTGTAGATTAAATTGTCTTTTCTCTAAGGAACGGCCGGACAGGGGTTCGTGACAAAAGACTAATTTGTGAAGTCAATTTTACATACGTTTTTGAATAAATAACTCATAATAAAACATTTCATTTGTAACAATACAATTAATATTTATTTTTATCTAGAATATATAAACATAAAAATGTACCCACACCTTTATTTATTCCCAAGATATATACTTCATCCATTCATTAATTACAAATAAATCTGTTGATGAGATGATACATTCAAAATAATGCTTTTAGTAATAAATAAATAATTTAAATAAGGGTTTTTCTTAATAAAACTTACAATTAGTCAGAAATAGATGTAAATTTCTTTAGGTTTAATGATACTAATATTTACTTATGTAAATATTTAAATATATTAAGTAATTAATGAAACTTTAAGAAATAGATTTAAATATTTGCCGCTAGATGTCAGAACTAAATTTCAAATACAATAATTCTATGCTATTTTATAGGTTAACCTTTAAAATGTTATCAACGAACTTTCTTATAGTACTACATAATCACGTAACACAATTAATCAGGTAAATAAATGAGAGCCATTCAAAGAATTCTTCAAATATCGACTAACCTCTAGAAGTTTCAGGTCGTTCTGGGATTCTCGGATCACGTATGGAATTTCCTCGTTCGGATCAGAGATAAGCTGTTCGGATCTTCCGAAATAATAAATAGAGATTCTTGAATCCACTTAAAATCACAAGAAAGGTTGGCTCGGATAGGGATTGGTTTTGTATGAATTAAATTATTTAACATATCTTTAAAATATCAATTACTATAGACAATCGTATTCAATATCGAAATCTGAACACGGAGACAGGTTATGTTGCCGCAGAGCGAAACATTGGTATAACATATGTTTACAGAACGGCGCAGGCGTCGTAACACTGCCTCCGTGGTTTTCAAATAATGAACTCTGATTGGATGAATTTTGAGAAACGTCTTAGAACAAAAACAAATCGACAGATATGAAATTCCAATACTTCGGTCGCAAATTACCATAAAAAGCCTGTTAATCAGAAAGAGATTAAACTGGTATCTGACACAAAATAAATTGGAAATGAATACAAAGTAATATGTGGAAAATTCGATGGAATTTTGGATTATTCGGATTCTACAAGTGATAAGGTAAATTTCGATATATTACACTGTTAGATGCACGTATTATTTCTAGTAAAATTAATCTTACATGATATTTTCTCGGCTGGAACTGTCATCTTTTTTATTTTGTTGTTCCTCCACATTATTAATTTAAATTCCAGTGTCTTAATTGTTAAATTCTACTAGTCTTAACTATAGATTCTGAAATATAGTTTATTTTTATTTCTAAACGTAATCAAGTTCGGCTGACATAACCTTACATTTTTTTTGTGGCTTTACACATTTACCGATTGTAATTTAGTGTGCATGTAAGATTGCTTTAATAAGTAGACGACTGCTCAATGCGTATATTACAGGAAACGCATATGGATGTGTCATATGAAAAAGTGAAAGCAAAAAGGATCCTAATAAGCAACATCCAAAACGCGAAAAGGTACAAAAAGTCGTGTTTGTGTACGTAATTTACTTCATAATTATGAATCGCAATTTATCTTCGTAGCTAACTGCCAACCTACATACATAACGAGCAAAATTTCACATATTCCTTTTCCGACAAACACAGTTAATTACGTTCCATTATACAGACATTTAAATTCGCGGAAATTCCAGTGCTTCACTTTCAGTGAAATTACGCTTCAATAATTAAATGTATTGCGCATACTTCTTCGTTACGGGCTTCATGAATCAGTTATGCATGCACATGATGCCGGCTCGGCTATTACCAACATCATTTGGTACTATTTAGGGGTAATTATACGTTAATTGATTAGTATGTTTGAGTGAACACGAGAAATTTATATGTTATATATTAATTAGTTGCATAAAAACTTTCCTACTTCTAATATATTATCCAGTAAGTATTCATTTATATGTAATGAAGATTAAAAGAAAAACAAGTAATTTAATGTGCAATACGCTTAATTATAGAAAGAAGGAACATCGAATAAATAATATACTCTTATCCAACCACCAAAAAAGAAACTCCAAAACTATTTGGAATCATTGTTACAAAACCCAGAAACATTGTGTGTACAAATGATTCCTTCATATAAAATGATGCGTTTGAGCTCTAATTACATTTCAGTTACGTGTTACAAGACTTACGAAGTATACGAGTCTGTGTTATTGTAATATGTAATTTGCGGTATTTATTTTCAAGGATATTCCGCGGTTAACTAATGCACATATTGGAAAATCTTTTCAACCCGGCCGTTAGATACCAACTGGATACTTCTTAACTGATTTGAAGACTCACGCTATAGCATCTTCGTGCAATCTCCTGAACTCACAAACAATTATTAGGTATAAACAAATTGTAGGAAAGCAAAAACAACTTCGTTTAGCGGATATTTATTGCATTTTCTGTATTTAAATAGCTTGTTATTACTGTCAATTCTTCATAGATATGTTAAACACGATTGCCATTTATCATTATTATTTATTGTGACATAAATTAATAACATCTAAGTTTGATTGGAAATATTTAGAATACAAATATTTCCAATCAAACTGCTCGCCAAGATATCCGATCGACACAATTTTATTAATTTGATACAATCGTTTCGGGAATCCGTGGATTTCCATTTTCAACCGAAGATCGAATTAATTAAAAAAAAAATTCAATATCTAATCATGCTTCGGTATCCCTACCCTAGGCCTATATATACTTTAACCTGCTTGGCCACTCCTCCCAGGCGTAGCATTACTGGAAATGATGGAATATTTAGTGGAACTCCTGAACAAAAATCCAAAAGAAAAAGTGAAATTTGGAAAAGTGGATTTTTGTTATAGTTTTCAAGCCACAGTCTCCACCCATCACAGGACGGGAACTCCTGAAATTAAATAACTTGGTGGATGTCAAAATTGCGGAAAATAAAAGACTAACTTCTGCACCTGTTGATGATAATGCACAAAACCGATGCAATTTTTCAAATTATATTTCACTGATAAGTTCATGTACGAAATTGTGACTTACACCATCAACTACGTTAAAAAGATATTGAGTGCTAAAACTCTTGGCAAGAACTTCATGTGGTACACATGGCAGGAAACAAATAAGGAAGAATTTTGGGCTCCTCTGGGAGTCGCCCTGAATAAGTGAGATGTCTTTACCAAATATGCAGGAGTATTTGGTCGATTAAAGATTTTTTCTAATGTACATATATTTACTAGCAAACCATATAGCCTTGTAGTACTTACAATATTATTTTCTACTATAATAATCTAACGTCTCTTAGCATTTAAAATAGTAGATAGTAAACAATAATATAATGGATCATATGCGGGCACTATACAGCGATACTTACCTGTAATTTAAAATATAGTACTATACAAGGTTTTACCCAGTTCATGCATAAGGAAAGTGGAATATTACACAATAAAAACTATAATATTGATTTTATTTTTTTATTTGTCCTTAAAACCATTATTACAAAAATCCAACGTGTATTACTTTCATTAACATAACAATCACTAGTATATAGGTTAGATTTAGGTTAATGTTTTATCAAAGCATAAAGTACCCACTACGAAGTATATGCATATAATATCTATTACTTACCTTTGAATATATTAATTAACTGTGGAAACCCCCACTCGATTAAAATGTTTTCCACGTTTGCACCCATTTCTGCTTACGATGCACAGTAATCAACGAACTACCAGACACAAACATGCACCGACACGAATACGTACACCTGTATCACACATACATAACACGTGTCAGTAATTTTGTCGCGGCAAAACAGCTTATTTGTCGATTTCTTCGGTAAAGATCGACAATGAATAGAGCAAGGGGTGGGAAGAGCGTTACAAACATTTATGTTAGAAATTGAATATGCATCGAATACCTGATAATATCGCAGTCAATCACAGCGACTATCTATATAATCCACGTCATTATATAGGCTTTCAGCAATAGAGTATATTAATTGTTACATCCATAAGATGTAGATGGTAACATCCAGATGTTGCCTCTTACTATAAGCATGATAAAATCTGGTTATTTTACTCTTAATACGCCACATATTGTCGTTTTGACAATAATTATTTTAGTAATTAACATAAAGAGATTTACGATCTAATTTCTACAATCCATTTTTCTCAGTGTGGGAATCGGAATTTGACAGTTGCTGTACAAAAGGTTAAGGAATTCTTTCGATCGATATAAAAGATAAGAAGAAATTTTGATTTTCTTTGACAGCTGATTTAAAAAGCGCTACCAAGTCCACTTCTTTCTTTGTCAGAGCATCTTTCAAGAATTTGAGGTGTAGGTGAGAAAACCATTTTAGCTTAATGAAATTTTGGATTTTTATGTTGTATGATAATGATTTTTTATCCAAGCTTAGAGGATGAACTTTGAAAAAGGAAAGAGTTTTAAGCAAAACAATACGCCAGAATTTGCCACATAATTGCGATGTAAACATATCTTCGTAGTAGGTCGTGATAGAATTGCTTAAACATTGTGCAGACCCCACCGTAAATATACTAATACCCGGCTTGGTAAAACAATTTCCAGTTCAACCCGTACAAGATTAGTAGGTACGGACAAGAAAAAACGTCAATAACTACGATTTACGTATAGAATTATATGAATGTGTACACCATACGTATTATATAACCATAACCGTGTGGCGGCAAGTTTAACAGGTAGAAGGTAAGCAGTAAGGTGCAAGAGTGAGATGAGAAGGGGGGCAAACGGCACACGGTTACTCCTCCTCTCTGTGTGGACACTTGCTAGCGGGCACAGATACGTCAGTTAGCCTCGAGCAGTCTTCCTAGTCAACTTCTTGCCATAACATGTGCCTTATATAGTTTTTTTTTGTTTCGTTTCTTAAATCTTACTTAACCTCAAAACCGGACGACCGCGAAAATCGCCCGGAAACTCGGTACCTATAGAGGAAAATCGCCGCCGCGTCTCGTGTATCTTATGTGTCGTCAATTCGCGTCGGAGATAATCTGCGTCTCGCATCGCCGTGCGTCGTCGTCGCCATTCGAATTTCTATCTTCTCATTCGCACCGCACTCGCAACGGCAATGGATAACAATAATCCCGATTCGCCCGATTCGATATCGAGCGATCAACTGGCAGTCGATTTGCTGACGCCGCGCTCAAAACGACGCAGAATGGTGGTGATTAACAATGACAGATGCGAAATGCAAGAGAGCCCCGATCTCGGCAAGAACGCCAACGCCAACAGCAACAATAACAACAACAGTACGAACAATAACGACGTCGGATTCGTGCTCATGGACGAGGAACATCAGGAGAACGGCGACAATGAGGATGACGACGTACGTATATTGAATGAGATTCGAATTTTTAAATGGCGATTAACGAATTTTTCGAGGACGCCAATGTTTACGTTGCGCCTTTGAGCGGTTGTTTACGAGGCGAGTTTTATGTGGTTTTAGTCGTGTTATCGAATCGAACGGTCGGTTTATTGTCCCTTTTAAGTGCTCTTAATTTTTATTGCTATGCGAATTTTTGACAATCTTAAACGCGTACTTCTTGCAATAAAACGCCAATTATAATTAATTAAAATTCGATAACTGAAAATTCTTTTGAAATTTTTATTACAAATCTTTGATCGTCTTTTAATGTAAACTAAAGTTGCACCTCTACTAAACAATATCAATATCAATTTACATTAAAATAAAACTTTACCAAAAATTTACTTCCATATAAAATATAAGTTTTCATTTAAAATTTCAAGGCATACTACAATTATTTTTGGACATCGAAATAGCAAAATGTTAGTAGCTACACAGAAAAAAATTTGTTGTAAATTTTAAAACAATTGTAAAGTTTGGTGCAACAAATTGTGTAACATATAGGGACGAGCACAACTTGTATTAAAATTTTCTACAAAATTGTTGACGAAAATTATTGCATTTTTTGCAACAAAATGTGCAATTTTGTCACACAATTTATGTTGACATAACCTTTACAATTAAAGTAGCATAAAGTTCGAGTCACCTGTTGCAAATAATACATTTAGCACAGTGGTAATAATCGCAACAAACCGTCAAGAAATCTTTTACACGATTCTTGCCATTATTACAAACGACTGTAGTGAATTATCAGTACAGATCAACTACACTGTTGCAATAATTAATATAGTTGCGTATAATTTGATTAGGCGGTGACAGCGGGCGAATTGCCGTCGTATTGGGCAGGATTGCGGAAATCAGACCGGCCCGTGTACTGTAGAGTACCGGTATGGAAGCGCCTCGTAATTGTCGTCTGTGGGCGATTGTCCACAGTACTTTTAACACGATATTAACCATGTATAAGCATCATATCGATATTACGCAGCCACATTTACCGATCACAATTTACATTGAGTAAGAATTTCAAAGATTATGAAACAAGCGTAGCGCCATCTTTACGATAAAATCTGTAGTATCACATATTTATGTAGCTAAACCAATTATCAGTATTATGATATTCCTACTATATAGATATAAAACTATACAGCATTCATTTCATTCCATCTCATTATTAATGCCGTTTTCAATAATCAAAGTAAGGTGACTGTTGCAAGCACCTAACCTAACCTAAATAAACACAACACATAGTAACTTTGCTACACCTGTTGTTATAACTTTCTTCACTACATTATATGCAATTTATTATATTCACTTGTTGTAAAATATTGTAAAACATTTCACTATATTTTGTGGAAGATTGTCACACAATATTTTTAAACAATTTTATTGCTTTTTTTTTAAACCGTGATATAGGAAAATGCAACGACGTTGTTGTAAAATTTTGCACAATAGTAACAATTTTTACTACAATTTCCGTCAAACAGTGAATAGTAAATTCTACAATATGGATTTTTCTCTGTGTATCTGACGAACCCCATTGATTTCAGAACAATATTTATTCATTGAACTATTGTAAACACTAATAAATATTAATTAAATGAACATTATTAGCACAGTTTGCAGAAATAATTGCATTCACATTTAAATAAATACAAAAAAAAAATATTTGTGGCTTCTACTAATCCTTCATTTACTTCAAAACACTTAGCATACCCCTTACGAATTTGTATCAAAACATTTCTTAACTGTTCTAACGATACAATCCCATTTGTTATAATAATAATAATAATATATTTATTTGCCTAACAGCAAAACGCCAATAACAGGACAAAAATAATAAATGTAACAACAAATGTAGTGCTCTAATTTCTAAACTAAATATAAAGTACCTATATCAAAAATATGTATAAAATATTAGAAAATGAATCAAAACAAAAATTAATATAAATCACCAACTGAAATTAAAAAGAAAAATTAATCAAACATTAAACAAAGAAATTCTGAGATAATTCATTAGCGTTGATTGCCATGTGTGTAAGTGGAGCACGTCTGAATACATTTGACCGTGCAAAAGGTATTTTGATGACATCAAAAGAACGAGTATTATGTGTAGTCAGCACAAAATTAATTTGCGAAAGCACAGCAGGGCAGTCAACATTCTGACGAACCAACTGCTCCAAAAATCTAGCACTTGCACTCATCCTTCTGCTTTCCAGAGAAGTGAAATTATGCCTAGTCAGTAAATGATCATATTCTACTCCACGTGGTGGATAGACACGGTCAATTTTAAATGATAAATATTTGAGAAAACGTTTTTGAGGTTTCTCAATTGCCAATTTTTGGACAGTATAGTGTGGATACCAGACCAGTGAGGCATATTCGAGCTTAGGTCTAACAGCAGTGTTAGATAAAGTTTTCAGAACAGTAGATTCCGTAAACAACCTGCAAGAGCGAATCAAAAATTGAAATAGCTTCATCACTAAATAAAATATTTCAAAAATAGCTGCCATTAAGGCCTTGAATCCATAAACAAAATTCCAGGCGTTTTTCGTCATCACCTTATTCTAGGGTTTGTAAGAATTTTGGCTTAAACGGCTTCATTTTGTTCTTTTTATAACATATCCCTTGGCATATTTAGATCCAAACTAGCCACTCCTATAGACTAGCATTTGGATTATTTCTAAACTAATCTAACACAGTCTGGTCCGGTCCATTTCTTCTTCGTAAATTCCTTTTTAAAATGTGCCTACTTACTACTCTAGTTTCATTAAGTTTATAAACTAATGGGATCATTAATATTCTTCTGACTTCTCTTTCACTTCGATCACTGCCTTCAGAAAGACGTATTTTTTTGTCAAATCCTAAGAATTAAAGCTTAAAGCTATAGTAGGTAAACGTTATTATCTATTAAAAATATTTTGGCAATACGAGCGTTTTTTTAAGCGGTGCTTTTTTCACTCATGAATATGTAATGTAAGGCGACATTTACATCAAAATATTTGCTAATACAAACTCTATTGCATATAAATAGCTAGTAGTTGTCTCCAGGAAATCGAGTCAAACACTAATACCTTCCATAATGAACTTGATCGAAGGCTAATGACTGCCTAATGATTTTGGTACCAATTATTATATGCTCGGTAATTTGTACCAAAATCATACAATAGAAACATTTATTAATTTTTTATGAGCTATGAAATATCATTAATGCTAAGAAGAACCAAGTACAAAAGATTGTTATTTAATTTTATTCTACTCTGAACGACACAATTATTTAAAATTAAAATTTGGAATTGAATATTTTACTACATTAATAATTTTCCATTTCAGTCATTTTATTTTATTGACCAGCTTCGTGCATACAATTTTTGCATATTTCTTATGGATTATTTTTATCTACTAAATATACTTCCTTGCACCTACATGTTTTTATTTTACACAAATAATCTTCAAATTTTACTTAAAAATATTGAATTTAATATCGTCATATATCCACACTTTTATTAACATGAATATTCGTATTATTTAAAAAATTTATTAAATAATAAAAGTAGATGAGCATTAAGTTTTATTTCATTTAATAAAGGGGGCACACGGATGAAAATAGTTCCTTAAAGTTTAAACCAAACACACTGATTTTATATGCCTGTTTCTTTGGTGCAAGGGGATGCTTACACAGATAAAAATACGGAGTTGGATTTAACACCGTTTCAACACTTTTCCGGTGTTCCCTCGCGACCATCCGTTCAAGGAGCCTCCATTTAAGAGTTAAATATTTTACACCTCAACGGAAGAAACGTGGAGGCAATTTCATCCTAGAAACTTTAATTTCCTCCAATAAGGAGGATGTTTCTCCTCTTACGAAGGTAAAACACACCGCTGGGGGGTTAATGGGAGCTACTGAAATCCATATCAGAGGTAACTACCTCCTTAATAGATGAGATTACCACCGCCAAGGAGAGATTCTAACTCCATTTGAGAGTACATTCCCTCCTTGACAGACGAAAATGCCTCCGTTACGGAAACTATTGTTCCATGACGGTGCTATTGAAATCCATATCGGAGGTAACTTTTTCCGAAATAGAAGAAATTACCTCTTTTAGCCAGCGTTTCTAATTCCATATCAGAATTAATTGATTTCATAGCGAAGTTACTGGAAACCAAAACGAAGTCTGGGCGATTGCAGTCACAGTACCTTTTATACGATATCAACTATGTGTAAACATCATACAGATATTACATTGTCACAATTACCGATCACAATTTACACTGAGTAAGAAGTACAAAGATTATGAAACAAGCGTAGCGCCATCTTTACGACAAAATCTATAGTATCATATTTATGTAGCTAAACGAATTATCAGTATTATGATATTTCTACTATATAGATATAAAACTATACAGCATTCATTTCATTTCATCTCATTATTAATGCGGTTTCCAGTTATGTATAATAATCAAAGTAAGGTGACTGTTGCTAGCACCTAATCAAATAAACACAACACCTTTTGATATTCTGATACTTTATGCGTAAATATATATTATATTTCTTGTCTGCCATTTCGGTTCATACACGATGTGTATCTGTACATACAGAACTATACGTCTTATGGCTAAACAATAAAAGGAAGGGTTTCTGCTATTTGACGCCATTTTCAAGTGCTTTCCTCATACAACGTTTACGTATGCGTTCATCGACGAGCATTAACCAAACTCCACTTTGGACAAAAAAAAATCCCGAAAGGATTATTTTTCTCCTGTTCGGTGTAAAACTGATGGAAATAAATACGCAACTAAAACTATGTATTGTATTCAAAAAAATAACTCCGATAAAAACGGAATATTACATGAATCGGATACATTTAACAGCGTTTAGTAGTTGAAATCAGAATAACCCTGATATGGAGAGAATATAATATGCAATGAATACATTTAACTGCGTTTGGGAGTTAGATATACAAATATCCGTAGCGGAAATAATAAGGAGGATGTTTTCTCCGTGTTGAAGTTAAAATATCACGGAGGACATTGTGAGCCTCCGTTTCGGTGGGGATTTTGTCCGAAAGGGATAAAATGCCCACCGTTTTGTAGATATACAGCTCTTTTCTCTACATAAAGCCTTCCGAATCGGAGACTCTGTATTTCACTCCGCTATATTTTTACCTGTGTACGCTTCAAAAAATTAAACGAATATTTCTTTGTGACTGTTTTTTTTTTTTAAATTAAAGAACCCTGCTTTATGTTGATGGGGTTCAGCATCGAATCGAAAACCTGTGAGTTTGAAAAACAACTGATAATCTGTTTAAGCCGAGATTATTTTTTTACATTTAAAGAAATGTCTGCTTCTCTTAAAAAACAAAAATTGTTTGAAATAATTCCTGTCATTAGATCGAATATTTTATTGCATTTTTTTATGATTTAAAAGATCAATAAGTTAAAATAACAAACCAAACGTGCGATTATCATGAAGTTTGTAATATGCATGTATTTTCTTTGTTTCGTTTAACGGTTTTTTGTCCAATTTTTACTTTTCTATTTATTCAAATAATTGTCTAAAAAAGGTTGTGGAGAAAATTACTACACATTTCCAATCATTAACCAGCAAACGCATAGGTATATAGCAGCAACAAGGTAATAATAACTATGCACTGGAAGTTTTCATATATATCTGCCGAGAATAGACTATTAAAAAAATACTTTTAATTTCGATCAAAATCAAAAAGAAATACAAAAGAGTTGGAAACTGCTATTCAATGAATGCTGAAAGGGACCAAGAATTTCTGCCACTAAAAAAGAGGAACGTCGTTTTATCAGACAAACTGATGGTTACGATATTTTGAGCTGCAGAAGAAATATTATTTATCAATCTGTATAGAAACACATCGCAAGAAAATGAAAGTCTTTAAGGAAATAACGCCATTCAACGAAAAGGACCTCAAAATTGTTAGCGTAAAATTATCCTGCTTCATCACAATGAAACAAGAATTCACAAAACTCATTCAAAAGTTATCAACGACTGCAATGTTCGATAGAGATAACACATCTTCACACCTTACAGTTCGGATTTTTAATCTCCTCCTTAATAAACAATCATATGAAAATCTTTTCATCTACTATATTAGTCGAAATAAATGAAGAAAATTACAGTATCTGTTTGCAGGTTGTATTAGTGATAATAACCAAAATCCTTTAAGCACACTAAATCTATCTATAGCCCTTTTATTTGTGACAATTTTATGTAAATAAGTGCACAAGATACATTTTTACTTTTCACCTTCCATCGATACATTGAATTGTTAATTGTAATAGTAAATACGCGGAATACATGCTAAAGACACCTCACAAAACATTTACATCACATGTGCTTTGTTAAAGGATATTCAAAATGCCCGACTGCGTCTCACCATTAATCTTGTTAAGGGGATCGTCCAAATCAATATTTATACATCAGGACAATACACTGCATTTTGCATCATTTGCCGGGTAATTTATATTTATTTAAAAATCTTTAACGTAATCTATTAAGATAAATTAATATTCCTAAATAGATGTAACCCTAATTTAATATAAATTTGTGCCAGAGCAACACAACCCTAACTCGATTCATTCGTCTTTTCCACAAACGCGTTCAACAACAACAACAACTGCACAACGAGAAGAAAAAGAGGTAGGCAACGATAAAAACTCCTTAATGAACGTATAATCACCTCGAAACGAAAATAAATTGTCGTGTTAAGGAGAGGACGACATCCGGGGGGAACGAATTCACTATTAAAAAGTCCTCTTTCGGCTTACTCTCGTCGTAAATTAAGACCGAAGACGTATTAGAATCGTTAAAATAAACATAAAGATTACGGTCCGGTTTTTAAAAATAAAACGCTACGGAATGAATGCAATAAAAGTCGATTGGGAGACCAAAGGCGAGTCCTTTCTTATACTATCTGTATACAGCATATATACGGATGGTGATTTCAACGATCGGTTACGACTGGAACCCGAACAGGTAAAACTCGCCCCAGGTTAACTAGGAAACCCTCCCTGGGGGTACACGCGATACGTTGCCGGATTCCTTTGTAAGTCCGATCGGCGTCAATGTCTCTTCTTTAACATAGGTCAGCGTTACAACAGATGACACCAGACAGCCATAACACTTCGTATAAAAAAGAGAGATGTTCTATTTATAACGTGGCGTTGGTATTTTAAGAGAAAACTCTATGAATAAATTATTATGATATTTAGGAGCTGTTTGTTTACGTGTAGAAATGGTTGATTCCTTGTATTTGAATAAGAATTTCGACGAACAACCAATCACCTTCAAGTAAAAAGAAATACAAAATATTGTTAATCTAAGATGTTATTTTAGTTACTTATTTATCAAACAAAAATATATTTAGAATTATCAGGCCATTTTTTACAATTTATACAGTTTTTTACAAAAGAATTGAGAATAGTTGCAACGTTTTTTCCACGACAACGAAACTTTAACTATTGTGGAAGTTATAGGCGAAATATTTTGTAATAGTTTTCCTGGTGTTTCGATTACATCTTGGAGTTGGGCTGAATCTGGTTCAGTTCTTTGCAGTCAATTTTGTTGCTCACCAGCCGATGTACTGAGAATATCTTTAAGAGCTTGTTGAGAAGAACCTTGTTCAACTAGTTCATTTGTTGAGAGAGTTATTGGTAGTTCTGAAGGACCAGGTTCCTTGCAAGGCGTTGCATTGGCTGATTGTGATGGATCTGGTACAGCTAGCTGAAATGTGAAAGTGGTTGTTTCTTGCAATTTTTTTATGTGATTAACTAGTTTATGTTCAGTTGCTTTTCCTAAACATGAATCAGGTCCAAGTCGATCATTTGCCTCATTGCGATTTTTTATTCGCCTCAGCAACGTTGTTTTTGGGATATTGAAGTATTTTGCTGCTTTATTTATACCCATACATCGATCTACTGTAACAGCATTTATTGCGTTTTTTAAGTCTTCTATACTCCAATTACCTCTTGGGTTGGTATTCGGTTTCCTTTTATATACAGTAGGCATGCCTAAAACACAAATAGAATTACTCAACTCATAATCCACCACTCCTCCAAAAATATGATCCATCTCTCCTCCTTTAGAGGAGAGATGGACCACATAAATTTCCGCGTATAATCGACTTGGAAACGTTAATTTGAGGTTATGCGCATACACAAAGATCTAATATGTCGTACAGTACTTAAAAAACGTATAAAAACTTACTTAGATTCTTGAATCAATAACGCACTTTTTCGCACTAAAAATTTTCGACACCTATTGAAACAATAACGGTTCTTTTTTCTTCTGGCACACAAAATTATTAAACCGCGCTTCACCCACTGCTATATAGTGCAACTACTAACGTGTCATTCGGACTAAAGCACCATCTGCTGCATATACCGAGTGTTATTTCAAATAGTCCATCTCTACTCTAGGTCCATCTCTCCTCGCCTTACCCTACTTTATCATTTCTTAAAAGCTTCTTAGTTAATAGATCACAATATGTTCACAGTGGCAATAAAGCAAAATAATTATGGTGTCCCACAAGGCTCAATCCTAGGGCCCATGCTTTTCATACTATATGTAAATGATATTACTGAACCCATCACTTTTAAAAACATTGAATATGCTGATGACACCACAATCTTGATGAGCAATGAAAATATAGAATTATTAAAAGAGATGTGCCATGATTCTATATCCCAAGTAACGAAATACTTCAATAGCTTAAAATTATGTTTATATAAAAGCAAAACTCAAACCTTAACATTTAATTTAAATATTCATATGGGGAATTGCACAATAATAACCCAGTGAAGTGTCTTAGTCTGATACTGGATAGCAGGCTGACGTAGGGAGGCGATGTTTCTCTTAGAAACTTAAAATTCCTGCAGCATTGTTAAGGGTGTATCTCTGTTCCACTCTGTGATGAGCTATGGAATATTACTGTGGGGTTAATTAATTTAATTAGACAAAAGATAAGAGAGAAGTAACAATAATAGTAATAATAATATTCTTTATTGTCCAACAGAAATGATCCATTAACAGGACAAAGCAATGAAAAGAAAAAGTGTACAATGCAAATATACAAGCACAGAGTACAAAAAAAAAAACTACATCGAAATTTGAACTAAAACTAGAAGCAGCCAATTAGGAGATTAAATATGCAATAGTTACTAGATACGTTGGAAAATACTAAAGTAAATTAAGTTAAATTAAGGGAAAGGAAAGCGGAAGTATGTAAAAAAGAGGAAACAACCATCAGGTTAAGCAGAAGCGAATAAATGGAAAGGGTCTGGAAAAGATTTATTGACATTCCTGCACATGTGCGAAATCGGCGATTAAAGTCATAACATTAGTCCTTGCTGCTGGAATAAAGAAAGTGTCCGTCGACCGCGTCCCATATGAAGGCGTGGCTATTCCTATCAATGACAGCAACTCCGGAGCATCAATTCTATTGTTTATCAGATTGATCAGGAATTTGCCACTAGTGTGCTCTCTACGATCAGAAAACGCTAAAAACTTGTGGTTAGAGTGTAATATTTTGTAGTCCATTCCTCGCGATGGATAATCTCCACTAGTTTTGAAAGTGAGATACTTGAGAAACCTTTTCTGAACTCGTTAGGGCGAACCAGCGTGTAATAAAGCGTTCTCAAAGTATCGGCACTATTGAACGCTCCACAGGATCTAACTTATAAGCCATAAGCCTGGGTAGCTGGTTTGGCAGATGGTGTAGATGTGCTCGGAGAATTGAAGTCGCTGATCGAAGAGTACGCCAAGGTCTTTGAACCGCGAATGGCGAGGAATACTGCGATCATCCACGGAGTAATTAAAGTGCATTGGGTTCATGATCGAAGTGTAGGTGACCACAGCACATTTATCTATATTAAGTTTGATCTTATTTTCATAACACCATTTGTTGATGAGATGCAGGTCACGTTGGAGAGCTTCACAATGAGCAACACCAGTGATCTTGGAAAATATTTTGAGATCATCCGCGTAAGCCAGGACTCGACATTCGAGAATTGATAGTAGGTCGTTAATATAGATGTTGAATAATAATGGACTAAGCAATTACCAATACAAAACGTAATCACTCCTGTAGGCCACTATTTAAAAAACTTGAAATATTAACATGTACTAAAAATTTAACTACAATAAATAGTAAAAAGAGTTATCATATGTTGTGGACTTTATGTGTGACATTGCATAATTCCGCCGGAAATAAACGTTAATCTGATACTCTAACTCTAACAGTTGTATAGGCACTGAAAATAAACAATGCAGTGTTGACCAATACTGTTCTGTCACTTGAATTATAAAAATACGGCGAATAGTTTCCCCGTGCTTCAATGATATAACAGTTATCTTGGATTTAATCGATAAAATGTCATCAATAAATAGTAGCGGTTGCATCTGCCACAAATCAGGTATGGATACTTCTTAAACTGTAGCTTAGCCTAGATACAAATTATCGCTGCAGGTATATAAACTTTTTCACTACATCCATCCAGACGACAGCAACCCTATCTATCGTAAATTAATGTGTCTAGCAATCTTCTGATATCAGATGTTCCTTTAAATTGATTATTTGGAATCTACCCAACGTTGCAATTAATGTGGTGCAACCTATAATCATTTCCAACCTATAAGCAGTGGTTACGCAAACAGGATAAGTGTTATTATATTTTTAATTAGGGTAAGCCGAGTATGAATAATCGGACAGAAGAGCAGTGCGATTCATTGCAAAAGTGGAATAGTCTCGTTTATTGGAAATCGACTTGTGATTTTTTTAATTTTTTTAAGGACGCTTTAAATGTAAGAAAAAACAGATATGTAAAGCAAATCTTTTGCGCATTTTCAAAATGTAAGCTACTTACCTACTAAGAGAAAATTATCTAATGCAATCTAGATTATAGAATATAGATTATACTATGATAATTAAATAAATGCTTTTCTGCTAATCACAGTAATTAATATGAGATAATTTCCATATTAAAAATGTCACCTTGTGTAAGTTATCAAACACATATTGTTAAAGATAATTACGACGTAGCCAGAATGTTTTTTTTTACTTTAAATAATATATATTGAACGTCTTAATAAATAACCAATACCAGGGTACACCTGCACCCATACAAAATGGTGCTGAAGAAACACAAACAGTGTTTGAGAAAATTGTGAGATGCTGTTGCAATTATACTTACGATACTGAACAAACCAGCACCCTCACGGAAAAAATCACTTATTAGAAGAACGCACTACAATGTTGTAGAGAAAATACTGTGGCAGTAGTTATTATATGTTGTCTTCACAAATAATACATCAAAGTTGTGGTTAAACTTCTGTTGTATTGTTTCACACAAATGTAATATTCTTTCCAACAGCGTCTGTATCGAGGCGTACAGGACAAGATTGTGGCAATTTTTGACACAAAACATTACATTACATTTTTGTTTCTAATTAAGTTGCTTAATTCAAATACACCAATGGCAAATTAGAACCGTAAAATCTAACAATGTGACATACGTCACTGCTACTGCATTCTTATACATGGTCAGCAAAAGTTTACTGGACAGTCGGTTTAATCGGTTTATACAATCAGTTGGGCTTGCTGATGTGGTTTTTGCATCCATTAAATATATATCGGAATGATAGACGATGTTATAAACAAACTAAGACAATGAAAAACTGTAAAAACTACTGGATGTCTTTAAAAGTAAAATAAAGCGAGTTTATTATATCATCTTTCGCAATTTTTCTTATATCTTTCCACGCGATGCCTCTCTTATCTGCTTTCTCTCTTACTCCCTCCTTCCAAGTTTTTCTCGATCTTCCCACTACATTTTTTTCTTGCGCTTTAGTTTCCATAATACTTTTTGTTATTCTGTCATCTTTCGTTCGATGCACAATCCATCTTAGTTCACTCTCTGCTATCTTTCCTTGCATCGGCTCAATTTTCAGTTCTTCTCTAAACACGTCTTTCCTTGTTTCGCCTTCTATTATTCTTAGAAATTTTATATCTGTAGCGTATATTCTCGTTTATACATATTCGTTAGCGTTTAACAATCACTACTATACGACATACATTACTGATCTTACAATTCTCTTGATCACTTCCGTTTTTGTTTTCTTTCCTATTTCCAGTTTTCCCAAGAATGTTGTCTTCAGCGAATTGAACTTTTTTCACTCCTTCGTTCATTTCTTTGTCCAGCTTCCCGTTCTCTTCGATAAACTTTTCCAAATACTTGTATTCCTCTACCTGTTATATTTTTTCTCTATTTAGTTGTACTTTTTTCTTTTGCTATGATTATCCTTTTCGTTTTTTTTTTTATGTTCATCGTTTAGTATCTCTAAGTTATATTGTAGGGCCTCTTTCGACTCTGCCAAAAGTAACATATTATCAGCGAAAATCAATTCCGTTATTTTTACCTCTTGTATCTTCCAGTATCCAATTTTTTCATCTTTCTTTTGGCTTCCTTTATCGCCTCATCCGTGACTACTGTGAACAGGGGCCGATTCAAAACACATCCCTGCCTGACCCCTATTTCTGTTGTAAATCTTCTGGGTTGTTCATTATATATCCTGACCACATTTGAATTATTCCTAAACATTGCTTTTATCACCGTTTTCACATCCACACCCGTCTTTGTTAACGTTTCTCATATATCTGCCCTACTTACTCTATCAAAAGCCTTTTCTAAATCTATGAAGCACATGTGAGTTTCTCTATTTTTATTAATCATCTTCCCACTTATATGTCGAAATGGAAAAATTAGATTTTGAGTGCTTCTCCCACTTCTAAAGCCACACTGTGTATCTCTCTTAATCTTCCCTCAATCACTCTTGCTAATAGTTTTCCGGGGATGCTAGATAATTTTCTGTAATTACTACATTCCCGTTCTTATTGGTAAAATGATTCCAGTTTTCCAATCTGTTGGTATGTTCTTACTTTTAATTGCCATGTTCATTATTTTACAAAGTTCGTTGCTTCCCTCTAGGGTCAGATATCGGATCATTTCAGAGACTCGAGGAGCTTCTACTGTACTCCCAACCATTCCAAGCCAGGGATGAAATTGCATTTAGAAATTTTCCAATAAAGCATGGCTATCGTAACTTTGTCACTATCAAACCCTGCTATTTATTTTAGCACTATAAAGAATAACACCATTATTACCAATGGATTCCTCTGAAGTTCTGCAGTAGAATAGAATTGCAAATGACTTGAGTAATCCAGGCACATCCATCGCATTTACGTCTAGGTATAACTAAGTATTCAAAGGACCTGTAAATACTTGTATATGTAGATACGTACAAGCTGCCTCTCTCGTAATACTTTCCGGATCTTAACCATTACAGGTGTGTGTAATAATGCACAATAAAAATGACACCGCGGCGTGAGCACAATAGATAATTCCGACCGAAGCTGGTTGGGCCGCCGGAGTCGTCGGCTCTTCTTCGACATCGCCTTCGGACAAAAGAGAGGCCTCTCTTACGGTACTCTACCCAACGGGTCATTAAATTGCCGAGCCCCGTGCGTCAGTTTCTTCTTCTTCTTCTCCTCTTCTTCTGGTCGTGCCTGATCGTCTTTTCGGCGGCGGTCCCGGTTCTCTTTTTCAGCGAACGCTCGGAACGCAATAAATCGACTCATTAGTGAATATAAAGTCGGCCGGGCAAAGAGACAAAAAAAGGGGACGCACACACATGCGAGCCGATTGAGGCGAATTGAACGGAGAAGGAGACGAGAAAAGAGGAGGAAGGAATTCGGAGATGTGAAGATATTATCCGGGAGGGGATGCGAGGAGTATTGGGAAGTGTGTAATTATTTGAGCGTTTCCATTTAATTCCTATTTAATCGTCGGTTTTCTTCCGAGAATCTTCCGTACGTACATATAGCGACGAAAAGAATTGTAAGCGCTAATCACGGCGCTGGTCGATCGTGATTAAAATCTCATTTTGATGATTAATTAACATATGTATTGGAAGCATAAAAAATTGATTAGCAGCATGACGATATTCAATCCGGTTTGATTAAAAATAATTAATTGAGAATTTCAAAATTTACACCAACACTTCCTTGCCTCAATCTTCGTTTATTGTATAGCATATTCACGTAACCTGAAGATGTGTGTTGCCGAAGACTAAATTAAATTCCGATTTCCATTAAATTCTGCAGACTGAAAGAGTACAATGGTAGAAGCACAACGCAATTCTTTTTTCTGCCGAAACGCTCCGTTTATGGGTGGTAGAGCCTCATCCAAAGTTTGCGCAATTTTTCAATGTTTAGAAATATCTTCGAAATTATAACAAATATTAAAAAACCTCGCAAACAAAAGGATTTAAGATTTGACGTGAACAAAAGTGTTTTTACCACTAGGTTTCGTAATAGACCTATTACGACATCCAAATGGATCCTGTAATATCCAATACAGCACCAGAAATTTAGCGGCATTAGGTTGGTCACAATAATTCACTAACTAGCGTCAACAAGGAATTTGAAGGGAATGACATTTCGATCGTGTCAATTTATGAATTAGCGCCCTCATCGGCAACCATCGGTAACTTTTTTCGCCTGAGATACCAACCACCACACACCACCACCCTACCTTATCAAATTCCTTTTCTCTTGCTAAAAAAAGGGCATTAAAAACGCCAGTTGCAAAAAATAGCATAAAAAAACGTTTGGTAAGACAATAAAGCACTCATTCTTTAAAAAAATGCGTCTAAGACGAGAGGCATTTGAAAAAGAAAATTGAAATTAAAAAAATTTAGAAAAATTAAATATATTTTTTTTTTATTTTATTAGGCGTTTCGGGAATCAAGCCCATATGCCATCATCAACCGTTTAAGAACTCCCTAAAACCAAGGGTAAAACAAACGACAAGGTTTCACGTTTCGGGGCCCATCGAAACGGCTTTATTATCACAAACAATAAGTAGGCCAACGGATAAAAGGAAACCCCACAAAGGAAAAACACACATCGGATGGCTAATATGGAACTAAATTACGATTTTAGAATTTCTAATAAACTCCATTATTGCTTTAAATATTTCGATATTATTTTGTCTCAAAATTTGAATAATGCTCGTTGGTTGAGTTATTTTTAGTTTTATTAGAGATGTTAACAATACTTTCCTATGTTGCGCAAACTTCTCACATTCCAATATCAGATGGTTTAAATCACAGAACACATTTCCGCAACCACATTTTGGTCAATCTACAATTTTTAGTTTAAAGAAATGTGCTGGAAACTGACCATGGCCAAACTTCATTCTTGTAATGGTGGAGTAAAAATATCTTGATACCGCTTGATTTTCATGCCATGCCTTGCTGTTTAGAGTTTTCCACGCGGAGTGTATTAACTCTTCTTTAGTAGCCTTTTTTAACAAATCCCTTCAGAAAATCCCTAAATTAATCGGAGAACCATTGATGATCGATTCTTTAGCCAATGAATCGACTATTTCATTGGGTTTAATGCCAGCATGCCCCTTGATCCAATACAGTAAAACTTGGACGCCATTCTGCTTCAAATCAAGCGCTTTTCTAATAATCTTAAGGAGTACCGGATGTGTTTTGTAGCGATCTTTATTTACAAGTGCTAACAAACACTTTTGGAATCAGAGATAATACAAACACTGTTGATATTGGAGTCTTTAAAGTAGTCCATCGCCAGATTAATCGCTTCTGCCTCGGCTGTGAATATAGGGACATTTTTCACCAGTCTATAAGATTCGCTGAAGTTGTTTTTTGGATTATAAATAGCACATCCACACCCATTATTATTTTTCAAAGCATCCGTATATATGCAAGTTGTATTCATTTGGCCTATAATACTAGCATGCTTAATTGAATCACTTGTTGGAACGCCTGTATATATAGAGAAGCTAACATCCAATTTCTTAATAAACTCAAAGAAATCACACTCAATGTCTTCTCTTTTTATCATGACATTTTAAAAGTGGGAGGCATTTGAAAAAGAAAACTGAAATTAAAAAAAGAATTAAATATATTTCCAGCCAGTTTTCCAAAGTTAAACCGCGCAGCGTCGAATTTTTGGAAGAAAGACACATTTAAAAAAATTGAAAATTAAGATATTTGAAAATCAGAAACATTAAAAAATGAAAGAAAACTTATAGATAATAAAGTAATAGATTACAACTTCATCTTAGATTCCCATATTTATTCTACGCGATTAAACTACGGGCTGCTACTTGAGAGGTATTTATCTTCTAACTTTTTCAATAGGGTGCGTTCCAGGCGGGTACATAAAAATGACGATGAATTCCCAAATAGGACATTTTGAAAGAAAAGGAATTTTATAAAAGGCTTGCATATTCGCAGGAGATAGGCAGCAAGCATTTTGAACATTTTAAATGATTTTCTTTATAGGATGATTCCCATTTTATTAATAAATAAATAAAATTAAATGTGTATTTTAATTTTATCTAAATACTTTCGATCTACTGTTATAATAATTAAAGTTGTGTTAAAAGAAATAGCCTAGCCGATAAATAAAGTCACCCTATAATTAAATAAATTACACTGCTGCTGTAGGTAGCAACACAAAATTAAATAATAAAATATACACCTATAAACCTAATCTATTTTTCAGATTATTACGTCCAATATTATGTGTTAATTCTAACTTTTAATCCATACTAAACAGGCCTCGCTGGAGTTTCATTATTTAAAATTGATGGCTTATCATAACACCGACTACCTAGATTCTATCACATACTCGATCTTAGTACATTAAATTTTATAACTTAATAATTTCTGGCAAGGAAACTACTTAATGGCGTCTTACACATATGGAAGATAAGGATGAAATTAGTGCCTTTTAATGAGCAAGCTGGTCGATAGAATTTTAAAATGTATTAAACTGAATAAAACCTATGTCACAATCTGTAACACATCATACCTGTTTATGGTAATCTAAGAAAATTTAGTTAAGGAATTGAATAATGTGAATACAAAAGAGTTTTAACTTCTGAATCTTTTATCTAAATAATCTTGTAGAGATTTAATTACTTTTTTTCTTCTTTAGGCAACATCTTTCTGTTATTCTGTTAAGTAATCTGATACAGACAGTTTTTTTTTCATTTCGTTTAAGAGATATGAATATAGGATAATCAAGGACCGATGACCGTAGTTCCATATTACGTTGCAAAAAATGACTACATAACGCATTCAGGCTTATTGTTAGTATTTCGACTAATCTGAAAGCCATTTCTTCACTGAATTTTTGGTGTATGTAAAACTTGCTGTTTGTGATTTAAGAATATGATTTCTTGTGTTTATTTCATTTTCGCTATTCCAAGAACGCTAGGGGGATCCAATACAGATTCTTTTGAATTATTATTCTCCAACCTTCCAACTCAAAGTGGACTGAGGCATACCAAATGCAGCATAGCAGCTGCGTTTACTACCATTTCATCATTCATTATACCCGGTTGATAATTACCTCATATAGTGCCAAGTGTCAACTCACTCCATACTCTAAGGTGACTTGACCCAATAAAATTAATGAGCGGTTTTACAGGGCTACAAAAACTTAAAAAAATCAGCAACCGCACATTCATTTTGTTGAAGCAACTACGATAAATGCAAAACAATAAGTATAAAGAAACTAGAATCACTGATTTGCTCAAATTAATCAGCAAGAACTTTTTCTATATTTTCACCCAATAAAAAGCGAAACTTGCTCAGTATATCAACAAATATGTGCTCGCTACTTTGAAGGCTGACTAAACAGAGAGAAAGGTTTCTTTAAATCAAAGAAATATGCATCGAGTTCATTATTTTCAATAGTGTTAAAACGTTCTGTTGTTCAATCAAGAACATAATTTCTTTCGTGTAATCATGTTCACACAAAGCGATATATTGTAAACTAAAGATCAATATTTTGTCGAGTCAAATGTAAGGAAAACTCTGAATGGAAGAAACTGTTTTTATATTAGATGAACAACACTAACTAAAATTTTATACACATAATTAATCGGCGCAAAATATGACGATTTTTTTCCACATTTTCGTTGTACTTAATTTTATGTTGCAAATAGGCACTGTCTAACTGTTCACGTATGTCCACTTTGCCTAGAAGATTAAAATCCACGCATGCATTCATGTGAGAAACTGAATTTTCGTGTTTCTTTGCCCTCTCTGCGACAACACACTAACATCGTTCTTAAAAAGTAAGCATATAAAACAAAATAGTTTATTTGTTAGTGAACATCCACTCATATTTTTCATATACATTTTTATTGAATACTCTATTGTTAGTTCGCGTTTTACTTGTGCAAGTGTAGTTTATTTGAAAATCAGGAATCGGCCGTCCTTTCTTCTTAATTCAAAAGATTTTGCATACAATTATAACTTCCATAATTAATAATAAACGTCACTTTGAAACGCCTTATAAATTATTTATTTTGATTATTGAAACAAAAATATAAAAATTCCAGGAGTCATGCCTCTAATTCTATTGAGCCAACTCGCTCAAACTGTAAGGTAACTTGACTCAATAGAATTAATAACTCAGCGGTTTAGAATGCTACAAAAATGTATAAGAAAAGCAACCGCGCATTAAATTTGTTCAAGCAACTATAATAAATGCAAAACAATAACAATAAAACAAAACTAGAATCACTTATGTGCATAAATTAATCAGCAAGCCAGAACTTTTTGTTTATTTTTACCCAATAAAAAGCTAAAATTGTTCAGTATATCAACAAATATCTGCGTGCTACTTTGAAAGCTGAATAAAAGACGAACATGCGCAGCTTAGTATGACTAATTCGCCTCACCTGTTAAATCATCTCTCCTATAGATACTTTCAATAAACTTAGACTTCAATTATTTAGAGAAGTACATAGTATATGCCATCAATACGTTAAAGACGAATTTTCTTATTGGGTTTTTTTATTGGGTAAATGATTGCAGTGATATCGATTGGTAGTCACTGTTTCGTCCGTGCAACGACATTTGTACTTCTCTAAATAATCGGAATCTACTAAGTACTATCATCCTTTTCGCACAATCCTTTCCTATGATTTATGTAATTAAAATGTAAATTTAATGCCAAAGCGATATATTCACTAGCCTGTGTCACGTTTATATCTTCCCAAGATATATTAATCAACGGTTCTTGTACGTTTAATGAATATTAATTCACTAACAACTATGTAATTCTATACGGACATATTTTTTTAAGTGCGTCGAAATGTTAATAATCCATTTAATAATATATTCTCTCTTTAATACCTTAGTTGGTACTCCTGCTTCTCAATTTAAAATTATTCACCTAGACTTGAATTAACAACCTATAACCAAATCATAATAAAAAAAAATAAAACTTCAAGCTATCTCTCAATAAACTGAGATAAGAATAGAATTTATTAATACAGGCCGCCGCGCTGTCTATTCAAACCGTACGTAAATCGTAAATTAAAAAGTCTTCACCCACAGCGCGAGTAATTACAGTCAGGCTAACGGATTCGCATTATGCAGATAGACACGAATAAGGCACTATACAGCATTCCGAACAGTGTAAACTTAGGGATCACTTCATGTATGTAGGCTTCTGATTTTATAAATGGAAGCAAATAAGCTAGCATCACTTATAAATGCCAATCGTTATATGGCAGTTTTATTTCTACCAACATAAGAACGTAGGAAAACTGCCTACTTATGTAAACTTGCAAATAGAAATACACGTATATAAATGATTAAAATCCAGGAACATAGTTTTTCTAACGAAAAAAGCAACACACCTGTATGCTTATGAATCTATCTGGTTTTTTTTTAAGTGACACATTTGAAATTTGCAGATCCTTCATTACTGTTTGTGATTTTTAACAATGTACCCTCAGTCAGAGAAATTTCTTCTTTTTGTAATTGACCTATTTCTTGCAATTTGAATGTTTTTTTTTTTTTTTGGAATAGAGGTCTAGATAAAAAGTATTTAAAATTTCCATATTGTTTATTCTTTCAGTTAGCTACGTTTCGTTGAACTTGTTTTTCAACATCTTCAGGCATTTTTTTTTTCCTAATACTATCGTAACAGTTAAAGTGTTTAATTTTTAAATTCCATCACTCCACCGGCTCCAACATAACTTCCATTCCACGTATAATTATTTCCAAATCATACTCCATACGATTTCTAGGCATCATTAGATGTTGCGTTAAAATAAATTCATCGCATCCCTCTTGATTGCATCATATGCGTTCTTAAAATCGATAAACAATATCGTCGCTGCTTTCTTGTACTCCTAACATGTTGTAATTGTTTCTTTCATTGTAAAAATTTGCTCAATTATAGATCTGCCTTTTCTGAAGCCTTGATAGTCCACGAGCCGTGGCTCCACAATCTTTTCTAACTTTTGTTTTCTTAATGTTGCTAGTATCTTGTAGGTGACGTCCAGCAATGAGATACCTCTATAGTTACTGCACTTGGTCGGTTCTCCCTTTTTTACTGTATATCCTTTTAGCTCGTGTATCTTTTCCTTTAAAGAATCTCCTCTATACTTGATATTTTCCGCTATAATGTCATTTGGTCCCTGGCTCTTGTTGTTTTTCATACTTTCTATAATCCTCTGTACTTCCTCTACTCTTGGCTCTTCCTCTACCCCTTCTCCCTCCTCCGTCCTCCATGATATTATCTCTCCTCTTCATTGTTTTCTCCATTTAGTACTTCAGTGAAATACTCCTTCCATTTTTCGGCTGTTTCTGCTGTTCCTCCCCCATGAGATTTCCCGTTTTATCTTTTCTAAATAATGCTTTCTGTTTGCTTCCATGTTTTCCCTTTCTTTACTTGTCTATAGAAATTGTTTGTCTCCTTTCCCTTAAAATAGTTTTCCAGCTTCTTCATTTCCTCGTCTTTCTGATATCTTTTTTTTTGTCTCAGCATTCTTTTAACCTTTCTTTTATGTTCATCATACTTCTTTTTATCCTTCTCCGTTCTGGTACGCAATGTACTGGCACTCAACTTACTTCGCACTCCACTTCTCTTTTACAATCATGGCTCCTTTCCGTCAGCTTTTCCCGAATTTTAAGTTTGTATTTTCGTTGTACATTTAGATCCTGTAGTTTTTCCATGTCATACATTTAGAAAGCGTATTTAGAGGTATGTAATTTTTTTATTATTATTCTGGATAACGGCGTAAATTGCAAAAATCCGAAAATCATCAAAATTTTAGAAGTAATTTTCACCTCTTAAACGTGAAATTCCGCCAAAATGCAAAGCGGCAATTTACACCCGAAGAGTACCACAAATGTGCCAAATTTCAATCCGATCAATGAGTGACACTTTGCACCATTACCTCGTTAGGTGTCACCCACCACATTGACATCCAAAGGGTACTCCCAAGCGGTTGATAATTATAAATAAATATAGACAAAAAGGTGTTACCTACCCATTTCTTGAACTACCTTATTTTTTTTATTATGGTAAACTTTCTCTAAAGAAATCAACGCTATTGCTTTTAACAAATTAATTTAATAGATTGTATCAATTATTAATTATGCCATACCAAAAGTTTATGATACACTCTAACGAAGATTTGGTAAAAATTTGGTATTTTACTTGTGCGAGTAAAACTACTTTGATGCAAAAATACACCAAGGAAATTTACTACTAGTGTATGAAAATTACTAAGTAAAATGAAATTTCTAAAAGTATAGGTAATTGTGCTAAAAAACGTAAAATTACCCAGTTTTTGGTGATTGTAGCCCAAATGTTACTGGAATTTTTAGCAGGAATCTTGGTAAATTTACTAAAATTTTTTAGTGTGTATGTCATTGTTGG
This sequence comes from Cetonia aurata, assembly GCA_949128085.1. Lineage (NCBI taxonomy): Eukaryota > Metazoa > Arthropoda > Insecta > Coleoptera > Scarabaeidae > Cetonia > Cetonia aurata. The sequence continues at coordinate 59,807,743 of OX421883.1, read as the reverse complement.
ATCTTCTGTGGAAACATGAGTAAAGGTTTCCTTCCAGTCGGTGGTTTTTGGGGTAATCATTCTACCACTGTAAAAAAAAATTGAAGTTAGTCATTGAGTAGAATGTATCAAAAAGAAGAATGTTGCTATCTCAATATAAATTTTTCATTTACGTTATTGAAACAAGGCAATCAAAATTTATTTACAACTCTGTACTATAAATCACGCCAGCATATTTAAAGCCAATTTACTTGTTACAAACTGTTTCTTATTAAGATAGTAGGTGGCCATTTATTATATTAATTGATTTTACGTTTAAATCTTTAACAATCTTGCGTCAATGTTTCCTACTTAGATGTTAGAAATAGCAAATTATCTGCAAGCTCTTCTATACATACATATATATACGATTCTCCCATATATACTAACGTAAGCCGTTTCGCTGTGTAATATAACTGTACATTAAACAACTATTAAATAGTGAAAATATTGGTACTTAAATCTACCGAAAGAAGTGCTGTTAATAATGGGGAAGATGTTGCGCGTTTGAAGTTGTAAAAACGTTAATTAAATCGGCGTTGGCCGTTTATGGTGGCAATTCCTAACGGCTCACAGGCAACGGCAAGTGTACACTAAGTAATCCTTGTCGTGTCGCTTTAGCTAATTTTACTGCGTTGAGTGTTTCTACGATTTAAATAATAGAGGTTCAGACACCTTTTGTTGCATAGTTTTAATGTTTCTATTATGCGTTAAGAGTTAGGAATTTTTCTAAATGATATCTTAGAAAGGTATTTTGAAAAAAAAAACATTTAAAATACAATTATTTAAAATTTAAATTGGGAGTATCTAATGTTTTTTATTAGTAAAATTATAATTATACGTATAGTATTTACGTATCAAGGCTGAAAAGTCTAACGACAAGACTAATGCTTTTAATACGAGTAAACGATATTCTTAAGTGGAGACTAAAAGGAGTTTCATCCAAGACTTACTAACCTCTTACGTCAAGATTATAATGTTAAGACAACTTTTTTCTTGCCTTAAGAAGTTTTGGTCTTGCGGATATTCACAACTAGATTTATTTGGTCCAAGACAAATTTATTTAAGGTGAGCGTGCATTTTTCTGTGTGTATCTACGACTATTTACCTATTAACCACCAATCGCGTTCACAAATGCCGACTGTATTATTACAACTTGCAAGTTCCGACACAAATGGACATGAAACAAGTAAAGTACTGTTGGCTCATAAAAAACATACTGCTATGTTATTTCCGGTGTATCATCCTAAACAAAACCCACAGAATCATAATATCGACTATAAAATTGTTTATGTGAATGAGATATTGAGTTTGTTGAAAACAAATGTGGTGGACTTCTTTTTCGGTTTTTCCTGAGTGTGGTTGCTTTTCGTATATTTACCTAGAATTTTGTAATATCTATCACAATTTAAGTCCATAAAGTTTTCAAATTTACTTACAAGAATGGTATTACGTGTATAGTGCTAAGATGATGGAAATGCAGTTATTTCGAGATTTGGGATGGCCTTTCCTATAATCCTGGGATTTCGAAGAACAACATTTGAGGCAGTTTGCTGTGAGATCGTTGGAACACAGTTTGGAAGCTGAAATGATTGTTTTGAATATGGAATTATTATTTGGATTATACTAGAGCAGTTTTCGTACCTGAAGTAAGTGATGCATGTATTAGGTCACATCTGGATTACGGGTGTGTGCTCTTTGGCAATACAAGCAAAAAGAATTGTAGAATTGTATGTGGAGGCACAGGAGCCACCTATTCAATTACGTCAGCAATATTTGGCTGCTAGATACGTAATAAAATTGAAGATCTACGACTTCAGAGAAATTATTAATAAGATTCATCGTCTCTCCATTTTAGTTTTGACAATTCCGTACTGGGAAAAGAAAAAATCTCCTTTGCTTGCAGAAACGTATACATATATTTCAAATTTAAATTATAATATTGGAACACCGAGTTTCCCTGTAATTGAGTTCCATCAGTCCATCAACCCCATCCAAATTTTCTTACCCAACTTCACTGGTAACAGTATTAATGATAGAATGCTACATTCAGAAATTACAAGTAACTTTACAAACTTTACTATTATTTACACTGATGCCTCCAAATCGAATAATGGTTGTGGCTGTGCGATTTTTGACGAAACTAATAGGGTCGAAAATTCGTGGAGGTTAAGTAACAAGCTAAACATCTTCTCAGCAGAGGCAAGGGCGATTGTCGAAGCACTTAAGTATGCCGAACAAATGGGCCTTTCCAAGGTGGCGATTATGTCAGATTCCCAGAGTGTCCTTAATGCATTGAAAAACCGGAAATGGTTTACACAAATTCACCCCCTTGTGCTGGACATAATCTCCAGATGTGCTAATTTAAAAACTCGGAACGTTCACCTAAAATTGTTTTGGGTGAAAAGTCATGTGGGGATTCTGCCCAACGAGAAGGTAGATGCACTAGCTAAGACGTCAGTAACTTCCGATAAAATTATAGATGAAATCATCTATGAAACAGAAATCACATCCAACCTTAAAAGATATTTTTTGGAAGAAACATGGGAACGCAGATGACAATCGTCATACAATCAGCAATTACGCAGTACGCTAAAATTCATTCAACGATTTATCACTCTCGTTGGCACAATAACGTGGGGGTCTCTCGATATTTCTATTCGACTATCGCTAGAATGAAATTCGGACATGGTAATTTCCCGGCCCATTTACATAAGTTAGGCATAATTGATTCTCCAGCTTGCACATGTGGTTATGAGGTAGCTGATTTAGATCACCTTGTTTTGGCGTGTTGTAACTACGAATGGGAAAGGAAAAGGTTGTTTGAGAAGCTAGTAACACTCAAGGTACCGTTACCAACATCCGTAGTCCTGCTTCTTAGAACTAATAATACGGAATTATACAGATCACTTATGGGTTTCATAAAAGAATGTAATATCATGATTTAAGACATTTTATAAATTAATTGTACATTTAGTTTTTACAGTGTTAGGTATCTAATTAATGTGGCAGATGGGTTACGATCCCTTAACGCCATTAATTAAAAAAAAAAAAAAAATAAATCTAGTGAAATTGGTTATGTGAGGTTGTATTTGATTCTCTTGGTTAATTTCACGAGCAGTTTCAGTTGGCATTTGATTTAGTAATACATGGTTTATGGCGGAAATTTAGCGGGAGATTTGAATTTTATTTATGATATTAAAAACGAGAAATACGAGTTCCTATCATCCTATTCGTTTGCGGTGTACTTAAAACCCTGTGGTGGTGACAAATTTACTTTTCATACCCTCTATCATTTGAGATCTAGCATATCTTTGGAATTAATGAAAGTATAATAGATGACGCTGAGTGGTGTTTAGTAGAATAAAAACAGTGTTTACTTAATAAAAAATTTAAGTAAGAATTAAAAGAGTTAATCTACAAGTTTCGTAGCAATACATATTTCGTTAAGTGCATGTTCAAATCAGAGTATAGGTATAGAAATTATAAAATGTAAACTAACAATGCTATTTGTTGCTTTAACAACGGCGCTGTGTATGTGTACATTACTAATTTTTTGAATAATTTTGCTAAATTGAGAAGGGTATTGTATATATTAACAAACTTCCACATAACAAACCCCGTTTATGGCACAATTTGTTAAATCAACCATTATTGTATGTTACTTCAACATGAAAATTTGTAATTCTAACAAATTGTCGCTTAACAACGGAATTTTTCTCACTGTGTGTTTTACGTTGACATAAAATATTCGCAATACAAAAGTTAGTAAATTTTTCATATATATTTGCACAGTAGGTAGGTACAATTCATGCCTATATACTATACATTCTTCGACCGGCAACTTAGAGAGAAATCCATTACTCCTCCTAACGAGAGGATATTCCCGGAAGAAGCGTCGCGTAAACGGGGCAACGGTGGCACGCATCGCCCGGAGCGTAAACTTCGGCACAACCTCCGGCTCGCCCAGTCATCAAGCGCACGAGATGCGCTACCGGCTACGGACTCGCTCATAGACCTCACCGACTGCCTGGGGCCGATACATCCAGGGGTCATACATTATTACACTGTAACGATGATCCGTTGATATCTCCTAAACATCTTTCATGTATGATTGCGTTCCTATTCGATTAAACTACAGTAGGTACATTAAAAAGAAAAAAGTATTGAGAATTAATAGGGAAATGTTATATAGGTAGGATATACACTCCGCCAAAAAAGTATCGCATAATTTAGTTTTGAATCATAAAAGTATCGCATAATCTTTGTTTGTAGCATAAAGTTGTAAATATACTTTAATGCGCTCTAAGATATAATTTCTATGATTGTTTAAATAAAATACAGGCCAAATAAAAACAAGAACTCATACTTGAGATTTTTATTAAAACAAGAAATTATAATTTTGGAAAGAAAAATGTCATAACAGTAGCTTTTAATACTGAGTATTGCCACCTCTGGCTCTTATGACCGCTCGCATACGGTTTGGCAGAGATTCGATTAACCTCCGTATATAAGCCTGATCCAAATTCTCCCACTCGTCACGGAGAGCATTTGCTAGTCCATGCAGGTCCGCTGGGGCAACATTCTGGGTTCGTATCCGTCTGTGAAGGAGGTCCCACACGTCCTCCATAGAGTTCATGTCCGGACTTACCGCAGGCCAATCTAAAACTGGAATACCAACATCGTTAAGGTATTCCTGGACGATTATTGCAACATGCGGTCGTGCATTATCGTGCATTAACATGAATTCGTTTCCTATAATTGGCGCATATGGTACTATATGTTCTTCTAAAATGTCCGTTATATACCTGTGGGCAGTCAGTGTACCTCTGTCTACTGGTACTAACTCTGTACGACCTGTTAAACAGATGCCTCCCCAAACCATAATAGAGCCACCAGCGAAATTAGGTCTAGGTTTGATATTACACTGCGAATAGCGCTCATCGTCTCGTCTGTACACTGAGATACGCCTATCTGAGGTGTAAAGACCAAATCTTGACTCATCTGTGAAGAGTATATTAGCCCAGTCATTAATGTTCCAATTTACATGTTCTCTGGCAAACCTTGAGCGAGCCACTCGGTAGTTCCTAGTGAGACGAGGGGCTGTTACAGCTACTCTAGCTCTTAATCCACTCTGTCGTAACCTATTCCGAATAGTTTGAGTACTCACACGAGTATTTCTGACTCTAGCCAAGTCGTTCTGCAACTGTCTCGCAGTTACATGCCTTCGACGTAATGCTTGTAGTAGTAAATAGCGGTCATCTTGGCGAGTAGAACATCTTGGACGACCTGGTACAGGTCTTCTACTGTAAATGCCTGTTTCCCTATATCTGGCTACGGCTCTAGAAACACTTGACTGATTGATGTTCATCAAATTAGCAACGTATGCTTGAGATCGTCCATCTTCGATTAAAGCAACTATAGCAGCCACTTGTTCTGAAGTTAAATTGCTCATTTTAGTTTTAAAAGCGTTGGTACAGAACTCTGACTTCGCACTTTAAAATTTGTCCGTATAGGAAGACTTTCAATAAACAACTGAGCAAACCTTACACATATGCATTTTTCTAAATGTGTTCTTTTAGGAAAAAAATAAAGTAAAAACGCTAAGTTCCATTATTTTGTTAGTGTTTTTATAGTTCACATACACGAGGCAAACTTTTTGTGAACGTATAAAAATATCTTGGTTCATAAATGCCCTTTTTTAGTTTATGCGATACTTTTTTGGCGGAGTGTATTTACTAGGACATCAGGAATCGCTTAAATCCAAAGGCATTTATAATTGTCTTCAAAACAATCTGAAATTACTCGCGTATTTTATAAAATACTATGAGTTTACACTGAGAGGACACTGAAAAGGTTATTTCAACAGTTTTTGTAGTCTTAAATATCGAACCGTTAAATGGTCAAATGAATGCAAAGATGTGTTAAATCAAATACTTTCAAGATTAAAATAACGTTTTAGGTGTAAATTTAATATTAAAACGCATTGCTCGTATTTATAAAGAAGTATGCATTTACTTAATTGATAAATGGTTAAGTAAACCACATTTTTCTCTCGGTGTACTAATAATCAATGTGTTTAGTTCCTATTGTCCAAAGATGCGGACGAAAAGAATCGCTTCAAAGGGCAAATAGAATCATCAAGAATCTGTGAAAAATTTTTAACAAGATTTTTTTATAATTTTATTTCTATTGAACAATTTGAACAAGATACATTTATTTTTGCTTATTTTCTAGAACGCAGAATATCTACCCTATATTTATCGCAAATGTAAACTCTTAGTTCGTACACATACAGTTATTCACATATGTTGCATTGAATCCAATGTTCGCCGTCTTTCGAAATTTGATATTGATCGTCAGAAATTAAACAAGGTGTTCCGCCTCCGTTTGTATTGTTTTCAAAAACTGGCGGGCAACCAACTGTGTACACTTCTTTAGCTTGGCTTTAACAAGTGATTTTTTAGTCTGGTTTGTTATGGCTTCCTTTGTAGGGTTGATGTCAGTTCTTCGTTTTCCTCTTTCTTCTTCAATAATAGCTTTTGGTAATGCTTTAATATCTCTGGGGCACACATTATGAAAAGGCTAAAGGATCTGCTACAGGTTCACTAATAGTTGAAGTAAAAGCAACACGATTTTTTGAAACTCCTTGCAAATCACTTGAGTTCGAATTGACGGACGGTGAAGGTGGTGGTGTAATTTCTGCTTGTTCTTGATGCATAAGGCTAAATTCATTAATCTTCAGAAAAGGAGCCTGGCGGCTATTTTCTAAATTTAGCGTAAATCAGTTACATCGGATGGTGCAAAGACCAACTCAGTAAACAAATCTATGTCTTTATTGGCAATCCCTGTTTTTTTTAACCCCATTTATAGCAGTTTGAGAAATTGTCACTTTCCAAAAACTTCTTTAACATAATCCGTCGTTACTCTTTGCGGTGGATGAGATTTTTGCCATTGGTCAATTTCTCTTTCAAAATATTTGTCCAACTTGGCCAAAAGCTGACACGTCTAAAGGTTGCGGTTGGAGCGGTGTATGGTATGAGGAGGCACTTAAAAGAAAACTATGTTATTCTCTGATGCGAAATCCAAAACTTCTATACTTCTATAGGAAACATGATTATGCAAAATAAGTAACATTTTATTTTCTTGTCTAAATCGCACACACTTAACAAAATATTGCATCTATTCTAAAAATGTTATTTATCCAATCATTACCATTTACCAACTGAGTAGTTCCTGGAGAAGTTCCTCTCAAACAATTTTTCCTCTTGCGTGGAAATATCAGTGCGGAAAGTTAACACTACAACCTTGCGGTGGCGGGACAGTAACACAACTGCTATTAATTGACTTCGCTCTGATGGAAGGATTGCCCCAACTTGCTTCTTCCCTCTTGTCAAAACTACTTTTTGAAGACATTTGAATTCCGGTTTCGTCTGCACATGGTTTCGAGAAGAAGGTAGACCTCTTACTATGCGTAATACTTCTTCTTGAGTTTGAAGCATTTTCGCAACATTTATCAGAAATTTATCTGTTTTTTTTTTTTGAGAATTGCACTTCTTCTCTTTTATCATGACAGACTTCGGTAAAGACATTTTCCGACAAATTGACGTAACAACTTTTTTTTCTTAAATATTTCGTTATGAAACGTGTTCTCTTTTTGGTACCAATGAAAAATTTGGAATTTCGGCTAATTTTTTTTTGGGGGGTGCCATTTGAAATTTTAGAAACAAATGATAATTTGCGCATGCCAATTAAACATTTTCTTCTTTTAATAAATCATTTGAAAAAAAATTATGTCAGGGTACAAGAGGTCTTAGTCTATCTCTAAATTCGAAACCTAAGAGGCGCCTGTGCAATTTAGTTCCTGCCAAAAAAAAAATTTCAAACACTGTGTGACTGTGAGGAAAAAATGTTATAACAGCGAAACCGCTAAATTTAGGGATATACCATGTTGCATAAAAAAATAAGTACTCATCGAGAGCATTCCAAATCTGCTATAAAATATAGGGTGTCCCATTTAAAAAAACATAAGTTTGATACGCCACTGGAATACGGCATGCCACTGCTAACCAGAAGTATTTTGGAAAGATGCCGAGAGTAATGATGTCCAATTTTGCTCTTTGACTTTCTTCAATATCTTGTATGATAGAGGAGCTATGATCCGAGGCGTCACCTATATAAGCATGTTTCAGAATATTCTATGTGGACAACACAACATTTCTAACACTAATCGCAACATTTTCCTGATTCCCATTCTACAGATATTCACTTTCTCCAATGCAACCTTTGTACCGCAAATTTAAAAGAAAAAAAGCAGATTATCAATCATTAGTTATGGCTTAATCGTTTGGAATGTATTTTATTTTTTTATTATTTGTACATACCCATGCGGATAAGCATCTACAAACTACGCATATTTACGTTAAGTAGTGTGGGAGCAAAAGCGAACCTATAGCGCTATCTCGTAGTAATAAAATTAGCATTTTCTACACCTTGGAATTAATTATTACAGACATGAATTTATGCTGCAGTGATACTTCGTTGTTCCAAAACCCTGTACTCAATTGACTACCACATATTATCATATACAAATATACTTACGCCCATAATAGTAGACATAATTCTTGTATTTTTTGTAAAAGCAAAGATTAGTGCTCTTTTGAGAGCCAGACGCTTGTATATAACGTATGTCACATAAGTTTTGGGAAAATTTTCGTCGGCGTAAAAATAACTGTAAATAACTTGCAATCTAGTAACTATGATAAACATATGTTCATTAATACTCAAACTTGTTATGACATTTCATAGATGTTAAATAATTTGTCCAATTATGTCGTATAAACTTGAAATACGGAAAAGCATTTACAGCCTGGTTGGACATGTACCCAAGCAAAAAATTGTAAACATATTTTGGAATCAAAATATTTCAAAGACAACCATTTATAGAACAATTGCAGAATGTGAACAAGGTATACCATGCCTCAATTTACCAAATAGAGGACGTCCCGGAATGTTGCCCGAAAATCGCGCCAACCGAATCTGTGAAAGTGCAAAAGACCGCGTTGGAACGTCATGCCGAAAGTTATCCAGAAGATTTAATGTTTCTCATGAAACTGTAAGAAGGGTATTGAAAAAAAGGGCCTAAAATTTCGTAAAAGACGTAAATGTCCACGTTATACAGAGGACCAGTTACGAAGAATTCCAATGTGTTGTCGTAGATTACGCCGAACTCATTTTGCAAACAATAAAGTGATCATCATGGACGATGAAAAATATTTTACGTTCTCTCACTCAGAAATGAAAGGCAATGATGGTTTTTATACCGATAATATAGAAAATTGTGCAGATAATGTTAAATACAAAACCAAAAAAAAAATTGAAGATAAAATTCTAGTTTGGTGTGCCATATCGGAGAGAGGAGTTTCACGACCTTATGTTGGGCATGTGAGGGGTGAGGCAGTTAATGCCAACATTTATACCGAAAGATGCCTACCGAAGTTGCTACAGCTTATTACTACGACTCATCCACGTGAAGAAATAATGTTTTGGCCGGACTTCGCAAGTTGCCATTATGCAAGAACGACTAGAACATGGTTAGAAGCTCACAACATACCCTTTGTGCCAAGAGCAGACAATCCGCCAAATGTGCCACAAGCCCGACCCATCGAAGATTTTTGGGGACTATTGACCAGAAAAGTATATGATAATGGGTGGGAAGCTCAAAATGAAGCTCAACTAAGGCGAAGAATATATCAAAAGATAAGAGAAATTGATATAAACATCGTCCAAAACATGATGGGGCAAGTTAGACAAAAACTGCGTGCCATTGAGGACCATGGCCCTTTGTCATTATTTTAATTGTAGTTTTAATTGATTTAAATATAAGGTAAAATGTTGGTAAAGTGGTCATTTGAATAAATTACGTTACACTTACTTTAAAGAATTTAATTATTTTTCCCAAAACTTATGTGACATACGTTATACTATTTAGAACTAAGGAAAGGTTTGAATTTCTATTATTTATTTTAAACCCAACAAATTGGATATTTCGTTGAGGAAAAAGAAGAAGATATGATGAAAATGATGTGCATAAATTATGGGAATACAAGTCTGGAGTACCTTCACCAATTATATTATGAAAAAAATATATTTACAGCAATATTGTCCTCTTCTGAGCAGCTTCAATCTCCATTATATTAAAACAAAAATCCAGAGCTTTCAACTTAAACCTACTATTACCATTAACAAGCAAAATTTATGCAAGTGAAACTTATGGTATACGTCAATTAACAGTAATATTCAACAGAAATTCTAAATTATTGAATGGACAATATTAACTTCAGAATTGCACGAGCACATCTGTTCGACCACGGAAGAATAAACGATAGCGATTCGTTAAAGATTCATAATTAAAAAACGGACGAAGGGTAATTGTTTTTAATCACGCTAACTAGTACCGCGTATTACACTTTAATAATCTCATTATCGTTTAATTCGGTTTACAGTTTTGGTAGCAGTGCACGGCCTAAAATTAAATACGGCCTTCTTCGTGTAACGACCTGCGCCGTAGTTTCTACTTAGCGACTCTCGAACGCCCAATTCACTCATAATTGGCGCAGAAAAATGTTAATAATGAGCTGGATCGAGATACGATTCGGACGGGGGAAACCGCTGGGTTGCGGATTTATCCTGATACTTACGATTGGGCCACTGAAATACCTCGCATTCAATTTAAAATTGGAAAATGCACATGAATTAAGCACGTATGAATACATTGTGTTATAATAATATAAATTACACAGTAGGTACTTAAATTATAAAGCAAAACTGCTCAATTAGTCGTTAAAATATTGCAATCAAAGATAGAAATAATCTTTGCGGATATAATATAAAATATCTACCCAAAGGAAATTAATAATTATCTAAAAAATGCTGACTGTAACTACTTTCTTAAACGCTTCATTTGAGCCGCAAACGTGATCTTCGACTTTGTGTAAAGTTGACCCGAACACTGAGGGGTTAAGAGAAAGCAGACGCCTCTTAAACGATTGTGAAAACTAAAAATTAACATTACGCTGTAATTCATTTCATTTATAACTGCATGTTTTGTAAATCAGTCTTTTTGTGTTGGTAAAAGAGAATTTCTAAACATTCGATAACAAACAGAGAAAGATATGTTATACCCTAACCTCCTAATTCGCTTCGAAACTGGATGTTACCTTTGTTATTAAGGAAAATCTAGTTATTTTATTATGTATGTAAGATTACAGCCATTATCACTTTTGTGGTACCTACTAATTGCGCCACGAATACATAAGTATAACGATCTTAACATTCCAATATCATCATTTATTTACGCTAAATAAAACAATTAATTTTATGTACCTGCTATAAAACGGGCTAACTTGAAAAAGTCACATGAAAATATCTATGAACAAAACTTTAATACGCAAGTGCCATCTTTTGGTAATCTACAAAAGTTTGTAATGGGTTTATTTTGAATCTATAAGGAACTAAATTTAGTGTTACATGCAAACTGCATAGAATTCATGAGAGTTTCGATTGTATGCTGTTTTAGCACTTGGATGAGAAAATTAATCCAGTAATTGGGTTTTGGAACCTTTGGTGTAACACTAACTATCACACTGACAAAAGTCAATGCTAGGTGATAGTGGAAAAACCTAGCATTGACTTTTGTCAGTGTGAGAAAATTAATGTTATAATTACTAAACACCTTATGTTAAGCAATGCATGCTGCAAGAATGAAAACGCTGCGGCATTTTTTTTTGTGCTAGCCACAGACCTGATAGACTGCCAATGAACCCTATGCGCATCGCTACGGCGCACCATCAAAAGTCGAAAGGACATCTTGTAACACAGACGTCATTATATGCGTCATGTTTCATGTAGCGTCATGCTTACGTTAGTTTTCTTTAGGAAGTATTTGCGTTAAGTCACATTAAGTTTTTGCAAGTTGGCAAGTTACTGATGTTACCTAACCTTGCAGTTTGATTGTTTTATTTACTTTTTTCGTATTTATTCTTTCACGGACTCTTTCGAATATTATATATTATTCACCGGATATTTTTGTTTTACGCGTAAGGCTGTGGTGTAAGTATGCATATTATGGCATAATAATTGGGCTTATATGACAATTAATTCAGGTAGTTTTTCCTAAAGAAAAGTGATGCCGTCGTGTCGTGTAAAATCCTACAAAAGCAATAGTTACAAAGATGACGCAGAACTAACTTTTCATATGTAAGTTGCAGAATAATGTCATTGCTTAAAAATATTCTGAAATTATGATAATACTTAGTGTTTCTATGTGAAATAATTCTTTGTAGAATGCCCAAACGTTATATGGATTACTGTTACAGGGGGTACCATAAATCCCTACAAAAGTAAGCGTGCATATGTTTGTTCACTACATTTCCTCGAAAAAGATTTTGATAGAACGGGACAGATTGTGCGAATTAAAGAGGCAGTTATTCCAACATTGAATTCGGACAAAGAAAGTCTAAAAAAAGTATATTTTTATTTAGAATCACTTGATATTCCTGAAAACAAAGGGTAGAGGTATTTACCTCTATCTTTTGTTTGTAATGATGTATAACATTTATATTTCTTTAAATTTTCTTCACTATTTCATAGGTAAATTAATCTGCCCATCAAAGAAGGTACGATATATTTGCCAGTTCACCGAAAAACAAATTCGGAAAGTAATGGTCTTGACAGGAAACAAGATTCCACAAGAAGAAAATTTCTTAACGACTTTTGTTTATTTGCTCTCAAGTCATGTTCCCCAAAAAAATTTTTCTAGTTTATTATATATATATATCTAGAGTTTTATTCCATCATTTGTTGATATATCACCTCTGGAAGAAACCCATGTTTCAATTTTAAGTAAAACCATAATATTGTCTTATAGCAAAATTAGATTTCATAATTTAGCGAGGAAGTTTACAGAAAAAATACAAGGAAAATCAATAAGGAAGGAATTAAGTAAACTAATATTATTTAATCTTCAATAAATTGTATAACAACTACTGCAGTATATTATTTACTCCTGAAAACAACATACAATGTTGGATTGTTATGACAAGTCGTGATGATCTCATGAAACTTGTATTAGATTTTTCCTACGTATTTTTATATGGCGTTGAAAGAAATTTTTCCTTTTCTCTCTTATTAAACGTGAGAACGAATGAAGTATATGTTACCAGTTCATCGTAAGTTTAGAAACTCTCTATAGTTCTAAGTTGTCCACAACTTTAATAAAAAAAAAACAATGCCATATAAAATACATAGGATAAAATCTAACATATGCTACTAACTATCATTAGAAATTGCAAGTGCTATTAAAATTTATTGATATCCTTAACTTTATTTATTTGAATATCCGCCATGGTATCGACGTCATTGATGACATTTGTGTTCCAATATGGCGCATTTCAATTGATGGCAGTTTTGAGTTTAATATCAGCACTCTATCATCTCTATGGTGCTACCACATTATAAGGCAACGCCAACTTAACTTTTTATACTGTCTTACTAAGCAGTAGCGTAACACTTTAATTTTTTGCCATTGTAGAGACCTTGACGGGCCCTTTCAACAACCAAAATATTCCTAGACACTTTCTGTAAGCTGTAAGGAGGATATTTTCATGTTATGTTACTGTAATGGCATAAACGGTTATATTTTTGCTTTAATTTTTTTTTATTGTCACTATTTTTTTTTCTTTCAACCTTTTTCTGTTTACCCTGCAAATACATGAAATTCAAATAAACCTTTAATATCAAACGTCTTAAAAAATGAACTTTGAACTTTTTTTTCGAAAAGAGCCGAAAATTGAGAACTGATCGTATTGTATAACACTTTTATAAGTAGCAAAGTGAAACAAATATTGAATTCAGAAACACTTTCTATCAACCCATTTACTGAAGAGACCAAAGAAATTATGTTGAGTTCCAGCAATAGTTTGCGTTAACAACTGTAGCACAAAAAGATAGCTGAATATTATTTTTTATTGATTACTTTGTATAAAAGAAATTCGAATTTTCACATTCGGCTTAATATACTTCTTTATTATTACTTTGAAAAAGAATTTTGCTTCATTGAACCATCAGAACGTTCTTTAGAAGGTAAACGGATTTAAAAATTGACTTTTTATACACCGCTATCCACACAAAGCGATTTTGTTTGTGCCCTTTTTTTACCCTGCATACACGGTCATTATCTCCGTAAACTTTCGCCGTACAGAGCCGCTACCGGTCATCCAAACAGCCGTGGTTTTCCATTAAAACAGGCTAAATGAAGTAGCCGACGCGGCGAACCAATCATAAATATCTTTAATAACAGCCGCGGCAGTAATGTATCCCGGCTACCGGCCAATTTCGAAAAATCCGTACGTAAGCAACGCCGAGACTGGGCGATATAAATACCGGCGGTGACGATAGAGGGCGCGCCGTAAGGAGAGAGTGTCTCCAGGCAGGTTGCCTCGAGCGTAGGAATGCCGTCAGGCAAGTGCACGCCCTGTTGGATCCCCCTACGGTTTGTTTCCCCGCACCCGCTCGCTCGCGGGATGTCTTCTCACACAATGAAGAGGTCTATTCTATACTCGTAGCAGCTTTGTTACTACCGTACAACCTGTTATTTGTTCGTTTATAAATGTGATAAATATGCGGAATCTGAGTTTACATTAGCGTAGGTTGTGGTTGTTAAATACTTCTATTTATATATAGTTGTATTTACTTTTACTATTCTACCAATATCAATATGCAGCCTACTATAAAGCAGTATTACCAACTTCAAAACGTAAAAAAAAAAAACAAGAATTTTAAGGAGTAAAAAATATATTGAAATAGTAGTGCACTACAATATTGTTTCGCCACACAGTGGCTTCATCAGGTGGATGAAATTAACTAAACAGAAATTAAAATTACACACTATTTATACTTTTAGAGCCAAATTCATAGTCATCACTTAAGTAAAACTCATCCTCACCTCATCTAATGCTCATCTCTTCCTCACTCAAGGAAACCTTATCGTGACCTCAATTTTGGTATTCAGAAACATGAGTAAGCATGTTCCTAAGTTGAGGAAAAGATGAGAAGCCGTCGGGTTACCGACGCGCTATTACGTCAACGTTTGAATGACGTATGCATGACGTTTTGTTCCGTTGAACCAATTGTATGGCAGATGTGAAATACGAAATATTTGATTTGAACTGTGCTCTGAATTTTATTGCGTTGATTATCCCTTATTTTACCTAAGTATTTTCTTAGAGGGAAATTGTCACTTTCTGTGTAACTTTGTGCTAGTCGTGTTCAATATTTAGAAGTTTTTAACGAGATGGCTTCGAAAAGAACGTTCTTTACTAGCGATGAGAAGGTTTTTTTAAAAGATCTTATTAATAAACATCGGGGCATAATTGAATGCAAAAAAACAGATTGCATAAGTGTTGGGGAAAAAAAGCGAGCTTGGTACACTTTAACCAACGAATTTAATGCTGTATCAGAGCATTGTTACGTAAGTATGCTTGTATATGTTATATATATATATATATATTCATTAATACGAGAACATCAAATAGCGAACTACCGACCAACTTAAGAAATGTTGGGATAACATGAAAAATAGGAGGAAAAGGGAGTTAACAGAAGAAAAGAAGGAACGCATGGCAACAGGAGGTGGTTCCTATAGACCACATACGACAGACGATAATGAAATAGATGATCTATTAAATAATGTAGACATTGAGGTAACCGACACTATTGACAGTGATGCTATCGCGTTACAAGATGGCATGTTGGAGGGTAATAATGAAGGTGGTGATGAGAGCATAACAGCTCATGAAGAAGGTAATGAGCTTGACAAGTAGTTTTACATTACGGTATACTTTCTTATTTTACAGAAATACATATTGTTATCGAGAAGGACACTCCTTCAAGGACACGAGACAGTGCTATAACAGGTAATAAAGTACCTAGACATTTAGAATATGCTAATACATATAAATATTTTACATGAACACCAGCTGCTGACAATATACCGACTCCAGGACTATTGGCAACTAGGAAACGAATATTGCCTTCCTATACTTCAAGAGGTACTGCGATAGAGAAGGAGCTTGAAGTAAGGTTGCAACGCAACAAAATGATGCAGCTGCACGAGGAGGAACTCCATGCTCTTCATGTTCAAGAGCAGACATTAAAAATTGAGGAGCAGGAGTTGAAGGTTGCGGAGCAAAAGATTCGAAAAACA
Source organism: Cetonia aurata (assembly GCA_949128085.1). Taxonomy (NCBI): domain Eukaryota; kingdom Metazoa; phylum Arthropoda; class Insecta; order Coleoptera; family Scarabaeidae; genus Cetonia; species Cetonia aurata. Next base: position 59,791,461 of record OX421883.1, on the reverse strand, counting down.
ATTGCTGAATACGAGCTGGAAATTGTAAAAGAAAAACTTAAAAATATAAAATAAATCAATATAAAAGCTAATTTATTCTCTTGCCTAAGTTAAAATCTATTGTGGTGTGCCTAAATTAATCGTAACGTTACGATACTTTGTGAAAGAACAGAGAAATTGGTGAGAAAATGTTTATTTAAATAATAAATAACATACAAATTCATGCCTTTTTTATATATTAAAATGTCTCAATAAAAGCTGCCCGGATTGCATTTCCCCTCATTGGCAACCCAGCAGCAGGTGGATGGTTCATCTTCTACATATTCCACATATTCCCAGAAATCATCCATATTCCCCTTATACAATTTACAATATATATATATATATACAAAAATAAAAAATAGGTTCTGAGGAATAGGTAAGGTAGCTACTAGCAAGCCTTACCTTTTCCTCACTTTTGACTCAATTATGAGTCGGATTTGAGGAACAGATGAGTTACTAACTGTTTATGAATTCCAAAATGTGAGAAATCGACGCTATGAGTATGAGGTGAGGATAAGGAAGCCTTAAGTCGCGTCTATGAATTTGGCTCTTAAACCTAGGAGTGGGGAATAATTAAAATCCTTTTGTTCATTGAGCGCTAAACCTAACTTACTATATCTATTAATTTCTAAACATATTACCAATTACTATTAAAGTTACAAATATGGTTAGATCTAAGAAAAACTGAGAGTTTCCATTGCTCATTAAAATGCAATTAAGGAAAAAATAACTGCATGGAGTGTTTTTGACATAATTAGAAATTCGTTTTTCTTAAACTAAAGACCTTATATATTTTCAATATTTCGAAGATAAATTTAATTTGTGACATAAAAGATTTAATACGTTTTATCCTTACAATGAGTAGGCAATAAAAAACGTACAATAGATTTTCCATTTGATGAAGTAACACACATTTCTTGCACCAAAAAAAACGCAGTAGGCTTTCACTACTGTAAATCCAAAACAAATGATAAAGGAATATTAAATACCTTTAATTTTATATTTTCACAGCATTGTGTTATATCGTCGGGTGAGGATTATAGTGTTCTATATCCGTTTCTCGGGGGTATTGAGTTATACATATCACTAGAATGAGCAAAAGTTGATTGTTCTATATCTATTTTGTATTTAAAGCTAACTTGTTCAATAGCTAAGATTTTGGTGCAAATTTATACCATATCCATGAAAAATTGAGTAACACAATGTTCTATATCTCCAAAAGAAATTTCAGAGCTAATTTGTGCAATATAACATGCATTTCATAGTAAGATGATGCTATCACTGGCTACCACTTTAGCCCATTATCCAATGCTATATTGTTCTACCTGCGTATCACTCTTATGTCAATTTGTTCTATATCGTGGATATAGAAGTCAAAAGCTAATGTTTCTCATTACTATTATCGAAGCAAGCTCAACACTTACAATCTGACTGGTCATTGTTCTAGCAACAATACAATTTACAACGCAATATGGTTCGAATACATCTGTGGCAGAGGAGCAAATCATCTGGCAGCTGCTGTCGTAAAAATCCCGAAAGCGGTTGTTAGAGATAATCCCGAACTGGAAAGACTAATCCTGTGGACAGATAGCTGTGTTCCACAGAATAGGAACTCTATATTATCTTTCGCTATCCAAAGTTTCTTAAATTCGAATGAAGCTAAACAACTGCAGATAATCGAACACAAATATTCACAGCCTGGGCACAGTACAACACAAGAAACCGACACCGCTCATAGCACGATTGAAGCTTATATTAGAAATTTGGAAATTTGGTCTCCCGTTTCACTGGTTAGAATTTTGTCAAATATGCTCACAAATTTTAAGATGGACTTCAAAGTATTACAAATGCAGCCGAAGAATTTTTTTGATTACCAAAAGTCGGCATCAAAAGTGGTATACAACCAAATCCCTTATTTGCAGGTTAAGAAACTCATATACGATAAAAAGCTGAACGAAGTGTTTGTTTTAAAATATGCTACAACCTTTGAAGGACCAGAAAAATCGCTAGTTCTTTTACCCAAAAAAGGAAGTCACAACAGAGCTGCAAAGGTATTTTTAATGTTATTCCGACTCTGCTCGAAACAAACAAAGGTATTACAGAAGAGAAAAAACAGGCTCTCAGAGGAATGTTACCACAGATGCCTGATCATTCCAAAGAATTCTATTTACCTATCATAAACAGTGACAAAGTGAAACCAAAAACAAATAGAAAGACCAAAGATACTGATGAGAAAAATATTAATATTGGTAATCGGCAACTTGATACCGACTAGTCAAAATAATGGGTAGCTCAAACTAGCTGTACTAGAACATTTTGTACAAACAACAAGCGGAAAAATCAGAAACCATGCAGAACAGACGAAACGAAAACGTCTGATCAAAAGACTACCATAGCTCAAATTAAAAATAAAGCTATTCAAACGGCTCGTGCATTTACTGTCACATATTTTGGCCACAATATTCCGTGCCGTATAGCGTATGTATGTATGTGTGATATTAGGGTGATAGTACACTGCGACCTAAAAGATCTATTGTGTCCCCTCTTCTCGCTATATTTACAGCTGGCCGTCCAGTCTGATTCCTTTTAAGAAGTGCAGAATGTCCGAAGGCCCCAGATTAGGTAACTCTCCCTCTTCGATTTCACATGCTCCCAGGTGCAGCTCCCTTGAGTTGCACAGTGCAACACAGTTTGTGAGTAGATGAATGGACGTTTCGTCCTGTTCCCCACAAAATCTACATTCGGCTTCCTTCGCTATTCCAAGCCTGCTTAGATGTCCGTTCAGTTTACAATGGCCTGTAAGGATCCCTGTCAATATCCGAATATTATTTTTACTCAGGTTGATGCATTCTGCAGATCTCTTATGGTTATAGGTACCCAGAAGAGTTTTAGCTTGCCTCATTCCCTGGAGATTCTCCCAGTATTTGGATTTTCTCTGCTCTACTTCATTTTTCAGCTTCTCCATGGTTATGCTGCTACTTATCCCACAAAAAGGTTCTGGCCCTACAAAAGGTGTTCTAGCCCCTCTCTTAGCGAGATTATCTGTTATTTCGTTTCCTTCCACTCCCGTGTGTCCCGGAACCCACAAAAGGGTTACCTTGTTCTTTTTGCCTAGCTCGTTTAGTTTTTGTAGACACTCCCAAACCATTTTGGAGCTGATTATGTTTGACCTCAGCGCCCTAATGGTCGCTTGACTATCAGATATTATGATAATCTCCTGCTTTTCATAGCTTCTGTCAATGTTGACCTGGACACATCTTTCAATAGCGTGTATTTCCGCCTGGAAGATACTTGGGTACATCCCCAAGCTTTCGAAATATTTGGTTCTAGGCCCATATATCCCTATTCCAGTTCCCTCTGCCGTTTTGGAGCCATCTGTGTACCATTTAATGGCGTTTCTATTGAGTTTCGAAATGGTATCTCTATCCCATTCACTCTTAGTGCTAAGCTTTGTGGTAAAATCTTTCACAAAGTTGAACTTCCTTGGCATGTCATCTCGTATAGCGTAAAAACCCTCTATAATATATTTACTTTCTATACCCCCTGACAACGGATTTCACAGAACTAAAAATAGATTACGTATTTCATATTTTGCGAAGATTTCCTTATAACATCTTAAAATCAGGGTACATATTTTGTATGGGTATATCCGGCTGTGATGAGGATAAATCGCCTAGTTACTGTAGTAACTCTAGCAAACTGTCAAGTTGAGAATGGTTTAGAAAATGCTATTTCATTCTGTTTCTACTGAGAAAATCTTATCTTTGGCGCCTAACGTGGGGCAAAAACAATGTTGTTATTTCGTTATACATATACCTGCTCTATATTAATGTAAGAAGTGAATGCGTCTACATTCGGATGAAGCTAAAGCCCATTTCGATAGTAAAGAGTACATGTCGTCATATGAATGAATATTGATAATTGGTCTTCGTTGCTAGGGAACAACCAATGGTGGCCTGATTAGGAGAGCTAAACTTCGCGCAGGTTTTGGTGGCGCAGCGTATTCTTTACTATTGAAACGGATTCTAATAAGTGAGTTTAAACACAAACATCGTTGAAGCGTTCTGCTTGAAGAAATCTGGTACTTTGATAAGATATGGATAATAAATGCCTACAACTTGAAGATCCTAGACCGCGGTGTCATATGTAGTTTTACGAAAAAGATTAGAAGACAAGAGTAACATGATTTTTTGGTATGTTATGCTGATACAGCGGTCTTTTGCCACCAAAATTGAATGATCACCAAATTATTATAAATAAAATACATTCAATAATATATTATGGCACGCAAAATTAACTACAAAGTAAACGTATTTACTAATTTTCACATTTTTATAGCATATATTGTATATATCGAAGTCAGTGTTCCTGTCAACGCTCGCTTTAGATGAAGATGACTAACAATATGTTCGTAAGCGAGTCCTCAAGTATGATCTCACGTTAAATATACAAGTACCTACACATACTTTTTTGCCATAATTCTTCAAAAGAAAAAATAATTTCACAATTTAACATACACGTGCGGTTTTGCAACTTACATGTTAAAATACCAGGAGCGCTAAAATCTTGATGTGAATCACTGTGGTGACTCACGTTCTTGAATCTCGCAGAAAGGAGTCCTAAGAATGAAATCTCACGAACTGCACTTAACCAACCTGTAATTCTGAACAATCTTCTTTTAAAGTTTACAAACTACCGATTAAAAACACCTATTAGTTTCTCGTTTAATCCTGTAAACGATATTTTATCATGGAATTTTATGTTGTACGTCCATAATAACATTTAAAAATATGTAATGTGATGGGGTCAAAAGAAAAACAGTGTAGCTTCATTCTCATTTATTAAAACAGCAGTATTAAGTCTTCCTTAGTTTTCCTATGGGAAATTCGAAGTAATACGTGAATATTTTAATGTTACGAAACTACTTTTTTATATCTATAGTTTTTAGTTAAAAAAATACAAATGCAAAAACAGAATCAATTTACGTTGTCATATTTTGTAATGATGTGATGAATGTATGATAAACTCCGTTTTTTTTTTGTGACCTTAATCCTTTTTTTTGTATTATTTCCAATTGCATAGGAAAAGAAATTCAAATGATGTTTTCGAACGGTGTGGACGTCCAACAAAAGTAGGTAATTCTGGCAAAATTAGCATCATAAGAAACTTTGACGAACTATTAGATTAGATTAGGGTTGGGGTGATCATTACTACTATGGTACTATTTCACACAACCTTTCTAGATCTATAGTGATTTCACTTTGTTCTAGAAGGCGCTCTCTAACTTTGCCTTGTTAGTGTACCTAATTTTTAAGAGCGACTCCTTTATGTATGCTATCATTTTGACAGTCTCTACTCACAATTAGTCGTTAGTAAATTTAGGCCTCTATTTCCATCAGAATCCCTTTGCTTGTCTTTGTCCTGGTGACTTATGCCACAACTCCTTGGACTTGTTAGTTGGTCCATGATTCCACTTCTCTAACACATTGATGAACTAAAGGAACTTCATCCAGGAACACCGTCGTGTCTTTGCTCAAGCTTTTTATAAGAGCATTTCTGGGCTTCTTTTCACATATACCGCCGTCGTCAGTTTTAGAGCTGTATGTGTACCAGTTTGAGTACACTCTTCTGGAGGGCCTATCTCTCAACCTTTCTTATCTGGTATTATAATCTGATGCTTCCTGCCTAGTTTGAATATCTGAACCATAGCATCACTTGCGAACTAGCACCGTGCGAATTACTTAACTGTACATATATATAATCTGTATGCCCTTCTACCCAGATTGAGTGTAGGGCGTGTGGTTCTCATATTTTGTTTTCATAGATAAACGTCCTCCATTTCCTCTTATCGTTAGCCAACTTCCTTGCTTCCTGCCTATCAACTCTCATACGTTCCAAAATTTTGTTGATAGTATCGTCCCATGTCGTTATTGGTCTGCCCCTCTTTCTTTTTGTAGGTCTTTTTGCCTCCCCTATCTGCTTCACCGACCTGTCATTATTCATTCTCACCAAGTGTCCGTATCGCCTTAGCTGACTTCTTTCAATCGTTTTTGATATTGGTTCGACCCCGAGTTGTTCTCTCATGTGTTCGTTTCTTATTCTGTCCTTTCTTGTTACTCCCAATATTCTTCTTAGAAATTTAATTTTTGCAGTTTGTATTTTGTCTTGTAATTTCTTGTCTGTTTTCCTAGATATTTCTTTTTTCCCGATAAATGTGTCCCTGATGGAGTGGAACAATCTTGACGCGCTCTCTATTATCTTGTTGATTTCTGTGTCTTGTAGCTCTTTGTCGTTAATATATACTCCTAAATATTCAACGTTCTCTACTCTGTCTATCTTTTTGTTATTTACTTCAATATATGTATTGCTCCATCTTTTGTGCTTTTGTGTGTTCGGTTTTTCAATTTTTCTTCCCAAATTTGCAAATTATTTCTAATTTCTGTCTCATTCTTTGCACATATGACCAAATCATCAGCGAATGGGCTTTGCTGTAATATATCGGTTTCTTTATGTCCTAGTTTATTCACTTCTAGTTTCTTTAGTAATGTTATCCATCACCCTGCCTCAATCCTGCGTTAATAGTAAATTCAGTTGGCTTCATATTATTGGTTCTTACATACATCCTGTTCTTATTATTATTATTATGGAGACTCATTATTGCTTTTGTAAGCGATACTGGTACACCTTTCTTTTCCAATATTTTTGCTATCGTTTTTCTTGATACACTATCACACGCTTTTTCAAGGTCTATAAATACACTCCGCCAAAAAAGTATCGCATAATTTAGTTTTGAATCATAAAAGTATCGCATAATCTTTGTTTGTAGCATAAAGTTGTAAATATACTTTAATGCGCTCTAAGATATAATTTCTATGATTGTTTAAATAAAATACAGGCCAAATAAAAACAAGAACTCATACTTGAGATTTTTATTAAAACAAGAAATTATAATTTTGGAAAGAAAAATGTCATAACAGTAGCTTTTAATACTGAGTATTGCCACCTCTGGCTCTTATGACCGCTCGCATGCGGTTTGGCAGAGATTCGATTAACCCCCGTATATAAGCCTGATCCAAATTCTCCCACTCGTCACGGAGAGCATTTGCTAGTCCATGCAGGTCCGCTGGGGCACCATTTTGGGTTCGTATCCGTCTGTGAAGGAGGTCCCACACGTGCTCGATAGGGTTCATGTCCGGACTTACCGCAGGCCAATCTAAAACTGGAATACCAACATCGTTAAGGTATTCCTGGACGATTATTGCAACATGCGGTCGTGCATTATCGTGCATTAACATGAATTCGTTTCCTATATTTGGCGCATATGGTACTACATGTTCTTGTAAAATGTCCGTTATATACCTGTGGGCAGTCAGTGTACCTCTGTCTACTGGTACTAACTCTGTACGACCTGTTAAACAGATGCCTCCCCAAACCATAATAGAGCCACCAGCGAAATTAGGTCTAGGTCTGATATTACACTGCGAATAGCGCTCACCGTCTCGTCTGTACACTGAGATACGCCTATCTGAGGTGCAAAGACCAAATCTTGACTCATCTGTGAAGAGTATATTGGCCCAGTCATTAATGTTCCAATTTACATGTTCTCTGGCAAACCTTAAGCGAGCCACTCGGTGGTTCCTAGTGAGACGAGGGGCTGTTACAGCTACTCTAGCTCTTAATCCACTCTGTCGTAACCTATTCCGAATAGTTTGAGTACTCACACGAGTATTTCTGACTCTAGCCAAGTCGTTCTGCAATTGTCTCGCAGTTACATGTCTTCGACGTAATGCTTGTAGTAGTAAATAGCGGTCATCTTGGCGAGTAGAACATCTTGGACGACCTGGTACAGGTCTTCTACTGTAAATGCCTGTTTCCCTATATCTGGCTACGGCTCTAGAAACACTTGACTGATTGATGTTCATCAAATTAGCAACGTATGCTTGAGATCGTCCATCTTCGATTAAAGCAACTATAGCAGCCACTTGTTCTGAAGTTAAATTGCTCATTTTAGTTTTAAAAGCGTTGGTACAGAACTCTGACTTCGCACTTTAAAATTTGTCCGTATAGGAAGACTTTCAATAAACAACTGAACAAACCTTACACATATGCATTTTTCTAAATGTGTTCTTTTAGAGAAATAAAAAAGTAAAAACGCTAAGTTCCATTATTTTGTTAGTGTTTTTATAGTTCACATACACGAGGCAAACGTTTTGTGAACGTATAAAAATATCTTGGTTCATAAATGCCCTTTTTTAGTTTATGCGATACTTTTTTGGCGGAGTGTATATAAATTAACTGTACATAAGTCTGCATATATTGCAGACCTAACAGTTCCTTGTATATAAATCTGTAGCGGTGGTAGGTTTAGGATTACTTCCAGCCTTTGTATGCCACCTAGCATTTTGGCCTGCCGCACTTTTGGCCATCATACTACTTCTCCGTACGTTGTCCGGGGTCTATAACCCTTATGTACAATCACAAAGTTATCTGGCGCTAAGACACAAATTTCTTCCAAACAATCTCCTACACCCGCCCAGGGCAATAGTGGCCTTGTTGGTTGTTTTCTGGATATATGGATTCCATGTAACTCTTTGATCAAACCTTCTCTTTGGTATAATATGAAAATCGTTCACCTTCTAGCACTAGTGGTTGTAAAGCTTCTATAACTTGTGTTTTCTTGACGAAATATAATAAAAATACTTTTGTCATTATTCATTTATTTAATATTTATTTACTTAATATAATATATATTTGTTTTTCATTTCTTTAAATTACATTTATTTCTGCACACTACTACTTCGATATTCTAAGTATAGCCGATCACTCGCGCTCATCATAAATTTATCGATCACCTTGTCAATTACAAAATGACAACTAACTTCCCGCTATAATCACTTCGCGTATACTGATTTCAACATTATTACATAAGGAGCTCTAAAAATTCAGATACCCGCTCATAATAGGGTCTCTTAATATTTTTCACCTCACGTAATGGAAGCCCATCGTGCTCATTAAGCTTTCACGGCGTTAATATCTAATTATTACAACGTCGACGGTTAATTGCGGCACCAGCTCCCATTAATGCAATCATTATCCATATACGGGACCAAAATTCCCCAGCGCTATTGTCTCTTTACGCTGCCATTATATGTATTTAGCGCGAACGGGAAGCGACGACTGGAAGCCCACACGTGTGGTGGCCTTAACGTGCCCTACCTTGACCGACACTTGCTACGGGAACGTCTCTTCTTTCGAGATCGCGGATTGTCAGTCGGGAAGATAACGCGATTCTGAAATGGACAGCCGACAACATCGAATAAGGAGGGTCGAGAAAACGGATAACCGATGCGTTATGTCTACCGGTGCTTCCGTTATGTAGTTTTCCGGAACTACGTTTCCCTCATATTCGGTTAGCATTAGGCCTATATTCGCAAAGAAATTTCTTCTCTCCTAAGATATATGTGTGTTCTGGAATGAGAGACGTGCTTTAAGTTTAAATACCTCGCCAATTTTTTGCAAATGTCGATACACACATAAAGTTAAAATAAAGTTAAGGCTTCTAATGCCGGAAAGTGTTGGGTTTGAATTTAAAAATGAAATGTTTATCCCTTTTATGTGAAAACTAGGGAATATGTAAGACTCAAGCTTCAGTTATTTGGTGGTGCAAATGTACAGGAAGTAAGATAAACTGGATATAACCGGTTTGCAGCAAATAAATAAATGTAGATTTACACTTTTAGGACAATTTTTTCATTTTTCTGGATTAAGATCTATCTTTATCTATCTAGTATCTTTAAAAATCACTTTAAGCAAACATAAAGAAAGAGAATCACGAAAATAAACCAAATCAGGCTATAGATAAAACAAGGGGCAGCAACAACCCATTTTATTCAAAATCCATAAAAGCGCACAATAGCTTTAGCTCTAACCTCACATTTAACTGACGTAAATACAACGGAACATTTGATAGTACATTTTAATTATAATAACTATTAAATAAAGCAACATCTTTCTAGTATATATTACACATCAGTCCAGGATTATCCAAAGATATACGCTCTAAATGAAACATACTTCTGGCTGGAAACAGAGTATCCATGAAATTTTATTCTTCAAAACACGGGGCCTCGGGCAATCTGAGATTTTATGGATAGTTCCGTTCAATTGAGGTAACATAAAATATGAGAATGTTTCAGAGTAACTGTTGGACTGGATATTTGAAACATTAGTTGAAATATCGAAACTTGAAAAAATTTTCGCTTTTGGAATTAACTCCCGAAAGAAACACGTTGTTCGGTGATCCGAGGAAGAATGACCACTTCCTCGTTTGATATATAACAGTTATTCTCAAAGGAAACTACGTTCAATTGTTTCACCAACCAACAGGTCGACGTTATATATCTGGATTTTCAAAAGGCATTTGATCAAATTGGTTATCATGTGCTAATGGCAAATTTGCGCTCTTGCGGCTTCTCTGACTCCCTAACTTAAGTTCTTTAAATCTTATTTGTTAAACAGAAAAACACTGTGTCAAGTATCGTAATTTCATGTCTAAATGCATTGGTCCTACATCAGGCGTCCCCCAAAGATCGAACTTAGGGTCCATTTTATTCTTAATTTTTATTAATGATCTAGTTAATGATATATTTTGTGAAAAACTCATGTTTGCCAATGATTTGAAGTTGTTCGTTTCTATTAATTCTGTTGTGTGCTGTGAGCCTGTCAGCTTTATACCAACGCTGTTGTTTCTTGGTGCAGAAAATGCAGGTTCTAAGTTGACGTTTTGACTTATACTAGAAAAACTTAATCTTGTTACCTTTTCTTACACCACTTGTTGTATTTCTTTAAACTCTACTAACTAAACGAAGGATCTGGGAGCATTATTTGAACCCAAGCTTTATATATACTTAATAAGAATATGTTTTGTTGCTCCTTCTTTCAGTCCTTCCTCAACTAACTGTGAAACGAATAAACAGTAAATTTATTATAGTCTAGGGTAACACCACTCATGAATGTGCAAATTTTCATAAATGTTGAATTATACTCTTTAGAAAAAAGAATACGTCCATGAATAAACGAATTTTCTATTCGCAAAAGTTCAAGCATTCTTCATTTTTGTGTCTGCAATATTGAGGGATTACTGTACAATACGAAACTTTAATCCAACCGAGTTTAAAACAGAACAAAAAATGACGAGCATTATTACTACGAATTCCAAAGAATAATAATGAATTCTTAGATTAATTCTACTTTGTTATACATGTAACTGTTTTTTTTTTCCTTTTACTCATTGAAATATTCTCATTCCTTGCCAATGTCGTACAGCTAATTTGATTCTTTTAACTACGCGTCAATAAAATGCAGGATTTATTGAAAATACCAATGCTAATTACGAAATTACAGGAACGCATAATCGTATGAATAAATCACATATACATGAGTCGTTAGCTTGCAATATCTTATTATTACGGCGAAAAACGTCACCGTTAGAATGAATATCAAAAGTTGCATCATTCTGCCTGCACAAATCACTGTCAAACATATCGGTGCGCACGTAAATGCATATTAATATTGGTTCGCAACAGATTGTCGCAATAGTTCCAACGTTAATTGATGCAGCAGCAAAAATGTAATGATAACAAGATTATAACACAAGTACCTATACAGTAATGAATTAATTGACATTGAAGAACATTAAGGCTTTTAATTGTGAAGAAAGGATTTTGAAATCAGTATTAATTTAATATCTTCAGGTGCAACTGCAGAATAGATCGTATTTTGCGGAATCAATCGAATAAATAGAGATACTAATGAATCACAAGCCAAGGTTGTAACATTCTAAAAGTAAGTGCTTTACAAGTTTTTATTTATCTAAATTATTAAAGCAGTATGTCCTGCTAAAATCAGAATCATAAAATATTCAACTTAAGGCTGTATTTAAACGCCACAGTCTTTTTCGACGCAGTATTTTTGAAGTAACGGTTTTGAATGATTTGCCTAGATGGCAGTGAGTGTCAGAATTGATGTCACATTGATTTGTGACAGTTTGACGGGCGAGCCGCATAGATGGGTATTGAAATTAGAAACAGATCACCGTCGGGTAAAAGAATATATGTTGGAATAAATTATTATTTGAAGCTGTATGTTTAAGTAAGTCACTGGTTATGCATATGCTGCCATCTTTTAAAAGACACTTGAACTAATGCGAAGACAACTTAATAAAAAAAAAGACTAAAAAGATACTAGATTCTAGTGCAACTATATAAATAAAAATGACTTGTCACATGTATGACGGGGCATCATTTGAGAACGGCTCGACCGATTTGGCTGATTTTTTCTTTTTTGTGTTTGTAATTCTCAGGACAAGATTTGTATGCAAGAAAATTTTTGGAAAGTCCACGGAAAATGTCGGAAATTTGGACGGTATTTTTATATGAAAAAAAAATTTATGTTAAATTTTAACGTTTTGAGTTTAACCACAGCGAATCTTTTCTAAAGTGTCACGTTTGAAAAAAAAAAATAAAAAAAAAAACCAAAAATTTAGAAATTACAATTTTTTTCAACGAGACGCGTAGAGTCTAGTTTAATCAGAGCGAGACGCACAACGTCGAATCTTTTTTGTATTTATTATTCTCAGGACAAGGTTTGTATGCAGAGAGAGTTTTTGGAAAGTTCACGGAAAATGTCGGAAATTTGGACGGTATTTTCATATGAAAAAAAAATGTATGTTAAATTTTAACGTTTTGGGTTTAACCACAGCGAGTCTTTTTGAAAGTGTCACGTTTGAAAAAAGAAATAAAAATAAAAAAAAAACGAAAAATTACGAAAAATCCAAAAATTGAAGAAATTACAATTTTTTCAACGAGACGCGTAGAGTCGAGTTTAATCAGAGCGAGACGCGCAACGTCGAATCTTTTTTAAAATGAAACGCGTTTGACAAAAAAAAAATACAATTAAACGAGTCTCTAAACTCTCTCTTTTGATTTTATTATCTTTTCTTTTTTCTTTTTTTTTTTCAAACACGTTTCATTGTGGTGTGCGTCTCGCTGTAGTTAGCGAGAAGCACACCACAATGCATTTTTAAAGTGAGACTATCAATTCTACGCTATTAAAAAGCAAGCTGCTACCCAAGGGGTACGCAGCTTCTCTAGAGGGTACGGTCTAGGTAGATCACGGGCAAGGCGTTTCTACTTTCTCTAAAGGGTCCGTTCCAAGGTGAAACACGAGCTTTCTATTTTTGTATAAATTGACAGTACAACAACTGTGTCGGGTCAGCTAGTTTGAAGTAAATAATTTTCAGGTACACCTTATGGGAATATAAACCACTTTTAATTATGCAATTTTTTATGTTTATGCCTAGCGGTATCTCATTTATATAGTAAGCTAGTTTTTGTTCCTACTAATTATTCTATACTTCTTATGAAAATAATGGTTTTAGATGTTCTGGTACTACTTTGACAGTGTCACTTTTTTTAATAAATTCGGCACATTTCTTTCTTATTAATAATATATAACCCTTACTCTGTCTTGTAGTTTTAGAACATTAGTAAAAAAGCATTTAAAGTAAAGACGTACCGAAATATTGGTTTATTCTGACGTATTTTCCAATATGGCCGACCATAGTAATACCGCCTTAAGCTTCCATGAAGTCGAAATCACAAAAGAATATCCTACGTCATCAATAAATCTAAGTATGAAGTTAGTACAAAGTGTCAAACAACAAGGTTAATGTCACTTTATAATAGATACATACTTGATACCGTTAACTCACCTAAATTTCTTTACAATATTAAAATATTTTCTGCTTGTAAAAATAAAGAGTTGAGCAATAGGTATTAAATTGTGTCGTTACTGAACGCAACAATGATGTTTTACTGATTTTTTTTTTTTTTATTATTATTATTCATCAAGACTCGCAAATCTATACATAATTCTGTAGAATAAATACAATGAATAATTTAGCGACCATCTGTTCCTATAAAATTTAACCTGAAAACCTTTGCAAATCGAAAGATTTAGTTGAAAAGTTCAGTGATATTCCAAGAAACACGTTTCTATTGTACTATTTTCTATTGAAGTTCCTTTTTGAACTATTGACATGGCGGCGAAATCTTACCTTCCCAGAAACGTTAATCATTTTACCTTCTCGTCGCAGATTATGCATACTTTTCGCTCCATCATCGTCGGAGCACGCTTTCAACGTCCGAATTTGCCGTCGCTGGCCTTTAAGAAACGATTTTTTTACCGTCAAAATAACGTTTTTATAACCGCAAAGCCAAAAACCGCGGAATATTTCTTAGTAATACACGACTAATTTTGTGGATCTAGCCATTAAGCCCACACCCAAAACGTTGACCGTCTTAATTACCGGTTTGGAAAGGTAGAGCAAATTTGATTGAAATTAATCTCGAGGCGAAATTGTACGCCTGTTAGAAGCGAAATCAACTGTGTACACATTTTGTTACGTCTTCATTTATAAAGTAGATAGGTAATTATACGTTTTAGCGTTTAAATTTGTGGAATTCCTTCTTGGCATTATTTTTTTTAAACTAACCCATATCTGTGTGTATAAAGATTATATGTTAGAAAAAAGTGCTATATCCAAAAATATATCACCGACTTGCAAAATGTCCGGGCTAAATTACAATGTAAGCACCCAGCGTTTCTACTACGCTTTAGACCGGTCATTGTGTGTATCGGTGAGTGCACCACGTTTGCATAGGTGAACAACCGATATCGAATACGATTTTTTATGCGTAAGAAAATGCGTTGACGTGATCTTATCGTGTTATTTTTAATTAACTACGGGTTTTGAAATACATAATGCGATCGGAATGAAAAATCGCTTTCAACGCAAGCCAACCATAAGTTGAGCTGCGTATAAACAAGTAGTGAATATAACTATGTATGCGTGCATGACCCAGTATCGACGTCGTGGTCCATCGGTGCATGCGTAAAATGATATACAGGGTGCGGCAGGGAAACTTGCTGATTTGAAAAGTCAATAAAAGAAAAAGTACTTCAAATATCGATTTAATTCTTTTTGTATCGTATAGTACACATTCTGAATTTTTGTTTTAAGTGGTTTTAAAAATGACATCGGGCAAATGGCGGCCCTCATTCGTGATACACTGATCAACCCTAGATTTAAAGTTGCGCTCCACTCTTTCGAGCATATCGACGGGAATGTTGGCGATGGCTTGGCGGATGTTGTCCTTCAGGTGTTGCAGGGTCCGGGGTTTGTCGTTGTAAACGATGGATTTAAGATATCCCCATAAAAAAAAATCGCAAGGTGCCAAATCGGGGGAGCGCGGCGGCCACGGTACGTCACCCCTCAAGGATATCAGGCGCTCGTGAAAGTGTTCCCTCAAAAGCTCCATCGAAGTTCTCGCTGTGTGCGCCGTGGCTCCGTCCTGTTGGAACCATACGCCCCCAAGATCCATTTCTTCAAGTTGTGGAAGAGAAAATGTCTCAATCATTTCTCTGTAGCGAACTGCATTCACAGTAACAGCGCGTTCATCTTCCTCGAAAAAATGAGGCCCTATTATTGCAACTCTCGACAATGCACACCACACAGTAACACGTTCACAATGAATTGGAATGTCATGAAGTCGCGAGGACTGACATTACTCCAATACCGCATGTTTTGTTTGTTAACACAGCCGGAAATGTGAAAGTGGGCCTCATCACTAAAAAACACGAGAGCGTCGTCTGGCAAGTTACTGAGCGCTTCACATGCAGTTTGGCGAGAAGCGAAATCGCGTTCACTCAACTTTTGGACCACAGCCAGTTTGTAGGGATGAAACTGGAGTTCCTTGTGAAGAATTCGTCTCACTGTGCGATCAGAAATCCCCAGAGCAGCAGCGTGTTTACGCGCCGAACGCCGGGGAGAGCGCAAAAACGACTCCCTTACCCTTTCGACGTTTTCTGGAGTTCTGGATGTCCGTTGACCTCCTGGGCCTTTTTTTTTAACACTCCCACTTTCCCTAAATGTGTTCACCCACGAAACAAGCGATTGCCGGCCAGGAACGGGACCCGCGGGATGAATATCGAACCGAGTTCGGAAGGCACGTTGGGTGGCGACCACCGAATGACCGTTGGAAAAATAGGCCTCGACGGCGAACGCACGCTGTTCCTTTGTCCAACGCATGATGACAAATGTTATTTGGGGTAACAAAACTTCAAAACCGCCTCTTTCTGATGAGACCCTCCCCACCCCTTTCTGACCACGCCTCGCTCATTGACGTCCAATTCAAATCAGCAAGTTTCCCTGCCGCACCCTGTACTACACTTGGAAGGATGAATTATTAATCTAAGAAGTTGTACTGTATGTTTAGTCGAACGCTGAACGTACGTAACATGTAGAGGGAATCTTATTCATGCGTTAGGTAAAAAATAGGTTTGAGGCGAGCAAATTCCGTCTCCTGTATCAGGCGGTTCCAGTTTTAACCAGAGTACGGGGACTGTTTAAATCATATGCATAATTTCCAAATACCAAATATAAATAAATAATTAATGACAAAAATATTAATATTAAAGGAGGCCATCGAAGATAATAAATGGAAGGATTATCTTCAAAACAATTAATTAAATTTGAAATATATCCTTGATTGCGAACGGAACCAGAAATGTGGAGTCCTACCTCGCGCTCAACCTTAGCACTAAAAACGACATACGCTCAAGAAGGGCTAGACAATCGTTATGATTCCTGAGAAGCTTCATTAAAAATTTGCTACATATATCTTCTCTCCTGGTGTTCAACGCCATTGATCTATGTCTCGACAGAAGTTCGACCTGCGAGACGTCCATTTCCGGGTAAGTTCCATCCACTAAGGACCTTGATAAAGCGCTCTTAAGCGGCAGTTGGCAGGTAGCCGTCAATGATAGGGTTTGTGGTTTTGTATTTACTGCATTATAATTGGTTGTAGGCGTAATATGAATAAAATACAAAATATACCGCACAAACTACAAAAAGTTATGCACAGAGTTATATGTATGAAGCGCGCGCTTCCGTTTGGAGTCGAGGTAGTTTCTGCAAATGACTGCAATATATTATTGGATTGTAAGAGGTCTCGGGATGGCAGTAATAAACACTTGCACTAATCTGCTGTAGGACCGTATTAAAGTTTGATGTAGCAATATAACGATGATGAATCAAACCTCGTTAATCAAAATAAAAAGAAAAGAACCGAAGAACAATAAGGGGCATGTATTGGATTATTAATGAGCTGGTGTGAAGATAGGAAATTTCTCCTACTTTAAAAAATATGTATATAAAAAAGAAAGTAGTAGTGGTCATTATTTCCTAACCGGTTACAAATTTTGCACAGATTTTAATTATTGGTACTATTTCTTGTAGGGTAATTGTTCTTAATTATAATACAAAATTCATTTCTCATTTATTTTAACTTTTATAGTAGGATTAGTGTGAATTATACCTCCAGAATTAAAGGGGCTAATAATACCTAATACCAAAGTGTGTAAATTACCTATGCCTTTACATTGATTTCTTTTCTAATTAATGTGTGTATTTATGTATTATTTAGGTATTCTAAATTAACACCTGACTGCAATAAATATATCCAAGAGAAATTATTCCGTTTTTTTTTTTCTTTATATTTTGTTTCTTTTCAGATTTTTTTTTTTTTTGGAGGTTTGACAAAAGTGATGTTCTCACTGTTTACCCTTCTTAGTTATGATTTAAGTTGTGTTTTTGTAGTTTTTAGAATTTTTTAATTTTATTGTTGTTATAAGTTTTATGGTTATTATTTTTTTCTTTTACTGTTCATGCATGTTTCTTGCTTGATCGTTTTGAAAAACGTTTTTTTTTTGTAATTTCAGACATGTATTTTTAGTGGTAACAATTCTCAGAGTGTAGGTTTTACCGTGCGTTTCCTCACTCCTAGGTGAATGCTGAGACCGAAGATATTAAAGACGCTGCGCGGGCACAATTATTAAACTCTGTTTTAAATTTAATTATTTTTTTTACCTTGTTTTCAACCTATAACTATATAAGAAATACACTAATGAAACGATATTGGAGTTATCCACCTTCAATGAGAGAGAACAAAATCCTCCAGTTCGGTGGACCCTTACAAGAATTGCAAGACCTGCCGCAATTTTTTCTTTAATATCTAAAGTTACATTTCATTACTTTCGGGAAACTTTTTGTTTTTTCAAATTCAAATTTATAGTCCGTTGTTTATTAAATGTTGAATAAGCACCGCAAGACATTATAACTAAAACAAGATTAATTGTCATCATTAGTTTATATCACCTCTTCATATTATGCAGTTACACCTTACTTTTACAATAAGAAATTAAGCACACGGTTAATACTTTTAAATAGATCGATAAATATCGTTTTTAAAAAATACAAAAATACTTTTCAAACGGTGTTTTTAATAATAGCTACAGAATTAATTACATATTTTTAAATTTTATTCATACATACAAAATGTATCTCTTTAAGCTACCGAACGTCGTTACATTAATTGTATTATGTTATGAATAGTTATGATTATAAATATTGTATTTCAATGCTAACTTTGGAACGGGTAAGTTTCCTAACGCACAATCAGTACTGCATTATGCCCTCATAAATCCTATCGCTACTGTTTCCCGTTTTCTATAAATGGTTCAAGTTCAACATATAATAAATTTGTGATTATGGGAACGAGCAGGTAGTAGTATAGCGCCTGCGGCAAAATTTGCGGGGCAAGACGGGAGGAAGAGATAGCAATAGCTACGAAAAGGTTCGCCTCGATGCGTGTCCTAAGATTAGATACCGTAGCTGTACGTTCCCATTATCGATAATATGTTATTTAGTACTTGATTAACGATTATGCAACTTCTTTATTAAAGTGTAAGGTGGGTGGCATACCATATTATTAAACTGTGGAAACGCGCTAATAAATTCGTATATCCAACGTCCTTACAAACACACGATGTAAGTATTGATACTATCACCATAGAAAACAACTTTTTTTATAACTATTATTTGAGATCTCTTATGTTTGTTTATTGTGTTGTGTTGTTATTATTCCTATATTAAAAGGATGTGGTTGAATCGTTGAGAATATTGAAGATTCCTCGATTAAAACATCATAATCACACACAAAATGCGAAGTTGTTATTGCCGCATCATTCTTTTGATTAGAATTAACGAAGTTGGTTATAAATTTAACTGATTATAGTGGATCTTGAGAATCGCCTTAACATATTCCGAGAGAATCGGCGGCGTCGTGGCATCGCACTTCGCATCCTGGAATTACAGGCTCGTTAGTGCTTTCCGTACCTACTTTGACCGAATGATGATAATTGTATTCGATTTCGTCGAAAAATTTCGAAATTCCGGAGTAATTGCATAATGTGTAGTACCGCGAATACGTTTATGCCGGCTTGACGGCGCGGCGCGGCGTATCCCTCCGTGTATCGAGGCGAAATGTAGTACCGCGGAGCCTCTGTTGTGCTGTTTACATTCGATCGTATCCGTCACGTACGTAATAAACGGTGATGCATACATTCACGAGTATCGAATTAAAGGCAAATCGAAGAGCGAAATTCATGAAAATTACCAGCGAGTATTATAATTTACTTTAGATACACCTACATAAACTTATATATACGCCATTATGTGCGGTAGAATGATTACAAGTTAATAGACGTATCATGTTTCCTCTATAAATCATGTATTCTCAAACATGTAAATATATATTGCATGCGTTGGGATACAAATATGTTGGCAATGTGCATAATTATGAATGAGGCATGAATTGTATATTTGAAAGCGGCTGTTCTTTGCTTATCATTTTAAACTTCTACACTGAAAAAATTTTATTGCATAGAAATTCGTTTAGAAGCCTTAGAAAGGAGAATACATTGTCTACTGCAACGTGATCAACTCAAGACGCCCTCAGCTGATCGAAAAATTTAAGTTGGGAACACTGAGGAATTGGTAACACGACTCCTTGCTTCATACACTACTGTCATTTTGACGTTATAGGTTACGTTGGAATATATTATTACAAGTATATAAATCATCAAATTAAGTTATAACCTTTATTATTGTGTAAAAAATTGCACCTCATAAGATAACAAAGTCATAAAATCTAAACAAAACAGATAATGTATTGAGGATTTAACGATACAGAACACATTAGCATGGAGTGAACAATTTTAATATTTACAACCGCTGTTCAATATGCCCACCATCCTGTTCTAAGCATAAATTGATTCTTCGTTTCATGCTATTAAAAACATTTCGTAAAGTGTCGCGGGAAATATTGTTTACTTCTTGCGTAATAGAATTTTCTAAATCTTCTATGGTATGTAAAACATTAGCAAACACCTTATTTTTCAAGTGGCCAACAAGGAAACAATCCAACGGAGTTAGATCTGGTGAATGGGCTGGCCAGCGGTCTCTACTAATAAGTCGACCTCCATAAAATTCGTGTAAATAGTTCAAATTAGCTTGCGCTGTGTGAGAAGTTGCACCGTCCTATTGAAAATAACCATATTGCAATACTTCATCATTCAATTGATTAATAAAATTTCAGTTTGTACACATAATCTCCTTACAGAAGTATTAGGACGAATTTCCGTTGTATTTCGTATATCAACAAGCACATTTTCTGTAACGATTCTTGGTTCACGTTTGCGTTTAACAACATCTTCACCTTCAACAGCACTTCGAAAGTGGGAAACCTCAATATAGGTATCCTGTTCAACCGTAAACAGCATTGTTTTTCTTGCTTGAAACACATTTACGATAAATATGAAATTAAGATTTTCTTTAGAGAAGGAATTCTTTATGCTTACCGGCATACAACAAAAATTAGAGGTGGAGCTGTATTAAAAAATACAATTTCAGAAAAATAGCAAAATTATTGAAGAATTAAAATGTATACAACAAAAAACGCAGAAATAACACAAATGACGGTATGTAAACAATAACAAGAAGCGACAGGGTAGCCAATAATATATTAATAAAATACCCACTCACTAAAGGGCGTCTTGAGTTGATCACTCCGTATTACCAAAATAGTCGGCCAATACAGCCAATGGATATACAGCGTGTATCAAGTACTCACGGTATTTTTATAATTTATTTATTTTTATCAACGTATGTAATAATTTAAACTAAAAACTTGCTTATTTCGTATGTAATTCAATTAATGCTTGTAACCATGGATTTTAGGGCATGTGTATGTCTTTGGATTAATGTTCGACGAAGGATTTTTATGCTGTCGTATCATTGGAAACGATTTCTATAATCGTTGCCGGAATCCTTTTGTCTTGGAAATATTGAGTTTGTTGAAAACAAACTCAAAATCTTCTTTTACGGTTTTTCCTGAGTGTGCTTGCTTTTCGAATATTTATCTAGAATTTGTTAATACCTATCACTATTTAAATCTATAAAGTTTTCAAATTTACTTACAAGAATGAGAGTAGTACATGTATATAATCAGTGATTAAGCGGAGTGACAATATCCTCCCACGTCCGGAGTGTGACTGAATGTAATAAGTGCTCCTCCTATTCGTTTGCGGTGTACTTAAAACCCTGTGGTGGGGACAAATTTACTTCTCATGCCGTCTATCATTTGAGATCTAGCATATCTTCGGAATTAATGAGAGCATAATAGATGACGCTGAGTGGTGTTTAGTAGAATAAAACCAGTTGTTTGCTTGATAAAATTTAATTAAAATTTAAAAGGTTTATCTAAGTTTCGTAGCAATATATATAAAAATCACTTATCTAAAGTCTTGAGGGTCTTCAAAAACATAATATACCATATATATAGAATGGTGGTGTGATGGTATTCAGCATGTATGGATATCATTATTGTCGTTTTTAAATAATTATTCCTCCCTGTATTGTTTGTACATTTTCAAAGTGATATTTCTTATTTAACTTTGGAGTAATACAGTATGTAACTACAGTACTAATCTGTAGAGTTGAACATCAACAAGTTACTACAAATCTAAATTTCATACAATAGTAGATTTAACTTATATATACGTTCCAAAACTGTACACTAAAAAATATTTACAATTCCTACAGAAAATTCCAGTAATGTATAGGGTAAATTTACCAAAAATTAGAAAATATACCTAAAGTTTTCTATTAAATTTCCCATTTTTTTGGCAATTGTACCTTATACGTTTCTGTACGAATTGCAAATATTTTTTAGTGTGTGTCTTTTATTGGGTTAGATGAAGCTTAAGCAATTGATGCTCGTCAGTTCCCCTCGCAAACCCACATCACTTCCTCGTCGTCATTAAGACCTCGGAAAAAACATTTATTGCAATTGACCAGAGTGAGATTTGAACCTGCGACCACATGACTGATTGCCAAGCGTGCAAACCACTAACTATCAGCCGGATCTTTATGTGATTCTGTGATCTTTAGAATTTATAAGTTTGAGTAATAAAATTTCTAGAATATGAATACAAGTATGCTCTGTTCCTTAGAGCAGCAGTGTATTAAACTTCTGCTCGAATTATAAATTCTAAATTACTAAATTTGAAATTTTATTTACACGTTTACAAGAACCTATCTGATTCTCTATGTCCGGCTTCCGGCGACGCTAGTATTAGTAATATTAGTGCCAGCTCTAGCCATATGTCAATGTCAGAATAAATTTTACGTATTCTTAACCGTCCCATAATAAAATATCAACTATTACAACTAATGACAATAAAAACGTTGTCATTATCATTTATTAAGCTTTTTGAATCATTCTCATTTATGTTGTTGCAAATATTTAGACTTTCACCCTGTATATATGCATTCTCTGTATCATTATTATTATCTCCTCATCTGAAATTAACACTCGTATTGATAATGATATTACATATCCCCATATGATGCAATAATGATAAACTACGTTATTAAACGTGGCGAAAGAATAAAAGAGATATCGAAAGCAAAATCGACAATCATACTAATTATCCGTCATACAAAAAGAGAACTGAAACAAAAGAGTGGGGCAACGGCATACAGTATATGTAGAATGGCTGATTAAGATCACGTTCCTAGACGCGTAATAAGCGATAAAATGTCAAGACGTCATTGTTAATGGTAATAGCGACAATTACGTTATGCATACACCGTGCGCGCATTACATATCTGCGTTTTTCCATTGTCCTCTATAGCTCCGTCTCTATTAGGAGGGAGATATCGAGCCGTGCAATCGCCGTAAACGAGCGCTAATCCACGGCGATCGAACCGATCAATCTCTCCGTGATCGCTTACAATTACACCGTACAAAACGAATTAACCGTTAATAACCGCCATTATGTAAGTCGCCTTCAATAGAACAATCATTAAACATGCACGCATATTTAATACACATACTGATCTCGCCTGATTCGTCGACCGGTCTGATGGGGCACAAAAACAAGATATTAATTATATTTACCGACAGCACTCTATATGTGTGTATGTAACCAGTTTTATTCGGCATCCGAATCGAGGCATAGGAAGTTGTAAAAGTTGCGCAAGATACGAAGAGGTAAATATGTAAATCGGGACGAAAACAACCCGTCGGTTTTGTTTTAATTACACTAATAAACTAACTAATAAGGTAAAAACCGTTTAAGAAATGACAGTAAAAATGGAAGCTACATGTATGCAGTTTTATGTGTAGTTTTCATCTTTTACATAATTCTTGACGATCGGTTACAAGAATATGTATGAGTTTGTGTTGTTTGGGCTGTTTTTCCATCATCCGCGTCCACTGATGGCCTCTGGCAAAAAGTTTTCTAAGTTGCATGTTTTTGATTAAATCAGATTATCCTGTTATCTTCCATGACGACCTAATAAGTACCTTCCTTGTTTAGGGGAGCGATATGTGTCAATGATCAATTAGAGACCATACCTGCTGACACCCATTATAAGCCCAAAAGTAGAGCGACGGAAAATAACATCGTGTCAAAATGTGCTAAACTAAACATCCACAATTTGGTTGGCACATATTGGAAGAAGAAAGTATCTCCACCGTTTGCATTGGCGTTTGAAAACACATCGGATTTTGACACAAAAATTATAAAAACTAGAAATTCCTTCTTTTATACGATTCAATTTCAATGCATAACGCATCATAAACCGGTAATCTTACTTCCAAAATTTACAGAAGATCTGCACTGTAACAAGTTAAAATTTAAGGAAATTATTGAACGAGGTAAACTCTTTGTACTAAATCTAGCATCACTATTAACTCTCATTAAAGATTAACAAATACGTAATGACATTGACAAATAACACGTAATTTGATTTATATATTAGGTTGCCATGAAAGGTACCTAACAGGATAATCCGATTTAATCAAAAACATGAAACTTTTTTGCTTAAATTTTTGCGTTTTTGTAATTTTCTCAGCTGCTAAAAAAATATTGAGATTTTTGTTTCAGAATTGGTGGTTTTGAGACAAGCAAACAATTTTATAGCGAATGACATTTTTTCGTTAAGCTAATAAAATTTTTAATCCTCTTGTTCAGTCTATCCGGGGACATACTGTATGTACGTGTGAACCTGCATTATTATTAGATTATAATATCGCTATCATTTTTTTTAAACTTACCTTGTTCGCAAGTCCCAAAAAGTTTCTGTTGATGTCTCTGAATCATATGTGCAGCATATATGCTCTGGTGTGCCCCGAGGCTCGGTACTGGGACCGCTACTATTTTTACTATATAGCAGCAAGTTATTCAAAATTATCAAGCATTTTTTTATACTACTGCAGGGATTTTTTTTCCATCCTGCTTATGCCTATATTGGCGCCAATACATATAAATACAGATTTCGACTTTACGAAGAACTTTGGGGTTTGCTACAATTTACATTTAAATCCCACCAAATCATCTAGCATTTTATTTTGCTCCCAAATAAATGTATAGATCATACTTGGCCAAACTGCGGCTCTTCTAGGTCTTCAATCCGGCTCTAGCCAATGCTGAAAAAAAAATGTTGGTAGCAAAATTCTCTAAGTATGAAAATGTAATGACAATCGTTTTACAAATAGTGAATTATATTCGAACAAGCTCAAAAAAATCATCGTCAATTTAAAAACTTTCTTGAAGAACTGGATCTCGAAGATCTTCCCAATGACTTACCATTTTATTCTTTAGTGAGATGGTTATCCACCTATAATGTATTAAGCCGCTTCGTTAACTTAATCGGCCTTATTACTAATTTTCTTAAAGAGAAGAAAAGGCACTATCCACAGTTAGAAGATAACCACTGGAATAAAGATTTAATGTTTTTGACTGATATAATGGAACACTTACAATCACTTAATTTAGAATTACAGGAGAAACAAAGTACTATTATTTCAGTTTCCAAAAAAAAAAAATGCTACTACTTGAATACGATTCAATGACAAAAAGCTTTAATCACTTTCCTCGGCTAAAAAGTAAAAATTCACAACTCGAAGATACAAAGCTTCAAGAATAACAATCCAAATTACAGGAACTGATGGAAAATTTCAAACTAAGATTTGCAGATTTAAACAATTTTAAATCAATTTTCTTGTAAATCCATTTGAATTACTGACGACTTCACACTGCCCAAGTATTTACCCCCTGATAAACCAGCTGGCGAGATGGAATTAATAGAAATCCAGGAGGACCTAGCATTGAAGATGTACCATAAATCATTACAATACATAATACACAAATTGGCTGGTTACGTTCCCCAGACCTTGTGAAGCTTAGTTTCTTGGTCTTTTTTTTTATAAATTATCACAACTCGCAAAACTTTAAAAAGTACCTAGTTTATTTGCTCTTTTAGAAACGTGACATTCCAAATATTTTCGATGTTCTCCTCCCACATAATTTTATGATTTAATATCGATATCGATCAACTGCATTTACGCTTGTATGACAGCTAAAGGTACCTATTGAAACGATTGACGGTTAATCGTTCATAAACTGGTGCTTTTGATTGGTCCTATTAACTAGCACTTTCGACATATCCGGCAACAACAAAAAATATCGTTTACCGCGCGTATTAACATGTTAATTTCAAACGAAAACCTATGTAGAGTCCATGTAAACATTCTATTCATTAATGAGCAGTTTAAATTGAGATGATAAAATGAAATATTAATCTTAAAAACATCGGATTGGAAAAAATAGAAAACTTATCCATCATTGCCCTGGAGCAGCCGAAACAAAGATTTATTTTCACTAATCTTTTCATTTTATTTTGAAATTAATTATTTATATAATAACGTGAAGTTTATTTTGGTTTTTGCCCTACTTTGTTTTCTTTCTTTTTTTTTGGACTATTTTATTTCAGTAATAACCATATATTTCTGTCTTAATCAATATTCACTTCTCCACTTGCCAATTTATTTTTGCATATCTAAAATTTAAATTTAATTAAATCAATTTGGATACTGCAAGGCCACACGCACAGTACAAAACCATTTAGCACTTTATTTGTTTGTAATTTCAACACCTCTTCATAAAACCATGATTAATGTTCATGCACCAAACCGGGTCCTTGATTTATGTGACTTCGCGTTGAAAAATTGAAATGCACAGGGAAAAATTGGTTGTTCTTTATGTCGTAAATCCTTTCCGAACACATTCTTAAAGTAATTAAAGACTGCCTTTCATCGAAATTGATTTTTTTTTTTACCATCAGCACGGATAAATAAATGTACTGTTGATATTCACGTGCCATAACCGTTCCTTGAAACGTACGATTGAGTAATTTACTTCGTGTGCATCGTGATTTCGATAGCAAACTCTCAAGATAAACAGTCACGAATGGTGGAAATAATAGTAGGAGAGTTCTAGTTCTAATGCACGCAGGTCACATATATACGCTATAATTTTGAAAATAATATTCGATTGTTGAAGGGAAGGGACTATTATAAGGTAAATGAAGGATTTGGATCAATTCTAAATAATTATGTATGTTTGCAAAATCTTCATGCAAAAATAAGCAATGTTGAGTTTTACACTATTGAAACTTATGGAATTTCACCATAGTATACCTGTGTATAAAAGTATTTTTTTTTACTTATCTATTTAATATTCCAATCTGGATACAAAAGGGGCAAACCCACAAACAGTATCTCAAGACGCGATCTCAAGACGTAATGCAAATTATGTAGACAAAAAGTATTTTAAAGAGATTATTCGTAGTAACGGTTGCAGACTATTTGCCCCTAATTATAAATTATTTTGAAACGTGCCGTACAGCGTGATTAGTTCTTTTATGTTTCATTAGATAACTGGTGGAAATCGACCCCATAAACTATGTATTTTTGAAAACAGAATAAGCACTCTGTTTAACTATGTCATTTGCCTACTACAATTTACATTAAAAAAAAATCAACTTTGTGCTGCAAACCAAAAACGTGTGCTTAAAATAAAAATCTTGTCAAAACCCAGTTCATTCTATTCGGGCCTCGTAAAATTCGCGAGAGAACTGCATCGTTAATGGACATCCACATCAAACAATGCATGCATATCACCTGCCTCTTGTGTAAAAAATCTTGGGATACACCTCGATTCTAATCTTCGATTTACTATTAATACAACGGCGCTTATCAAAAAGTCCTTCATAGCGCTAAAATCAATTTACATAACCCGAAACATGTTTGATATGTGCACCAAACGCATGCTATGTGAATCGCTGGTATTAGCCAATTTTAACTATGGTGATGTGGTATATGCACCCTGCCTTACATAACATGATCCTAGGAGGATTCGAAGATTGCAAAATTCGTGCATACGATTTATACAGGGTTAGTAAAAAGTTCCGGAACGGTCGAATAACTTTGTTATTTGAAAATTATGATTTCTGAAATTTGGTATGGGGGTATAGTTAATATAAATGCATTTTATGCAATACAGTTAATATTTTTTTCACTTCCGGTTTAATCGGAAATACGTCCAACTTTTTTTTTTTAAATGGAACGTCCAGATTTTTTTAACACTTTTGAATGCAAAATAAAAAACTACGTTCAGGAAGTATTAAGATGTTTATTTTTATTCACAAGAAAACAGTTAAAAAATTAAAAAAGTGTCCTAATACAGAAAAATCAAGGTACCTTTGAAAAACGTTGTTGTTTAGTGTTTGCATTCTTTTTGCCGTCACATTTGACAATTTTAAAAGCGTTTTAACTTTTGCATCGCTATAAATTTACTTATTTTAAACATTGACGCGTTTGAAAATAGCAGAAAAACTTACTGAATCAGAACGAATTGAGATATTAATGATGCGTGGGTACGGTGATCGTCAACGTTCTTTTGAAGAGGTTCGTATTTTGTTTAATACTGTTTATCCGGATCGTCACATTAGTAAAAGTACGGTATGCCGAACAATTCAAAAGTTTGAAGTCTTTCGTCAGGTGAAGGATTTACCTAGAAGGGGACGTCCATTAACAGCAACAGATGAAGAAACTAGTTTGAATGTGTTACTTACAGTGGAAGAAAATCATCACGTGTCCACAACAGAATTAGGTCAAAATCATGAGATCTCTCAAAAATCTGCTCATACGATTCTTAAATCAGCAAGAATGAAAGCCTATAAAATGTATCCCGTCCATGAGTTAACTGAAGATGATCCAGATCGTAGACTACAATTTTGCGAAACAATGACGGAATTGATCGAGCGGCAGCCTAATGTTTTAGATCACATCATTTTTTCAGATGAGGCAACGTTTTGTCTCAACGGCACTGTGAACAGACATAATTGTCGCTACTGGTCAATTGAAAATCCGCATTGGATTGAAAAAGTCCATACACAGCGTCCTCAAAAGGTGAATGTCTGGGCTGGTCTTGTTGGAAACAACATCATAGGACCATTTTTTATAAGAGGAAATTTAACTGGCAACGTCTACTTAAATTTATTGCGAAATGAGGTTGTTCCAGCACTTGCGGCCCTCTTTCCAAATGCAAACATAGGTGATCACCCTAATGCACATTTTTGGTTTCAACAAGATGGAGCTCCCCCCCCCCCCATTTTGCCCATAATGTCCGCGATTATTTGAATGAAATTTTTCCGGGACGTTGGATCGGACGTAGCGGAGCAATCGAATGGCCAGCACGTTCGCCAGATCTCTCGCCATTAGATTTTTTCTTTTGGGGTCACATGAAATGTCAAGTGTACAAAAATCGTCCCCATAATCTTGAACAATTGGAAGAGAGAATAGTTCAAGAAGCCAATCGCGTCACTCCAGAACAAATACAAAATTCAATAAGAAATTTTACTGACCGTTTACATTTTTGTCAAATTGTAAATGGGGAGCATTTTGAACAATTATTGTAATCGCAACCGGAATAGACAGGTATCTTGATTTTTCTGTATTAGGACACTTTTTTAATTTTTTAACTGTTTTCTTGTGAATAAAAATAAACATCTTAATACTTCCTGAACATAGTTTTTTATTTTGCATTCAAAAGTGTTAAAAAAATCTGGGCGTTCCATTTAAAAAAAAAAAGTTGGACGTATTGCCGATTAAACCGGAAGTGAAAAAAATATTAACTGTATTGCATAAAATGCATTTATATTAACTATACCCCCATACCAAATTTCAGAAATCATAATTTTCAAATAACAAAGTTATTCGACCGTTCCGGGACTTTTTACTAACCCTGTATGTTCCATACCGAGAAGAGTTGGAACTTCTGCCTGTTTACAGTTCCACCAGATCCTCAATATGGAGAAAAGGCGTCTTCTGCTCTTTTCTGCTGGAGAATAGCCAAATATAAACAGCCCGAATATTTATTTAATAAATGTCGATACAGATTCCAGCTATACACAGTATTCGAACACGTAATATCCAACTTTTAACTATTCCCAAATATTGTCATGAGTTTTATAAACGGAGCTTCACATATAATGCAATAGTTACACTTAAAAGTATATTAAATCACAAGGATATATTGAATGTTCTATATCTGTCCCAAGTTAAAAGATTTGTTGGTTCAGTCTTGATTGTGAATTTACATTATGATTACTGACCGGGTTATTGATTGTTTTGCTTGGCTACGACTTACCCGCTTACCAATAACGACATGTTTGTTCACTCTACTGCGGGATAACTAATAATTCATTATTTTGTTTTGCTTGTATTTTTTGGCCCTCATACACATACTGTATTTTGTGTTTCTGATGTATTTTTTTCTAATTTTTATAGTTATTATTTTTGTTTACACTATGAAAGAGGTTGCAGGAAGAACACCAAAGATAACATATCGACGTTTAGGTGATGCAGCCTTTTTGGCTCCATTATTACATTGTTCTTAGATGTACATGAGATATGGTTATGCATATGCAATGTATTAATGTCTTGCCAATAAATTCGTTTATTATTATTATTTAACTAGTCGATTCTACTCATAAAAGTGCCCTAAAAATGTTAAAACGGTTTTTTCGTATCGATAAAGACACGTGAGTTATTAGGCATTCTCGAAAACTCGAAAAACTAAATTTTTGGCTGTAACTCAAAAACAAAAAAATATAACTAATTTTCGTTTTCCCCATTGAGAATATCTCGAAAAGAAAGATTGAGACTTGGGCACTAGTTTTTTCCTATCTCTTACGGTTATTGAGATACCCTATTCTGACAAGCAATTTGAACCAGCTCGTACATTTGTCTATATGCACTAATAGTAGTTGGTCTATTTTAAAGTTTAAAATTTCGGAACGCACTTCAAAGAAGGACGTATTTTCAATATTCGCTCCCCTTAACATAAATCAATTAGTTTTAGTGTCTTGAAAGGAAGTTGATGGTGCCCGTTCAGTTATTGCGACTTACGAAACATAAAATGCAAAATAAAACGGCGTGCTTCCTGTGCGTTTATAACAGAACTATTATACACCATTAAATAAAGTGTATAGCCAGAATTATGACTACTTGTATCATATGTTGTGTCTATGTACCGGGTTTTCTTTTGTAAACTTCTCACCCTAAATTTGTGGTAATCTGCAAATTTATGTAATATTTCCTCAAACATTATTAAAAAATATTATAGAACTTTTAATACAAAAATTGACTAAGCCCTGCCTCCGAGAACTACACCTTTAAAAATCTTGAATATTTTAATGGTCTTTTAAAATACTACATATTTTGCAATTAATCGATTCGTTTTTGAAATTTTTAAGAACATTTTTTGATTTGTTTTGTTTTCCATTTCTAGCTGGCCAATCTATTTTAGAAGCATCAGAATTGAAACCAATATTCAATCAAAATACACTTTAAAATGCTTTATTTTTCCTTTCAAAGTTATTTTGGAATTCAAATGTATTGCGTGTGTTCAAAACGTTGTCCATTGTTCTCTAAACATTGCCATTGTTCAAAATGGCGGCGTACATTTTCAAAAACCTCTCTTTGAATTTCACCGCAGGTTGTAGTAATCCTCTGACAAATTTCTTCTAAATTTTCAGGTTGAGAGGTAAATATATCAGATTTGCAATAACCGCATAGAAAAAAGTCTAGTCGTATAGGCGTCATACCAGACGATCTGGCTGGCATGTACATAAAAAGTACATTCATTACTTAGGTGGACTTTTTTTACAAATGCATTGTTATTATTAATCATAGTGGTAATCTGTTCACAAAACCCTTAGCTCAATTTTTCAATTTATAAGGATGGAATTATGAAGTTTTGTAATTTTATGAACGGAATCCAAGGAAATTCCGCATCAGATGGATGGATCAAAATTTTTTCTGACAACTGAGCTGCCCTCAGGGCACCGCAGGTTCTCAAATTCGTTTCCAAAGTGTTACTGAGGTGCCATAGCAAGCTCGAAAAATGGCAGAACATCACAGCGTTACGTTGAGATGGGTTCCAAGCCACTTTGGAATCAAAGGCAACGAGATTACTGACAAACTAGCTAAAGGCGCCAGTCAACGGCCATTCACTGGTACTGAGCCGTCGTGTGGAAGTTCTTATGGTGGCATCAAAGCTTTTGTCCGATCTGAACTTGCTGCTAACGACCGCTCCAATTGAAATGGACTAGCCAGCGCAAAACATTGCAAAACCCTCGGGATTCATCCACGCGAGGAAAGACTCCTGTCTTTATGAGCAGTAATAGACTGAGACTAGTTGCAGGAGTCTTAACTGGCCACTGCGCACTGAACAAGCACTTCCACCGCATTGGGCAGAAACTGTGGAAGAGCAGAAGAAACTCCTGTGCATGTCCTGACATCTTCAGACTGCCCTGTGCGTTATGTTGATGATGTGCTACAAACCAATTTACAGCCTTATCTACATGACCGTTATTTTCCTTGTATTTCAGGAATTTATAGAAGTTATTAATATTGCTCTCTATTCCGATACTTCTAAAATATATTGACCAGCTAGAAACATAAAACAAAACAAACCAAAAGATTAAGTTAGTTAAACATTTTACTATACAAAGTATTTAGTAGAAAATAAAATATTAACTTGATAATCTATCTAGATAAGAACGTCTGTACATTTAACGAGAAGAAAAACTGAAGAAACAAATTTCACAGTGCGTCCGAAACCCATCAATTCGAAAAGAGACGGAAAATACGATTATCGTCTTTATCTCATCAGCGTAGAACCGTAATTTTATGGCAGCATTTAGATCGGTAATGGATTCCTACTGGTGAAGATCGATTTTGAAGATCACGTTCCGTATAAGGGAATGGAGAAATGTCGATTAAATTCAAGCCTATAAGATCGTCCAAGTTTGAACTTAATCGGCGCACGCAGTGAGTTGGTATCCGCGCCTTACTCGAAACGTTATATAAAAGAAATACTCATATTGTAACTGTAGTTCTGTTTTATCTATTGGGTAGGCATATAACATTTATTGATTTTTTTAATGCAGATCTATGCAAGGCTGTTTAGAGATAACCTAATTAAGGAAGAATTTTAGATCAAGTTTGCATATTGAGTGTAAAACAAGGAATTAGGATTTGTAGTGTATTCAGTCAGGAATGGGATAGCGCGAATGAAAATTTTGCAATTCCCAAAACTTTACTTCAAATCTCCGGCAAATGTATTATGCGGTAGTTGTTTTTAAGATGCGATTTATTTTTATAAACGGAATACGGACGCATTTATGCAGTCTTATTAGTATAATAAAAAATACATATAAGAACAGGAATTTTCATTCTTCACAGAGAATTCCAACTATTCCTTGTCCAAATTCGGCCATATTAATTATATACAAGAAAAATATGTATACATACATCGAAAGCATAAAAACGAAAAAATTTAATTACCCAGGATATAAATAATAATTCGGTCTGGATCGCTTAATCACTACGTGAACGGATTGATAATCATGGAAGAAATACATACCCACACAGGTCGATTTTGAAGGCTTTTTGGTCGTCTTTTGATAAGCGAGGCGGCTATGTAATTTATTATAAGTAAAGGATGTTTTTAATTGGCATAATTTATAACGCACAACAGACTTTATCATATTTAAGCAATTATTGATGCCACTTAATTAAGACTGGAGTAAGTTATCCGGAGTATTTTATAATAACGACGAAAGCGGATTTATAAACTTGAAAATAACTACTGGCTTGCGCAATTAATATCTTGCCAGTTTGTATGCTAGATTTCAGTAGCACATGTTGGATGTGGTAACTATTTATCTAATTTCCTTGGAAATTAATTATTCGTCAGGTATCTTTACATGTATTTATAATTTAAAATCTTGTAAAATTAAAAGGAAAGTGAATCAAAGTGTGCTTGGGAATATATGTACAACATATTCATTTATTAAATTAAGTAATATGAAAAGTGAAAATATAAATATTGTATATATATACATATATTACTAATTTGCTCGTACTTATATTTGTTTAAACTTTTTCTTAATATGCAATAATTCTTTATACTTTTTATAAATACATAAAAGAGTGTTTTGTACAATTAAAATATAAATTATTTATTCAGCCATGAGAAAATAAGTTTTACACTTGGCTACCAAAATACAACTAAACGTCCCAGGTAAGTAGGTTCACTTACTATATATATTACAATTACAATAATTTATGTACCCAGTAGTCCACCTTACATTCGTTTAAATCCCCCTTTAAAACAATTATTTTAAATTTTCTTTTCTTATTACCAGAGAAAAAAACTTTTTATTTTAAGTGACTTTATATCACATACTGAAGGATATAAATAACACATTAATAAAACAGCATAAAAACATATTAAAAGTGTAAGAGAAACATATAAACACAGCGAGATTGTGTAGGAATCCCCGCTGAGAGTAAAAACAGATTTTTTTTTTATTATATTAGGAATTTTTCTATGTTAAAAAGTATTACCTTAAAAAGTAAACAAACCTAATAGATAAACATGGAACAACTTCAGTAAACGCCCAGAAAAGAACATCACCACAAAGCTTAGCACCAAGAGCAAATGGGACAAAGACACCATCTCGAAACTCAATAGAAGCACCATCAAATGGTACACGGATGTCTCCAAAGCGGCAGAGGGAACTGGAATGGGGATATGTGGGAGTAGAACCAAATATTTCGAAAGCCTGGGGATGTACCCCAGTATCTTCCAGGCGAAAATATACGCTGTTGAAAGATGCGTCCAGTTAAAAATTGACAGAAGCTACGAAAAGCAAGAGATTATCATAAGTTCTGATAGTCAAGCAGCCATCAGGGCGCTGATGTCAAACATAATCATCTGCAAAATGGTTTGGGAGTGTCTAGGAAAACTAAACGAGCTAGGCAAAAGGAACAAGGTAACCCTACTGTGGTTTCCGGGACGCACAGGAGTGAAAGGAAACGAAATAACAGATAATCTCGCTCAGAAAGGTGCTAGAATACCCTTTGTAAGGCCAGAACCTTTTTGCGGGATAAGTAGCAGTATATATCGGAGGAACTCAAAAGTGAAGTAGAGCAGAGAAAATCCAAACAGTGTCAAAATCTCCAGAGAATCAACCTGAGTAAAAATAACACATATATTGACAGAGATCCTTTCAGGCCATTGTAAACCGAACGGACATCTAAGCAGGCTTGGGAGAGCAGAGGAAGCCTTGTGGTGAAGAGGATGAAACATCTATCCATCTACTCACAAATTGTGTTGCACTGTACAACTCGAGGACCCTGCACCTGGGAGCACATGAAATTGAAGAGGGAGAGTTACCTAACATTCCGCACTTTCTGAAAAGAATCAGACTGGACGGCCAGCTGTAAATACAGCGAGGATAGGGGACACAATAGATCTTTCAAGTCGTAGTGTACTATCACCCTAACATTACATACATACAACATCAATGTAAAAACAAAGGATGGTGGTGTATTTTTCTTGTATAATAATAAATTGCAGATAAACCATATCAGATTTATTATTAATGCTGGCTGTTCTTTTCTGGTTTAATGTGGCTTATTTCTATCATATGTACATCTAGGGTAATAGTTGTTTTCTTTAGTTAAAATCTTGGTATTATTAAAATTAAATTTGTGGTTTTGGTTATTTTTATGTTTCTGTAAGACAGTAAGACTGTTCGATGATTTGTGATGGTGTATTCTACTTTTCAAGTATTGTTTGGCCTACATATATACCTTCATAGTCTTCACAAATGCAATTAGTTTCTACTGCAGTCTGTGGCCGAAACTGCAGACCTATGTCTTGCTTCATCATATCACGCAAGTTAATAGACTGAATATTAATACAATATGAACAAGAGCTGCCAACGGCAGATGTCAAAACAGAAAAATTAATTAATGGCCCTAAATATGTACTTATAAAATAAAGCCAATACAGATTACAAAACCTCTCAAATATCATGACTCACAATCAAATGCACAGAATTGACGGAAACGCCGGCAAAAACTTGTTATTACAATAAAAAGGCGATACGAGAAGTTCGATACGAAATACGAAAACTATTATCAGTTAGGATTCGTACCATATAACTCCCAAGTAAGGTTCGTATCAAAGATACGAATCATACAGACATGACCCATCTCTACCTAGCATGCATTGATACCCGATACAAACAATGTCTATAATCGTACAGCGATTACTTTCAAATTTGGTGCACTTTCGCTGTCTGCTGATAATCACTAATAATAATACGTCTTTACCAAGAAAAGTATAAAACGATGTGTTTACACGCGTAATTACTGTGTCTTATGGCAAGAGTGAAGCCAACCTATGTTCACCGTAATGAGTGTAAATTGATACCTTGCCATGAATAAAAAGTAAACCATGTTCATGTAGAATCATCACATTTTTTTTTTTTTTTTTTTTATTCCCAAAATATTCAGAAATATCGATACTACAAAGTTAGCAGAAAAATTGGGAAACTCGCAGCAAACTATAAATATTACAAAATTTCAATTTAGATTAATTTTTCTGAGGGGAAAATCAGAGATTCGAGATTTAAGAGTAGGTTGCCCGGCACACGCACAACCCATTCCTCGACACGCGGCGCCCTGATTAACCGGAAAAAGACGTTCAAGTCGCCGTCCAATGGAAACGCAGCGGAAATGACATATTACGCGCCGACTTACCCACCGTGTAAATGAACGACTTCACGCAACGCCAACAACGAAACGATGAAATAAAAGCAACAAGGTACATAAGAGGCGCCAACATCGTTCAGACTTCACGGGAAAATATTTGTTTTGTGTTTCGCGTAAATTATTTAATTGTAAATAGCAATATTTCTTTTTGTATCATATAGGAAGGTGTTAGATCAGATTGGTTTCTATTTTATTATTAAATTAGTATTACCTACGTTAATGCAACGATTATTGTATATGCACGTATTCACATAACGTACGGAATTTAATTAAAGAAAGGTATATTATGAGTATATATATATATATATATATGAACAATTAGATAGTACATACAAACCTTCGAAGAATGGTATTAACTCCTTGAAACCCCAATCTTCTAATAATTTTTTCGTATCCATTTCACAGTTTTCACAAACACAACAGCCACAAGTAGCAACAAATATTGAATATGATGGTATTCCGTGCAAGACTAGACACGATTCATATCAATTATGTCGTAAAAACTAAATAAACACTGCAGGTGGCTGTGAAGCGTCTGATTGGTTCTTTTAGGAGGGAATTGCCGTTGGTAGCATTAAATAATATAATCCCTTATCTGATTTGAACAAATAGATTTAGTCCCGGCAACCAAATTATTTCTTTATCTAATAATTTAGTTATACTAAAGAAAACATCTCAACAAAATAATTTGTTTATGCCAAACAACGTTTTATTTTTTTCAGCAACCGACTTTAATGACTTTTTTGCTTCAATTCCAATTTCAACTATTGAAGCTATAACCGCAAAGTCAGAATTCTTTTGATAATTACTTAAATAACGTTCCCGTTAATAATAGTAAATCTTTTTACCTCTTTCCTACAAATGAAATTGAAATATATCAAACTATTTTGTCATTAAATGATAGTACTTGTCCTGACATTTATGGACTTACTGCATATGTATTAAAGAAAGTTGGTCATATCATTTGTTCTCCTTTAGAAGTAATCATTAATCAATGCTTTATATAGAAGGAAAATTTCCCGCACAACTTAAAATAGCTAAAATTACACCTGTTTTTAAGAAAGGGCGCAGAGATTTAATAAATAACTACAGGCCAATAGCAATTCTACCTACTACTGGCGAAAATTTTTGAAGATTTACTGAAAACTAGATTAGTTAATTATTTTAAAAAAAACTTTTATTTTTGTCAGTATCAGTACGGTTATCGTAAAAACAAATCGACTATCTTAGCATTCATTAAAGTAATTGAAGATATAGTAAAAGCAATTGATGAATCACAAAGATGTTCAGCGATCTCACTAGATCTAAGCAAAGCTTTCGATTGTGTCAATCATGAATTTCTTTTAAACAAATTAGAACATTATGGCATCAGAGATACACCGTTAAAATTGTTTCAATCTTATCTATGTGATCGCAAACAAGTGGTGGATGTAAATCAAAATGTTTCTAGTACTTCAGATATTTGTTTAGGTGTCCCTCAAGGTTCGAAGCTGGGTCCTATTTTCTTCATTATATTTGTCAATGATTTTATACCTAACTTAGATACTGGCCATTCTATTATGTTCGCTGATGATGTTACTCTTGTCAACAAAGGTGAAACAATATCTTCTTTACTTACTTATGAAAATAAATCGTTTGAGACTGCTACGGACTGGTTTGCAGCTAATAAGTTGAAACTAAATTCTGATAAGACTCAAAAATTAGTTTTTTCGTTGAAGAGAGGTAACACTAAAACTATAAATCTGTTAGGTGTTGCTATCGATTCTGAACTAAATTGGAAGCATCACATAAATGAATTATGTTCTAAACTTAATTCTTGTTGTTATGAAATAAGAAGAATAATAGACTTCACAGATGTTAATGTTGCATTATTATTATATTATGCCACGTTCTTTAGTACAGTTAATTACAGTATAATTTTATGGGGAGCTTCACCATCCGCTATAAGAGTTTTCAGAATTCAAAAACAGATTATTAGGATTATTAGCAGAGTATCACCCACCGAACATTGTAAATCACTTTTTAGGAACCTTGGGGTGTTGACCATACCCTGTCTGTACATTTGTAAATGTTTAATATATGTTAGAGAAAATTTCAATACCTTTAAACAACGTCTTCACTTACATGAATACGATACAAGAACGAATATAAATTTAGAGATTCCGTGCCATAGAGTAAAGGCGACTCAACTTTCTATGCGCTACCAAGCCATCAAATTTTTCAATAACCTACCCCTTAAGTAAAGGGAGATGCCGATCAATACCTTCAAGAGAGAGATAAAACAATTGTTATTACGGGAGGCTTATTATACCATTTCTGAATTTATTAATTAATTTTAGTTTCTTGTTATTATTTTTTCTTTGTTTTTTGTTGACCTTCTGTATGTAATAGTGATTACTTTGGAAATAAAACTTATCTTATCTTATTTTGTATTTGATTGAGGTAAGAATTTATACATTTGAATCAAGAAAATAGAAGATAACAAAATTAATTTGTTTAAATCGGTTTTTCCGTGTATATTAATAAATACAAGCTATTTTTATATTTAACTAGTCATTATTAGACTTATTAAATATTATTTTTTACAAACCTAGCTTTAAGTATGATTATGATTTATATACACCAAATATCAGAAATGCCCAACTGGTTGCTTATGTGTCGGTAAATGTAAAATAAAAGAATGTCATAACAAATTAATGTCTTTTAAACCATCCAAACTACCGATATTCTAATCCGATTGAATCGACTACTCGATTACTTTCTAAAATTAAACTTAACTATTATTTGTAAAACTTTATGAAATACCCAGAATTAACTTAGTTAGCAGCAGTCGTGTTAATAAATACAGTTTAAAGATTGTTACTTGCTTATATTTTTCATATCACATCTATTAAATATTGCAAGAATACAGCAATTTTCTGAACGATGTTATCTAAATTAAGATTATTTAAAGCTAATAAATATACGTCCTTTCTCACACCAACAAAATTTCCAATTTGTTAATATATATATATAAATTATAATATTATTAGATTGGTATTCGAATGGCCAGTGTTCGGCCAGTTGAATTTGAATAAAAATTTCCTTTTCAACCGCTCACACAGATCGAAGCAGTCGATAATTTTTACCTCTTCAATATGTAAAACATACAGAAACTGGCCGGTTATACTTTTATACGTAATGGGTGTTCGCTTTCTTTGCGCGTCAATCCAAAATGACGTGTCACTCAATAAAGATTAACTTCTCATAAACATCATGCCGTTTGACAGTTTCTTCTGGTCTGAGATCCCAGATCGTTAAATACTGATAATTACCTAAAATGCGAAATGGATAATTTATTAAGAGCTCGTTTATGTATCTACCTATCGATGTCTAATCTTTTTTGACAAATAGCCCGGCATTAAAGAGGCTATATAGAATGTTAGGTCGAATACATAACAAGAGACTATTATTGCTAGGTAAATCCGCTGCTTATCGAATGAGCACATCAAAAGACTTTGGAACTTACATATATTAACATATCTGTTAATGTGGTATTAATTTGCCGTTCAATGTCGGAGAATGTGTTTTTAGATAGTTAACTAGCAATTTCTCCTCATTATCACCAATGCCAATTCGTGTGAATTCTTTTATAAACAACATTTCTCGACGGACTCAACATATTTCTTCTAACTGGTATATTTTCTATTAAAAAAACATTAATTTGAACGACTTTATG
The DNA here is from genome assembly GCA_949128085.1 of Cetonia aurata. Taxonomy (NCBI): domain Eukaryota; kingdom Metazoa; phylum Arthropoda; class Insecta; order Coleoptera; family Scarabaeidae; genus Cetonia; species Cetonia aurata. Next base: position 59,751,216 of record OX421883.1, on the reverse strand, counting down.
CCATCACATTCCCAGCTTTTGAACATCGATTCAATCTACTTGAAGGTATACACCTATAAATTATAGTCACACATCATATAAGAAACCATCGTCAGTAAATTGGATAACGCACAAAAAGAAAGCAATTCGAAGCAAAGAGACAATCACATCGATTTCCGTCATGGCGTGCTTTAAATAAACGCATATGGACTGGAGGTTCTGACATCTACCTCGATAAATTATAACGAACACAAAATCGTCCGTCACCTCTTAACTTAATCCCATCACAGCTACGGTCCCAAGTATTGGATAGCCCATACATATATTCCATACGTTATCTAAGCACGAATACATCTACAAGTAAACGGTATACGTGAAGCGAAACAGGTGTGTTCTTGTTTATGTGTTGTCGTATATACATTTATGGAGTATTATTTACGACATTGGGTCGTCTTAGACACGAGTTTGCCTTCCAGAAATCGAGAACTAACACTCGTAATAATTGCATAAGCGTGTGTAGGTGGAATTGGAACCGTTACTAAACATTTAAATATGTATAAAAGCTATTAATTATTATTTAAGTATAATTTATTGCTTGAATATGCAGTGCATGGATTATAAGATCGAGAGTCTGCAAGAACCATCTTCAAGTAAGAATAGGGGGTCTTCTTAAACCCATACTAATTACTAGCCACTAAAATAGTATATAATGTCTCACTTATCAACTTCAAACACAACTTGAGAATTGAAGTTTAAATGTTTAAGAGTGAATCTCAAATTTAGAAGAGTTGGATTAGGAAGATTTGGCAGAGTTGGAGTCTTCGGTAGAAATATATTTTACTGTAGATGCATGATTGGAACTTTGGATGGAAAACCCGTCAATATTTAAAGATAGTTTGAAAATATTATTGGTTCTGTGATTGTTTGTTTGGATATGAAGGTTAAGGATAAGAACTTTTTAAAAGTGACAACGTTCTTAAATTTTTTATTTTTGCGTTCTAAGGACTAACAAAAACCTTTTTTTTTTCTTCAAAGCGAAAATAATATTTTTAATTACATGCACAAAATTCCACATCGTTTGTACAAACTGTAAATAACGTTCGTCATTCATAGCTAGTCGAAACAAAGAGGTCCTATTAATCTGTTCTCATAAATGCCATGGTCATGAGACTTTATTGTAAAATTTGGGTTATTTTCAGACCACCAGCGACAATGTTGTGCCGAGACAGTTCCATTTGATAAAAACGTTGCCTCATCGGAAAAAAATATATGCATCGTAAAAAATGAGTCCTCTTTTAACCCTAATTGGATGAGACAGCAAAAATCAAAGCGCCTTTCATAATCCCTTTCTTTCAATATGTGAATGATGTTTAGTTTGAATGGTTTGTATTTATTTAGTTTTAAAATTCTTACGACTGTATCTTTACTTACATTTTGTTGCATCAACAATTTTCTTTTGCGCAAAGACAGTTTTGGATTTTCTAGCACAGAGAGAGCGTTACTTCAAACTATAGTCTCATCGGCAACCAGCTTTTGGAATTTTCCATTAAAATTATTTTTGATACCTCCAGTACACTTAAATTTATTTACTGTTTTCGTAACAGCTGAATGATTGATATTTTTATTCGGATGTCTATTATTAAAAATAATAGCTGCTTCTCTATGTGATTTCTAATTCTCTCCCACAATCAAAACAATTTCTATTTTCTCTTTATCAGTTAATAACCATGTTAATAACGTTACTATTTTTAAGTGTCATAAATTCTAACGCGTTTTGAAACTGACTGTTAAACATTTCTTGCTATCAACAAATCATTTATAAAACCCTTGCTTCAACCATGGTTCCATGACATGATTCTCCCCAGATCGCACATTACCACCATATCTCGACTAAGATTCAATCATGCCTCAGTACCATCTCACTTATTTAAAATAAAATGCAGAGATTCTCCGAATTGTGAGTGCGGACAGTACGGCGACATCTCCCACCTATTGTTTGCATGCCCACTCTCAACTGCTAGATCTAGGCAATTGTACAACGAATTGCTTGAGACCGCAATTGACTCTCCAGTTTCCATCTCCTCGTTGCTGAGTAATCTGGATGTAACCAGAATCAACAGCATTGTGAAATTTCTAAAAGATAATAAACTAAAATTGTAAAATTTAACGAATAATTCCCAACTCTAGTGACTGGCTGGAATGGTTTATCCAGATGCCAACAAGAAAGAAGAAGAAGAAATCATTTATATGTCAGTGCATCCTAGATTACATGTACGTACCGTGGCGGTCTCTAATTTCGAAAAATCGAGTTTTTTCTACTGTAAATTGTTTGTCATTTTGACCATGTTATTGATATTTCAATTTTGACAATTACTGTTTCAATTTTGTGTCACTTTAGATTAGTAAACTTACAAATGCCGATAAATCTAACAGAAGCTCAAAAAATTCAGGCAAACTGGAAGAAGGTTGGAACCTTAGGCGCGTTGCGGCAAACCTAAATGTAAGCCACAGTCGCATTTCAAAAGTAAAAAGGAAGTGGACACTCTACCACACACACCCTAAAATAACAAATTACGAATTGGTTGACCACATCATCCAAAATCCGTTTTCGAACCCTGTGGAGACCCGCCAAATTGCAAATTTCCCTAGTTCAATAAGAACTCCCCGAAGAAAATTAAGAGCAGCCGACTTGTCTAGCAGGAGTGCTGCCAGAGAGCCTTTTCTAACAGTAGCACTGAAAGAAAACAGGGTTGAATTTGCAACATTTGAATGTAGGTCCCGACTTTTGGAACAAAATTGTGTTTTCTGACGGAAAAGTGTTCAAGTCCTTGTTATGATGGCAGAAATCGTACGTATACACCAAGAAATGAACGATATAGAGAAATTCTAGAAAACATAATGTTACTAAGCGTAACAGATAGCTTTATCCATGGAAATTTCGTCTTTCCAGTAGGACAATTGTCCTATTCATACTAGCAGAATTGTGCAAGATTGGTTAAAGTTCAATAATATTGACATGTTGGAGTGGCCTTCGCTTAGACCAGACCTAAATTGCATTTATATCGTTGACAATAAAGAAAAAATATTTTGTTTTTAATGTAAATGGATGTAATTGCATATTTGAACGTAGTTTTTATTTCTGATCATTTCTTTATAACAACTTTATACTCTCGAGTAAAATTCATATTTTTTGACAACCCGCGTATATGACTGAAAAAATTTAATATCTAATGATTGTCTTTTAGATTCTAGAACATGCAGAACTTTTTATGAAGAATATTGCGTTATAGTTTCACTTCACGCAGCCGAAAACGTCCGTGAAGTGAAATTGGTACTACTGACGTATACAAATGCATTGACATTTCTGGTGACATGTAGTAAAGTGACTAAACTGTCAAATGTTAACATAGATACATATTTGAGAGTACATAAGTAGGCAGAATTAATAAAAAAAAACGGTATTTGATAGTATTCTCATTAGTATTATTCGTACAATAGTTATTTGTATCACTAGGCCAGAAACTACAGTTTTGCGAGTGTGAGTACGGTTTGTGGGGCCGAGGCGAAGCCGCACAGAAAAAAATTCATATTGTAATATTTACACTTTGCTGTTTGACGGAAATTGTAGTAAGAATTCATACTATTGTGCAAAATTTTACAACAACGTCGCTGCATTTTCCTATATCGTGGTTACAAAAAAAGCAATAAAATATAGTGAAATGTTTTACAATATTTTACAAATAGTGAATATAATAAATTGCATATAATGTAGTGAAGAAAGTTAAAACAACAGGTGTAGCAAATTTACTATGTGTTGTGTTTATTTGGTTAGGTGCTAGCACTAGTTACCTCACTTTGATTATTATACATAACTGGAAACCGCATTAATAATGAGATGAAATGAAATGAATGCTGTATAGTTTTATAACTATATAGTAGAAATATCACAATACTCATAATTAGTTTAACTACATAAATATGTGATACTACAGATTTTGTCGTAAAGATGGCGCTACGCTTGTTTCATAATCTTTGAACTTCTTACTCAATGTAAATTGTGATCGGTAAATGTGGCTATGTAATATCTATGATGTTTACACATGGTTAGTATCATATAAAAGGTACTGTGATTGACAATCGCGCAGAGGCAAGAATTACGAGGCGCTTCCCCATACTGGTACTCTGCAATACTGGCCTGTCTGATCTCCGCAGAATGCCCGCTGTCACCAGCTAATCAAATTATACGCAACTATATTAATTATTGCAATAGTGTAGTTTTGATCTGTACTGATAATTCACTACAGCGGTTTGTAATAATGGCAAGGTTCGTGTAAAAGATTTCTTGACGGTTTGTTGCAATTATTACCACTGGGCTAAACGTATTATTTGCAACAAGTGACTCGCACTTTATGCTACTTTAATTGTAAAGGTTATGTCAACATAAATTGTGTGACAAAATTGCACATTTTATTGCAAAAAATGCAATAAATTTCGTCAACAATTTTGTAGAAAATTTTAATACAAGTTGTGCTCGTCCCTATATGTTACACAATTTGTTGCACCAAACTTTACAATTGGTTTAAAATTTACAACAAATTTTTTTCTGTGCGAGGTCTCACAAGTGCGAATACTCGCAAAAGAGTTTCTGGCCGTGTGTTACACACTATTTTTTGAGCCGACAAATCTTAATTTTGTTGTAAATAATAAAACAAATTAACGCTAGGGAGTTAACAGTACAGGTTGGCAATACATATTACGTATGAATTTTGAATTGGAAATCAAGGTTAGAATACCGTAGTGTTTTGACGTTTTAATTTTCTTGGTAGTTTTTATACATATTCATCAACAATAAGGGCAATGGAGACCCCAGCTCATATTACAGAAGTTATTAACCATTTATTACCTGTAAAATCTAAAATAGAAATGAAATGAATATGAATTAATTAAGAGATTGTGTAACGAGAATTCTGTCATCTGTCATCGAATTTATAATTAATGGCAGAAATGTCTGTAATTCCAATATAGTGTTGCCAACCAATAGTGGTCTTTTTGCCGGCCTAGGCCGGAGAATGGTAAGTTTCCGGCCGATTTACGGTAATGCAAAATCAGTGTTTCTGGACGGAGCGGAGGCGCAAAACAAATATTGTACAAACCTCGTGCGTGACGCATTTCGCGAATTTGTGCCCATGAACTGGCCACTCATTCGCGAAATGTGTTTTCACGCACTTAGTTCGTAAATAACTATTTAGAATAATAGAAAGAAGTTGACTAATTGTACTTGAAAGGTTTCATATTTCTTTAGTTGATGTTAAGGAATACATGTACATATCTTAATCCCTTTGTTATTACCTCTTTATAAATGGAAAATGTAAAATTTAATACAGAGAATAACAAACGAATAAATAAATAAATAAGCTTTCCGTTCGCATGATTCCTTACGCACCAGCATAAATACGCAAGCTATCGTATTATATGCACGCACTAACGCCAGTTAATAAGGATAACGGATCTGTTCAGTGTATATGTATTAGTGTGTAACGTAGTACGTGTAAAGCGCCCTAAAGCTCAACGCAAAGTCGGATAGTGTCGGTCGCGTTCGTATACACGTGTTTTTAGCCCTAGGCCAGGCCGATAGTCACTTTATCACGGCATTCTATGACTTGAGGTGCTGAACTGTTGATTGAGTGGCCGTCTCCCGTGTAAAACTTTAGCGCACTGCCCGCCCGGCAAAGTTGTCGGCCGCATGCCGACCGACGTTCGCTAGAAGTTCGCCCGCTGCTCGGCCGCTGATTTCCGAGTGAAAATTTCGCGACCCATGTTGACGGTGCGTTCATATAATACATCCATATATACGTATACGATGAAATTAAAGTGCTTGTGCCGTTCGTATTTTAGTTCTCGTTCGCGATGTCTCCTTCCGTCTGTACTGTTACTTCTTATGATTGGTTCCGTTTCGTTTTTGTGTTGATTTATCATCGTTATTTCCCGTGAAGATTGCGACAGGTGAATGCAAACTCGAATGTGCATATAGAAAACATAAACTCAGAGAAGGAAGATATTATCTCGTATATAAATTGCGTTATTTAAGTAAGTAAGTTTTAGTTAATGAAGATGTCGGAGGTTTTATTGCTTTCTGTGTTATAATAAATTTTAGAGTTGCAAGACGAGAAATTTAATGCGCTGTGTAAAAAAGCACACAAAGCCAATTTTGTAAGTGAATATTTTTTATCATAGACGTTATTTGTGGTACAACGTATTTAATGTCTTGATTTGTTCTGTTATTGTATTGAACAGTAACCAAGAAGAAAAGAAAACTGAAAAAGAGAATATACAAACTCTGAAGAAAAAAAACTATATATTTCAAAGCTTCATAAATATTGTCAGTTTTTAATGTCATAACTATTTAATAGTTGATATTTCCCACTGGTATTATTTAGTAACTTGTTTATACAAACCTAATGTCTTTAATCCTAAGACATTGTACACATTTTAAAACATTTTTCTGTTTGATTTAGGTTGTAAATTTAACTATTTAAAAAAATGATTTGAAAATTACTAAATCCAACAAACTCTAAAAAATATGTGGGGGTAAGAAATAAATCGAGTTAAAATAATATAAAGGTCTGTTTCCCAAAATTTCTTGAAATTCTTTAATAGCGTACTTTTAAAGAATTATTTGTCATAAACAGATCTTTATTTTATTTCAACTCCACCTGGTATAATGTATAAACGCAGAGTCGGCTTAGATTTTATATCTATATTAGAAAAACAGCGGCTTAATATTTTTAATTAAATTTTGAATCCAAGCAACGCAGAATAGCTAATTGAAATGCACACAGTAAAAACTGTTTTGTTAATATTATTGGAATTTAGCAAAATGCTTATAGTAACTTCGAATCTCTAATATTGTATTTTTCTTATAATCTAATTAATATAACAATTTAATTTATTGAGTTAACAAATTGACTGTGAATAAAGGATTTTACAAGTCAATTTTACTAATTTATCTGCTAAGTATATCTCAAATAAGTTATTGTTATATTTAGCTGTATCCGCAACGTAAATTTAAATATTATTGGAGTGAACCTACGGAAACTAAAAGTTAGAATTGTGTTAACATTACTTTTCTTACTGTGCAGTTTTAAATAAACTGCGTTACCTGTACAACCACTCACTATCCTGCACTATAAGTAAACCCACGGAATTTTCGCAAATAAAAACTAAAATTTCGCACATATATATTTTTCTAATGTTAAAATTATTTGGTAAATTTTTTATTGAATGGAGAAGTGAAGTTTAAAGAAATGAAAAGCTCCGAATTAATTAATTGGCGTCGTAATTTCTTCGAGTCGTGACAAGACGTCGGCGACAATATTGTTTCCTCCAGAGAGATGTACAATTCTTGTCGTAAATTGGCTTATAAAGTCCAAATGACGTTGTTGTCTTGGCGAGCTCTTCCCTGCTTTTTGGCGAAATGCGTATATCAGAGGTTTATGGTCCGTTTGTACCACAAAATCTCTGCCTTCCACCATAAATGTAAAATGTCTGATCGCTTCGTAGACAGCCAGTAGCTCTCGGTCGTATGTACTATAGTTCTTTTGAGCGGCGTTTAGCTTGCGAGAGAAGAAACCTAGTGGTTGCCACTCGCTTCCGATTTGTTGCTCCAGAACTGCGCCCATCCCAAAGTCGGATGCGTCCGTCGTAAGTCGTAGGGGCGCATTTCCTGCGGGGTGTGCGAGGAGCGCAGCCGATGCCAATGAGCTTTTGCACCGTGTAAATGCGCTGTCAGCTTCGGTAGTCCAGGCAATTTTTGTACGATCGCCTTTGCGAGGGTTATTCTTCGAGTATTCATGCAGCGGCGCTTGAATGTCTGCCGCGTTTTTGATGAATCGTCGGTAGAAATTTACGACTCCTAAAAAACGTCGTAGTTCTTTCACCGTTTGTGGTTTTGAAACATCCAAGATTGCTTTGGCTTTTTCGGGTAACGGGTCCGTGCCTTCGGGGGTGATTTTGTATCCCAAATATTCGACTGCGGTAACACCGAACGTACACTTGGATGGGTTCAAGGTTAGCCCATAATCGTGAAGTCGCTGAAAAACTTCACGCAGGTGTAACGTGTGCTGCTCTGGACTCGCGGATGCAATTAGTACATCGTCAATGTATGTAAAACAGTAGTCCAAACCATGCAAGACGGTGTTAACAAATCTTTGGAATGATTGAGCTGCATTACAAAGACCGAATGTCATTCGTGTGAATTCGAATAATCCGAAAGGTGTTATCACTGCTGTTTTAGGCTCGTCACATACTTCCAGTAAATCCAGAAGTGCGAGACTTAAAAATATAATATAGGTTAAATAATTGCAGATTTACAATAAAAAAAAAAAGTAATATGCCTGTATTGTATCACACTATATTACATAGGAATAGTAAGCAAATTTATCACAATTTTTTTTTCAATTAAAGTTTTAAGAAGCCAATTTATCTATTAGTAAGTTAGTGCTACAACATATGTGCTGTTTACCTATCATTATCCAAAAACAATTATATTAACCGCATTTTTGATATGATTCTAGATTAAATTCCGAATATACATTACATATTAACAATTTATGATATAATGCCTTCCATTAAATATACCGTTAAATGCCATCGTCTTCGTCTCTATCAATTCTGCAAATTGTGCGCGATTAAAACTGTAAAAACGAACACATAATTATATATAATGATCTTGTTCTTGACTGGGACGAAATTTCCTAGCAAACGTTAGCAGAGGACCACCTGCTAACGTTTCCTGTATGTATTATTCCTATACATATATTCCATATGTGATTATACAAATTAACAAAATTTCTTGTATCTTATATGATTATTGCACATAATGGTTTCTTTTACACCTTTACTTAAAATGACTCCAAACATATCTTTTATTGTCGCCATTGTAATAGTTCATCTCTCCGCTTCGTAAAGATTGATCGGTTAATAATGATATTTTCCTTTTAAGGTGATAATATTTATTTCTGGAACCATTAAGTTTCTTTTCCGTTTCCTTAATACTCCGGCCATTCCATTTCATTACCTGCGTACGGTCTTTTTTGGCACTTTAATTTCCTAAATTACATAATTGCCCAGGTATACCAAAAGGATACCTCGTCTGTACAAGGCAATCGTAAACATACACAATTCATCACAACGGATTACTTATTGCCTCGTTAAGATACCTACGGTAACCGTAACGAAAATAGTTTTTCTTATAATCAACACTCAAAATAATGACATCGCATGCGGCCAGCACCTAATATGTTCCTGCATAAGAGCATGCTAAGCAGTCCAAACTAGTTCTAATTAAACTAAGGCGAGTCTAATGGCGTAAAATCGTACATTCCTTCGACTAAATAACTTTATAATATGTAAATAATTAGGAAAAAATGTAAGGTACCATAATTATAACCATGTTCGAAAAGTCAAATACCAATGCTAATAGTGTTTAAACTATTTAATTACATTCAATACGAAATGAAGCAAATGCAAATAGAAATTGGGTGGGTTGTGCTGCATTTGCTGACATTTATGTTGTGAGTGTTTACTCGCGTCTACCTAAAATAACTTTTTTTTTTCATTCTTGTTACTACAAATAATATAAAAGTAAGTCAAATAAAAACGAGCACGGTAGAGAATGTGATGTGTATAAAAAGTAAATAACATTTGATTTGATTTCTTTAGTAAATACATGAAAGAAAAAGACAATACATACGAAATATACGTATCCAATTTTTTTGACAGTTCCAAAAACTTTCTTCAAACATTCTGGAAAATAATGAAGTGAGGAAAAGTTGCAAACAAGAATGCTAGAAATATGCGGTCGTTTCACAAGGTAGAGTGTATGACTACACATTTATTCTAATAGAAATTATTGTAAAAAACCAAAAGAATTAATTTTTAAACATAGATACATTACCAAGCAAGAAATTTATCTACATAAAATGATAAATAATTCTGTGTTTTAAAAAATAATTATTTGACTGTGTTAAAAATCACAATTCCTGTCAGATAAAGCATATTGCCTTGAATGAAAGAAACTTTTCTATCAGTGTATGTTCGAATTCGTCGCTTTTCAATCTGTGATATATTTAAGGGTAAATTAAAATGCAGAATAATAATAAACCGTTAACATGTATCGGATGCTCGATTTATTCTGTGCCGAACCAGACAAACATACATATATAGAAACAGTTCATACTTAAAAAGTTTTCTCGTGTACGAGTATCAAAATAAGAAATACCCAGGTATATACAATTGTCACCCAAATTATGTGAAATTATGTGAACTTATATACATGATTGAATAAGAAGGAAAAATTGTCGTTGGAAATTTTTGAGAGAAATGTGTTAAGGAAGATATATGGTGGAAAAAAAGTCAATGATGTTTGGAAAAGACGAACAAATGAAGAACTTCATGAGTTATATGGGGAACCATCGATAACAAATGTAGTGAGGGTAAAAAAGAATAAGGTGGTTGGGACACGTGACGAGACTGGACAGTGGAAGGCCAACAAAACAAGTACTAAAGGGAAGAATAACTGGAAGACGAGGAAGAGGCAGACCACGAACGGATTGGCACAGGAAAACTCGTGATCGAGAAGAATGGAGGAAGATTTGTAATCAAGCCATGGGCCTTCTTGGCCCGGAGGACCTATATATATATATATATATATATATACATGATTATATATATTACACCTTTCTCCTTTTTTATAACAATTAAAAAAAATCATACAAAAAACAAATATCGTATTAACATTAACTAATTAGTATCTTTAATTCGAGATCTCAAATTATATCTGTCGGTAGTATATACGGAAATATCTGAATTTTCATTGTTAACTACTAAGTTCGAGACTGAAGGAATATCTTCATTATCTAATTTTTCATTATCTTTATTTCTAGGATTAATGGTTGTTACATTTTCAGATTCTTAAGTTTGTACTGGTACAAGTAAAGAGTGTTTTTTACTTAACTTATGTAGATTGTATTTGATCTGAATGTCTACGTACTGTTTTACCAGTACCTGTTTTTACATCATAGATAACTGAACCTACTTTATCTACAATAGTCCCATCGATCCATACCGAACTAGATGGAATTGTATAATCTTTGATAATAACATTGCTAACATAAATTCTAAAATTAAAATTAAATTCTCTTGGCTTACCACCAGAATTTACAATTTGCACTTTCGGTGTTAAAGATATGTACGTGTTTGTTCGTGATTAGGTAATAACAGATCTAGTTTAACTTTTAATTTACGACCAAATATTAAACTTGCAGGACTCACATCTGTAGTTGAATGTTCAGTGTTTCTATAGTCAAATAAGTGTCTATATCGGTTTTCAGATAATAAGCTTTTTTTAACGCATTCTTTAATGTCTTTACCGCGTTTTCTGCTGCTCCATTACTAAATGGATGATAAACAGGTGATAATAATCCATTATTTTAAAGAAAAATCGTAAAATTTTGTGATGAAAAAGTAGTCCGGACACAATCGTTTCAGGAATTCCAAATCGGGAAAACAAATCCCTTAGTTTACTGATTAAGCAAGCGGGTGTTAGTATTATACAGTTTTAAAACTTCTATCCATTTTGTGTATGAGTCAATAACAACAAAATATTTTTGGTGATGAAAAGGACCTCAAAAATCAATATGTAGTCTTGACCACGATTTATACTAACATGGGGTCAGGGAATAATTGAATTTTTAGTAGGATCCTTTCTAAACTGATTACAAATTTGACAAGAGCCACATAGTTTTTATATGTCTGCATAGGTAAATGTTCGACCAATATACATACAAGACTTTGCCACTACCATTAAAAGGAGATACGAAATTAGACGCTTATAATCCAATTTTTATTATTTATTTTACTATTAAAGCTACAAATTCGGCTGAATGAATATTAAAAAATTGCGTGGTTTTAGTACTGATTAAATTAAAATTAAAAAGAAAAAAACAACAATGTATTTTTACTATGAGATATTTAATATTTTTTTAAACTGAACATATTTTCCGATATTGTAAAAGACAATGTATTTTGTGATGTAAAATTTTTAATTTATTATATTCTCAGGGAATAATAATAAAGTTGCTGCAGATTTTAATTTATGCGAAACATAGTTTTTCCGTATAGATATCGCAGTGGGCTTGCATTACCAGAAATCAAAACAAACAACATACTTCCAGAAAATTGTCAAAACCATTTATATTGCAACTTCTTTTACCAATTCAATAGTTAAAGATATATCAACTTTATTTTGTTTGCTTAACCTTAATTTTATTTTTAATATACAGGCTGATTCATTTTCGATCCTCGCTTATTATTGACGATAGACGATAGGTTTAAATTTGGCTAAATTTTGTGGTTATTATGATCCCGCAAAGAAAGGAGATTTAGAATAAATGACGTTTGAAATTTTTTTAAAAAACGGAAAAATCTGATTTACTTATTTTGCCTCTAGCACTTTTATTTGGCCTTGCAGATAAAAACTAAAGACACGTTCTCAAGGCCACTTTTAATGTTCTATGTAACGTTGTGCTTGAAATCTTTATACGACGTTTCGTTTTCTTCTGGTCATCATCAACTTTCTTATTTCTTATGGGCGCCATATTGAATTTTGACACCGTTAGAACGCGTATTTCTTTCTGATTTCAACCATGTGTAACATGTTGACAAAAGTTTTTGAGCTATTAAAAATAAAGTTTATAAAGGTGACCTTTCCACATAATATTGAAGAACTTCGAGCTAGACTCGAAAATGCCTTCAATGCAATTCCTAGGAGAACCATACAAAGAGCAGTTCAAACAGCTCGAAAACATGCGTATTTTTTCTGCATAGTGTTGTTAAAATATGTACATATAAATGCGCATATTTTGTTGTTTTTTTTGTGCATATAATCCGAGCTTTACCTATTACGATTTCTCTGCAGAAGAACTGTACTATACGATTTTATTATTCGTTTTAGGACTATATTGCAGATTTTTATAACACAAATTGCATTATCCTTGAAAATATTGCCTCTGCTTGTGCACTCACGGACACCACCCAAAATATCCGGGCTAATGCGCAGTCTAAACGCCGCGTGCAACATAGGTGCGCTCACACTGTGACTTAGACCGGACATTTTGGGTGTCCGTGAGTGTAGGTAGATGCCCTAAAGAGCTTTGAAAATACATTATTAGATTACTAAAATACGCGCGCGCAATAAACAAGACTATATACAACTGTTTGTATCTGTTTTCAGGAACGCTTGACAGCGGGCGGTCACGGAACTTTGGCCCTGAGCGGAAGTTCTCCAGGATACGGTGCCGGTGGCTCCGGAGCGCACCACCGTAGCTCCGGGAGCCTCCACCACAGTTCCGCCATGCAGCATCAACTGCCGCAACCCGACTTTCAACCGCCGTATTTCCCGCCACCTTTCCATCATCCGCCTAGTCCGCCGCCACAGCAGCACCTGGAGTACCTCAACGACCCGTACGGGGGCCTATCTGGTTTACACCATTATGGTCAGTTGGGATTGCGGCCGAGAGACAGCGACCCCAATCATGGGCACGTGGTAAGTATCGACAGATTAGAAACAACAAAGTCTCATCAATCAGTGTCTGAAATGACCATTTCCCCTTAGATATATCGTGTGATTCAAACTTTACAAACATCACCCTTATCTTATAACGCGAGTTTTTCTACAAATAAAAGAGAGTTATAAATACAGGGTGAATCTCAATATATGCGACAAACTTTAGGAGCTGATTCCTGAGGTTATTTTGATCATTAAAGTTCATATGAGTATATGTCCAAAACGGTTTGGTTTAAAAGTTATAACAGTTAATCTTTCAATATCCTCCAAACTGTGGCCTGACTAATGTTTAAAGCCAACGCAATTTTTCTGGTGCTTGTAGTAGGATGTTCCTCAATTTCACTTAGTACCATTTCTTCAACTTGTGGAGTTCTCACTGTAAACGGGTGCCCGTTATCAGGCATCTGTTTTTTAAAACTTCCCATTTCACTAAGACGTTGGTGAAGACGGGCAAATATTGAATGATGCGGTATGACACGGTTCGGGTATCGGTCTTCATAAAGACGTCTAGCAGCACGCAAATTTCCATTGGCAACACCGTAAACAAAATGCATATCACCCATCTCAGCATTCGTGTAATTCATTTTAGAAAACAGAAACTGACAATAAACTGAATGAATACTCTGACAACTACTGTCAAATATTGAAACGACAAACAATTCCCTCTCAACACAATTGATTTTGAAGAACCAACTGTGATATTATATCGTGTTAGTCATACTTCATAATTTATTATTAAACATTCAATAACTTTTAAACCAAACCGTTTTGGACACATACTCATATGAACTTTAATGATCCAAAGAACCTCAGGAATCAGCTTTTAAAGTTTGTCGCATATATAGTGATTCACCCTGTATAGATTGTCTCCCTACCTCCGACGCCGACGTCCCTTCAATTCGCATTTAATTCGTAACGTAATATACATGACTTTTATACCTACAATTTTTCTTCTGGACATTGCAACCCAACCATTGCAACCTTTATTGATTAAAATTGACACACTGAAGAAAAAATGCCACAGAATTAAAAAATTTACTACGACACGGAATAAAATACTAGGTTATTACAACTGGTGGTATATTTTTCTAAGAATGTGTAAAGCCGCAGTAGGGAATAACGGTATTGCAGTAAAATCTTTAACAACTTTTTTATCGTTTTTTTACAGTATGTAATTATTACTTTCAACAGATAGGTAGTAACTGTTTATCTTCAACAGTTAGAATCCTAAACAATTTTGTAAATATGGTGGGTATAAACAATATTTAGGGGAAGACTTTACTTTTATAAAGTGTTTAATATTTAACTGATTAATATGCAATGTGCATATTGAAGTCTTAAAATTTAATATCAATTCATTACTATACAAGGATCTGTTAAGAAAATACATTCATTTTACAAAAAATCACAATTTCAAATAACAAACATATACTCTGAATAAGCATTTCAATAAACGCGAATATAATACAAGCAATTTATGAAGACTCTATGATGTTTCAATTTATTTTAGAAACCATAAGTGGGCCGTATAAAAATAACATTACCTACTGTTGTAAACATGAATTCAATTTACTGAACACCTACTTGGTGCGTATATATACAATGTACAATGCAGGTACGGCATTTAAAAGTAATTTTAAAAGCAAATTTCAATTATGTTGAACATCAGCTGTTCATAATCGTATTTATAATCTTTCACTAACACAAGATTTATACGGTATGTATAAATACACTAATGTCGGCAGCAGATATATAAAACTGTATTACCGGATTGAAACACATATTTGTAGTGTTATATTATTATAGTTACCTTCGTGTATATAGGTAACTATAATAATATAACATCTTATCTATTCATATTAAGCAAAGAAAAAGGGAAACATGTACATACGAGTATGTTATGCGTTCCTGTTGCATTTTGTGAATGATTCGAACGACAAGGATAACCGCACGACGAACAAGTATCACTTTCCCGTTACATAAACTTGCTGTCCGATCTTCGCAATGTCATAACTGCATCCTTGTGATAAGATTAAAAGACGCGCTCCTGACATATTTCTGATGTCTTGGCATAGTTGCTACAACGACGGAGGAGGAATACTTGGTTAGGAATGCAAGTAATCCGGACCCCTTGATATCCAAGGCGCCCGCGTTTTGAGCCAACCCCAACGAAATTTTTACTTGCGATTGAATAATATTCTGACATAGTTCTGGGCTTATATTGGCAGTATAATCTATTAAATATAAACATGCTTTATTCCTTTATTAAATTGTCGATAAAAGAAAATTAAAATTGCTATGTGTTATAAGATAACCACAAATTCACGATTCAACATCTGTGAAAGTAATTATATCTGTAAAAAAATTTGAATGTTCCCAATTCTCATGTTATCACAACTTGAATATGAAATAATTGCTTGATATCGAAGTAATAAATAGTAGGGCAAACTGTTGTACCTTGGAATACCTTATAGTTCTTTTCCAATATCACTTTTAAAATCACCTAGGGAGCATTGTTTTTCATGCCAAGCTCTCACAGAGTCTTCAAACAATGATGTTAAGTGCAAACATTAAAAATGTTTTATGTACTGTTGAGTATATGTAGCACTATATGAACTATCCCACTTTTTTCCAAAGTATAGGGGCGTTTGTGTTACCTTTAAACATTTTGTGGTGTACTTTGAAACAGGGAATTATTTCCATGAAATCACAGTAAAGGTCAGATAGGTAGCGTCCATTTTTGCTCCGTACTTACCCGGGTTTTGGATCCTATTCGTTCTGGGAGAGATAAGTAGTGGGTTCTCGGAATTCCTTCACCTCATATCCTGAAGACCTATAACATGCAAAAGTACATCGTTTTGGGATCTCTGCATGTATTACGTGCCCATGAGTCAAACCACCCATTAGCTGAGGGTTAATGCCATGCCTATACCTATCTGTTAGTAGACATGAGCCGTATCTGATCAGTTGGTATGCATATCTATCGAAACAAGCGCTGCAAAGTAGCTCTTCTCAGAACTTTCACAAATGCTGTAAGGTACAGTTTCCGCTGTAGTAATTGATTGATTAAATAAATAAATAAAAATTATATCTTTTACTTTTAACGATTCCAGGGCCAGCTGGGTCACGGTGCCAGCTTTCCTTATAGCAGCGGAGCGGGTGGTAGGCCTGACTATGGTGTCACAACACCTCAGAGAACCCATGACGATCCGCTGTCGTTACATCAAGCGCTTGGACAAGCTGTAGAAGAAGCTCAAGGTGGTATAGACGACAACGCTGGCTTCATTGCAGACCTGCCTTTATTGAAAAGTAAGTATCTACTGAAATCATTTTATAGAGCAAAGTTTAAATGGCATAGCTTTGTTTCTTCAAAATCCTTCTAATAGTCAGGTAGACGTCACAAATGCCCAGTAACTACTAAAAATCCAGCTCATTGCAAATGCTCGTGAATGATGTTTAATTAGAGAAGTTTTTTTAAAACCTACATAGCCCAACTTTTTTATTTGAAACGATAGGCTAGTACTTCCAACAGTGAAATTCTAGAGAATTACTTAACTAAGAAAAATTTACAAATAACTTCATCGCAGTGTTGCCAGATAAATCTGTTTTTGCAAATGACAACACCGTATATTTACCATAATTTGGAACACCTATCTAATCTATTTGGTAGCTACTGGGATATCTGGCAACACTGCAATAAAATTATTTGTCATTTCTTCTTGGGCAAGAAATTCTATACAATGAGGAACTACACAACTTTTTTTTTATATATCATAGAATAATAGAGAATATAATAATATATGGCCCTTCATTAAACCTTCTTTTAAATTGTTTCTCATTAAGGCATAACTAATTTTTGAAAGACGTCACAAGTTCTTTCATTCATAAATTCTTAGTTAGCATCATTTGGCAACGGAGATAAGTAATATTAAGTTCGCATGCTTTGCGCGTACAGATGGCGCTGGCGTAAACGTATTATTACGATATTCTGTGTTTATTTTACGCGGTTTGGAGATTATAATCTTTCAGAATTCGTTCTTTTACGATAAATTGGAGAACTTTAAACACAACAACATATTTCCCAGCCGGTAGATTCGATTACTACCTTTGTCACTGTTTCCCGTAAATGACTAGTCTGTGATTACTACGGGGGAGTAATTTCTATGTTGCCATGTATTCTCGTTCATTCATAAAATTTTACTACGTACCTGTGACGTACAAGGATCTTAAAAAATGTACATATCAAAAACTACTTTACATGAAACCGTCAAAATTTCAGTGTAAATATATATTTAGGTCATGTACAAAATAACATTACGTTAACAAGAATTAAAAGAAAGTGCAATTCCTCATTTTGCTTTTGAAAGTACTAATCTATCTCTTCAATTAAAAAAGTTGGTCAGGTTTTTAAAAACTTGCACTGTACAAGAAAAACAAAAGGACATAGTTTGATTCGTTTAATATGTATTTTACATAAAGTGGAGATTCAGCATCTTATTTTACACAGAGCAGTATATAAATAGAAAATGTTTCTAACAATAATACATTTGCGAGAAATAGTAGACCAAAATCAGAATTAGAAAGAAAGTACCTATAATACATGCACATGAAATATTCAATACCCTACATATTACGTAATGTGATTATTGTCAGGCACTGTCGATAAAATAATATCTATACATACAGGTTTCCTCGGAATCAAATGGTCAACGTAGGTTATACGCTAGGAGTACTTGACATAATTCTAAACAAAATATCTTCATACACCTTGATGCGCAATTGACTCAATTTAGAGAGTCAGGCTGGTCTAATAGGGACACTGTTGGTTTCTTGGGAAATATAAAAGATAAAATGTCGCTTAAATGAGGAAGAAATTGCGTAATTTACAAACTAATGAAATGTATTAACAGGTTCACAAAATATACGAAGAAGCTTGAAAATCGTTTTTTTTTTTTTTATTTTAACATAGAGCTTTGAGTTTTAAAAATATCAATATATAAGCTACTGTAATCAGATATAGATACAATCCTACGTTTCGGCTTTGAAGATTAATTTCAATTTTTTCAATTTAGTATATAAATATACTCATAATCTGCTTTCACCTGTAACAATTATGTTTTAAACTCACTATTGGGCAACAAATGGTCTTTATTAAATCCTTGCTTGATCTGCTACAATAACTAATATCCTTTTATATACTATTAACACAGTGAAGCTTTTGATAACTGCAAACGACAGATGTTATTGACACACCCTAATAATAACAAAAAAATAACTCAATACAATGCTATTACTCCACATCGTGACCCCACAATGGTTTCATACATACATTAGGTACTTGTATTTATTGTATAATCGATTTAATGGATATCTTTAATTTTTTTCTATAAGCACTTGTAATATATTTTTTATATACATACTTACTAATTGTAAGCATTATATACACCATCATGCATGAAAGTTTAGCCAATTAACAAATGTTTAAAAAAATCAAAAAATAAAAGCTAACTAATACAAAAAGTATACAGAGTGGGGCACCACTTTCGAATCGGTTTATATAGGAAAAGGGGCTTTAATATTTTTATTAGGGGTTATATAGATTCATAAGGAGCACGTTTTAAAATTGTTTCGAAATATACAGAGTGACTCAAAAAAAATTACACACCAATGTTATTAATATTTAAATGGAACACCCTATATATTATATCATATTTTGATAGTATGGACTAAATAAAGGCAAATAACTGTTACGTTTGGTATACCTTCTAACTCTCCGCTTCTGAGATAATTAACTATTCTTCAAAATGTAAACCAAAATTTAGGGGGTGTTGTTGTCTGGCATATTTCGAAGCTGGATATTTTAAATTGCATTTATTTTTTCGACAAAGCACTAGACTTGACAATAAAATTAAAATGACGCTTAAAAATTATACAGAGTGAATAAAAACCTATTTTTCTTTTTCACTATCATTAGAGGCAATTAACTTTCTTATTTTAAATGGAACTGAAAATGTATTTATTAACTTATTTACATTCTAGTTTTAAGGGTCTTTAAGATTGTATTAAGGTTTTCTATGCATATCTACTACAGCTTTTTTTTTATCATTAAGAATTTTCTATTTCAAGTACTAATCCTTTGCCATTTATTTTTCAAAAGTAGGCCTTGACAAAACTACCTTTATCATTCATCGAGGATAAACGATATTTATCAGCCTAAATCTTTAACTGTTTTACCCACAGTTTTTACCTAATACAAATAATAATGTTTTAACAAATGTTCACAACGGTAACCACTATTTTGAATGCGTAGGCGAACTCGTTCTCGAAATGAATGAATTTTAGTTTGACATATTTGCTGTTATAGTTCAAAGCACCATTCTTATTCGTTACTTCATATTGTCGGGTGTGATGGTGTACCATAAACAGTATTTTTGATGTATCTCCATAAAAAGTAAAAAGAAATCAACACTCGTTAAGTCTGGGGATCTTGCTGGCCAATTCTGCAGACCTGCACGTCCTATCCACTGTTGAGATACCGTCTATCTAATTCATTCCGAACATTTATTTGTAAGTACGCGGGAGCACCGTCTAATTGTATCCAAAGTCTTTGTCGAATATTAAGACCTATATCTTCCAGAAAATATTGGTTAATTATCTCTCCAGGAACATGGCGCCATTTAAAGTGCCATTAAAAAAGTATGGGCTTATCACGCACTCTTCAAGTATTCCACCCCACACATATGCCTGTTAACTAATCAGTTCTTATGGAAAGTTGACTCATCCGAAAATAATACATAATCGAGAAAATTTTCTTCATCTCCTAACTTTTCTAGAAACCATAAGCAAAATTCAAGTCGCCGGTTGTATCCACTTCCAAAAGTTGTTCTTGATGCAGTTATGTATGTGATATGGGTAAAATGTGTTCATCTTTATGATTCTTCGGATGCTCCGTCTGCGTAGCGCGGATGCCATAAATTCTAAATAAATATGCGTATATACAGTCAACCCTCCTATAACGCGGTGAGTGCGTACCGCGTTATATGGAAACCGCGATATAAGAAACTCGGATTTAACCGTATAAACCAGGCTAATTCGTAGCATGTTCTATGGAAACCGTCTACCGCGTTGTATGGAAACCGCGCTATAAGAAACTCGGAATTAGTACAAATCACATCATTCGTACCGCGTTATATGGAGACCAATAAATACAAAAGACACGATAAATTATAAATTATTTTTATGGAATTGAAGAGTTCATATAAGGATTAATAAAAAAAATGAAACAAAAACTAAACTAAAAGACTGTTTTCCAACAAAAACAAGAAAGACTTTTGTAAAATCATTTATTTTTCAACACTCATTCTCACTGTCACATATGAGTCGCCTGACTCGTCTTCTTTTAATGGGCAAAATGTCTTCCTCACTTGGTTCTTTTTCACATTGGTTTTCGATTGTAGCTTTTACAACCTCTCTATAGGGAGCTAAGCAATTTCTTAACTCTCTTTTAAACTTTGCACTACGCACCGTTGAACGATCAGTTTGAATGAAATGAAGTTCTAATTCTTTAGCCAAATTTAGCCCTTTTTTCACATCTTGTAAATCGAGATTTGGCACCCATTCGTTTTCCTTATTTTCGTTTACTAATGCATTTGATGTGGGTGCATCAATTAATTCCATCAGTTCTTCCTCATCTAAAGTTTCTTTCCCGAGTACTAGTTCTCTTACATCCTGATGGTTTACTGCAAATTCTTCATCGCTTAAACGAGAAGCAATGTTTACTATTTCTGTAACTGGGAGTGAAATTGTAGAATCATCTTGTATTGCTTGAACCATTTGAGGTAAAAGCGGTTTCCAACACGCATTAAGCGTTGATGGTTTAATATCCGCGCAAGCCGATGACACGGTTCTAATACAATCTAAAATAGAAAATTCCATCCACACTTGAGTAAGAGTTTTATTTTCACTATTTTCTAATCTGTCGAAAATGGTTTGGAAAAGTTGGCGTGTGTAGTACATTTTTAAAGTTTGAATGACTCCTTGGTCCAAAGGTTGTATTAATGACGTGCAGTTAGGAGGGGGGAAGACAATTTTCACATTTGGATGATCCAGTTCTATGTTGTGGCAACCAGCATTATCAAGAACCAATAAAACTTTGAAATACAATTTTTTTTCTATCGTATAGGTTTCCACTGCCGGGATAAACAATTATAAAACCAATCCTTAAATAAATCTTGAGTCGGGCAAGCTTTCTTATTAGATCGTCAGAATACAGGCAATTAGGTCTTATTAATATGTTTTTCATTACACGAGGAGTTGAAGAACGATTTATTATCATTGGTTTTATCATCAGGCTCCCTGATAGATTGCTGCACACACAAAGGGTGATACGTTCTTTTGAAAGTTTAAACCCCCTAAAATTTTTCAGAATGAAGGTCCTAGATGGTAGCTTTTTCCAATATAATTCTGTTGAACCTAAACCGCGCTGTAAGAGTACCGCGTTATGGGAGGGCTGTCGCAATTTCAGCTCCGCGTTCTATGGAAACCGCGTTCTGAGAGTACCGCGTTATAGGAGGGTTGACTGTACATATGAGTATCTTATCTGACAATAAGTCGAGTAGCTCCACTAGCTATCTGAATCATGATATTCATTGTGGAAACACGCTTTTATAAGAAACTTCTCTTTATTCTGTATGAAAGTCTCAAAGTTCTAAAACAAAATCATAAACAATTTAACACAAATTCTATAAAATTAATCAAATAGCCTTCAAATAGACTTTTTACCAGGCGCGGCTCGTGCATACGTCAGTCGAAGCCTATCACATTGATCGAACTTCTTCGTATAACTTCGTAACATATAAACATAAAGAAATGTATTTGACCAGAGCATACGAAGAACTTCGATCATTGTCATAGCCTCCGACAGACGTAAACACGAGCCGCGCCTGGTTTTTTCTAGGGTATACTTACTGCGCAACATATAAAAAGAATCAAGAAAATTAGACGAGTCGCTAAGGACAATAAAATAACCTGTAAAAGAGTTATGTGGTAATTTTTATATAACACTAAATTCATTCATACAAAAGGTTGCGAAGATTGCTGGATCGCATTAGGGAAACCGATATTTTATCGGTCAATCGTCGTTTTGGATCGTGCAATATAATAAACATTAAGTATAGAGAATTGTATGTATTTTTTATACCCCAACTTTTAATAAGTGCGATATAGAGAGCATATCTAACAGAATTACAAAACTATATTAAAAAAATCCTTTTGTAATTAATTAAATTCTTCATTTTCTGTTGGGTGGGTACTCACATTGTATACTTTTCACTTTCTCATTCTACCCAAAATGTAGCCCGCACATCCAATTATTCCCACTTTTTCCTTTTTATGCTCGAAACTTCCAAATGACTATATAGCAATCGATTTCATCACCAACAACAACGAATCGCACAAAGCAAAAATGCAAATTAAAATTCCGCCTCTTTTTCTACGGATCGTGCGCTTATAGGTTTCTGGTTGCACCAATGATGTTTCGATTTCGCTTAACATAGCCAAAGGAGAGGTTTTTAAGAACTTTCCAATTTACCAAAAGTTCGATGCCCCCCTTGGCCAATCTAACCGCGTTACGTTGTGGCGAACTGCCGTTTTAATAATATATGTATACATATTATGACAAGGCAAATTCACATGTATTAAATTTGAATTTTGGTAGATAGCATATCTTGTCAAGGCGGCCAAAAAAACTTACATGGAAAATAGAAGCTGGCGTACTGTTAATTTATTTGCCGCCATCTGCCAATTTATTTTTTCACTTATTTAATTAATGGATTTAATGTGAAGTCGCCTTTTTCATAGATACTGTTAAGAAATTAATTTTCGCCTCAAATACTAGTCGCACTGTCAAAAGTAAAAAGGTAAAATAAATAAAAAAATGTAGATAATAATTGATTAAGAAGTTAGTTAAATCTTCTTCCGCATTTTCTGATTAAAAAAGTTAGTAAAATATGTAAGTACAGTTAATTGTACATGACGACATACACTAAAAGAAATCTAAAAAAGAATAAAATAACAGAGATTTAATCAATAACTGTAATAGAGTTATATACCTATGTTTGTGTTTGGGGAATTCCTTGTTGGTTCATTAAATATGTTTTAACGAGTTAATTATAGCAGACCATCAAAAGATTTCTAAGATTAAATAGTTTTCATTTTAACAGGCATACAAACTTCTTCACAAATAATTAATAAAAGTATTTATGAAAAAGAATTTATTCTTTATAATGATTTATGTGCTTAAAATTCAACTTGAAATTGTTTTATAAACTACTACTACCAAGGCAACTCGTTAAAGTAAATTAAAGACTATAAGCATGTAGAATACCGGAATATTTTCACATTTTCTTATTTTTAAAAACTAGTTTTGTCTACATAATATAGACCTAGTCAAAATTATAGTTAATCTAACAATAGAAAGTTAGTGAAGGCAGTCATATTATTTTGTTATTTGTACCTTATTAATTTAACCAACCCAAAAACTACACTTAAACAATAAATATTGTTCAATTAACAAAATAAGCGTTTTAAAACAAATAAGGTTTAAATTACCAAATTTGCAATTAATTTAATGCAACTGTGCTATTAAAATTACCATTTCTCAAATACAACCCTCTTCACTTCTCCAAACAGATGTTCTAACGTTTAGGAGACCTAAACGTTATTATAGGAAAGTTGTCTAGCCATCCATGCAGTAGCAAATACGTCAAATATATTGTATTACAGAATTTGTCATAGAGATGACAGTTCTCCTATTTCACCCCAGTAATCATATAGTTTTTGCGCCTCCGTCCAGAAACACTGATTTTGCATTACCTTAAATCGGCCGGAAACTTACCATTCTCCGGCCTAGGTCGGCAAAAAATCACTAAAAGTTGGCAACACTATAATCAAATTACTGACATTTCTGTGATTAATTGTAGATTCGACGACAGATGACAGAATTTTCGTTACTCTTTTTCGTTCTCTTAAATAATTCAAATTCTTTCCAATTCAATTTTTGGAAGATTTTACAAGTAATAAATTGTTAATAACTTGTTGCGCAAGCTGTGTAATATGAGCTGGGGTCTCCATTGCCTTTATTATTGATGAATATCAATATGTACAAAAACTAACCAAGAAAATTAAAACGTCAAAATACTAAGGTATCTTAATCCGAGTGTCAAACTCAAATGTCATACGTAACATATATTGCCAACCTGTACTGTTAACGCCCTAGCGTCAATTTTTTTATTATTATTTTCAACAAAATTAACACTTGTCGGCGCAAAAAATAGTATGTAACACACGGCCAGAAACTCTTTTGCGAGTATTCGCACTAGTGGGGCCTCGGCCACACAAACCGTGCTCATACTCGTACTAAACTGTAAAACTATAGTTTCTGGCCTAGTGATACAAATAACTATTATGTGGTGAAATATACAGATGGCGACAAAAAGCATATAGGTCAAACGACTCAAAGATGGCGTGAGCGGTGTACACAACAACACAAAAGTGATAGCAAAGTTAAACGCACTTTGGCAAGTAAAACATCAAGTAGATATTGACCAAGTAAAAGTTTTATTTCATGAAAACAACGACAATAAAAGAATTTTTCTAGAGAATTTAGCCATTTACAAAATCAATGACAATGTTAATGCCAAAGAAGGATCTAATATCTCACTTCAACTTTATAAATCACCATTAAAAAATGTCAAAATCAGAATCTAGCTTTGACCCTTTTGTTTTTCAATCCCCCTGTTCTGTGTTTTCTGGGTGTTTGTCTCTTGCGTTTTATCGACCACCCTGTCTTTAACTATTTTACCTTGGAATCTACAAGCGTGTTGCTTCCAGCGCACTTTATGTGCAATTTTCGACCAGGTAGTTTGTCTTTCTAGCCTTTTATCATCATATCATATCATCTGTATTTATTGGTACAATTATACAAATGTACATTGCATATAAATCGACCAAAAAGACCAAATCATCCTGGGATGCTCTTCCTTTAGCCTGTTTGTTTTGTAAGTTTGTATTTGTCAATTTTTAATGTGTGATCAAGTTTTGTAAAACAATCTAAGTGATCTACACAATTATGCAACAGTTTTTTCGCTTCTCATTTTCCAAATACAATGTGGAACCTCCATTTTGAAACTTATCTATGTTTTTTTTCTTAATATTTTGTTTATTGAACCAGAAGTTTTGTTGGATTGAATGCGTCAATTGAGATTTTATAAAGAGCAAGAAGTTACTTTTCTGTTATTTTTTTTTTTTTTGAAATAAATCAATTAAAACAAGGAAATAAAATTGAAAATCAGAATTCGAAAAGAAGTCATTTTATGCTTAAAACATAAACTGTGGCATAAATAAAGATATCTAAAATATAAGTATAACTGTTTTAGATTGTTAACTCTTTTCGGAGAGCAGCTGTATCTACATGTTTTTGCATTTGATCAGAGTGTTGAAGTTGATATTTTAGTTTTTATCCTTGTTATTCTGTTTACATAACACGCCAAGCTGGAAAAATATACTTACCTATAGAAACTTTCAGCTTTAAAACTTCAACCTCAATTTACTGAGTTCTTTAATTTTGTAACTTAACGCATGTTTTCAGCTACAAAATGTTAGTGACTATCAAAAAGTAATTTGTTTATTTCTCCTATTGTTGTTGCAGGCATGAAGAGTGGTAAAGACCACGGAGGCAACGCAGTAGTTTCTCCAAGTGACGTATTTTGCTCTGTGCCAGGACGTTTATCTTTACTCTCCTCCACCTCAAAGTACAAAGTGACAGTCGGTGAAGTTCAAAGACGCCTTTCGCCACCGGAGTGTCTGAACGCCTCTCTCTTGGGCGGAGTGCTGCGACGGGCTAAGAGCAAAAACGGCGGTAGAATCCTCAGGGAAAAACTAGAAAAGATCGGTCTAAACCTACCAGCTGGCCGAAGGAAGGCGGCCAACGTCACCCTCCTGACGTCATTGGTGGAGGGAGAAGCCATACATCTTGCCAGGGACTTTGGGTACGTGTGCGAAACGGAATTCCCAGCGAGGCAGGTCGCGGAATACCTCCTGAGGCAACACGGCGAATCGATGAGGCGCAAGGAACTCCTCCAAGCCACCAAGCAGATTACGAAGGAACTCATGGATCTGCTCAATCAGGATCGGTCGCCTCTGTGCAACACCAGACCGCAGATCCTACTCGACCCTTCGATACAGAGACACCTGACGCATTTCTCGCTCATTAGTCACGGGTTCGGCAGTCCTGCGATAGTGGCGGCGCTAACGGCCATACAAAACTTTCTAAGTGAGTCGCTAAAGTGTTTGGACAAAATCTATCCGAACCAGAACGTGCAGGGACAGCAAATGCTGGTGACCTCATCACTAGATAAGGGGAAACTGGAGGATAAAAAGTGACGATATTTTTTCGGGAACTGTTCAGTATTCGGTGACATATTCTGTATTGTGATCTGATATATCTGAAAGAAAATGACTTACTATGTAATTACATTATGATAACGATAAGTATTATGCGTGAAATATGCGAGTTGACGTTTCAAACGTTAATTTATTCGTGACTCGATGATCGTTTCTCTTATGTCTGTGTATTATTCTTTTAAAGACTTTGTTACGAGATACCGTTTCAATTGTTTTTTAATTGTTTTTATATATTTCTTTTTTTTTTTTGTTGTGTTACGCTCTTTAAATATAGATATCTCCAAAGTGTGCGAATGAAATGGAGATATTCCAATACAGTGCCAACGATATATTTTGTCTTCTATTATTTTTGGGTATTAAATAATAAACAAAAAAACAATCTTATTTAATTGTTTTTAATAAATATTTTATTACAATTTATTTTGTTTTACAATCCTAATCGTACCATCCTTTACCTACGTTCAGTTGATTATACATATAAGATCATACAAAGTAGAAGTTGCCAGCGGTTAAGGAAATGAATCAACCAAACAAACTACTAACACCTAATACGTTGAAGATAACTCCAGTATTAAATCATTAAATAGGTACAACAATTTCAGATGGCGGACGCGCGATAACAAGAGGGCGTGCTCAATGGAGTGAGACACGCCCGAAGATATATGGAGAAATGTGAGAACATAGCCACCCCAACTATCTTTATGATATTTATAGTTTACAATTTGTTAATTCATCAATAATTTTTACTTAACTATTTTTAACTGGTTTCTTTAAATTGTCTGACACCCGTTGAAAAGAGCGCCTTATTTGTGACTACCCGTCTGTTCAATGATACAATATAAATATTTTTGTCCTCAATATTATACATAATATAATATAAATCACTCGGTAATTATAAATAAGTAAAACGACAAAATAATAAAACCAACATTAGGTATTGAAACACCAACGGAGTTAGATATTAATCATTAAATCAAAACTATATCCAAACTTGTTTTGATAGATAACTGTTATGTATGAAGCAACGATAAATCGATAAATTTTAAAAATTTAAGTGTTCAAAAAACCAAACGTCTTGAATATTATATTCAAAATAAATCCATTAAGATTACCTTTAAAACAAGGCAGGACGAATAAAGGCCCATACATCGAAACTATTTTAATTTATTACTAAAGTCAGCAAAATTCAAATATCCCGCCATTACTTTCTTCAACCTAAGGACATTAAAATATCTATGTTCTGGTTCTGATTAGAACTGTTAAAAATATCAATATAATGTCATTTTTTACAGGTGCAGCAAATTTATCTTTAACAAGAAATCTATATTTATGTATTTGGTCCGCTGGTGATTGATATAGTTGTAGTATTTTATACAATCATGACTAGTAAAAGTAAGTACCTCAATTATATTCTTACGTATGTACATAACCTAATCCTTTTTTTTAATTTGTTGTATTATTTGCTCACTAACTAAATTACAACGTTTTATTATTTTAACTCCTAGATTAATAATTAAGCATTTGATCTCGGATACAAGTACGGGCATCTTTGGTTTAATAGCTAAACATTCCCGGAGACTCGAAAACATGATACACCGTTAAATTTGAAATTTAGACATATATGGTACAAACTTAACGATACTCCATTAACTTAATCAATTGGATATATATAGCATTTTAATAATAATCTAGTTCTGCAGTTTAATAATGTTTTGTTATGATAAAGAAATTAAACCTATTGCCATCCTGCAGTTATCTTTAATAACGACGTTTCTTTTGCAATTTGAAGAAGGCCAAAATTTATGATTCTCTGTTCCCCACACATCTTTCATGCCTCAAATCATGATTTCTTCTCTTGGGTTTCAAGCTTTTAAAAGCAACGCAACTTTTTTTTTTATTTACAAAAGCAAATAGTCGTGCTTCTTTTAGAAGTTAACGCCCTAATTCATAAGATTTCTTTGAATTTCAAACTGTAAAGTTTGAAGCCTAAAGGCAGTTGTGAGCTGCTACTGGCGTGAAGCCTGCGCACAAAATCGTAAAGGAAACGCTCCTATTTGATTTCTATTCAAACTGTACAAAATATAGCCTCTGTTCATAGATGCCGTACCATGGACACCATAAACAACAATGGCGTCATATGTTACTTGAAACTAAATTAGATAAAAGTTATTAACAGCTCCAAGTGAGCCGGACCTCGTATTTCGTAAAGAATATTGTTTGTTATAGCGTGTTACAATGCAAACTGTCTGTGGAAAAATTTAATTCGACTCCCGGTGAAATTCGATTCCTGGCAAATTAATAAAATGGATATCAAATACCTATCGAACGACCATTTAACCGGATTTGAAAATTATAAGGTTAGTACGTAAGTTACACGTGAATCGCAGTGCTTTGGGATTAATTCAAATGTTTATGATCTCTTTTATTTTAAAAGTATTATGTATACCACATGAAACAACATTGATAAAGAAATAAGACCATCGTATAAACAAAGATACGCATTGTTAGTTCGCTGTCTTGAACTATGATCTATTCATTTAATTGTTTAAGAAAAAACGTTTATGTATTTTATAAAATTTCTGCCTTATAAGAAAATTTATTAAAGGAACACGAGATTATTAAGGTTATCGTCACACCAGCATTTAATGATTTGGTGAAGAATGCTATCTTTATTGCGAAATTAATAGTGTGTAGTTTATGCATTACATATTTGCGTATATAAATCGATAAATGTTTTTATTACCATTTCAAATTCTTATTATATATTTCTTTGCTCGCCAAGTTCTTTTTTAATAGTAATATAAAATTTATTAACCAACGTAATTACATTGATTTAATGACAAGAACGCTAAATATCCCATAATTAAACTATAAAAATAAATGTACACTACATGGACATAATCAATATCAAACATTTATTTTGCATTTCTAATCGGAACGTTTTGCTAAAAATAAAATACCTTAAAAGTGAAAAAAGTCATTAAGCAGAAATGTTATTGCAATAAACCGCATCCCTGAATAAAACATTTAAATGGTAAATATAAATTGGTATATTAGGTACATATTTACGTCATTATATCCAGATCTTGATGATCTCTTAATGATATATATTTCTCATACTTTTATAATTCACAAGTTATAAAATCAGTAATCTAACGAGTAGTTATAAAATTAATAGGTATTGAATTTGCTTTGTGATTTATTTATTTTGTAATCTGGTCTCACGTGTCTCTAATCTTCTCAGATATAGTAATAAGAAGAGTATATAATATTGACATATTGGCATGTACTCATTGAAGTAATTTAAAATAATAAATAGTGGTACTTACGTTTTAATTGCGTACAACAAATACAACAACAGTCTTGGCATAAAATTTTGTACTCATGCTTTTATGTATGTAGGTATATTTACAAAGTCCGTCGGAAAAAAGCCAATACACTAAGTTATAAAATAGAGATTATTTCATTTCACTGGTTATGTTATATACTATTTGGTCTTAGTTTGTATTTTAGTTTTTAAATTAAAGATGTATGATAAAGAAAGCAAAAAAAAAAGTTCTCAACAAATCAAAAATTTACAAACATTACATTTTGGCGATTTGTAATATTACAATTCATATTTACATTAGTCTTTTCACATATCCAATAAACATTTTTACTTATATAAATTAGATTTTCAAAGTAATAAAACATTCTAAAATGCATTAAGAAGAAGATCTTAAGTAAAAGTAAGAAACATTAACAAAATTGAAATAAATACGCATTTGGAATACATATTTACGATTGAAAACTGCTATATAACTACAGTTCCCGACAAAAGAAGAGGCCACCCAAAAATTTTAAAGAAAATAACTATTATTACTATACTATTAAACCCAATTCAGTGTTAGTCAATTGTTTTCCACGGGGCATGTTGATTTGTAGAAAGCAGATCAATGAACAAACATTTAATAAAACATATAAAGACTTTATTATAAAGTATTTTCCTTAGTTCGACTGCACCCGTTAAGAACAAAACTAAAACTGATGACGGCCTATAGTTTTGTCGCATTTGGATGTGTGGTTTTCCCCGAATATCTTTGCTCCTCCCCACTCTCGCAATACCAGTACCACAAACTACTGCAACCACCCATATACGTTTGCAACACGAGTCTACTCAAATTTTTCAAGATAATAGTTATTTTCTTTAAAATATATGGATGACCTATACTTTTGTCGCGGACTGTATATGGTCTATATATAAATAATTCTAAAATTCCCGCCGTTCAAAAATAAATCAGTTTGAATTCTGATTGATTGAAAACTGGACATGCACACTATTCACAAATTTGTAATCGTCACCTACTTGTTTAAACAAATAAGCTTTGAAACACTACAGGACATCAATCTTACACATTTAATTGTAGCAAAGCTTTACAATATACAGGCTAAATCTCAATATATGCGACAAAATTTAAGAGCTGATTCCTGAGGTTATTTTGATCATTAAAGTTCATATGAGTATATGTCCAAAACGGTTTGGTTTAAAAGTTATTGAATGTTTAATAATAAATTATGAACTATGACTAACACGATATAATATCACAGTTGGTTCTTCAAAATCAATTGTGTTGAGAGGGAATTGTTTGTCGGTTCAATATTTGACAGTAGTTGTAAGAGTATTCATTCAGTTTATTGTCAGTTTCTGTTTTCTAAAATGAATTACACGAATGCTGAGATGGGTGATATGCACTTTATTTCCGGTCTCGCCAATGGAAATTCGCGTGCAGCTAGACGTCTTTATGAAGAACGATACCCGAATCGTATCATACCGCATCATTGAATATTTGCCCGTCTTCACCAACGTCTTAGTGAAATGGGAGTTTTAAAAAACAGACGACTGATAACGAGCACCCATTTACAGTGAAAACTCCACAAGTTGAAGAAATGGTACTAAATGAAATTGAGGAACATCCTACTACAAGCACCAGAAAAATTGCGTTTGATTTAAACATTAGTCAGGCCACAGTTTGGAGAATATTGAAAGATCAACTGTTGTATCCATATCACACTCAACGGGTGCAGGCACTTTTGCTAGCAGATTTTCCGCAAAGAGTGGCTTTTTGCCAATGGGTGCAACACAAAATCGCACAAATTCCTGACTATTTGGCTCAAATATTCTTCACCGACGAGGCTACTTTCTCTAGAAACGCGATTATTAATTTTCATAATAATCACATATGGGCCGAAGAAAATCCGCACGAAATAGTAAATGCCCGTTATCAACATCAATTCTCTGTCAATGTGTGTCAATTTTCTTGAAGAGGAGCTACCACTACTGCTGCAAGAGTTCGCTTACAATTAAGATTACAAATGTATTTTATGCATGACGGTGCTCCAGCGCATTTTAGTATAGTTGCTCGCGAGTTTTTGAACAATACGTATATCGGTGGATAGGATCCACAACCGTGGCCTCCTCGGTCTCCAGACTTAAATAGTTTGGACTTTTTTCTCTGGGGTCACCTTAAATCTTTAGTTTATACGACTCCCATTGAAAATGTCGATGAACTGAGAAATCGTATTATCGCAGCTTTTCAAACAATTCGAAATATCCCTGGTATTTTCGGACGAACTCGCTAGTCAATACAACGGAGGATAGAAGCTTGTTTGCAGTTGGAGGCGGTCATTTTCAACAGTTACTATAAGTTGATTTTGTTTTACTAATATTCTGTTAATTTATAATAAAAACATTAATTATGTTGACTTACTATTAAACATTGTATAACTTTAGAAATAAGCAGTTTGGAACATAAGTTCTTATGAACTTTTATGATCAAAATAACCTCAGGAATCAGCTCCTAAAGTTGTCGCATATATTGTGATTCACCCTGTATATACGCAAATTCCAAGGAAAAGGTAAAAACAGATAATTTAACAGAATAATTAATTTAATAGTATGTTAATGACATGACAATTTCTAAACAAAACAATTTGTATATTACATATTCAAATTCCACGTCGTGGGTACTTTTGATATTTGTCAATCAAATATTCTTTACACGCACGTGAAACATAATAATTGCAAGATATTTCTCTTTTACAGTACAGCTGTAAAGATACTAGTCCCTTAAGTAAATATGTGATGCATCCATTTTGGGATAAAGTGGTTTTGGTAAGTATACTTTTTTTGTATTAATTATCTAATTGCTTAAGGGTGAAAGGAAATAAATACAAAATCAAACATATTATGTACATATTATGTAATGTTGGAAACGTTTTGAGAGTCATTTCTACAAAAAAAAAAAATCTAACTTTCTTACTTTTCTTTAACTCGGCGAAATATTGTTTTTTTTTCGCAAATCTACTCTAAACATTTCTAACGCAATCTCACATGGTACAAAATCGATTTTTACACATAGGGCTCTGTTTTTAGCTTTGTCCAAAATGGATAGCGCCAAATTTACTCACATTTTTGGGTTTTTTATTTACCTTAGCGACCTTTCTACTACTCTCATGGTTGGACTATGAGTTTTATGCTTCAGCTCATGACCGACCCGAGCGCGTGGAACCATTGCCAAAATGGGTATTTCTATTCTCGTCAATTAGTATATTTATGGCATATACGTTAGGTGAGGTTATATTAACTAAATCTTATACCTATCGGTATAATCAAAAAATTCTAAAGAAAAGTGATTAACTTTTTCATTTAAGCAAATAAGACGTACCGTTAGATTGCTAATATATAATTTGGGTAATTGAAACCTTTTAGATGGTATTGACGGCAAGCAAGCGCGACGCACGGGGACTAGCAGCCCCCTAGGGGAATTATTCGATCATGGATTAGATTCAGTATCATCGTCCTTAATTCCGATTCTCATGTTTCACGTATTTGGGAGAAGCGGTAATAGTCTAACCACCTGGAGACTATACCTAATCCTGTGGAATGTCATAGTCAATTTCCATCTAACGCATTGGGAAAAGTACAACACCGGCGTGTTGTTTTTACCTTGGAGTTACGATTTTTCCATGTGGAGCGTAACCCTCGTGTTTCTAATTGCAGGTGTAAGTAATTTAAATTATAGATAAGAGTTACGCAACGATGACGAACAAAAAAACGAAAGTGCATATTGTTATGTAAAAACTACTGAAGCCGTTTCCATGTTAACTGATTGCAGATCTATGGATATGAGGTTTGGGACTTTAGATTACCAGGGAATATTTCATCGGCGCAAATGTTCGAACTAACGCTATATATATCCTCGACGCTAACAAACCTGCCTCCTATAGCCTATAACGTATACAATTCGTATAGAAATAAAAGCGGTTCTATGCGATCTTTCACGGAGGCCATACGTCCGTTGGTATCAGTTGTGGTATTGTTCATCCTCACCACTCTATGGATCGTGAAAGCCCCTAACGTACTGGAGACAGATCCTACCGCTTTATTTTTCGTAACAGGAATGATATTCTCGAATATATGCGTAAGAACACTTTTGCTTAGGAATAAAAAAAAATACTAATATTTCTCCAATTTCATTTCAGTGTCGTTTAATCGTCGCTCAAATGAGTCAAACCAGATCTGAACTATACAACTGGCTACTATTTCCAACCGCTATTATCGTTTCTGTCTCCTTACTCATCCGAAAAGCGCAAGTGGACATGGCACTACTGTATGCTCTATGTATAATCGCTACATTAGGACATATTCATTACGGCACGTGCGTTGTAAGTATTGAATACGTAGAAATAGAGAATTTATTTCTTATTGTGTCAGTCCGGCCCCACATGTCCCGAGTCGCACTTTAGTCGCAGTTTACTGCACAAATTACCGTTACAAGTTACAATTTAAAAGATCAAAGGTGTCCACAGGAAGTGCTACTACTGCTTCGGTTTATATTGCACTGTAATCATGCCATATTTGTCTCATTTAAGGTTACACCCCTGTTTCATAAAGTGTCTACGTCCTAAAACTAAAGTGGCCGGTCAGTATTAACAATTGAGACTATTGCGTTGGCTACAGCTTGTAACAACTCATGAGACTCTTAAATTTTAATAACAACAGTATCGATACACGCACTAATCACTTCACGATATATTTTTGTTACAGGTACGGCAGATGTGCGATCACTTCCGCATAGACTGCTTTAGAATTCGACGTCACAGAGATTGACTACTTGCTGACAACGCGTGAGTTCTCAGGCGTTGTCCCTCGGACGCCTCTTTAGTTACATATTTTAGGTTCTTGTCTTCAATATAAAGAAATTTCGATACCAAATTCTATATTCATAATTAGTTATACTTCAATAGCGTGTTCAAAAATGTAGGAAATTAAATCATAAACAATCAATCTTACACAGTTGCTAGTAATTATCCCTAAGTAACCTAAAATAAATAACAAATTACAGATAAACACGCATTTTTATTTAACATAGTAGCGATACGTAAAAGACCATAATACAATGTCAACATTTCGACTTCAATCATTTTTGAACACTATCTCTACATAATTTAGATCAATCACTGCTCTCTTATGCCTTTCTCGATTATTTTCTTCGTTGTTTATTTATTCTCATGTTTTATTCCAAAGACTATATACATACTAAAGAATATATTGTGATTTGTTTTTGTATAGTTATGTTTTAGAGGGACCTTTTAGTTCACTATGCTAATTTTGTAATATATTTCCTAATGTGTGTAAGTACAGTTAATATTAAGATGTGCGTGAAACAGTCAACACTATTAAGTAATCTTTTTTGATAGATGTTTTAAATTTACAACCTGCTATAATTTATAATGCTGTATCTTTAAGAGTGACATATCTTTGCCTTTTGGTGCATTTTTTTGTGTTACTAAAAAGGAATGCTAGGTATTTTATGAGTCCTTGATTGAAAATACCTACACATACAAAATTATATTTATATTACATTACACTGTATTCCCTGCAGTAAGTTTTTATAACTTAAAGGCAGAGAAATGATTCTTAAATAACTGTGAAAATGCTTGTAACTTAATGAACTTATAAATATAAAATAAATAAAAATATTTAACAAAATTTGATGTTTATTTTGATTATTTTATATCATTCGAGTGTATGGAAATGTTACTAAAATTCAGAAGCAACTTATTCTGAATGAACCCAAATGGTGCATGCAACAATGTTTCTCTGAAAGGTTAATCACATGAGCAAAAGCCAGTGTAACATACAATTATCATAGATTAATATTACCCGTAATTCTATTGGATAACTTACTGTAATTCCCTAATGTAATAACACTAACCAGTTGTTATAACTTATAATCAATACTTTTAATATTTACACAGCATTATGTAACATTTGATTGAGCCACTTTTTCAAAATATTCTTTTTTTATTTGTTCCCGTTCTTCTACAGGAGGTAGATATGGCGTTATACCTTTTCTCCTTCGCTCTGATTGTACAGACATCTAGAATTCTAGCATAAATCATTCCATTTTACAATCTACAAGTACTTTACCCAAAATCCTTTACAAGTTTTGTAGTTTTCAAATTCCAATGAGCACTTGTCCTTATCATAATTGTTTTTACTTAAACACTTAAATGATAAATTTTGTTCTTTAAGACATGGATTGTTTTTTGCTTGATTGTAATTTTGTTCTCGCATCTTAAAATTTTGAAATGTTTACTGAAGACCAAAAATGACAACAACTGTCAGGTAATTTTTTTGCTTCACTTCCATAGATAAGTATTCACACGTTCAGCAATTCTCTATGTTTAGAATTTTTTTTATTTGTGACTCACCATTTTTAAATAATTTTACTATTTATACATGCTGATTATTATTATCTAACTTTATGTTATATTAATAAGTACTACAGATTTTTATAGCAATTTATATTTTAACTTATCATAAATACGCGCTGATCTCTGGCTTAAAACTTTTCGGTGAACGTGCAAGAAATGTGGGCAAGTATAATAGAGTTCTACATTATCAATCGAAAATATCATTTTATGAGGGTGTAAATTGGTGTTGAAAATACTAGAAATCAGAAGTACCAACACTAGCTCTTAATTATTATTTTTAAGGAAAATATACTTTTCCAGATTCTGCTATTATAATTCCACTAAAAATTAGAGGTACAACTAATTAGTTTTAATATATCGTATTATTTGTGATGCATAACTAAAAACAAAAAAGACATTTTTAGAACCGCTAGTAAAAAAAATTACACATGAATTCACTACAGACGGGTTTGTACGGTGACTGAATGGTGACTAGGATCAAAAAGAATGAAATATAAACGTAAATAATTTAAAATTCTATTATTTTTTTATTTTATATTTGCCATTTTTGTTTTAACGTTCAAAATTTAATACATATATGATTTATCAAGTGTGTTCGTGATATTTGGAAGAAGTTTTATGAGTGTGCAGCGAAAATGTCGAAGAACAAAATTGTTATGAAAAGTGGATATGCTGACAACAAAGTAGAAGTTAAAAGCAAAGTAAGTAGCCAAGTGACTAATCTTTATCATTTATTAAAACTGGTAGATGGATATTTATAAAAATAGTGTTATGAAGAAGTTCATTCACTTATAAAATAGTATTATACTTCGTCTAACAAAGTAGCTGTTAAAAGATAAATTTAATCATTAATATTAAATACACATCCCAAAAGAAATAAGCAAGATATGTTTGTAAAAATTTTATTTTAAGATAACCATAAATGTTTCTATGATATTGGTAATTTAAAGTTCTATGCACTTCTACACGATTCTATCAATAATGGTGTTAAAGTTAATAAATTCAATACAACGTTATTAAAAAAGAATAACTGTGATTCAAAGTTATCATATAGAGCATGAACAACAATTATGTTTTTGCATAGTAATTAAGATTTCATTAAAATTCATTGCAGTATCCTCTTATAATAACACATAATTGATACCTAATTTAGTTGATCATATATTATTGCATTTTTCTTATTTATATTATAATTTCGAAATTACATTTTAAATCTCTCAAATGTACTGATTTCACCTGTTCTACTATTAGTTTGATGCCGAATTCCGAAGATTTTCCTTAGAGAAGGATAATCAAGCCCAATTTGAGAATTTCCAAGCATTGCTAGAGCAATTGCATCGATTGAAAGATATTGCGTTTTTAATATCATATGTAGACCCCAGTGACCAAGACTTATTACCTATTAATAATGATGAAAATCTAAGAAGAGCGCTCATGAATGCAAAACCGTTGCTTAGAGTTATTATACAAAGAAAAGGTAACAGTTACTGCATCCGTGTCTTTTAGATTGTTAATTTAACTTTATCATTAACTGCATAGGGGACAGCATAGAAGAATTAAATGGCTATGGAACCATGAAACCACGAAATTTAATATCGAGTATCCTTGGTGGCGCCCCGGCTAAACATAAATCACTGGCCATATCCAATCCACTTGACTTTCGACAAGTGTCTGCTATCATAGATGTTGACATTGTACCCGAGACTTGCAGAAGAGTTCGATTACTAAAGCATGGTAGTGATAAGCCTCTAGGATTTTACATAAGGGATGGAACTAGTGTGCGTGTGACACAAAATGGTAAGTAAATTTGTTTTATAGTGGTAATAAAAGAGAATTGTTTTTGCTAAGATATTAAATTTCCTTCTAAAACACAAAATATTGCAGCTGAATCAACATGGATTGAAAAAACTGAAGTTAACTGAGACTGCACTCTTTAACAGCTTAGAATTTAAAATATATAACTATTAAAAATTCAAACAATTACAATTCAAACAATAATGAAATGATATGTGTATTTAACACAGAAACTTGATAGTATGGGATTCAGATGGCTTCTATTAGATTGGTTATTGTTATTTTTGTAATGTAGAAAGCGAGTTGTTTTTTGGAAAATCGACAGTCACTTGAATACAGCATTCACTTAGGTGTTCCCAATAGCTTAGTCCTGGGTCCATTATTGTTTTTACTGTATATTAATGATTTACCGGAAAGAATAACTTGCGAATACCCGATTTTATTTGCTGACAATATTTCTATAACCATAAAATTTGTAAATGACATCAACTACAGAATGCACTGAAAGTAAATTGTTTTTAAATAACCAGAAAACAAAAATAATGAATTTTCATAAACGGAAACCTATCATGAATATAAACAAAAACTTCACTGATAATGTAATTATTTTTATAAGTGTATATTTTGTAACCTTTACACATTATTTGTTATAAATTTATCATATCTAACGATTCAAACCAATGTAACATTGGCATATTGAATAAAACAAAATTATAAACATAAGATTTTACATTGTAATATTGTAGGGCTTGAAAAAATTCCTGGAATATTTATCTCACGCTTAGTCCCTGGTGGTTTGGCCGAATCTACAGGCCTTCTCGCTGTTAACGATGAAGTATTGGAAGTTAATGGTATAGAAGTATTTGGGAAAACCTTGGATCAAGTAACGGATATGATGGTAGCTAATAGTTCAAACCTGATAATCACAGTTAAACCAGCCAACCAGCGAACAGTCGTTCCCCCTGTGAGGAGGAATAGCTTCGGAAGAAATTCACAAGTGTCCAGCAGTTCCCAACATTCCGCGACGACAGCAGGTTCAGATCCAGAAGACAAATATGATGCGGACGAGGTTTTGGATTTGACAGGGCCAGGTACTTTAGATGATAATATACTGAATAGGGACGATGGGGGTATATTGCATTTATAAGAAGCGCTGTCCAGACAGAGTGTGATTGTTCTTATGGGTGAGTAAGGTATGAACAGATATATAATATATTTTGAATTCTGTTAAATTCTCGAACTGCTCAAATAAAATGTGTAAAGAAAGTATTGTAACAAGGTTTATAAGGAGGCTAATTTCGTCAGTTCTTCAGCTTTCCGTATTTTATTTTATATAGTTCATATAAAATGCCATCATTGGTGTAGCTGCTATTTTTTAATTGAAGCCTTACCTACTTACGTAAACCTTGACTGTTATATATATATATATATTATTTTGTAACCATGTACTTAAAAAAAATGAAGAACTATAAGACTTTATATACATTCCATTGTCTATTTTTTACTGTTTTGCATATGTTGTTAAGTTTGTTCGTTTTACTTATGTATAAAAATATGTAACAACTTTTTTATTTCAAGATATTCTGAAAAATTATTTCATTTTGCCTCGTATAAAATTATTAAATGAAACGTTGCATACTAATATAACTGGCTGTGAAAATTTTATTAGTCTTTGTAAATAATTTTGGCAAATAATAAAAATTTATTATAAATTGTAGGAATATTCTTTAAGGATACATTCACAGTTCTTTGACGGAAATTCAAAAAAAGTCTTATTCTGTTGTATAATACTTATCGTGGCAAATTGTTGTAAGTAGAAAATGACAAACATAATACTCAAGAAAAACAATTATAATTAATCATAAAAAAGTTAATATCAAGAAAATTGAAAAATTGTTCGCCATTTTCTAATGCATTCATTGCTTATCCACGTTTGTAACATTTTTATTGATTAAAATCATGAGCCTGATCGAAATAAATCACTGCAATATTAAATCGTGGACAAAATATATTAATATTCTTCATGAGTATTTAGTTTTTATTTTTCATTTAACTTTTCGCAAAATATATCATACAACAGTCTTTTAAATTCCCACCACAGAACTGTAAATGCACCTTTAATTCCGAAAACTTCTTTTTTGATGTACTTGCTGCGTTAACTTCTGCTTGTTTTCCGATATTAAAAAAAAAAAAAGAAAAACTGATTACATATAGTAAAACGTTCAAATAAATATTATTATAGTAAGTAGTTATACATTTAATATGAATTTTTTCTCATAAAATACATGAAATAAAGGAAATATGTAATTGCCATTAACTTGCACTTTTATAAAGGAAAAATATTGTTGCAAACAAGATTAAAACAAAGGAATTAACTGCACAATAAGAGAAGTATTTGCACATCAAGTCTTACCCTAATTTCTTTTGTCATGCTAAATGTATAACTACATAATCAAAAAAATAATTAGCGTATTTATCTTTTATACAAAAATTGCAATAAAATTTGACATGTGCATCATAATAATTTTATACAATACTAAAGACGTGATTCCATTCATATTTAATCTTATGTATTTTCAATATAATTTTATATTATACAAAAAGGATGTACTTTGGTCTATTCAGTATTTTTATTATTGTATTATATTTATTTTAATTATCGTGTTATTTAAATAATCGAATTTATAAATAAGAAAGTCATCATATAATTATTGTCATCTTGATTATTATGTTTTCTATGTTTTTTTTTTAGCTTTAATTTCTAATCGCCCTTCATAATTTAAATTCTGTGGTCTTTAAAATTTGAAGATATAAGAAACATCCAAATATAATTGGGAAACTAATTGAACCGATTTCATGCACTACTTATTAATCATGTAATTATTAGACCACGTCCATATTAAATTTAGGTTGTAGTAATGATAGACGTAACGCTAAAGGTAGCTTACCTTAATTAGACACTGTTTTTTTAATAATTCTTTATTCTCTTCATAAATTACTACAATCTAAAATTTTTTATTTAAGTTTGTACATATCATTTATTCTTAATCGTGTACCTTCATTTTAAAATCGGTTATTTTGTAAAATACCTGTACCTTATTTGCTGTTCTTACAATATGATGTGGATAGTGCCTTTTGACTGTATTTTATAGTGATCTTTTGGCATTTCTTTATACGTTTATATCAAGAAACTGTCCGTCCGTTCAGTGGCCTCTAAAGTATGTAGTAGAATTTTTTGATTAACGTATTCCAGATTTTTATTGTTATCACAAGATAACAACTGTCCAAACATTAACATGGATACATTCCATTTTATCTATTATTATTATTACTATTTGATAACAACACGTATAATTGTTGTATTTCAAGATATTGTACTTTTTAAATTTTAGAAATATATATATACAGTTATTTTATTATCTTTTTATTATTTCCTTATAAACCAAAATAAATTAAAATGGCGGGACTTCTGTTCTAGTGAAAATAAAAAGATATGTTTTCACGTCAAGAATAGGAATAACATTTACATAAACAAAACACCGAAATGTAAGGGATAATCAT
Source organism: Cetonia aurata (assembly GCA_949128085.1). NCBI lineage: Eukaryota > Metazoa > Arthropoda > Insecta > Coleoptera > Scarabaeidae > Cetonia > Cetonia aurata. The sequence goes on along the minus strand of OX421883.1, from coordinate 59,709,038 downwards.
TAAAAATTGAAGGAATCGCAAAAAGTTGCACTTTTTAAGGTAGACTCGAGTGAAAAGAAATCGCTGAAACTTCGGCAAAAAACTCAAAAAATCGTTCCTTCACTCAAGAGAAGAATCGAGTGGTAAAAACCAAATTTCAATAAACCTCCGGCTTCCGAAATATCGGAAAAAAATTGAATTATTTCTTTATAGAAATGGCGCTTTAAGTATAGGGTTTAATGCGACATCTACATGTCGGGGCCTGCGAACTGTGTGTAGTTGCACCTCTACAATAATTCCTTCATTCAGCGTTTTTAATATCTTATTTAAATTATATAATTTTTTGACACATGTAATTGAATTATTTAATGGCCGCAAAATTTATTTGTCCCTATAAAGTTACTAAAAATATGAATACAGATTTCTGGGATCAGTTATTCAGTGTTTGAGACATAGGTGTCGCTGATGCAGAACGAATAATAATATTAGACATAAATTTTAAGAAAAATATCAATCTGTTAAATGTTCTGTTTAATTCGAATTAATATAGTATTTTGAAATAAATTTGTGTCCACAATTTACACAACCAACCACCAATCATACCACACTTCATGTGCTTCTATGGTTAACCTTGTTAACCAACAATACGTCATTCATTATATATTATAATTTTGCACAATATATAATAGGAATTCAATATATATTTTTTTCAAGTTTCGATTGAATAGATCTAAACTTTAAACCATGCCTGAGGGAGACGAGATGAATGATGTTACAAAATTAATAACTGACATTAAACATAGGTAAATAATTATTTCTTTTTACAATCGATTGAATTGCAATCTGTTGTTATTTTAATATTTTAGCAAATTATGCAGTTCTTATGATATAGCAGTTAGGACAGAACAGTTATTGGAAAACCTAATATCTAATGGGAAATGGAATACAGCTCAGTAATATATATTTTTGCAATTTGATTCGCAATACAATAAAACAATTTTTATTTCAGGGAGTTGATGAATCTGATTAAATTGAGATTAAAGAAAATTGTGGAGATCTTGCCCCAGGAAGCCACAACGAACAATATAATGCGACATGTTTTAAAAATTATACGTGAGGAATATGACGCAGGTTTTAAAGTAAGTTTTATTCTTTTAATTTCGAAGAAGTTCTTAAACAAATCCTTATAGGGTAAAGGTGAAGGACAAACAACCTTACACCATCTTGTAACGGCAGATTCGGACACAGACTCTACAGATTATTCAAAACCTTTACTGTCACTAAAATCTGCTTTATTAGATCATTTATCTGAATATAAAGTTGAGTTAGAAACAAGGTAAGCACAAAAGTATATTGTACAGTGATTGGCATAAAGTTCTTTCCATAGTTTTTTTATTTTTTAATAAAATAAATTCGAAAATCAATGTTATTTTTTTTTATGGAATAGTTTCTGAGCAACGAAAAACGTCCGGTTTCTCTTCTTCATGTACAAAAAGCTAATGCTTTTACGCAAAAAATAACACCAACCAGAAAAAAATTGACCAAAAAATAAAAAAGATATTGGCAATTGAGTGAATATATTCAGAAAATATGGGATTTGGATTTACATTCCACATCATCATCCAAAGAAATGAAATCACAATATCTCAAAAATTGTTCCAAAAAAAATTTAACATTTATTTTGAATTCAGAAGGAGAAAATCGTGTTTAACACAAAATATTAAAAAAAAAAAAACAGAAAATAAATCATACGAAATGTACAAATTGCATTTATATTATAAATGTGTTTACTAAATTTTTAAATGTAAATAGTAAATTAGAAATTATAAAAATTGAAAGATATAGAACAAAAGAAATGTGTGAAATATAAAAACAACAAAACAAAAAAATTTCAACAGAACCTTAACTTGTTTTAGATTTTTGCTGTTTTTCACATTGTAATAAATTTGTTTGGTACAAAAATAGGTTTTGAACGCAAACTTTATGCCAGTTACTCTATGAAATAGATACATACTTACTGCGTACCCTATATGATAAAGAAAAACTATTTAGTGCCGATAATATTGCCTCGCAAGCGTCAGAACACATCCACAGCAATGAAATTATATTAACAGTTGGCAAATCGAGTACTGTAGAAAGGTTCCTAAAGGAAGCAGCAAAAACGAGGAAATATCAGGTCGTCGTCGTAGAGTCAGCACCCGATTATCAGGTTTTATATTATTTTGATGTTTCTGGTAGCAACGATGGTCTTTTTATACGTACATAATTTATAGGGACATTCGATGGCAGCATCCTTAGCGAAAAATAATATACAAACAATCGTAATTCCAGATTCCGCGGTTTTTGCGATGATGTCCAGGGTAAACAAAGTTATTATAGGAACACATACTGTTATGGCAAACGGCGGATTGAGGGCTGCAAGCGGTGTCAATACCATCGCGTTGGCTGCAAAACACTATTCAGTGCCCGTAAGAATGGATTTCATAATCAAGGCATTAATTCTCCATTATTTATTACAACAAATATGGAAAATGAAAAAAAAACAATTATTCTTAATTCGTTTCTTGCGCTACCTATCAACTCCTTGTAGTTCTCTTCTGGTCATTTCCTATTTTATATTTTGCATCCACCGTTTTCTGACGCGTCCTCTATTTTGCCTTTCCTCTGGCATCCAATTCCAGACTCGCTTCACAAGAGTGTATAAGGTAAGGGGCAGTGGTGGATAAAGATGCAGGAACAAACTACTATTACTGAACTCAACAAGATATAGAGACTTGCGTGTTTTGTTTAGGAACAATAATAATTGTTTATTGCCCAACAGCAATAAACAAATGTATGCTGCAAATTTTGTTCTATATCTAACATCGCATAACCGAGCCCTAGCCCTCTAAATCTTGCAAAACGTCGGTTAATTCTCTTATTTTTCATTTTGTTCCACCCTAATATTAAACAATCTACCCTAATGGCCAAATTATATATTACGTCGATAGAGAACGTTAATATGAATCCAAAACACGTTTACTTGTTGAAATCAGACCAAAAAAAATTGTTGAGAAGTATCATACTTGTATATTTTTGTACATTTTTTTAGATATTACCAATTAATTCATATTTAATAAAATGCCAATGTTTCTGCGATACTCTTAAATGGTTAATAATAAAAACTGCTTTTGTTCCTGGTCATTGGTTAATAGAGTATTATATTCTTCCATTAATTTGACTTTTCATTCTGAAGCGTCATGCACAACAATAATTTTGTTAACAATCTCAGGGGGGGGTAATGTAATCCTGACATTGAGGCCAAATGACCGGTTCAATCCAATTTCTGGTACTTATCAGAAGAAACTATTAAGTTAGCATTTTTCGATAAAAGTATTCCAGTGGAAAAAATCGAATTTTAATAAAAATGCATTAATTATATATATAAGCCGTATGCAGGCCATTCGGGCCCATAGCTTTGTAATTTGTTTCCATTCCTCTCGATTCCTAGCCTCTTCCCTCCAGCCCTGAACATGTTTCTCCTCTAAATCATCCTCCATTGCTTCCCTCCACCGCTTCTTAGGTCTGCCTCTTTTCCTCTTATTTTCTGGAATTCTCCATGGTAACGTCTTTACATCTCTCGTTTGGTCCATTCTTTCCAAGTGTCCCAACCATTGCATTCTTCGCAACACGTGTCTCATCAAGCAATTCGTATAGCTCTGCATTCGACTTCTTTTCCCATCCCCATTCCGCTTGTTTACCTCCAAAAGCTCTTCTCAGGATTTTTCTTTTCCACACCTCCAACTTTTCTTTTTTCCTATTCTCTTGTAAACTCTTATTTTGGTTTGAAAAGATACCTCTTTTGATCTTAGGATTGTATTTAAACCCCCTGCACAGTTAGCAGCCTTAGCGATTCTTAGACTTATTTCATTTTATTCTTGGCATTTATTATCAACCAGTACCCCCATATACATGAAACTTTCCACTTCCTCCTACTACTTGCGTACCTTGAAATCTAATTTGTTTAGTTCCGCCCCCGTTCTTTAACTCCATATATTTGGTCTTATCTCTATTCACTTCCAAACCTATTTCTTCTACTGATTCTATTAATTGCCTCGTCACAGTTTCCAGTTCTTTTCTGCTTCTTGCCACTAGGGCGACATCGTCAGCATACGCCAGACACTGGTGGCTTCTGTTAAATAATGTGCCTTTTCTGTTTATGCGGCTTTTTCTTAGTACGTTCTCCAAGACCAGGTTGAACAGTACCGTCGATAAAGGATCTCCCCGTCTCAAACCTTGTTGCATTAATTAGTAATATCTAAAAACGTACGAAACTTTGAAATAAACAAGTATGAATAGTATGTTACAACTAAAAAACTCCATCAGTTTTAATTTCAGTCTGATTTCAACAAATGAACATGTTTTGGATTCGTATTAACGTCCCCCATCTGCATAATATATAATTTGGCCATTAGAATGGATCAAAATGAAAAATAGGGAAATAAACCGAAAACTTTAGAGGGCCAGGGCTCCATTGCGTCATGTTCGATTCGATATGACTCCAAATTTACAGTAGTTTTTTTTATCTATACGAAACCAACTTTAATTAAGTTACATTTCGATTAACCGATTTCCCCAGCATTAATGAGTATATTTTGGCATACAAAAGAAGTACCTATAGGTATAATTTTATCATTTTAAGAATATAATATAATTAGTCTTCATCATTCTACTAAATGCAATGTTGAAATGCACTAGTTCTGCAAATAACTTAATTAATTCTCAGTCCCATATTAATTTACAGTTAATCCATATTTAAAATTTAATGGAGAATTAATTTTGCTTGTGAAATCAACCCTTACGATCTGATATTAGATATATATTTGTGTCATTTGCATTTTGATTTTGTAGGTAATGATATTAGTGCACATGTATAAATTAAGCCCGATCCATGTTTGTGGCTACGAACAAGAAACCTTTAACATTTTCGCTTCACCTGCCGACATATTACCATATTCAAGTGGACCTGTTTTAAATAAGGTTCATATATATAATCCGATATTTGATTATGTGCCTCCGGAATTAGTAACATTATTTATAACACACCAGTAAGTATTCTTGGTTTTTGCTTTGAATTAAAAGATATAATTATTCTTTTACCAGGGGTGGAAATGCACCATCATATGTCTACAGGTTACTATCTGAATTATACCATCCAGATGACTATTATCTCTAAAATTAAAGTCTAATTAAATTATTGATTGTAAAAATGTAATCTATGTGTTTTGGTAATAATATGAATGAATAAACATCCTTTGAATATTTTTATAGTTTATTGTAAAAACGGGCACTTGAAATACAAAGGCGAGTTGCTTTATTCACCGATGGATCCACCGATTATATTTTATCACTATCTAACCGTTGTACTAAACACAGATGCAGTATAACCGGTGGATCTATCAATGAATAAAAGAACTCCCCCATAAAACAAACAAATACACCTTATATATTTAAATTGGTTTAATTTTAAAATGTAACCCAATTAATGAAAAGACGAGACATTTTAAATCTTGCACCAAATAATAAAAGCACCGTAAACCTTCTGGATCTTTCGATTGGCTAACATCTACCAGAGACCCTGTCTTGGAGGTAGTAAACGAAATGTGCTCATCGTTGATGACAATCTCTAACTCCTGCCTCCCTATTCGATCTGGCGGGGGCCACAGGTTGTCGTCCTCTTGCATTATTTCCGAATCTATTATGATGCGCTTCAATTCATCCATCACGCACTGGTTAACGTAGACTTCTTTCCGGATCATCGTATCGTTTTTGTAGTTGGAATTGTTGGCGTATCTCAGTTTGCCGTCCGGCCGGAATTCGAATTCCAGAAATTCATGACCGAATTTACCCTTGTGGCCGACGTAGTAACGAATGTAAAAGTCGGCGCTCATATTCGATAAGGTTTTATTCATAGGTTTTATTTGGTTAATAGAGCAGCAACACAATATAAGATCACACCACTATATCATTCACAAACAACCATACAACATATGAACTGATAGGAACAATATATGGAACAGTCCTCCGACCCGTAACCTTATGGTGCCGGTATTTACAATCAAATGACAGCAGTGAAATTAGCAATTAATGTGGCGGCGACTTTGCGCCCTGACATGACATCAACATCAAAACACTAAATTCTCATGTGTCATTTCAGAATAAGAAAAGGCATAAACAGTATGTGCAAAAGTGTATTTTATATTAAAACCACAATTATTATAGTTTAGGCGCCGTATCAATCATAATAATAGTAACAAGAACGCACTTTGACCAGTGCGCACCATGATTTAGAGGAACGCGTGGTTATGGTGGTAGCCATTCTACATTTCAACAACCATTTATTTCTTATTTTTTTCATAAACACATTCATATACCTTGGTGTTTTTAAGATTTTCAATCAATTCACACTTAGGTAATAAAAAAAAATGATTTATGGAATATAATGTTTTTGTTTAATAAGAATATAAGTAATATTAATTCAGTGTAAAATTAGAAATTAACTTGGATAGATATGCTAAATTAAAGACCCATAGGCTGTAATTTTGTTTCAACAACCGTTGAATGAAGAAATTCCATATATATTTCTTCAACCGTTCTGAAGTATAACAGAAGGTCTCCTAGATGGCGCACTGCATTAGCGTCGTGCGCCATCTAGCAGACATTCTGTTGTACTTCCAAACAGTTGAATAAGTTTAAATATCTCTGCTATAAATATAATCACAGACAGACAAGAGAACATGTGTTCTCTTGATACTTATATAAAGAAGGCTACTACAAACTATACAACCGGGAATGTGTTTGGAATATACACGTATCTGCAAATTCTAAAATGATTTGTTTTTGTCGTGTGTGCCAATAGTACAAACTATATTGAATTTTCGAGATTTTATTAGGCATGTGTTTATTATCGGTTTGTTTTACTACTAAACACAAATGACCGCGTTCAAAGCATGTAGCGGCTGTCAAATATATTCCTGGCTGCTCTTAAAAGCGGTTTGGGATCTGTTTCCAATTCGTCTCAAGAAAAGTGAAGCTACATCAATAACATATTAGGGAGGGGTCGCCATTTTGTGCAACGGAAAGAAAGGTCCGCCGGGCCTATGCGCGACTAATGAAAGGTTAAAGAAGTACAACAAAGTCTGGGCAGACGAAAATACCTCTCCAACATCCAATACAGGCTACTGTTGTCCAATAATCGTTTTGTACGAAAATAATATGAATGTTCGTAGAAGAAGCGCAAGTCAGAGCCAGAAACAACAACTACAGGTTGTCTCTGGTCAATCATATACTGTGAAATCAGCCGGAAAACTGTTTCAGATTTCTCTTGACCAATCGAATCGCGTCTAACTAATTTGTGATTCTTTATGAACAGGCCTAATAAATAATAATAAGTAGTTTGAGAGCACTGATATAAGTCTGATAACGTATACCTACCTATGTACTTCTCTTAATTACCACTTTATATATTTTAGATAACAAAAAAGTAAATTACATCAACAAATTTTTGGTACGGTGTACACGTCTTCTATTTATTTTAATAAATCTTATCAAATTTATTACATATATAATATCACTTCATTTCAAAAACATTTTGTGTTACGTTTTTTAAGTTTCCTGTTGCAGTAACACAAATAAGCTGGTATTTTAAATCGAGCTGTATAATTATGTGCCATTTTATTTGGTTTCATAGAATCGATGCATAACATTCAACTTCAAACAAATAAGATCACGAAAGTTTTAAATTACCATTTTCTTCGTGAAATTGCATTCAATATGAATTAAATGAAAAAAGTGAATAGTAAATAATGTAATCAAGTTAAGTATTGCGGTGAGTTTAATAATATCTATCAAATACAGGTACCAACATAAACAGAAGGTTATGTTTAATGAAATATGAGATGAAAAAAGAAATAGTTGAAGCATTACTATTACGCGATAATGGTAGCGAATTGTGATTTTGTTAATGAATGCGTCCGTTGTTCAGTGCGTTATAAACTGTAATCCGTAATACGTAAATTGTGTATGTATGTATACCTATTAAATGAACTTTTGCTGTCAAACCTTCGCCAATGTGATGCGTACAAATATATCCAAATACAAAACAACAATTTTAATTTTTGTGGTAATAATTTGGTTTGTATTAATAGCGTATGAACTAATATACGATGTGGAAAATTTACGTAAGTAGGTATTTACTTTACTTAATTTATAATAGGCATAACGAGATACTAATAATTAAACGCGTGTGTATAACGTACATACCTATCTCATAAAAAGTAGTCGAAAATAAGAGCAAATGAACAATATTTTATTATCAAAATAATATATAGGCTTTTAGCATCAAACTGCTTAGAATTGGGTAGAAGTACCGCGTGCACTTGTTGGGATTTAAAAATCAATAATGTGGGAATCTTCCCAGAAATAAAATGAAGAGTTTTTTTTAAATGTCTAAGCTTTTGTAGCTGTTATTTGTCACTTCATCAGAGCCAGAAATGGAATGACAGAATAAATTAGAAGCATGTAAAAGCAACGAATTCAACAAAATAACCTCAAAGGTTCCAATACAAACCCTAAATTTATAAAATGCGAAAATATTCATATTAAAATTTAAGAAAGTAACAAACACAACACTTTAAAACGGCAATTCCATGATATCAATATTTAATTTAATATTTCTAAGATTATAATACTTGATAAATTTCGAACGAAGTTGCTATAAGGATTTACACGTGATGCGTAACCGCACTGCACATGAATTAAAATTAGGTTAGGAACTCGCCCTATGGAATACCTGTGATATGGAGCTTGCCAACATAAACCAAGCAGATACCAATATGAAATGCATCAGACAGACCAAGGTGAAAAGATACACCACTGTCCAAAACAATTGATCAATATTTTTGTTAATATAATACATTTATAAGAATCTTTGCATTTTATTGTAAATTATGTAAAAGCTACGAAGCTTGAAATTAAAGATTTAAAAAACAAACTATTTATTTTTGGCTGCATTCGCAAGTTATTTATGTTTAAATCATATTGTTTATTTTGCTAATAAATTATTGCCTTGCTGAGAAATTCAACCTTTTTCCGCAATTTTTATTGTTCATGAACTGAACAATAAAATTGCGAAGTTCAGTTTACAGTAGTAATTACAAGTTTATATCCTCATATACGCTAATATAGTTATCGATTATATAAAATAAAAAATATATAGAGCTAGTTATATAAATAACAAAGAGAGGGTAATATGTTAGGTGTAGTTTAGGTACACACAGATAAGTTCCACTCACGAGTTTTGTGTAAATATATTCTGTCCGCTGTTGTAATAAGCCATTCTAAATAAATCGCATTGCAAATAATTAATAAAACGCAATTCCTTCAAATACATTTTTGATTTTGCCTTTCAATATATGCAGCTAAATAAAAATAAAAATTTTCATATCAATTGTTTAGTATGTGTTAGTTAATTTCGAGATTATTAAATGTATTAAGTATTTCACTAAAAGGCATAATTAAAATTGGATTTCATGACATCACCGTCATGGAAATTCAATATTGGAGATGTATATTGACTTCATCTTAAATATGTGCATGGAATTAAAAACATCCTTTTAATTTTTTTTAGAACTGTCACAAGCGTGGCACGCTAAAAGGAGCAGAAATGTTAGCGCCTACGTATCTTACGAGGACACTGCAATTTATTTACCGAAAAGTTTCTGCGTTAATGACGTGTTTTTATTAGTTATTGTATATTCAGCCCCAGAAAATTTCGCCGTTCGAAACACAATTAGAGAAACGTGGGCAGGGCAAAGAGTAATATTTGATTACATGGTAGATTTTTATTTTTTCGTTGGAAGAAGTAGAGAGCCAGCTGTGGAGGTAAATTTGACCGGCGAATTTATAACGTTTAGGTATATTTTGAAAAAACTAATTTTAGGAATTAGTCCGCGATGAATACGAAATTTATGATGACATCGTGCAAGAACATTTCTGGGAGAATTATTACAATTTGACGCTGAAATCGCTTTTCATGTTGAAAAACATTGAAAAACGTTGCTTAGAAAAGGTTAACTATGTACTCAAAATCGACGACGATATGTACCTGAATGTTTATAATTTAGTTATTGAATTGAGCTCCAAGCATGAAAGGAAGGATCTTATAATGGGTCATCTCTTCGACGGTGTAAAACCAATAAGAAATGGACGAAGTAAATGGTAAGCAATTTTCTGCAATTAACAACTTAATAGGACGTAGCCAGGTAAGGGTAACAGTGGATCAGCTCGAAAAAAAAAACCAAATTAAATTAGAAAAAATAAACAAAAATACGAACTACTCAAAAATTTCCTGGTAAAAGAAAAATGAAAAATGCTAAAATTAATCATGAGAAAACCTGTGTGTTTCGCCATTTCGTGTTAAGAGCTACCCACTTCTACTGAAAAAAATGGCAATACCCTTTTAGTTGTATCAACAAGTTACTGTTATTCATTAATCAAACACAAACAGAAACTGTATGAAATAAGTGATGTGGTATTTTAATCACAAAAGAAGATTTTCTGGCCAAACTTCAATATGAGTAGAGGCATATTCATATTTCTGAAGGCCACTTCGATCGTGTATCTAAAGGCCGCTTTACAGTTCGCAATCTTTCTTGGGTGCAATAAACATTGCGTGCAATAGATATTGCACGCATGCGCATTCAATTAATTTTCGATCAGCCGATTGCAATTTTACTTGCATTGCACGGAATAGAACTTCTTCTATTTTTATTGCACGCAACACACGATTCTGGTGATGTTTTTAGTGATTTTATGGTTGGAAACCTATAATAAAAGTTCCTATTTATAAAATACGGTGGCTTTATGGTGAATCAGTGTTTTCACACAGATTTCAAATGTTTTCATATCATTGACATTTAAAAACTCCCCTATTATAGTAATATATCCGTTTTGCCTATTCAACCAGAGCTTCACCCATCGTCTTCTGCTTCAAACATTTGAGTTTTCTATTAATAGTGCAGATGCAGCAATATATAATGAACAAGCCGAATTATTTTAGTGTGATGATTGGTATTCTTTTTCATTACGGTCTGATTTTATTTACGTTTTGGTTGCATCTTGGTCACTTAGGTGGTGTTTATACAGTGTGTTAAAAAAAGGTTGTCGGATATTTTACCCAATTGTAGTACTGGTGGAAATAAACAAAAAAGTCTTAGTCAACATGGGTCCGCAATTCAACTGTTTTTGACATATAGTCGATTGCATATTGTTTTAGAAGGATAAAAATTTTCAAAGAAATTCTGATCGCAATGTAAATTAAACAAATGTTTATTTAAAGTATAACTAAAGAAATTGTTCTACATGTCCACCGTTCATTTCTAAGCACGCTTCACACCTTCTTATGAAAGATCGACGGAATCTTTCGAAAATTCCTGGAGTCCTCCGAATTTCCTCGCAACAATTTACGATTCGTTGCCTGAGTTCTTCCAAATTGTTTACAGATCGTGCGTACACTAATTGTTTTAGATGCCCCCAAACATAGAAGTCTAGAGGTGTCAGGTCAGGGGACCTAGGAGGCCATGCAGTTGGTCCACCCCGTCCTATCCATCTCTCGTTGTAATCTTGATTTAAGAAATTTCTAACTACGATGGAAAAATGCGCAGGAGCTCCATCGTGCTTAAACCACATATTTAATCTGTTAAAAAGTGGCACGTCTTCCAACAAAACGGGTAATTCATTTCTTAAAAAATCCAAGTATACTTATCCCGTTAAACGATTAGGGAGAAATACTGGACCAATTAAACAGTCTCCAAAAATAGCAAGCCAAACATTTAGCGAAAAACGGTTTTGGTGATGGGGATTTTCATCTGCCCAGACGTGATTGTTATGAAAATTGAATATTCCGTCTCTTGTAAACCCAGCCTCGTCACTAAATAAAATCTGAGTCGCAAAATTAGGAGTTTCTGCCAGCTTTCCTAAAACCCAATGACAAAAAACCCTACGTGCATCATAATCGAGAGGAGCAAGAACGAATGAATGTGGTAGGGATAGAGCTGCTGTTCCCGCAGAATTCTCCAAATGAGAGGATGACTGACGTTCAGTTCTGCGGCAAGTCTTCGGGTGCTAATATTTGGGTTGTCTTCTACCCGTCTCAAAATATCTAATTCTACTGTGGGAGAAGAGACTGATCTAGGTCTACCAGAACCACCATTAATTTTAAATGAACCAGTTTTGCACAGCCGGATATGAAGTCTTGAGAAAATCTTATAACTCGGTAACAACCGATTTGGAAATTCTTCGGCATGCATACGCCGTGCTTCAGTGGCATTACCATTCGCACGACTGTACATAAAATGCATATCGGCCATTTCTGCATTTGTGTACTTATGCATAATTTGAGAACAAAAAAAATTGACGCAAATGATAAATAATCTGATGACAGATGTCTGACAGAACTAATTTTAAGTCACAATCAGTTGTTTGACAAAGGGAACTATTCTCAAAACCGAAACATGTTTTTTTTTGTTTTAAAATATACAATCGACTATATGTCAAAAACAGTTGAATTGCGGACCCATGTTGACTAAGACTTTTTTCTTTATTTCCACCAGTACTATAATTGGGTAAAATATCCGACAACCTTTTTTTAACAGGCTGTATTTTTATATCAATAATATAATAGTATTTTAATACACAAGTGTCACAATGACGTTTAGGTAATGCGAGTACAGTAGCGGCGAGAGATTCGAAGTACGAACATTACATGTTATTGTAGCACACGTTTTTTACAGTATTTTTTCTAATTTGCACATTAATCGCCTATATTACGTTCCGGCAAGAGTCCCCCCCACCACGTTAATATCTCATTACAGTACAGTATGCTGTAATAGCCATATCAGCACTGCGTCGTCTTTTGTTTTAGCTTTATTACAACATCCAATTAGAAAAATATTATTATGTATCTATGAACTGGTATCTATTGTATGTTACGCGTACGCATTATAAATTCTAAGTATTTGTGTGCCTTTCCGGCTGTTTAGTTGATTAACCTGATTGTCAATTTTAATATGGTGTTTTAGCTCCTTCATCTAACCTCTTATAGTTCACAACGAAATTTGTGACAATGTTTTATTTTCAGGTACGCACCGCGTTACTTATATGAAGATAATTACTACCCGCCTTTTGTTTCCGGTAGTGGATACCTTATGTCCATTGATGTTGTTCAAAGGTTGCTAAACGCATCCTGGAATAGACCCCTTTTTCACTTAGAAGATGTGTATGTCACAGGTACGATTTTATTTGGCAAAACGATAAAAAAAAAACGGATAAAATAAAGAAAAACAATTGCGTAACAATAGTAAGCTCTACTTTAAATGACCATTTATTGTTAATATTAATATTATTTCATTTTCATATTATTTATAAATACATAATACAGTTAATTTATGCTAAAGAAAAAGCCGCTAGCAGGGAAGTCGTGGGATAGTTTTGAGATCTTTCATTCCACATATTTTTTTTTGGCATTCTGAATTCAAGTCTCTGAGGTTTACTAACAAAAATCCGTGACGCAATATTGAAAAAAAATTGAAAAATATTGAAAAAGCAAGAAAGGATAAAAAAAAACCTAATTTTTGCTTGTAATTTTAAAACTATCAATTTTTTGTAAATAACCTTCCTATGTAGAATGAAAGTTGATAACATTTTCTATATACAAATATTATTATTTAAGTTTCTTTCTCCGAGTAACCGTTCGGGCTCAAGCGCTAGTTGAAAATTGGTGTATTTTCGAAAATCGGCTGTCAATTAGTGAATTCCTCCCAGTTCTTGGCACATACCTTATTTAGATCGTTGTGTAAAGGTATTTTTTTTTCGAAAATTACGTAAAGTACAAGTTATTTAATGAAATCCGAAATACAATACAAGAAATTTGAAATTCCAATCAAAAAATTATTACGTATTGTTACCCGGGCCGTTTTAATTTGTGTTTTCGATTGGCAATCATAGATGACGCCAACGAACAATGAACTGAACAACGAAGTTCATATGCGAAACGTCAGAGGACGGCATTGTGCCCTGTATAGAACGCATAATAGACGAGTCGGAATTTATGCGAGGAAACGTCGGGCTGGCCCGAGCAATTTCTAGAAATGGTCGCGCAAGATTTAAATACGACGCAGCGATTGGGCGGGAGTCAGTTGATTCGAAATAGTAAAATCGAAGAGTCGTACACGGTGAAAACGGGTGAAAATAAATAGTGGAAGTAATTAGCGAACGTAAATAATTACTAATTAGTGATTAGTTTATTTTAATTAATTTAATAAATCGCCTGTGTTGCTTCCTTAAATCCCGATAACGTTTTAATAATTGAAAAACTTTGCAGTATGATTTGTTTTTACATTTTTTTTTAAATGCTGCATCACGAAATTTTGTTAGCAAATCTCAGATTCGGATTCAGTAGTCCCAAAAAAAAAACATACAGAATGGAAGAAATCGAAACTACCCCACAATTTTCCTGGTAAAAGCAAAATTTTTTGGACTAACAATGCCGTCGTTAAATTGAATTCATTCGTATGCTTGGTGTAACCTTCATCCGTACATTTGCGCATTTCCGCAATACACGTCATCCAATCCGTTTTTATAAACACGGTCACAACTTTATTCAGATCAAAACTCTTGATCAGAATCATAATTTATTGGATATCTATTTATATATATCTATTTTTCTTTTCAGGTATGTTATCGAAAGATATCGGGGTGAAGCCTGTTCATAATTCATTTTTTAGCGATAGAAAGATATATTTTTCCGCGTGCACTTACTTAACCTTAATCACTTCCCACGGTTATACCAATTCAGAATTATCTGCGCTATACGCGAAAATCAACCGATCAAATCTTACAGAACTTTGTCAACAGGAACGAAGATGTCTACGTTTCTTATTTGATCAGTGAATACCAGATATGTACTTTAAATAAGGTGTAAATGAAAAAAGTTACTTGTGCCTTTATGATGAGAATACGTGACTGTTTTTAGTAATTTATAATTTCTATTTAATTACGTATAGCATGTCTGTCCTGAACAAATATTCTATGCCGTTATACGAATATGTCATGTGATAGGTACCTAAGTTTTAAAGTGTGACAGATGCTGTCATTTTGACAGTTGCCATTTTTCAATTTTGCTGACTTAAAAAACAGCATGTCCTTTCTCGTAAATGTATTTATATAGGGTTCTAACCAGTAGTGAAATGTATGTACTTAAAAAAAATAATTACATATTAAAAAAACCCTAAACAAAACACTTGGTGAACGACATAAACTTAGCTATATAGGTGTGAGAACGCGGTGTTAAAATGGTTGTTCATATGAATTGCTTTATTAACACTGCTTATTACTAAGGTCGAGGAATATTAGCAAAGATTTCATCTTATCAACGATATTAGATGTGATTAAGAATAATATATGACTCTGTAACCTAGATTGTAGTAATTTGTTTTGTATTTTTATCGTAATACGAAATTACAAAACAAGGTTATTTAATGTTAGGCACCTCCTTTATGTAGCGAAATTATTAATTTAATGTCAATGTTTTTAATTTTCTTAAAAGATAAAGAAACTTCTTAAATCCCAGTTTACCATTTCTGCTTTCTTCCAATTGCTCTTTAGCTAGATATTAGCCAAAATTTCTTTGACTATAACTTACGCCGTCTATAGTGAAATGATTTATACAGTATCTGTGTAAAATAAGCCAACGAACTTAGATGATTATAAAATGAATTAGTGATTATTTCACTAATAACTGCTTATTTATGAAAAAATTTTATTTCGAAAGTAAATTCATTTCGTCAGGTGTGTTCTCCTAACACCCCATGTATTACATTTATTTTTGAATGAATTACATTTCATTTGCAAGATGACAGTAGAAACCACTTAATAAAATACATTTGGGACCTGAAAAAAAGTGATAACAATATCTGACTGATATACAGGGTGAATCTCAATATATGCGACAAACTTTAGGAGCTGATTCCTGAGGTTATTTTGATCATTAAAGTTCATTTGAGTATATGTCCAAAACGGTTTGGTTTAAAAGTTATTGAATGTTTAATAGTAAGTTAACATAATTAATGTTTTTATTAAAAACTAAATAAAAAAAAAAAACACTGACAACTACTGTCAAATATTGAAATGACAAACAAACAATTCCCTCTGACAACTACTGTCAAATATTGAAATGACAAACAATTCCCTCTCAACACAATTGATTTTGAAGAACCAACTGTGATATTTATCGTGTTAGTCATAGTTCATAATTTATTATTAAACATTCAATAACTTTTAAACCAAACCGTTTTGGACATATACTCATATGAACTTTAATGATCAAAATAACCTCAGGAATCAGCTGCTAAAGTTTGTCGCATATATTGAGATTCACCCTGTATAGTTGTGTTGCTTTTTTTTTTAATTTTATGGCAACTTAAAGTTTTATATTAAGAATAGATTAATTAAACATAAAAAATAACATTGTCATTTTTATTTAAAATACAGTAATTTATAATATACATAAAACAAAATAAGATACAAGAGAAAATTCGCCAATATCGTCGATTGCAGCAAATCATAAAAAATAATGAAAATTTTCAGCTTATTGCCCCATTATAGTAGATAATTTACTGCAGTTAGAATAAGTTGTTTACAAACATGATCTATCCTAAGGCCCTATGTACGTTGGAGCTAATCTACATACTTATGTAGATATATTTCTTCGAACAGAAGCAACATCCTCAAAAAATAGATTTTTTTTGTCTCTGCTATTGAATAATAAAATCAAACTATGTAGTAGAACAAATGCATATCAGCAAGCAAGTTGAAAATTACTTTACCATATCTTTAATTCACTAAAAAATATATATGAAGGGATTAGAAAAGCCTTATATATATATTTATTACATATAGATAGATGTAGAGGTACTATGATATTAATTTTTTGTGTTACATCTACGAAAATGTTATCATAATTTCCAAAGGCACATAAATCGTCATCCTAAAAAATTAGGAAAGGTAGCCTATTTACAGCATGTATTAATAATTAATAATACAAATGTTCCCAGCAATAATGGCTCAAATAAATTTTCAATATTTAATAAATCTCAAGTAAGTTTGAAAAAAACACAAAAGTGCCTGATCTGTTACAATTAAGCAATAATAAAAAGCACTTCACTACCATTAGTGCTCTATATATGAATTACTTAAAAACTTGCAAACAAAGAACTTTTAAAGATCACAAAGCACTGCCACTTAAATATCATCAAAAGAAACAGAAAACCACTTACCTATATAGAAAAGGCAAGGAAGTAGAGTATATTGTATCTATTAAAGTTTTGTTCCTTTTCCAAGATAGTATTAAAATATAATAGAATTAGATAAACCATATCTTTGAGGGGTGAGAAAAAATAGTTCACACAAGACTTTATCTTGTTATTTTTTGAAATAAAATTGAATAAAAAAACTTATTTTTTTGTTAACGGTTTTAAAATATTGTGTGTTGTCTGTAGAAGAATTATCAGTTTGTACTTTTTTTGTGTGAACTAAATTTGTAAAATTTGTTTTACATTATTTTTCCACCCATCAGAAATTTATTCACGCTAGTTTTTATAGACATTCCCAAACTTGAATAACAGTCCATTCCAAATTTACCGAGATATTTAGTCAATTTTAATTTATTATTTGATGTTGTGTTTGAATTAATGTTATTTATAAAATAATTGTTATTGTACAATAAATCCTATACATTGTTGATATACTTGACATGTTTTATTTTACAGTATAAAACCACATAAATACTTATTTGTTTTTACAATAATATGATAACAAGATAGGTATTTATTTTTAATACAGATATTAAATTAGAATAAGTGTACTATAAATCTAATAACTTTACAGGTTCACATATAATTAACAAATAACGACTAAAATTACTTTTACCATAAATATTTGATTAGGAACCATCAGGGGGCTGTTGTAGCAAATAACCCCAAGGTGCATAACTTTCTCTATCGGTATTTATGGTTGGTTCACGATATACTCTAATTTGTACGCGATTTGTATCTGAAATAAATCTGTAGTATTCAAAATTAAACGAAATATCAGAACATACCGTGTTTTCCATGTTTGGACAAGGTATCCGATAGACATACCAACAGAAACAGTAATATTATAGAGATAAAAATCTGCAAATGAAATCGGTAGACGAAAGCTATACAATTGGACACACAAAATAATACCTACTTTTGTTAAAGACATAGTAGATATAATTCTGTGGTTTTCTAAACTAATTCTCCGCATTTACGCTAAAATCATTTATATAGAGATATACACAAGTGAAAGGAAAAGAAGAAAATAAGGTAGGTACATGAGAAAGCGATTAACTTAGAAGCATTCTTTTTGCATCCTCGGCGAATAACCACTGTAAAATTTCATTTCTGCCTTCTCCGGTAATCGCACTTGCTTCTATTACGGTTATGCCTTGCTTGACCTCTTTCTGAAGCCGTCGTAATTGTAACATTAATAGAGCTTCATTTCTCATTTGCCTATAACTTACATCCATTTTTGTTAAAATCAGCAAAACCTAAAAAGTTCTTTTGTTACTGGAAAAAGCGAATTAGTGAAAAACTAAAATAAAATTAATTAATTAAACATTAAGTTAGTATATAACAAGTTTCCATCATTCCATTTAATTCAATATTAGATATAATCATAATTGGGCTTTGACCTTCTAATGCAGCATGTAATTTAAAGAACGATAGTGATATTCTTTTATGCAGAAACGTTGTTTCCACATTTCCTGTGTACAAATAATGAGATAATTCTCATAATGCACATCCAGCGTGAACAATAAGGCGGAATAAATTCGATAGAATTGTACGTAAAAAAATTTCTGCTTTAATGAATTTAATTGGTCTGACATTGACCTGATGTAGTTGAAAGTCATTAATATATAAAATGATATTTGAGGAAAATTAACTGACAAAAGACTCATTTACAAAATTAAACTATTGGAAAACGTAGCCGAAAGAATTGAACGCTTTTTTTGATTCCGCAACTGTACATGTTGAGCAAATTTCAAAAAAGCGAAAAATTTGATACTCAATTCCACATTTTTTGATACCGTATCTGAATCTCAACATACCTCTAATATTTTTTGCGCCTCCGTGCGGAAACACTGATTTTGCATTACTTTTTAAATCGCCCGCAAAAACATTTTTCCGGTCTAGGTTCGTAAACAGAGATCGCTAAAAGTTGGCAACATTGTATTCGAATTACTGACATTTCTGTGATTAATTGCATATATGTTTCTATGGATATGTTGCAGATTCGATGACAGATGACAGAATTTTCGTTACATAATTTCCTGTTTCATTATATGCAATGAATGCTTCTTACAGTGTGAAATCATTAAATAAATACTTTCCTGCTAATCACTGTAATTAATATAAGGCAATTTTTATATTAAAAATTTTAGCTCATGTGGGATTTGAACCCGGCGTCTACCATTTCATGGTGCTCTACCGATTGAGCTAGCGAGGTTTCGGGAACAACACAATTTTCTATCTGGACGTACCGTTGTTTCTACGCATATTATGTTAGTAGTTCCATAATGGGGTTGACATTCAAAGTGGTTCTTGTTTGTAAGATATTGTCTTTGGAGAGTTTTTCTTTGATTATTGTCCAGTAATTGGGTTTTGGAACCTTTGGTGTAACAATAACTATCACAGCATTGACTTTTGTCAGTGTGATAGTTTGATTATTGTGTTAGTGTTTAATCTGTTGGTACATTTGGTTAGCTTCGATGTCACTACTAGCGTCTTTACAAAGGCCAAGATGAGATAAAACACTAATAATAATCAAAGTAAAACTCTCCAAAGACAATACCCTACAAACAAAAACCAGGTTGAGTGTCAACTCCATCATGGAATTACTAGACTCGTTCTACCATTCCAGCGCTCAAAACTGCTATGACGACATATGTATTTCTCATTTTGAGTTCACTATACCTGTATAAGAACTATAAAACCAACTCATTGTAGATTATATTTCACAAAATTCAAGAGCAGTCATAGAAACAATAAAATCACATATTGTTGATATGAATACACGTTTCTTAACTTAATATAGTTCTTTACAAACAATCAAATAAATAATTTAGCTACTATTTTTATATTGGACTTGCATTATGGACATCCATTTTTTCTTGTATAGGACTTGTGCACGGGTGTCAACGATAACAAATTTTAGGATTATGAGACATCGTTGCACTTTGTAACTTTTTTTTTTACTAATAAAGAACAAATAAGTAGATTCATAAAAAAACTAACCTTAACATTCTTTAACTCTGGATCTGCTAAAATAGTATAAAGTAGAACTCCAGCTGCTGATATTTGGCACAAATTGGAAGCGTCTACAACATATATAACTTTTTCGACGCCCGCAAAATATTTAGGCCAAATAGGCGCCATAATTCCACCAAGCTCCCTAATTTGTATCTGAATATTTCCCCTTTGTAAGTGGAATATGTTCGTTCCGACAGTTGGAACGGCAGTTGTTGTTTCGTCAACTACATTAATGTTTTGTAATTTTCTCAAAAGCAGCGTTTTTCCCGATCCACTTGGACCTAAACAAATGTGCATGTTTTCACGTTTGTTGCTTAGCAACCAAACAACGATGTATTGATGAAACTTTTGAAATTATTGGTACATTAGATTAGCTATTTTATAGGTGTTTGTCCTTTATCTACAATAGCATTACGAAATTTTATACCAATTTATTGCTTGGAAATACTCAATAAAATTAATATCAAGATTAAAATGCACTTAGGAACACTTGAAATTTTCGAAAGAAATATAATATTTTAAATTAAATATTGTAATCTTTCTAAGAATTATATACCTGTTTATATTTGAGTATTATTTTCTTTTCCGTTTTCCTTGCAATCCTTTAATGTATCTTGGTGTTGCGGAATTTGTAATAATAAAATTCTGAATGCAGAAACTACATCTTTATTTGATGTTTCGCCAATGTCAACATTGGCTTTTCATAAATTCTGTAATAATTATAAAAAAAATTTATTATTCTTTAAATCTTTATTTGACGTTTCGCCAATGTCAACATTGGCTTTTTCAAAAATTGTCAAATAATTGTAAAAAAATCGCCATTAATCCAATTTTGTAAAATTTTATAGGTATTTTCTTTTTACAAAATTGGATTAATGAAGATTTTTTTATAATTATTGGACAATTTTTTAAAAGACCAATGTTGACATAGGCGAAACGTCAAATAAAGATTTAATTTCTACATTCAGAATTTTATTATTTACAAATTCCCCAAAACCTAGATACATTAATTAGGATTACCTATTTATATGTACTACATAATTAATATATTCATTTGCCAGCTGAATTTGGAAGTTTCGAAAACAGTTGTTGTTAATTATTATGCAAATCTCTTCATAATCGCTCTTTACATACCTGGAAGTAATTTGTTTGTGGTTTATTATTGTTGTTCAATAAAATAAAATCCCTTGTTTTTCCCGGTATGTTTATTGTACTATTGTAAGCTGAATAATAATTTGTAGGGATTATAAATAGGTAGGTAAGTATACCTATATAGTTTTGAAAATTTAATGATTGAAGTAAATATATTGATTTAGATAATGGGGTCAATTTTAAATTTCAAACCGTTTATATTGTGTACTGAATTTTATACTTATAATATTCATTTGTTATATTCCCTTTTATGCGGTTTACTATAGTTCTTCAATAAAATAAAATCCTTCTATATTATACCCATTGTCAATTAATAGTAGTACAATATCTAGTACTGTATAAGCTGAATAATCATTTGGAGGGATTATAAATAGGTAGATATAGTTTTCAAAATTTAATGATGTAATTAAATATTGATTTAGAGATTTAGACAATGCGGTTAATTTTAAATTTCAAACCGTTTAAATTGATTTTTATACTTATTCATTGTTAGATTATCTCTTTTATTGTTTATTTTTTGGTTATGAAATGATATAAATAATAATATAAACTTGTATTAAAATTCTAATGCTTCGATATCTTCTCTCTGCAACTAAATCATGACAGAAGAATTACATTTCAATCTATTTTCATATACATATTTTTCTCTTATTGTTTACATATGAATAATAAATAAACAGTACCTATATATTAAAATTAAACTTAGGAAAGTATTCTTTGTTAAATTGCTCTTATGAATTGATAAAAGTAAGGAGGCGATATCTACCAACAATGTTCTTAATATCCTAATTATGCTCTTCCAATTTAGTTTTAATAGATATTGCCGGATAAATAAAATTTAAATTTTTCGCAATTATTTTATTTTATAAATATATGAGACAACTAATTTATAGTTGTTAAGCATAACTCAACAGATATACTATGTTATAATTTTTTGTCTAGAAGAAAAGAGGAAAGTATGCTAGTTTTTATTTTGTCATTTCTAAGCAAGCCCAAGTTTTTCCAGATTTTCGTTTCTATTTCTTAATATATATATAACACTATCAAAAAAATACAGTAAACAATTCATTACATAACGGAAATAATTATATATTCATATACAATTTGTTGGTAATAATTAATACTTGCACATTATTTACCATTACAACGAGGATAAAGGTTATTGATAATTCGTTCCTTGAGTAATGGGTCATAGATAAAGTAGTAGTGGAATAGTTTATATTTTAATAGCATTTCCTGAATAAGAAAAGTATTTTTATTTATCGTAATAAAATATTATTGGTTCGTATCGTCCAATAATTGGCGCCCCTTCTTGATTTACTTTTGCAAGATCAGAATTATATACAAATGTGTGTTGCAAACTTAAGTGACGGTTATTTTTTGAATCGGTAGTTTTAAGCGGCAGAATTATACAGCCAATCAGATCATTCCTGAGATTGCGCTCTGGTGGTTTCACTTCCAAACAAACAGTCATATGTGCGTCGTGCGTCAGTTTGAATTCTTATCGCACGGTCGGCGGATGTAGAAATGACAGGATTTCTTTACTGACAATATTTCGCGTTTCTGTCTGAAACATGTTTCTAAATGACGTTCACAAGAAGGAAGAGATAAAGAACTTGGCTCTCCAGGATCTAAAGAACCTTGGTATAAAATTTCGGCCGAAGAAAATCAAAACACAAAATGTGCAGGTTAGTTGAATGTTATATGAAAAATTTTCGTGATTTTTTTGAAACTTCTTTTTATATTTAGGAATTCAAATCAAGAAAGGCTTTTAAAGTGCCTTTGGCGGCACTTACGACACAAACGGTTACATTACCAAGTGGTCAACAACTTGTTGTCCCCAAACTAGTCCACGAAATGTGTTCTTTTATTTTAGATAAAGTTGAGACTGAAGGTATCTTCAGAAAAGGTGGTTCAAAGTCTAGACAAAATGAGATACGTGTAAGTTGTAATGAAATATATTTGTGTATTTTTAAAGAGATTATGTTCTTTTTTAGTTGTCGTTGGATGCCGGATGTATTTTAAACGATGACTACCACGAAGTTGATGTTGCAAATGTTTTGAAAACATTTTTCAGGGAACTGCCCGAACCGTTATTTCCCTTACCGTTTCATGATCTTTTTCTCCGATGTATCATCTTACCTTCTAAAAAGTTAGATGCTGTTTTGTTCGCGTGTTTGCTTTTACCTTGCGAACACTTAAATACGTTAGCTTATTTTATGCAGGTAAATTATTAGTTTAAATTTACTAATACAAGTGTTTCAAGCAATTATAAACGTTTTAGTTTTTATATCGTGTGACGGAATGTTCAACATTTAACAGAATGGATGCATACAATTTGGCTGTGGTTATAGGACCTACTTTGTTACCTATTGAGGAAAAATTAGCCCCTCATGCGACACATAGACTTACAAAAACCTGTGAATTATTTAAGGTATATACTTATCACATCTACGTATAATATTAAGTAACACCTAATATCGTTTCAGCTGTTAGTAGAAAATGCTAGTGCAATTGGTGTAGTACCTGTAAGTATAATAGAACGTATAGCTTTATCTTCTTCGTCGACATCTTCGGTGGATGAGGAATCTTTAACTATTAAAAGGATTAAGAAACGTAGGAGTGGATCTTTAACACGTAAGTCAAACAATGTATATTTTAAATACATGCTTAATATTTAAGCCATTCTTAAATACAAAGCATATAAGGGATTTATAGAATTGCTAATATAACCCTTTCAATAAATTATTGTAGATGTTTATCGAGATCAATCTTTCGTTTTCGTTTTACTTTTTTTTTGACTGGGAACTTCTAGTTTTTAGAGTTTTTCTCATATATACATACCAACTCAATTGTGCTCAAAAATTTTATATCCATTATCCTAGGTTTTGTTGTCATTGTGCTGTTTCTGCTCTATATAGGTACTACTTTTTTAAAATAATTCTGCTTTGATATCTGTATTCCTATCTAGTTCAAAAATAAGTTCATAACACTACTTCTTTTGTTTTCATCATCATTACTTCTATTCCCTGCTTGGTGTCGATACCAAGTATTTGAAATTGTGCGCTTAGTTCATTTTAAGATGTCACCTCGACACTTATTGGACAAAAATAATATAAATTTATATTATGTTTGGTTGTAGAAAGGATAAATGTTATGGAGTTATTTCTGTATTTGTGTTTTTAAGTTTCGATAAAGAAAAATACAATACATATAGATAATATAAATTGTTTAATGTTTCACCATATTTTTAATTTAATTGACACAGGTTATTATATATTTTTTTGTAAAGTCAATTTCTTGCATGAAAGCAATAGATAAGTAAATTGTTCAAAAATATTTTATTTTATCACCTTCTATACTTTAAAATATACTGCTAGACAGAACGTCTCACTTAATGCACGCTTACTTAATAGCACATTTACATATACAGCGCAATCTTTTTTTGGCTGCATTTTTGCACTATGTATAACTTAGATAAACTTCCATTTGTGTTCGTTATATATACTATAATACTTCCTCGAATGCTCTTTGATCTGTGGAATTGCCCAGGGATCAATTTTAGGTCCTTTGCTTTTTTCATTGTGTTTGTTATATCGATATATAAAATTTTGTGTTATAATTAGGCAGATAATACACACTTATTTTATTGATTTCATGCTGATGATGTTCTTATAGACAATATATTCCCTTAAAATTAATCCTGTTAAATATGCTGTTATGCTTTTTGGAAATAAACTTTTCTATGAAAGTGTTAAAGATGATTTGAAGTTGAGTGTTAGTGCTCACACCTTGCCGCTAGTTGATGTTAAATGTACTTTAAGTTTGCATACCGATGTGAATTTGAGATTCAAGGAGCACATCAATTCCCGTATAAGAAGATTTTCCTCTTACCTGAGAGGGTTATGCTCAACTGTTATTCCTCAAAAAAGTGATAGATTCCTAGAAAAAATAATAGATTACTGACATCATCCCAATTCACAATTATATGACAAAAAAGACAAGTATAAAACAATAGTGGCTTTCAATTTGGCAAAAAGAGCTACTCTGGAAGCTCCTGGAGCTCCAGGGCAACTCATATGTATGGTACATGCAACAGCCCAAAACAGTACAACGGCCAAATCAAAAATCACTAATATATATATACAAATCATCATGCCATATCGTAAGATGTAAAAAACGGACCTTTCTTTCCTAAATTAAGTGTAAAAAGTAATATATGCTGACAAAAAGTAATAGAGTAATTGAATTTTCAGAAAAGTAATAGATCGATTACAAAAATAATAGACGGAATAACACTGGTTATACCCCAATAGAGATATCTTAAAGGAAAAAGTTAGGATAATGTTAGCAGGCGCACTTGAAATTACTGAAAAACTAAATTTTATTTTTGGGTGATATGATATACTACTATTAATATTTATTTTAATTTCAGGTATGTTTAATGGTTTGAAAAAAATTGTCAGTAATAAAGTGACAGAAGAAGTTCCTCCAGTTACTCCAGACTTGCTACTAACGCCTTGCACAAATAAATCAGCTAAAAAACGTAGATTTGATAACGGCGGATTTTCAATAAAAAAAAAGTAAGTGATCATTATAGTTTTTATATAACTTTTTATTAAATGATTGCACTTGTAGAAAAGAAATCCTTAGTAAACTTCCGGACAAGGCTGCTCTAAGTACACCGTATACTCCTGTTAGTTCTAACCCAAAGTAAGTGCTTGTAATAATACCCATTTTAATAAACCCATTATAACTATTTTGAATTTGCAGCCCTAAGAAGAAGACTCCTGATTCTTGCTCAAGAGTACTTAGTACTAAAGTTGATATGTAAGTTCTCTTTGTTTTATTTGTGTTTATCTAAAATATTTACCTAATGAATTATTTTCAGTTTAACAGCAAAAAATAAAAAACATCACTGGTCTCTGCGAAGTAAAAGTTCTAAATCTTCCAAGAATGACGAAACATCATCTGTAGTTTCCCGATCAAGCTCGGGACCTAAATCGTTGCTGGAGAGGAGGTGGTCGCAAGTAAGCAGTCAAGTAACAACTTTCCGCAAGAATAAGAAGAGAAATTCGTGTGCGCCTTCTTTAACTCAAGAAAATAATTCGAAGGCCGATGACGACCAGTCAGACAGTGGTATTAATGAAGACTACAAGAATGAAGACGTTCCACCTGTTGAAAAGCAAGATAGCGAATATGTTAAAATATCCAAGGCTGAGTATGAAGAAATCAAGTATAGAGTTACGGAAATCGAGCGGAGAATATCTCTCGAGTTGGAGAATCCAGATGGAAAGTTGCTGATTGTGAAACAGCTGAATACGGTGGAGAACGTACAGGACGCGTACGAACAAACATTGGAACAAGCGGAGCCTTTGAGTCCAACCACGGATCACCTGGCTCGCAGACTGAGCAGGGAATTGAAAATCAGACGATCTGCCGAACAGAAAGTTATAAGATCACCTAGCGCAAGAAAAATCGGTACTTTACGACGCCGATCTAGAGATCAAGAGAAGCAAAACGTCAAAACAAATCAATATTGGCGCGTCTCGGATTTGGACACCAACACTAGAGCTGGCGCAGAGGATGAAACTACCGATGTGACGCGGAAACCGAATGTCGAGGATAAAAACCAATATGAAAACATCGAAAATTTAAGTAAATCAACCGCTAGATCTTCCTCGTTTCACGGAGGATCGCAAAAGCATCAAAAATCGCAACTCAGACGTCATTCCAATTGTCCAAGTGAATCGGAAAAATGGCGCAATGCGCAGGGGTTCTTCCGTAGTTCGCAAACTCCAGTAAATTCGGGAGAAAACGGCCGATCGTCCCTGGCCAGATTGAGGACCCAAAACGCGGGTATGGTACTGGCGAAAACGAAACTTTTCAACGATTTACTCGATTCCGATAATTCGAGCAGAGATACGCCGAATTTGATTCCGCGAGTTCGCTTGAATAAAATGGGATCGCTTCGCTACAACGACCGGCAGTCTTGCCGAATGCGAATCTCAAAAGCCGAAGATAGGAAAGCGCTAAAGAAAAACGGAACATCTCCGCGAAAGAAGACGTCCAAAAGTCCAAGCACCATCCGGCCGAATCGTTCGGGGAAAAGCACTTATTTAGTGCATAGAGATGTCGATTTCGGTGAAAATAAAGAAAATAAGAATGCGAATGTTAATTCGCGCCATAAAACGACTAAAGATACGATTGTACCATCTCAAGCGTGTGTAACGCCAAAATCAATCCCGCCTATAAAACGGCCACTTTCAGTAAAATCGTCTAGAAGGTTAACGAGAACTCCTTTGAGCACGGACTCTCGCTTAATGCCACTTAAAGCAAAACAAAATTGTTGAAGAGTACAAATCCCCTTGATATGATTTGTGTATAGTTTTATATGTATAAACTAAAGAATTGTTCGTTGATCTACACCAAGTGTACGCTTTTCACGTAAAATTCGCATACTAAAAACGAAAAGTTTACATTGTCTAGGCCAGCGAAGAAACCTTAAGATAAACATTTTTATGGTAACTACTTAATTATAATAGGATTTCATGTATTTTTGTGCTTCCTGAAAAAAAACTATTGTTGCTGATTTTTAATATATATTTCTCTATTTTTATATGAGAGCAATTGCATGATTATATGTATTGTATATTTTTAATTATATAAAAAATAAAACTGTAAAATGTAAAAGTAGTTGTTTTCATTTCTTCGATTTAGCGTCTTTTCTACGTTTGGTAACCCTTTAAAAAATCTTACTGGTGGTAGGATAAGGTAAAATTTTAGAATGAATGATTTCACAACTTAAAGCTTCAAACAACAAACAAACAAATCGCTTTTAGTGTGTTCAATGTTTAAAAAAAAACATTAACATCCAATAGCACAAATTTAAAAGCAAAATATATGTGAATATATGCATTTACACGAGCCAGTAAAATAATAAACAAAGATAGACGCATCATAATACAAATTTGAGCTTGAATGTACAGCCGCAACACAATCAAAGTTACCGACCTGAAATTAAAATTTAGCGAATACACAAGCAAACTGGTACAAATTAACGCAGTGCGAAAAGTCGAAATATTTGCCACAATAAACAAAAACATCGAAGGAAATATGTATTTGAGGTATATTAGACATATTATCCTTTTTTAACGTTTATTGAAACATTTCTGATTAACCACGATTTAAATAATATCACTTTAGACCTTTAAAGTAACTTTAAATTAAAGTTCAGGTAAGGAATACTAGACTTCGGGTAAAGTGTTAAACTGACATTTCTTTTGAAAATGATCATAAATCTATAAAACGAAATTAATTTAGGCAAAATTAAAATAATTTATTTGAATTATTTCGAATCCCTCGACGTTGTTGCAAAATCACAATTATTTCAAAAAGGTTACTCATACTTTGATAACGTAAAAAAATAAATCTTTTCCCTTTCTAATGTTGCCTAAAAAATAATTTCAGTACTTAACAAAAATAATGTGACCCTCAAACTAGTGTGAAAATTAATTTGACAATTCACATAATTTTTAATTCGCTCCTCTCCAGAAACTTGTTTCTCCTTTGTTTTCGTTCTGTTCGTTTGATGTGTCGCCTTGAAATTCACATTTAAAAATAATTTTATAATAGCATTTTAAAACACCCAGAAAATACAATAGCATATTTGATTATATAATTTATACTCATATTGTAAATTTTACATTTTTATTATTTATTTTATTCATTCCTTTAATAGAGTTATATATCGCTGATATAAAAATAAAAAGCATTTCTGTTTAAGAACTCGATAACTTTGATTGTGTCGGGATTGCACGTGTCGAATCTTTATAGAATTTGTGAAAAAGCCCATTTGGAATAAGTTTAAAAAATGAGGTAATAATTTATTATCATAATAACATTCTGTGTTTCTTAAAATGATATTTCTAGTTATCGACTGATTTAAAAATACATTGCAAAATTTACGTGAGATACTACTTTAAACAATATTCTTATACATGTTTCAATGCTAGATTATAAAATTTGTTTAAAAAATTATACGTCACTCTCATAATAATAAATAATAACCAACAATTTTAAATATTTCCCGTTCAAAATATGTGGCAATAAGGACCAGTCAGAATCTTCCACGCCTGTGTTTAACGAAACTGCTGCTAGAGGGACTCATCAATTTTGACAGTTCATTTCTAAAGTGATTTGACAAATGGGTAGTGGACACATAACAACAACATAAATATTGTCCAAAATTTTTATATTTATCGAAGTAATTATGTTTTTATAAGACCAAAAATGAGGATATTAGGTATATCATTCATAATAATTTGTACCAGTTTGCTTGTGTATTCGCTAAATTTTAATTTCAGGTCGGTAACTTTGATTGTGTTGCGGCTGTACATTCAAGCTCAAATTTGTATTATGATGCGTCTATCTTTGTTTATTATTTTACTGGCTCGTGTAAATGCATATATTCACATATATTTTGCTTTTAAATTTGTGCTATTGGATGTTAATGTTTTTTTTTAAACATTGAACACACTAAAAGCGATTTGTTTGTTTGTTGTTTGAAGCTTTAAGTTGTGAAATCATTCATTCTAAAATTTTACCTTATCCTACCACCAGTAAGATTTTTTAAAGGGTTACCAAACGTAGAAAAGACGCTAAATCGAAGAAATGAAAACAACTACTTTTACATTTTACAGTTTTATTTTTTATATAATTAAAAATATACAATACATATAATCATGCAATTGCTCTCATATAAAAATAGAGAAATATATATTAAAAATCAGCAACAATAGTTTTTTTTCAGGAAGCACAAAAATACATGAAATCCTATTATAATTAAGTAGTTACCATAAAAATGTTTATCTTAAGGTTTCTTCGCT
This sequence comes from Cetonia aurata, assembly GCA_949128085.1. Lineage (NCBI taxonomy): Eukaryota > Metazoa > Arthropoda > Insecta > Coleoptera > Scarabaeidae > Cetonia > Cetonia aurata. The sequence goes on along the minus strand of OX421883.1, from coordinate 59,678,590 downwards.
GGCCTAGACAATGTAAACTTTTCGTTTTTAGTATGCGAATTTTACGTGAAAAGCGTACACTTGGTGTAGATCAACGAACAATTCTTTAGTTTATACATATAAAACTATACACAAATCATATCAAGGGGATTTGTACTCTTCAACAATTTTGTTTTGCTTTAAGTGGCATTAAGCGAGAGTCCGTGCTCAAAGGAGTTCTCGTTAACCTTCTAGACGATTTTACTGAAAGTGGCCGTTTTATAGGCGGGATTGATTTTGGCGTTACACACGCTTGAGATGGTACAATCGTATCTTTAGTCGTTTTATGGCGCGAATTAACATTCGCATTCTTATTTTCTTTATTTTCACCGAAATCGACATCTCTATGCACTAAATAAGTGCTTTTCCCCGAACAAAGATAGACGCATCATAATACAAATTTGAGCTTGAATGTACAGCCGCAACACAATCAAAGTTACCGACCTGAAATTAAAATTTAGCGAATACACAAGCAAACTGGTACAAATTAACGCAGTGCGAAAAGTCGAAATATTTGCCACAATAAACAAAAACATCGAAGGAAATATGTATTTGAGGTATATTAGACATATTATCCTTTTTTAACGTTTATTGAAACATTTCTGATTAACCACGATTTAAATAATATCACTTTAGACCTTTAAAGTAACTTTAAATTAAAGTTCAGGTAAGGAATACTAGACTTCGGGTAAAGTGTTAAACTGACATTTCTTTTGAAAATGATCATAAATCTATAAAACGAAATTAATTTAGGCAAAATTAAAATAATTTATTTGAATTATTTCGAATCCCTCGACGTTGTTGCAAAATCACAATTATTTCAAAAAGGTTACTCATACTTTGATAACGTAAAAAAATAAATCTTTTCCCTTTCTAATGTTGCCTAAAAAATAATTTCAGTACTTAACAAAAATAATGTGACCCTCAAACTAGTGTGAAAATTAATTTGACAATTCACATAATTTTTAATTCGCTCCTCTCCAGAAACTTGTTTCTCCTTTGTTTTCGTTCTGTTCGTTTGATGTGTCGCCTTGAAATTCACATTTAAAAATAATTTTATAATAGCATTTTAAAACACCCAGAAAATACAATAGCATATTTGATTATATAATTTATACTCATATTGTAAATTTTACATTTTTATTATTTATTTTATTCATTCCTTTAATAGAGTTATATATCGCTGATATAAAAATAAAAAGCATTTCTGTTTAAGAACTCGATAACTTTGATTGTGTCGGGATTGCACGTGTCGAATCTTTATAGAATTTGTGAAAAAGCCCATTTGGAATAAGTTTAAAAAATGAGGTAATAATTTATTATCATAATAACATTCTGTGTTTCTTAAAATGATATTTCTAGTTATCGACTGATTTAAAAATACATTGCAAAATTTACGTGAGATACTACTTTAAACAATATTCTTATACATGTTTCAATGCTAGATTATAAAATTTGTTTAAAAAATTATACGTCACTCTCATAATAATAAATAATAACCAACAATTTTAAATATTTCCCGTTCAAAATATGTGGCAATAAGGACCAGTCAGAATCTTCCACGCCTGTGTTTAACGAAACTGCTGCTAGAGGGACTCATCAATTTTGACAGTTCATTTCTAAAGTGATTTGACAAATGGGTAGTGGACACATAACAACAACATAAATATTGTCCAAAATTTTTATATTTATCGAAGTAATTATGTTTTTATAAGACCAAAAATGAGGATATTAGGTATATCATTCATAAGCATTGCACTCACAACGATCGTGATTGCAAATGCGTATTACCAAAAAAAGCAATTTTATCCTTCTGTTGTTTATATCACAAAATCTAATCCTAGTATGGCTGTAAGTACCCCTATTATGCTATTTATACAAAAATTTAATATTAAAAAGAACTGAATCATATTTTAGGTAATCTATTGTCAAGCTTTCATATGCGTTTTCCTAACTGGGAAACTAATGAGAAAGATATTCTTTGGTGAATTACGCACATCGGAATTTGAGGTATTCCATGTTACTCCACTGTCTTTAGGCTGTTATTTATTGAAAGTACTTTTTTTTTGTAGCATCTAATGGAACGGTCTTGGTATGCTATTACAGAAACTTGTTTAGCCTTTACAGTGTTTCGTGATGATTTTAACCCGAAATTTGTAGCACTGTTTACATTATTGCTCTTTCTGAAATCATTTCATTGGCTGGCAGAAGATAGAGTTGATTTTGTGAGTATTAAGACTTATCTTGCAGTTAGATAGATAAACATATTGGTTTGAATAAAGTCGGCTATAAGCAGAAAATTTAATATTATTTAAATACTTATAATGACTTATTTTTACCAAAATTATTTCTTAACCCTTTGTTTCTTTGTGGTTACTTAATGTAATGTAGCTTACTCCTGATTATCTGCGAATTCATTTACTTTTTGGAGTAATATTATGCTCCCTTAATATAATCCAAATGAAAGCTTGCTGTTTTGTCTATCCAATAAAAGAGTCAAAATAAGTGAATTAGAAAATGCAATTAATGTTAAAATCTTACAATGCAGAATAATAATATGGGCAAGCAAATAGTGTGTGACAATAACTTAACATAATAAATTAAATATCTAGCTAGGTAAAACCTGCAACCCAGAAATAGTGTTTTGGATGTGTGTACAGCAATAGTAAGATTGATCATCACTCGTAGGGTAGTGGTTTCAGTACTAATCTCGCTATAGTAAAGAGCGGTTCTGGGACACACAAGAGTGGAAGAAAACGGAGTAACAGATAGTCTTGTTAAGAAAAGGACTGGAACACGTCTTTTAGAGCCAGAACCCCTTTGCGGGATAAGGAACAGCACAATGCTGGAAAAACTAAAAAGTGTAATAGAATAGAGAAAATCCAAATATTGGGAAAGTTTTTGGGGAGTGAGACAAGCAAAAATTCTAGTTTGGACATTAAAATGCATGCGAAAATGGTGATATACAAAACATTGAAGAGTGGTTGCATTTTCACGCGGTTTTAACAAGGAACAGTTATGTTAACACTCACACTTTCAGAAAGAAATGTTTTTGTGGATGACGTTGTAGTGGAAAACCGAATTTTATACTGAACACATGCCGAGTCTTTTGGATTATTTCCAGCAACAGGACAACTTATAAAATTTACTTTATCTAATTTTTGTGCTTACATTCGGTGCAAAGTCAGTAACAGTACAAAACAATCATCAATACATTATTATTTCACACAAAAAAATCAAAATGAATGGATCACAATCATATTAAACAATTGAAATACTAGGTACTTACATTTAATTTTGTTTTACTTTTGGTCGTTTCTTTTAAATTTCAAATTTTTCTACTTAAATTAAGTTTCTTTTTGGGTTTTGTGAATTTTACGGTTTATCCAAGATTCCCAATTATTCGTGCATTTCTTCCTGGTTGTTACCCAGATAATCAAAAGTGTACTGTACGGGGTGATTCACCACCTTTAATAAATCACCCCATACTTAACTTTAAACTTTAAATTTTCTTAATTTCTTATATATATTTTTATTTCAGATGGAACGAAGCCCTATTATCGGTTTGCTGTTTCACATTAGAGTTCTATCGCTGTTGGTAGTATTAGGCGCTTTAGATTTTCATTTTGTGCAACATGCCTATCATTCCACTGTAACTAAAGGTGCGTCTGTTCAGTTAGTTTTTGGTTTCGAATATGCCATTTTGATTACAATGGCAGCGAACATAGCTATCAAATACGCTCTGTATTCTGTGGATCTACATAGCGAAACGCCTTGGGAAAATAAAGCCGTGTTCCTCTTATACACGGAACTTATAATGGGTTTCATTAAAGTCATTCTCTACTTAACATTCGTTGTGATCATGGTTCGGGTCTACACACTGCCTCTTTTTGCCTTCAGGCCAATGTATTACACTATAAGAAACTTCAAGAAAGCGTTTAATGATGTAAGACTGTCGAGACGGGCCATACATAACATGAACACGTTATATCCCGATGCTACGCCGGAAGAATTAAACGCTGGAGACAACGTCTGTATAATTTGCAGGGAAGAAATGTCTACGGGTTGTAAAAAACTGCCATGCAATCACATTTTCCACACGGCTTGTTTACGTTCGTGGTTTCAAAGACAACAAACGTGTCCGACGTGCCGTCTGAATATTCTCGGGCCGAATGTGAATGTCGACAATCGTCAACAGAGGCCGCAAAATCCAGCGCCGCCACAGCCGCCTAACGCTTTCCAATTTCCGGGACCGAACGCGTTTTTGGCGCCTAATATTTTCAATAATTTATTTAACCCGAACATGAGAAATGGACAACAGCAACCGAACCCGGTTATCAATGCAGCTCCTAATAACAATGGGAACAACAACGTGCAACCGCCACCGGCCGCGACGCCGACCGTTCCTCCCCCTCCACCGTCGTTTCAGGTTCCACCGTTCCCGTTTATGAATCCTTTTATGACGCCGCCTCCGATACCGCCCCAAAATTTGTCTTCGTTGACGAGGGAGCAGCTGCAGCAACTTGAAGGTACTGAACGTGAGAACGTAGAAGCGAGGATACAATGGTTAAGAAATATTCAGGTAAAGTATCAATTATTCAAATAGGAAATTTTAGTACTTTGTTGATAATAGGTAGGAAATAAAAATAGGGGATATCGTAGAATTGACGCTCGTGCAAAAGATATAGAAAATGAGTTTTCCGTTTCTCATTTATCATCAAACACAAAAATTCAACGTATAAACTTTTAAGTTTATTAAAAACTAGAAAGCCCGCGATCCACCTTGGAACGCACCCTTTAGAGAAAGTGGGTACGCCTTGCCCGCGGTCTACTCAGACCGCACCCTTTAGAGAAGGTGCGTACTTCTTGCGTAACAGCTCTCGTCATAATTTTAAAAAATTCAGAAATTGCAATTTTTGAATTTTTCTTTATTTTTCTTTTTTTTCTTTTTTTTTGTAAACGCTCTTGTCTCGCTTTAAAAAAGACTCGTCAAAACGACAACATCTAACATAAAGTTTTTTATCATATGAAGATACCGTCTAAATTTCCAACTTTTTCCGTGGATTTTCCAAAAATTTTCTTTCATACAAACCTTGTCCTGACAATTACGAACTCGAAAAAAAATCTGTCAAATCGATCGAACCGATTCTTAAGTGATACTCCGTCATATTTGTGGCAACTGATTCTCATTAATAAATAGTATTTGAAAACATCTGCACGCATCCGCGTTTACTAAATTTTTTCGAACACTTCAAACAAATTTTTTTCGAACCTCTTATTCAGTCATAGAATAACTACTGGCAAGATGTAGAAAGCGAATGTACTCAAAAATCACGAGAATGGTACCCCTTCTATCAAAGGCTCGGGCACAAAGTTTTCCTTCTTGCTTAGGTATTCTATGCCATAAATATCAACCCAATACCCAACAATTATGTCAGACGCCATTCCAGTTCTGATACAGTTCAATGCAAAAATAAATGTTCAAAAACCTTTAATAAAACTGTTTACATGAGGGAGGTTAGTGCTAAAATCCGATTTCATTTCCTTCGCGAAAAATGGGAAGAGAGATGGCAAACAATATGCAAACAAAAACCCACACAGTACTCCAAAATTCATCCATCTGTTTTCCACTCCCGTTGGGATAGTGGTCACGTGGTTTCTCGCTATTTTTCTTCCACAATCGCTAGGATGAAATTCGGGCACGGTTGTTTTCCAGCACACCTCTATAGATTAAAGATAATTGATTTGCCTGCTTGCTCGTGTGGTTATGAATTAGCTGACTTGAATCATTTGTTCCTCGGATGCCCAAAATATGAGCTAGAACGACGTGAGCTGATTGCCGGTTTACTAAAACATAAAGTAATTTTTCCAGCAGCTGTAATACCTATTCTGCAATGCAATGATATTGAAGTTTATAAAATACTAATGAATTTTATCAAGAAATGTGGAATTCAAATTTAATTTTAAATCTTGGTGTTAATGTTATATTTTGTTAGTTAATGTGACTGATGGGCTATGATCCCTTAAATGCCATAAAAAAAAAAACTCTTTAAATTGATATAAGTGAACAACCGCAATCCAAGCACATCTACAAACATGAGATGAAGTGAAACAGATATACGTCTAGGATTCACAACAGGTTCGCGTCATTATTTTTCCTTGCTTTTAACAGTCTCGGAAGTAAAGTAATCTATCAAATTTAGATCAGGTGATTTAAGAGACCATGAGTTCGCTTCTTCCAGGGATATTTTCATCCAGGAAATAACTAGATAAAGATAATTTTTTCTTCATAATTGGATTGTGTGAATAATGTAGAGATAATAAAAATGTTTGTTTCTTTGTTTCACAAGTTCTATATTAATCGTAATGTGCGACCGGTGTTCATTATTATTATATTATTATATATTATTAGTTACTATTAGTTAATAGTTACCGAACCGGTCGCACACTACGATTACTTAATTTAGAATTTGTGAAACAAAAGATCGACAATTTTTTATCATAGGCATGATAATAAATTCACAACTTACAATGACTTTTTTCGTGTTCAAAGTTTGAATCTCTTTAGCCTAATCTTCTGTCCATGATTAGTTCTTAAAACAAGGAAAAATTGTGCTAAAGTGGTATGCGAAATAGTGCAATGAACTCACGCGCATATCCTTTTGGCCGCTACGAAGCAAATAAAATAAATAAATATGGGACGCTACAATTCAAAGGCACGTACTTTGTTTTCCTTGATAGACGTTTGATTGACATCTTGCTTGATTTTCTCGCGAATTTACATAACTTTCCAGTAACCTTTATTGTATTCATCTTTCATCCTGCTGCAATGATTTGGGAACCTTTCCGCATATGCCGAAGCGATTATTAAATATTTAACATCATCATAGGTCACCTTTATTGTATTATTTAAGTTGCAGAACAAATTGGAACGATTGAGCGATAAAAAATATTATTTGCATTAAATTATCAACAATAATTCGATATCAAATGACAAACAGAATTTTCCACTTTTTATTTTAGATTTTTTTTCTTTGGGCCCTGAATCGAATGCCCGGAGCACGGGCGTCATTTTTACAACACTGTGTATTTTCTGGTTTCCGTACTTTAGGACTATTTTCTTTCAGATGATGCTAGACGCCTCGGTCATTATGTTGCAACAGTATAGCGCAGCGGCTGCTTTATCGATGGCAACCCCGAACCCTGGCACGTCGTCGACACCGGACTCTTCAAGTCCTTCAACTTCCGCGGAAGTTCCGCCACAAACTAATGCGGAATCCGCCAGTACAGCACCACTTACGAACACTGAAACTACATCGTCTACTTCTGCCACAACTACTACTTTAACTAGTGACCCCGCATCAGACGAATCTGAGAACAATAGTGACAAATTAAAATCACAATTGCTGGATAATTTACCGGGCCCTTCTTCGGGCGATAATTTATCGGCCGAAGAGCAAATAAGATTAAAAAGACTACAAAAATTCGAACGTGTCGGTGATCAGGAGTAATAAAAAAAAAGTATATGAATTAAGAAACTTGTATATATTTGCAATTTTTAAACTGTCACTTATGTAACAACGGAAGTGTAATATTGCTTATGTAATTGTTATTATTTGGATTATTAATTTGAATACATTAATTTTATTTATAAAATTGCATTTGTTCCTATACATGTTAATTTGAACAAGCGGATGGGATCCATAGTTATTAATACTGTTATGGAGTTTGATTATTATTTGTATATAAGTAACATACGTCTTCTATTTTTTGTTTAATTCTTTATATGGGTTCGTTCTTAAAATATTGGTTAGATCTTTCAAGTGATTAATTAACTAAATTATATATATAATATACAATCAATTACAGAAATTAATTTTTGACAATGTATCGGTTCTAAAAGATCTGTGGTAACCTAAACTTAAATAATTATTTGCTAATCAACTTAATTTGCATTCGCACAAATAAACTTACTAAATAAAATTTCTCAAAAGTCTTGTTAAATAGGTATGCATTGGGAAGCGGACACTTAATTAAATTAACAATAATACAGGTAAAATAGCAACCTTTCATCAGCAAGAAAAATATACAATCTACATTTCATGAGAAAGTAATTTAGACTACATTATGTTATTTTTCGTATTTACTTGAAAGATCCACATCAGTTTCCATACCTACTCCATGGTTGATTGTTATACTAGGAAATATGTAGTAAATTATATTATTTTATACTATTGACATTGACTTTTTTTATTTATGCAAACCTACTTATATTGTATATCTTTATAAATAATAGTAATCACCCACAGCAAAGACTAATTACTTTATATGTAATAACTGTATATAAAATAAATTGAAATGTGATTATTTATAATAAATCAATAGATTTTTATCGAGAATTGATACGTTTATTAAAAATTCAAGTTTATCCTATATATTTTCAGTATGGAATCGTTCTTAAGTTTATAAATTGAGTTTGATCTTCAAACCTGCTAACCGTGCCTAACAATATAGTGTTGTCCTTTCTCATTTCTTTATTACTAGTGTTTATACTTCCTATAGCATCATTATCTTAAACGTGGTGCCATACTTTTAGCACATCGTATTCAATATTAATTATTTATAGAATATTTTGTTTTTCTTCAATAAGACGCATAAAAGACATCAATCAAAAATATTATTTATTTGATTTAAGATTGTAAGGGGCCGTTATTAACCCTCCATTAGGCGCGTGTGCTTTCGCCATATAAGAAATGCACAGGCATAGGTCCGCTGGGCCTATGCGCGACTAATGAAGGGTTAAGGAATAGTTATTTGTATCACTAGGCCAGAAACTATAGTTTTACGAGTGTGAGTACGGTTTGTGTGGCCGAGGCGAAGCCGAGGTCTCAAAGTGCGAATACTCGCAAAACAGTTTCTAGCTGTGTGTTACACACTATTTTTTGAGCCGACAAATCTTAATTTTGTTGTAAATAATAAAAGAAATTAACGTAGGGAGTTAACAGTACAGGTTGGCAATACATATTACGTATGAATTTTGAATTTGAAATCAGGGTTAAAATACCTTAGTGTTTTGACGTTTTAATTTTCTTGGTAGTTTTGATACATATTCATCAATAATAAGGACAATGGAGACCCCAGCTCATATTACAGAGGTTGTGTGTGAAGTTATTAACTATTTATTACCTGTAAAATCTTCCGAAAATAGCATTGGAATGAATATGAATTAATTAAGAGATTGTGTAACGAGAATTCTGTCATCTGTCATCGAATCTATAATTAATGGCAGAAATGTCAGTAATTCAAATATAGTGTTGCCAACCAATAGTGGTTTTTTTGACTAGGAGAATGGTAAGTTTCCGGCCGATTTATAGTAATGCAAAATCAGTGTTTCTGGACGGAGGCGCAAAAATAACTATTGTATCACTAGACCAGAAACTATAGTTTTGCGAGTGGGAGTACGATTTGGCGAAGCCGAGGTCCCACAAGTGCGAATACTCGCAAGAGTTTCTGGCCGTGTGTTGCACACTATTTTTGCGTCGACAAATCTTAATTTTATTGAAAATAATAAAGAAATTGACGCTAGGGCGTTAACAGTACAGGTTGGCAATACATGTTACGTCTGACATTTGAGTTTGAAACAAGGATTAAGATCATAATTAAGATACCTTAGTATTTTGACGTTTTAATTTTCTTGGTTAGTTTTGGTTAGTTTAGGCAATAGAGATCCCAGCTTGTATTACACATCAGGTTGTGCAACAAGTTATTAACAATTTATTACTTGTAAAATCTCCCAAAAATTGAATTGGAAAGAATTTGAATTATTTAAGAGATTGTGTGACGAAAATTCTGTCATCTGTCATCGAATCTACAATTAATCACAGAATACAGAACCCTTCTCTATGATCACAGAAATATCAGCCTTGTTTATATATCTTATAGTTATTCAACCGGTTTGAAGTACCTATGGGTGGCGTTCAGATGGCGTGTCAGGTGTGGCGTGCCCATTCATTTTTTTTTAATAATGTTGCATTGTAATTTCTTAATTTTGATTGGTTTTACTTTGTTATTAACTGCCAAGTTTATTTCAGAATCTGCAACAAACATAGCTCGCATTCCAATGAATATTTGGCGGTATTTAATTTCATTCATCAGTACTTTTATACTATCGCCGCCAGATATCAGCACCTTATTACGCAGCTCGGTTGAATAACTATAAGATATATAAACAAGGATATCAGTAATTTGAATATAGTGTTGCCAACTTTTAGTGATCTTTTGCCGGACTAGGCCGGAGAATGGTATGTTTCCGGGTGGTTTCCGGCCGATTTAAAGTAATGCAGAAACACTATTTCTGACCGGAGGCGCAAAAATACAATTTTCGGTTTGAATTATTATATTATAATGGTTTCAATATAATTAGCCGTTTGGGGGTCCTCAGACAGATGAATGCATGTATAAGTTTACAATCGATAAATATTTATTTTAGCAATATTTTAAAAATATATACTAGTAGGCAAGGGGCCCAGACCAAATTCTGTGGAGGGCCCTCCGATTTTGCGCTTCGCCACTGGTTTACGTAGTAAATAAAATTGGAATCGATATTATGAAATCATTCGATTCTGCTCATCATGGATCATTAAATCTAAATATATTGAATTGCGGTTTTTGTTTTGTATCGTGAAGATTTAAAATTGAATAGAATGACATACTGTACAACGTTTTCCATGAATAAAACATCATCCGAGTTTAAAGAAACAACACAGGCGACGTGTTAAGTTAAATTGATTTATTTACATATTTTAGGACTATTCAAAAATTAAACAAAGAACACTTAAACTAAATAATCAAACTAAACACTAGTTACCAATAAAACACTTAAAATCACTATTTACGTTCACTAATTATTTCCACTATTTATTTTCACTGGTCGTTCATCGTGTTCGACTCTTCGATTTGACCGGCTTTGCCATCTCGAATCAACTGACTCCTGCCCAATCGACGCGCCGTATTTAAATCTCGCGCGATCATTTCTAGAAATTTCTCGGACCATCTCGACTCGCGACTCTTCTATTTATGCATTGGTATATCAATCTATATATACAGCGCAAATTCCGCCGTCTGATGTTTCATTAATGAACTCCGTTGTTCAGTTTATTATACGTTGATGCCATCTATGAGTGCCCATCGAAAATACAATTTAAACTGGCGCATGTAACAACAGTATTGACTTATTTTTCACTCAAAAGGAAAAACAAGTGTTCGATCACCAGAGAAGTGATTTTTTATATATTTGTATCATAAGTTTCGCGGTGGTTGCTAGTTGTTTGTGGTAGCGCGCGTAGATAAACCAATTAAAATTAATATTATTATACAGATGTGATGAGATTAATCAACAAATTCCGGGAATTCATAAATACAGGGACGAAAGAATGACCTATTTTTGTGTACTCGCGCAACACATAATTAGACCTGTTAGCACATTACGGTCTTAGGTCACAATTGTAAATAACCAATCATCTATACTTATGTTTTACTTATTTATGTGCTCACTAGCACAAATAACGCCTTCAAAAACTAGGTTCCTTCATCCCCGTTCTTAAATGTCCACTAAAATGGAGAGTCCGTTAAAAAAAGATTAGGTACACACTAAGCGTAGATCAGGAATTCAGCTACCTGTCCAATAACAATAAAAAGAAGCATTTCCTACATTTTTTATTCGCCAAGATATGCTATTATAATTATACAATCTATTTCTCCGCTTTTGCTGCCGATTTCTTTGCTGGAGCTTCTTTTGGTTTCTCGCCTAAAGCTTGTTGAATTTCATCTAACGTTTTTCCCTTTGTTTCAACCAGAAAGAATAGGACAAAGACCAATCCCAATATGCAAATAACACCGTAAGCGATAAATACGGGCCCTGGTCCAATACCCTTATCCAAGTAAGGATAAGAAACGGTAACTACATACGCTAAAATCCAATTTACTGCGGTTATTATTGGTGCGGTATACGCTTTCGCACCAGCTGATAACAACTCTCCAATCATGGACCAAGGTAATGGGCCGGCGCCAAGGCAAAAGCCCGCCACATACAAGCAGATGCAAAATACAAGAATGAATTCTACTTTCTTACTGGTTTCCTCGTCGTACACTTTAGCAATAAAATAAAGTCCAGCTATGATCAAGCAAATCGCCATTACACCCAATGATATAAGCCATAATAATCTTCTCCCCACTCTATCAACCAGACCTACGGCTACGCCTACCCACACGATCTGGTTCACACCGAGAATAACGGTGCAAACATTGCTGCTGAGTCCAAAAAAATTTCCAGATTTAAATATATTCGTAGCGTAAAACATGATGGCATTGATTCCACTTAACTGTTGTACAATATGCAAGACCATTAGGATTAAAAAGCCGTTTATGGTTGCTTTGTCTTTCATATTTTCCTTAAAAGTACCTTGGCCTGAGGTGATGTACCCTTCAATGTCTTTTTCGTCTTGTGTAATGTCGAAATCTTTTCCACGGTAAAACTGAAGCGCTTTTTTGAATCTTTCCTCTTTTTTCTTCATTTTAAGAAATACTGGTGATTCGGGGAGGAAGACCATCATTAAGATACAGATTATAGGAGAAACAACCATCGGGAAACATATCATGTGCCTATAAAAAGTGGGTTCTTTATATTATTTTTAAAGTGGGTTTAATTTTTCCAAGACCTACAGTAAAATTTTATGTTGAGATATGTACGGATTGAATCAGAAAAAAACTGACGAGTGTATGAATTTTGTGATCCTCAACTATTGTTTGGATGGTTTCTGGCCATGACACTACAGAAAAGGCGTATATACCGTAAAAGCAGAGACAATGTTCTAAGGGAGATGGGTAAGTTTAATGGGCCAAAGTGTTAACAAAAATTGGTGGTGACAAGGAACGTTTCTAGATGGCGCTGTGAGTCCCAATTGGGGAAGTGGCTTTGTTTAGGTTATATACAAAATTTAGGTTGGTAGTTCTGTTTTTTACAGTTGCATCATGGTTGCATCTTGCATCCTTTGTCACAGCCCATCACAGCTTTTGTCTTCATTCATGTGATTTGTCATTTGTGTTTTTTGATTTTACTGCACGTCTGTCACGTATTTGCTATTTCCATACTAATTATTTTTATGCTTTTTTTAAGTATTAGTGGCGTTTTAATTTATTTACGCTGCGGTGTTTTAGTTTTATATTCGACAACCATGTACAAAGTGCAATTTATCGGATAGTTTAGTGAGTATGAACTGAAAGTTATATGTTATAAAGTTCGCTAAATGTTCTCTAATTTGTAGGTGTTAGTTACACATTTTACTTAGTTATTTAACGTATACATTTAAGCTAGATTAGCATAAGTATAATATTAATAAATAAATTTTAAATGTCATGTGCATTATACATATAAAATATGTACTTCTGTACCATGTTATATATATTTATCTTTATTTGCCTTGTATGTTGAAACATAAATATTAAAAAATTAAAAAATAAATAAAAACATATTTTAATATTGTTTTGTTGCGCGCCCTCTAGGAACGATCCTTGGTACTTTGACGAAAAAATATTAACAAATAGGTACATATAAGTGAGTTAACTGAGGCAACTTGTCTCTTGTAAAAGCGAGCATCGTATGGTCACCTCTAGCGTAATCGGCAACTATTGCGCCTATTACTATAATAGGTAGACTAGCCACGTTTAGAAGCGGAGTTCGTATAATATCGGGTGACTATAGATCGAGAACTCATGCTGTATACTGAAGTGAAAGAGTATATATGAGATGTAAAGACGTAAAACTCATTAAGTTTGTGAAGGTATTATGCTTAATTGTCGAATGTCGAATTGGAAATGGGGAAAAGCAAGTTTTCGTGTGTAATACTGCAACGTGTTATTTTGTCACGCAATTACTTTTATGAAATATTAAGAAAATGTACCTGGATCCCGTCAATCCGAGAAAGAAGGCTAATAGTATGCCGATAACTAACAAAAACTGGAACATGACACCCAGCATTCCTCGAATGTATTTATCAGAGTATTCACCAATATATGTGGGAGCGGCTACACAAAACGCGCCACAACAGAAACCAATAAAGAATCTCGCAACGAGAAATACAATCCAATCATTTATAATACCCATTACAACGTAGAGGCCGATTATCGGTATAGCTATTGTTATCATGGTCCACTTTCTTCCGAGTCGATCAAAAGTCAAGAACAAATAAAGCTGCGCAGTAGCTGCTCCTAAACACATTATGCTACTGATATGAGGAAATTGGGCTTCCGTAACGCCTCCATCTATTAAAATATCTTGAGCTGGTGAGGACCAACCTATAGCGGTACCCAGTGTCAATCCGCCCATAGTAGCTAAAATCAACATATTTGTAGGATATTTTACAAGGTCTGTTTCTGCAGCGATTTGAAACTGTCAGGTGCGCAAATTAACGTTGCTAGCCATTAGAGATGCAATTTGAACGGCAATTTCGATATGCGCACGCTCCTGAAACCCTTGCAAACCATTTAAATTGCTGCAGAATCAAACCTATAATTGTACGTTTTATAACGGCATTGATTTTCTTTTCGTTATGTAGAGTTAATAAAATTTGATCTTATTGTTAGTTTACCTGCAATTGCACCTACTATTTGCATTAACTTTTGTGGCTTTTTCGGTTCGTCAGCCATAATTTTACCAATAATATTTTATCCCATGTGTAAAAAGCAAAATATTCAAATATTCATTGACATAAAAAATATTTGTTTCTTGTCAGTCTGTCAAAAAAATGTGGCATACCTACTAAATAACATTTTATTATTTTAAAATCATATATTTTTAAGGCTATATGTCGCTTTGGCTTTTCTCCTATAGGTAGGCACGGCATTGTAATATGATTGGTATAACAACACCGATAAAAGAAAACTTCAATGATATTCTTGACATGTGTGGACGTTATAGATTAGTGATCTTTTATCTCTGTTATAGATAAAATTTTGAAGTAAATTCAAATTTAATTTGAAGTAAATAAAAATTTAACAAATTAAAAGTTATTATTAAAATTTAAACTTTAAATGTTTACAAGTAGGATATTAGACGTATATCTATAAAAAAATTAAAAGTTTTTTTTTACAA
Source organism: Cetonia aurata (assembly GCA_949128085.1). NCBI lineage: Eukaryota > Metazoa > Arthropoda > Insecta > Coleoptera > Scarabaeidae > Cetonia > Cetonia aurata. The sequence continues at coordinate 59,663,424 of OX421883.1, read as the reverse complement.
TTTAGTCTTCCTACTTGTAGAAAGCCTGAAGATGGTCCTTTAACCGAAACATATTGCTTTAAATCCATTTTTAGTAAGAAAATGAACGGAATTTAATAAAACGTAAATGTATTTTGATAGTCGATTGCATATTTTCTTTTTTCAAAAGGTAAACCGGTAAATTCCAAGATTTCCATATAAACGGTTTTAACTGAATCGCCCTATTATTATTATAGTTGTTTGGACTTTTGCAATTTTAAAATAAGATTCATAAATACATATCTTTTTTTGTTATTGTATATTATTTTCTCAACCCACGACCTTAATACATTTTCTCTAATTTTTGTTGTAAAAACGCCAACCATATTTCAATATTAGTTTCACTATACCTGCTATCAAAATTCGGTCAGGGACCAATATCTTTTTTTTTGTTTCTTCAAAATTACGTGTACTTGCATACTTATACAAAATATTTTCCGGACTATTAGTACCTATATAATAACTTTTATGCCCATTAGTATGATAGATACAAACATATATATTGAGAACTTTACAACTCACAATCAGTATACCGCCAACTCTACCTTGCAACAGTTGCAAAGAGGTCCTACAACATACTTATACCTGCACCATGAATATTTTAATTTTATTCTTCGCAATTACTTTTGTAGTTTCCTTAGAGGTACAACCGCGATTTGTAAGTATATGATATGCATACATTTCTATTTAGGTAGGTACCTACCTAATAATGGTAATAAATAATGTGGACGACTACAGGAAAAAATAACAAATAATCAAATAGTTTGTGTTGCAGTCTCATAGCGTTTTCGACTTATTGCACTTTACGCGTGGAGTATATCTATCTCCCTTAACTAATATTATGTATTAAAATAAGATGGAAATACAATCAGTGGATAAAAGTACAGTAAGTCGAAAATGCTATCCTTGTTTATATATCTTATAGTTATTCAACCGAGCTGCGTAAGGTGCTGATATCTGGCGGCGATAGTATAAAAGTACTGATGAATGAAATTAAATACCGCCAAATATTCATTGGAATGCGAGCTATGTTTGTTGCAGATTCTGAAATAAACTTGGCAGTTAATAACAAAGTAAAACCAATCAAAATTAAGAAATTACAATGCAACATTATTAAAACAAAATGAATGGTCACGCCACACCTGACACGCCATCTGAACGCCACCCAAAGGTACTTCAAACCGGTTGAATAACTATAAGATATATAAACAAGGATGCTATTAAATTTGTTTGCGCGCGGAATCCGAAATGGCAAGTTTGAAAGTTGAATATTAATCTTTATTATTGTTGTTATAATAGTTTTGGGATCATCTAGTGGCAACTTGTGAAAATTGCACCATTGGCTCCAACCAACGACCGATTTATTGCGAATTCGTTTGTAAGTTTCCTCCTAAACCAATTATAGTATCTTCAACTACAGAATCATCAACTACAGCAGAATCACCGACTACAATGATGTCTATATAACTTCTAATGTTTTACTTCAAATTTAAATTTTCCGAAATTATTTCTAGTAATTTCAACATAAAAGCATTAAAATAACTATTGATGTAATACAAAATCCTGTCTTTATATTATTATTTACTTATTTACTTTATACTTAATACATATAGTACTTACCTACATAAGTAAATACTATAGGATGGATTATGAATTTTAATATATTTTTAATTATGCACACTTAAAGAGGCAAATCTTAAGACACCACTCTTATGTGAACCTGCCTTGTCTCTCTCATATTGTCTGGTGATAGCAAGAAATAGTTACCAATTTTATATGGCCGTTAAAATTGAGCTAAAGTAGTTCGCACTAAGGTGACCTTTAATAAGTCCTATTTTAGTAACCGTTTACATGTATGGGACAAACGATCTTAGATGTTACTGTTTATAATTGTTTACATGATAGAACTTACAAGAGCGATCTGGCTTAGTGCGAACTAAGTGGTTGCATATAAACGTAGTAAATAATAGTTTTGAGGAAGGTTTAGCGGGTTTACTGCTATGCGGTGTCCTAAGATTATCTGCCGCTACTGTACTTAATAATTTTACATGTATAGCAATAATGTTATTGATGTTATATAATTAAAAATATGCAAGTGAACTTTTAAATTATTATATATTAGTTCAATTTCGAATTAGCCCCGTAAAAATTAGGATAGCGATGTTTCACAAACATCCATATACATGGCAAATTTTTAATTCCAGCAATATTACCTTATGCTTATCAGGTAAACACTTTTGTTTGTGGTAAAAATTTTAAATTAGCGAAGGTGTTTCTATATATAACACATCGTTGTGTCCTAAATTATACGTATTGCTTTGTAATGCAAAATACAAAGGAACAGAAAGACCAAAGTTAAATCAGCAAAGGGACAAAAAAAGAAGTGAGAAAACCGTTTATGCAAATAATCTTTTTTAATAATTTTGCAATAGCGGCTATCTTTTATATCTACAACAATATTTACTAAAAACGTCCTGCATGTTATCATTTTTACTTTTAAATGTCCTTGCTAGTTATATTGTGTTAGCGGAAAAAAATTCTGGTAATCCGATGATTCAAATGTCTATTATATGGCTTTGAACATGTCTCGAATCAATGCATACAATATGTTTTCTGTGCTTGAGTAGTGCCCCACAGTTTGTTAAGTTGGCAAATTGTATGGAGTGGCTACACTGAATCCATATCTCATAACCATAGAAATAGAGTTGGAACCACGCCTATTATATATTTCATTTTCATACATAAAGGTGTTCCCTCCACCCTATTTCTATGATTACTACACGTGTTGTTCATCAAACGTAAACATAACCTATGAACATAACCTAATGGGCTAATGTCACCTATAGCAACGTATTAAACGTATAGTGCAAAGTATAGTGTAAAATACTTACAAAAGAATACCTGTGTTGAATATTAAGTTAATTATAGTGTATCAAACGTTCAGGATGTCTGAGGACGTGAGTATTTTGTCTAGAATGTAATATAATATTCTTATAAAATTATTGTAGTATACATCAAGTGATAATGAATCTGTATCTGAACCTGATGAATTAGGTAAACGAAAACTTACTGCCGATGGCAGTAAGAAACGAACCAATAAAACGAGGAAAAAAGAATTATTAAAGCCCCCCACAACAGAAGAATTAAATCATCTCAGGGAAACAGAAAACTTGTATAGCTCAAATTTAATGCGATTGCAAATTGATGAACTGCAAACAGAGATAAGTGTGAAGCAAAGGGTTATTGATCAAATAGAGGATTGGTGGGGTAACTTTAAAGATATCATTAATAACTTAAAGACAGAGGAAGACATATTGTTGAGTGAAATAAAACCTCAGCTTGATAAAAAAAATAAGAGAACAAAATTTATCAATGCGTTATTTGAAAATAAAACAAGCCTACAATACGATAAAGATTTTTCAGTGAAGTTTTCAGCTCCTGCAGAATCTGAAAAATGTTTCATATTTGGTGGATATGATTTGAAATGTTTAATTAAAAGTGATATTAAATTGAATATTAATATATGCATGCCAGACGATTGTTTTAATGCCAAAGATTATTTAAACAATAGATATTTTATCAAAAGGCATTATTACCTTGTATATATTTTACATAATATAATAGGAAATAAATTGTTTTCAAAATTTAGATTGTTATATCACAATTTTGAATGTGTTCCGTGTCTGCAACTAGAATTATCAGAAAAGATTAAAGTTCGTGTGTATGTGACTGCTTCAGAAAGTTTCTTCAATTTAAATAGATTTCTGCCAGATAGAAATAATATTAAATATGATTTTGATGACAATTTTAAAGATATTAATGTTAAAGATTTTGGGGAATTTGGAACTCCTAGGTATAATAGCCTGATGGCTAGAGATTGTACATTGCACACCAACTACAAATATATGAACAGCTTATTGAGTGTGAAAAACATTCAGGACGGTATTAAATTACTGTTGTTGTGGGCTTCTCAAAGAGAATTTCTATCGGAAGGAATTGGGAATTTTACAGATGAATTGCTCTTTTATATAGTAGCTTATTTGGTAAAGAAGAAGAAAATTACTGCGCATATGAGTTCTTATCAAGTGGTTCGTATATTTTGGTCGTTTATAAAAGATAGTAAATGGGATGAGGAGCCGATAAATTTGAGTGACGAAGTTAAATTGAATACAATCGATTTGCACAAGAAAAATTATGAAGTTGTATTTTTGGATCTTACTGGTTTCTTTAATGTCGCTAGTTTTTTAAACATGGAAGTGTACTTAAAAATAAAACAAGAAGCTTTGCTAGCATTAAATATATTGGACAGTAATACATTTAATTCTTTTTCATCTTTATTTTTGGTAAAGGTCCCATTTACTTTACAACATGATGCCTTAGTTATGTGAGTGCACCTTCTTTTTGGTATATATTACTTATTTTAAATATTAAAACATGTTACAGGTTGAAAGATAAAAATAAATTTAAAGTTATTTATGATAATGCTGCTCCAGAAAGGAAATGGAAATATTATGGGTTTTATGACGAATTAATTATACATGAAATAAACGACATACTCAAGCAAGCATTTACAAAACGTGCATCATGTATAGTTTCATATATAGTAAAACCGAAAAGTGGAGATGGTATACTAAGTGTTATTCTTGGTATAAATCTCAACCCTGAATTTGCATTTAATGTTATTGAAAGGGGACCAAATGAAGACGATCCACAGGCTGTGAAAAACTTTCAGTTGTTTTGGAAAGGCATGACGAGTTTTCGAAGATTTCAAGATTCTACAGTAGCTGAAGCGGTACATTTTCAATGTAGGACGTTACAAGATAAAAGGAACATCTTCGTGAAAATCCTCAATTTTCTTTTCATCAATAAATATCCTTTAGAGATGAAAATAGTCGGCAACCAATTTGAGAAGGTCTTCAAACTGGATAAAACGATTATTCATTTCCCAACTGGTACCAATGAAGAGGCATGTTTGAAAATTAAGCATATATACACTGATCTGGACAAAATTATAAGAAATTTAGAACTTCCTCTTATAATTACCAACATTCAAGGAACATCTGACTCTTTTAGGTAAAGAATATTGTATTGAATCATGCTAATGAGGAATTTTAATTTTAAATTTTAGTTACACAGATGTATTTCCACCAATACCCACTACTTATAAAGAAGATTCAGAAATATTGCAGCACAATGGAAATAAACTTGTTCTTAAATTAGGTACAGAGAAATTACCTATCTATGTTTCTCCTATTGAGTGTATACTTCAAATGGGTAAGCAAAGTGTTTCTTTTTGTTATATATATATATCCAGTATATTTCTGTGAAATCTTAAATCAGTGTTTCTTAATCTAGAGGTCAATTAAAAAAATGAAATGGTCCATTACCATGAAAGAGAGCCGTTAAGCGATTAATTTTATTTTATCCCTATTTTGAAGATCACACTAAAATAATTGAGAAACACCGATACATAATCCAATCGAATACATCATTTACTCTTTCCATTCAAATAAATTTAATTTTATCTTTTAGGAAAATCATCAGGCTGGCCTGACGATGTAAACGTTCTGAGATGCATGAAATGCGAATTTTATATTAGATTGTCTGAATTGCTAGAACAGCAGCATGATATAGTTACTTCAGTTACGTTAGATCATTTAGATGTCTTTTATGAAGGGTTAATATTTAGATATAGATTATTTGTGCCTAAAGAATTGATGTTATTGAAAAAAGTAGTTGATACAGAAGGTGTTACTTCGTATAAGAATAACGAAGAGAGCTTACAGTTAGAGAAAGATATGGAAATACTGCCGAAAGTAACAAGTGCATTAAGTGGGTAAGTCGAGTCCTTTTTATATTTATATGAAATTGTTTGCATGCTTCTATTTGCTGTAGATCAGTTACTAGCCCTCCAGACTATTCTCGACTGGATGGGTGCCACTTTTTTGCAATTATATTATACTTTTTTTCACATTGACTACCATTTTTATTATCTTCTACAATCTGTTACTTTGTTATATATACAGTCTCAACTGGATGGGCCCCGATTACCCAGGTGCGGCCAGTGTTTGCGCGTATAATCAAAAATTGAAATTAACTTCGATTATCCGTGCGTAGTAATCGTATAAGAAAAAACATACAGTTTAGTGTATTGTATTGGTGTTTTTTTTTAATTAGTTAGTGTTTGGTCGTTTAGTGATGTGTAACCACACTAAAAAAAACGCAAACGGGTTGTTCGTACGATCAAAAGAAAAGTTAAAAAATTATAAAACAACATGAAAAAAGGCGAAAACACGAAGGTGTTGTGGCACAAGCATTTAACGCAGATAAGCAAACACTTCCAGATATTAAAAAAAAAAATTATGAAGAGAAGCTAGAAGCATTTTGTCACTAAAGCTGATAACATAGTACAAAATGTGTCGTGAATTGTAAAAAGTTTGAAAGGTTCAAAAAAATTCAAGAAAGTGGATAACGCTATGGCAATATGGTTTTTTATTAAAAAAAAAAAACAGAACGAGTATCAATTTCAGGATCGTTTGTTTGCTCTTCAGGCAGAAATCTTTCATTCGAAACTATATTAAAAAAAAAGCTTAGTGCTTCTAGTGGCTGGCTAAATCGTTTCAAACAAAGGCATGGAATATGTGAGCTTAGTGTACAGGGTGAAAAACCTACAACAAATGAAGTAGCTATGGAAAACTTAATTCAAGAAAATTATTTTGAAATTGATCTAGTCTATAATGCCGATGAAACGGGGTTTATTCGAAAGAAATGCCTAGAAGATTGAAAAAAATGCTCTAGGATTTAAAATAAGTAAAAACCAGATAACCATCTATGTTGTGCCAATGCTTCAGGCAAACATAAGCTGAAACTTGCTGTTGTGGGCAAGCTAAAAAGTCAACGTACGTGTAAAAACGTAAATACTTATTTGTTGCTTGTTAATTATTTCAGTCAATGGGCAAATTTGATGGAACCCGCAATTTTCAAGGATTGTCTTTTTCAATAATTCATTCCAGAAGCTCGCTTATTTCTCATGGAGAATGATTTGCCTCCTAAACCATTACTTACGATAGATAATGTACCAGCTGAAAATCTAAAAAAGGGATTTTTTTTGCTATTTACTTCCCACCTAATGTTACGGCTGTGGCACAACCTATGGATGTGATAGGAATGATGTGGATTCTCAAATAATGACTGAAGAAGACATAACAAATGAATAGAGAAAGCCACCAAAACATTTATAAACTATGTTAGAGAAAGATGATGATTGTAACACACAAACAGGCTCATGAATCTGTTGACTTATTGTTAGAGCATTTTGAGCAAGAAAATGATACTGAGTTTGGTGATAAATATAAATAAGTTATAATAGAAAACAAACTAAATAAATTTTCTTTAAATATATATTTTTTAAATGTTATATATATATATCTTCGTTGTGTTTCTGATGTGAGATTTATGTTTGAATTTATTGGGTTTTTAGAATGATAATTTTATATAATATGTGTCTTCCTTTTTATTATCTGTATCTTTCAATTAACTGTGTTAAGGTCAGTCAGATATGGGCCAGATAATCCAAGCTCTATTATATATTTTATTTCTATGTGTTCAGTCGTCTGGTTAATTCTTAATCATTCATCTTGGTTTATCTTTTATTTGTGTATATGCATCTACTTATGTTTTTGTTACAGCGTTCATCAAAGGTTTCCAAGTTTCGGTCCATGCTGTGCTCTCATAAAGCGCTGGCTGAGATCACAAATGATCGACAGCTTCCATATACCAGACATAGTAATCAATTTATGGGTGGCTTCGATGTATTTAGAAAATGCACCTTATGAGATGGCGAATTTACCTCAAATTGCATTTCTTAGATTTTTAAAGCATCTGACGAATTTTGAATGGAATCTTACTCCCGTAATTGTTAATTTTAATGACGATATTACAAGTAAGCGTTAATGTTGATTTCCTAATCAACAGAAGTATAAATGCGTATTCCTTAGGTACATCATTGAGTGAGATGGAAGCGCAGTTCCAACAAAATAGAAACAATTACCCAAATTTATACATTATAACTCCATTTGATGCTGGACGATCAGTGTTTACAAAATCGTGCCCTTCCAAACAGTCACTAAAGAGAGTGCGGCTACTCGCAAGTGAAACCTATAAATTTTTAGATGAAGTCATGTTGAAATGGGCAAATTTGCCTGTGAATGTAAGTGTCTTTGTGTTAATACATATTAGTCTTGTTAATTTATAAGAATATATTTTCAGGATATTTTTGTTCCAAATCTACAAGGATATGATGTTCTAATATATCTAAAAGACTCTAGTAATACTTTGCATCACCAAAATCTATTAGCAGCCAATATTAATGAGGAAAAACATTATATTGAACGTTACGACAAAAAAGTTTCAAATAAAATGCCTGTGGTAGATTTTAATCCTGTTAATAAATATATTAAAGAATTACGGGTATTTACATATAAAAAGATATTGTGCACATAATCTATATTTTGTTTTCAGGACATATATGGAGAATATGCTATATTTTTTCATGATCCATATGGTGGCAATATAATCGGTATTTTATGGAACAAAAAAATTTCTGAACCCATAGATTTTAAAGTAAGCAAATGTATTTTTTTTTAAATGCAATTAAAATATTTTTTTTAGATATTACATATCAATGGAAGAAAGTTAGTTAATGATAAATTAGTAGTGAACCAGGATGCAATTTTAGAAGACATATACAATAGAGGGTGCGATATAATAAACAAAATAGAAAAACTGTAATTGTATAATCTTTAAATAAATCTTTTTTTTTTTACATATATTAAAGTTGTATCCTTTAGCATTCCTTTCTATTTGGCATACAGCCCTGTCACTCCTAACCATGTTTTAAATTATTATCATTTTCTTTGATGTTCAATCACTAATTTGTCCATATCATACATACTAGCTATTATAACCTGAAAATATACTTTCAAATTTTGCGTCATAACCTATGAATAATGTACCTGTCTTTTTAGCAATTCTAAAGCTTTCGTACCCTCTTCTACAACAGCTGCTATTTTTACTGGGTCAGTTAGTTCCTTGTTCCCTCTGAAAGAATCGCGTATTTTCCTCAATGCATAATTTCTAAAAAAATATCTGCAATTTTATGTAATTCTCTCCAAAATAATAAGAAACCTACCTAAAATTATATGACGACATTTTCTTCGCTTCCCTAATTAATGATTTATATAGCGACATTGCCTGGGGATTCGTCATTCCTTATTAACAAATTAATCTCAATACATTTCATATATAAAAAAAAACAAATCTTCAAATCGTCATTCCACAATTTATAATTAATGATCCCAATCAGCACACTTCACTTTTCTGATGGCAACCTACAAAAAATAAAATAACCAAAGGATGAAGCATAGTAGCCTTGTTTATATTATTACAGGATATTACCCTTGTTTATATATATCTAGTTATTCAACCGGTTTGAAGTACCTTTGGATGGCGTTCAGATGGCGTGTCAGGTTTGGCGTGCCCATTAATTTTTTTTAATAATGTTGCATTGTAATTTCTTAATTTCGATTGGTTTTACTTTGTTATTAACTGCCAAGTTTATTTCAGAATCTGTAACCAACATAGCTCGCATTCCAATGAATATTTGGCGGTATTTAATTTCATTCATCAGTACTTTTATACTATCGCCGCTAGATATCAGCACCTTACGCAGCTCGGTTGAATAACTATAAGATATATAAACAAGGATATTACTTATATAAACTTATATAAACAAGGATAGTAGGTGGTAGTCATATATGGTGGTAGTAGTCGTAAGAAAAAGTGGAAATAGTGTAATAGATGTATAAGGTAGCCCCTAAGTGGAATCGCATAAAAAAAATTTATATGATAAAGCAAAAAAGAAACACTTTCAAAGTAAACAGTTTGATCTTTTTATAATTATATTTTTTAAAAAAAAGTTGTATATGACCTTTTCATTATAAGTATAAAACCAAAATCTACCGTTTAAAGTTTCAAATATGCCGCTATTTTATAAGGGTGCATTCGAAATTATAATATATTGGGTAGTGTGTGGGTAGTGTACACCACAAACAAAGAAAGCAAATAGAAATGTTTGAATGCTTGAGAGTGACAGGAGTATATATCTTATACTTACTTGCATCACCTACTTACGAACGCACCCTTAGCGCTGTCAATTTACTGATGATAGCTAACATGATGATAGCTACCAATCCAATACCAACTGACTACTACCAATCGCAACAATAGAATAGAAATTATCCCAACATTCCTAACCCAACCCAACCAACTTCAGCTTGTTTGGAAGTGGATAGAAGAAAGGTTTCGTTTTAAATGTTTATTTATTTATTCGAAATATTTTGATGGTTTTCTTTTATATTTTACGTTCAGTTACATTTGATTTAGCTAAATGTGTAATTAAGCAATAAAAATGTGTGTTTCGCATTGCGGTTCTGTGATTCAGTGCAGTTAGGTTATAAATAAACATATTTCTGCAGTTTTGTATTATTGTAAAAATGTCTGATGCATGGGAAGAAATACAAGCTATAAAAAATAAACGATACAGTCTAAGAGAACGATTAGAAAAACGTAAAAAAGAACGGCAAGATATATTAGGTTCGAGCCTCTCTAGTTCGTCCCCAGTGAATGCATTAGAAGCTTCAATTACAGCAACGTCCAAGGAAGATTTAAAGCCTAAAACAACAAATGAAGACGAAGAGTTTGTGAAGGCAGATCCGGAATTAGAATATGAGTTACTGAAAGTATTGTGTGAAGTAACTTTACAAATACCAATATCATCAACAGAACTGGCAGCTTCTTTAAAAATTACATTAAATCGACATGCTTCACATAGGGCAGTTTGTAACTTGTTACAGAAATTTGCAACACAAAAATTAATAACTGTAAAAGATATAATAAAAGATGGAAAAAATATAGTGGAAGTATCTAATGTTGAACATGGCAAATTAAATGCAATGTTAGCAGAGGAAACTAAGGCGATCACCGATGTTCAAGATTCTACCAAAAGAAAACGTGAAGAATCTCCGGACAGGGAAGACGATGATAAGAAGAAAAAAGAGAAGAAGGATCCTAAGACGGAAGATATAATGGTAAATATAATGTATGTAACAATTTAGTAATGCTAATCTTTTTTCTCTTTTTAGTCACTTTTGTCTATGCCATCGACGAAAGAGAAAGAAAGTAAGAAATTAGGTGAAGAAATATTAGATCTTTTAAGTAAACCTACGGCAAAAGAGAAATCGTTGGCTGAAAGATTTCGGTCTCAAGGCGGTGCCCAGGTTAAAGAATTCTGCCCCCACGGTACTAAAGCCGAATGTCAGAGAAATGCCGGAACGTCTCAGTGTAAGAAGTTACATTTTAAAAAAATAATACAAAAACATACGGATGAGGCATTAGGAGACTGCTCTTTTTTAAATACTTGTTTTCATATGGATACTTGTAAATATGTACATTATGAAGTAGATAGGATAGGACAAGATGTAGCGCAAGTAATACAAAATAGACCGTTAGTTTGTACTGAAGGTTCAACACTATATCCTCCTCAATGGGTACAATGTGACTTAAGATATTTAGATATGACAGTCTTAGGTAGTGTATTCATTTATAAGAATAAGTACATACAGAATATTTCAAATCACTCAACCATTATCTTTTTCTTGCGACCTGTTGCAGCTAGATTAATGAGATAAAAAAGCAGTGGCGGATTTTTGCAGTGAGCCCCCAAATTTGGACTCTTAAAATTAAAAAAATAAAATATCTAAATATAATGTTTTCTTGAATCTTTAATATTATTAAACTAATACTAAAGCAAAAAATATTCTAAAACAAAACAATTATTATTAATAAAATATTCAAACAAAGAATATTTTTTCTAATAAATCAACAAAAACTAAAAAAGATATCAAACAATTAAAAAATATATAAAAATTCCTTATGTAAAACATTTATCTGAAAAAAATCAAATTTTCAAACCTTATATAACATTAAAATAGCAAATCAAAACAATAATTAATCATTCTAAAATCAAATTTACACAAAATTAAAATAAAAAATTTAATACATCACATGTAGTATATAAAATAAACTGTTAAAATTGTAACAGTGTTTATACCAGTGAAACTATGCAATATTTAGAAAACAGAATAAGAGGACAGAAATGTAACAAAAGTCTTACGGCTTGTGTGATTTCGTGTTTTTCATTTTAAACACGAAATAACACAGAATCATGCATTTGATTTTAACAATATATCATGGGAGAGAAGCCCTAAGTAAAATATTAGGTGAGCCCTAGGAATAGAAAAAGTAGCTAAGGATCTACCACGAAAGCAGGGTACACTAAAATGGAATTGGCTAACCCAGGTTGGTGTGCTGATGTTATTATTAATTAATTTCCAAAGAAATTTGGCGCTAGCTACATCTTTTCATTGTGATAAAGCAAAGAACTTATGTCTTTCAAACAGACTGGAATAATCGGTCCCACGAACATGATGAATATCATGATCCGTGAAGCAAAGGTACTTCAGAAATCTTTTTTGGACACCTACAGTGGTAAGCTGTTGGTACAAGCAATGCGGATGTCAAACAACGGATGTGTATTCCAATCTTTATCTGACTTTGCGAAATAAAAACCTTTAATGCTAGTGGATTGGTAAAATTCCTGCAAGAACATATGGGAAAATTTAAGGTTTTGCAAGTACCAGTAGAGATATCAAATACATGAAAGAAATTGTTAGTTGGCCATCAGAGAGTGCATCAAGATTTTTGAACTGTGACACTCTAATAATGTTGGAGTGAAATGCAGTGTCATTATAAGAAAGTGGATTAGCACACCTTGTGCAGGACTGCATTCTTATCTCCAAACAATCAGCTGTAGAATCTCCAAAACTTTGCAATTTAACAGTTGGAACTAGTTGTTAATGAAGATGTTAAAGAGAAGGGGACTTAAATTTGATCCTTGTGGTACGCCAGTAGTGATTAAAAAAGGGGCAGACTTAGAATCATCATAGTAAACGTAGCAAGAACTTCCGTTTAAGTATGAATGAATAAAATCGAGCAAAACCAAGAGATGATTTTATCAACAAACCAAAAAAATGTCAAATATTTTTTAATATTCTACATATCATAATTGTAAATGAATAAGGTTTAATTAAAACCGAAACATTTTACAAATATTATTGTTTACAAAAAAGAGCTAAAAACTAAGACACTATCAATATACAATATTATTTTTCTTCTTCCTAATAAAAACATTCTATTATTTGCTGATGTATAGACGATTTTGAAAATATTTTTTGGCAATTCCTCTTTACAATGCAAATAGTCCTGTTTGAAGGTTTTACTTATACTTGGGTTGTACTAATTATAGAAATTGAAACTTATTAGCTAAGACTATAAGAATTATTAAGGTTTAATAGGTAAAAGTGTTAAAAACAAACTTCTGGTAACAAATTATTATAGAACATTATTTATTTTTAAATTTTAATACTAACTTGTATTTTATAAAGTGTAGTTTTATTTTTAACAAAGCAGAATAACTATTCAAAGCAGAATAATAAGTTGCAAAGCAGAAAATCATATTTCTTTATTCACTTTATGACTGCATTCCCAGAAAATTCAGAAGATGAAATCGAGTACATACTGGGAATGGAATTAATTACAACAAATGTTTCAAATCTCTGGTATTGCATATGTAGACTTAAAACACATCTTGTCACTGTCATTCACTAAAAAAGAAAAGGTCCTCCTAGTACAAAACAATATTCAGCACTGCTTTTACTTTTAAGTAAAGAAATATTTGCAGCCCTTACAATTTATCCTCGCTGGGCTATCCCTCGTTCAGCCCATGCGTAAATCTCTCTCTGGGGTGTTAAATTCGCCACTGGATAAAAACCAATAGATCGCCAGAAAAAGATAAAGAGAAATCCCGTGCATCATAATATATCTTTTTAGGAAAATTTGCCGTGATTATGGCCGACCCACCATGGGATATACATATGGAATTACCATACGGGACGATGTCCGACGATGAAATGCGTCAACTCGGTATACCACAACTCCAAGATGAGGGACTGATCTTCCTATGGGTGACCGGTCGAGCGATGGAATTAGGACGTGAATGTTTAAAATTATGGGGTTACGAAAGGGTCGATGAGATAATTTGGGTAAAAACGAATCAACTGCAGCGTATCATCAGGACAGGCCGTACAGGTCACTGGTTGAATCACGGCAAAGAACATTGCTTAGTCGGCATGAAGGGGAATCCTAAGAATTTGAATAGAGGCTTGGATTCTGACGTGATCGTCGCTGAAGTACGCGCGACGAGTCATAAACCGGACGAGATATATGGGATGATAGAAAGATTGTCGCCCGGTACTCGAAAAATAGAGCTCTTTGGTAGACCTCATAATATCCAACCGAATTGGATAACGCTCGGTAATCAAGTAGAGGGGGTTAAATTAGTTGACGACGCGTTGATTGAAAACTTTAGGAAACGATATCCAGATGGAAATTGCATGGTGCCACCTACAGAATCTGCACATTAAAGGAGCTAGGAATAAGGAACATAGATGGAAATAATTTGGAATGTATCTCGTGTCATTGTGATTACTGTATCGAAATACAATTTATTTAGGAGAGTGTTTGTCCGAATAAATGTATTATTATAGTTATTATACATAAATATAAAGTGCTATAATGCGTTTTCTTCCCAGTCCTCAGAATTTTTTGAATATCCAATGCTTCAAATTTAAAAGAACTTATAAGTTCTTGCTCACACGGATATGCGATTGATGATGTATTTCTATTGAAAAATTTGTTTTTGTTGTAGTACCGTTTAGTATGCAAAAAGAAAGCAATTTGGACACAAGACATTTTGTTTTAAATGCTCAATAGGGTACATTCCAATTTTTTAAAATAGAAAAAGAAAATATATTAATAATTAGATTCAAAGTGTAAAAATTCCCGCCAAAAAACAAGCCGTTGGGAGCGTGACGTACTAACTTGATAAATAAATTTTTGTAGTATGGAGTATGTGACCGAAAATTTGAAACTATGACAAAATGAGAAGGGATAAGTTAAAAAAAAGAAACATATACATAACATGTTTGGTTGTAAGAAATTATAGTATTATACCAATCACTGAAATTACCTACACCTTAGTTTTGAAATTACAATGTTTGAAAAGTTGCAGTGTACGTATAATTTCTAAAATTAGACATTTTTTTAAAACTGTTCTTTATTTAGAATAAGGGGATTAGGAAAGCTAAAAAAAACGTGTCCGGTACTTATACAATGATAGACAGTACGACAATTATTTTTATTGTTGTTGTTGTACGTTTATGAAGAAGAAAAGGTATATCACAGTTTAGAAACTATTTTTAGGTGTTCAGCATTTTTGCTAGATTGGTTGCATATTTTAGTATGTTTTTTTTTTGATGCAAAGCAAAGCTATGTTCATACCGAAATTCGTATTTCTGACAGGATAATTTGCGGGCAATTTAAATTTTTGTTTACTTATTAGTTTTATTGGTATTATTCGTAAAGGGTGGGTACGCTTTATAAGTTTACCGATGACTTGTAGATTATTCTTAAATGATTGATGAATACATTTTATAAATTCAAGGACAATTGTAAGAGGGATATGTTAATATAATAGTGATATTTCATAACGTTAGAGAAAGTCGAATAATACCGTGCATTGCCTATCATATATATTATTTGATGTGATTTATAATTATTTTTTTTTTAAATAAGTTATTCTCTTTCAATACCTAGTCTTAAAAATTAAGAATTCATTTCAAATTTTGTATATTGTGTAACATCAGAAAATGGCACGGAGAAAATTATATATGCCTGCATAAATATCAAAATTTTCGTGCAAATTATACACACAAAAACTCTATTCATGAAATTAAAAATTATATTTATGAGTTCAGAAATCCTATCTTAGGTACACATACATATTAAAGCGACATTATAAGTACGTGTAATTACATTATGATCTAATAATTACATTTACCTATTATAGATATTTACGGAAAAATAAATGTTTTATATTTATTCATCATCTCTACTTTTTGTTATGAATAGTACAGAAATGCGTCTTTGTTTTGGTATATAAAGCGATGTAGGCAAATAAGACATTTAAAACTTGTGTAAATGTACGCACCAATAAGGCGAAATTCGCTTGGTTATATGATCAGCTGTTTCTGAATGACAGTTGGATATTAAGATGGCGTTTGACTGAAAATAGACAAAGAAGTGATCGTGAAATTAATTATTTTTCTAATAAGAAGAAAACGTGATTGTTGTAATTGAAAGTGTTCAGTTAGTGAATAAGTGAAGTTTGTGACAATGTTGGATTTGGAGCTTGTCCCCGAGCGGTCATTAGGCTGTGAACAATGGGAATTTATACTAGGTAATATCCCCTGTATGCACTTTTAGTGCGTTTTATTCTTTTTTACAAGTAGATATTGTTTTGCTTTCTTTTGTTTACAAAATGGATTAACTTCTCTCAATTTTATGGCGAATTTACTTTCATATTATTGCTGCTGACATTATTCCTATCTAACACAGTATAAAAATAACTACCTGTTTGCTTATTTTCTTTTTATAATTATGCTTGGGTACATTCAATAATTTGTGTTTTATTGTAGGAATGCATTTTTCTCAATCTGTTGCTATTATTCAATCCCAAGTGGGAATTATTAAAGGTGTTCAAGTACTATATAATGATTCTGTAAGTGTCTATCTTTGTAATTTTTTGTGTGGCATTATTATCATAAATAATTTATTTTTCAGAATCCCTTACAAGTAGACCTTATAATTAATTTACCACAGGATGGCATTAGATTATATTTTGATCCAGTTGTTCAAAGACTAAAAATTATAGAAATATTTAACATGAAATTAGTGAAATTGAAATATTGGTGAGTATTTTTCTAATTATAAACATTGAAATATTAATGGTGTACATTTTTTCAAAAACAATCATACAATATAATGTGTTTATTGCAGCAGATAAATTCAGATTTAATAGTTTTGTTAAATCTACTGTGAGTACAATTAATTAATTGCTGTGGAAATTGCAAACAATAATATTTCAACTTTAAATTTGCTATTTCTGGAAATATTATTTTTTTAAGTTTTTTTGAAACAGCCAGTGATATGTAATATATTATGTGGTTCCCCTATCTTTGACAGTTGTCTGTAATATCAGTCACCTTGATCTTGATTAATCAATTCAAATTTTATTCCCCAAAGATTTGATCAACTCAATGTTTTTAAAAGAATGTAGACAAACAAAAATTAAAGAATAAATGAGGAACAATGTTCATGTACATATGTTACTCATAAACACAGAAGGTAATTCATTCTAGTATTCTAATAAGTTTCATATATATGCATTCAAAATAATCGCAAAAAGAGTTGCCTATAGAAGATGTTACTCTAATAACTAAATTTAAATTTAGTGGGAGTTTTTATTTATTTATTTTTAGTAACCCCAATCTTGAAGCATCAAATCACCTGTTGTATTACATTAATAGTTATTTTAATATCTTTATGTGAAGTTACAATAAATAGATAGAAATTTAAATTTGATTATTAGGGAAATTGCTTTATTCACACAAAAATGGAAATGTACAAAATTAGGGGATTATTCTGGCGAAATTATTAATAGATTGGATAGTAAATTGGCATCGTCCTTGCTTATATATTTTTTTATAGATATTCAACCGCTTGGAAGTACCTTTGGCTGCCTCTGAGATGGCGGATAGTATAAATGGGAATTTACATTGGTGCCGCGCGCCATCTAAGAGTCACCTACAGGTACTTCTAAGCTACTAACAAAACCTGTACAAAACAGTGAGTACATAAATCGCGACACTTTTGATTGTTTTATAGACACGTGTCAGTGACCTTGAAATGCAGGGTGAACTTGTTTCTTCCCGAGATAGGGAAATAAATAATCGGGAATATAGGGGCAACCAAGAATTTTAAACTGAAATGTACAATATTGTTATATTAAGTTAAAAATAAAACAAAAAGCCATATTTTCTATTTTATTAATTTATAAATATTCTAATATTGTTAATTTTAAACACGAACTAACTTTTGAATGTACAGATTCAAAAGTAAAAGTACAATAAAATAACATAAATAGGTCGCACTCATAAAACGTAAAGAATATAAACGAAACATACGCCATCAGTGTTGTCAGTGTAAGCAAAATAAAAGCCGTAGTAAAATTGTCGGTAGATGTCGCTATATGCATCAAAAAATTTAAAACGCAGGTAACGCAAGGTATAAAAGGTTTATTTGAAATTATAACATTGGTTCATTGGTATGTAACAAAACTGCAATAAAGTGTGTCTGCAGTTTATTGCTTTGTTCAGTTTTTAACAAACTTATTTCTGAAAGAAATCGTTCTGTAGTATGCTGTGAAAATGTTACTCTATTCTTCCAATTTGCAGTGGTATGATTTTTAATTCCCCCGAAGTACTACCTTCGATAGAACAAATCGAACATTCTTTCGGGGCGACGCACCCTGGCGTATACGATGCCGAAAAGCAGCTGTTCGTATTGAACTTCAGGGGCCTGTCGTTTTATTTCCCCGTCGAAACGAAATGTCAAACGAGTAGCACGCACAATTTAGGTGAGAGCTTTGTTTAAGAAGTAGGTGACCGCAAAACACCGGTACGATGGAATCGAATACGCATCGCTAGTACTTCTTAGCAATTCGCAATGCCGTTTCGTGTTGTAGGATCTCTGCATTTTCCGCCGGGTAGTTCGCCCCTGGTAAATAGGATGACGATATACAGTGGACCGAGCGTGGAACAAGCTGCTGCCCCCGAATTACCGCTCTCGTGCTATCACGGACAGCTGTATCTGAGCAAGGCGGAAGTCCTCAGAGGTGACTGCTATACCAAAGGATTGAGGCTTACGCTGTTAACAGGTGCGAACATATGTATGAAGAGAACAGCCACTATCATTTTTTGTTTTAATGTATGTACCAAGCATTACGTTTTCTTAAGTATTCCGATCATTAGATGGATGTCGGACGCATGCGCAATTTACATAATCTAAAGCATATTCTCAATCGCTCATGCGTCTGATATCCATCATTTAAAGATTTTACATGTTACAAATCATTATCATAAATATATCTACTATTCAATTTCGATTTCAGTTTTTCATCTCATTGTCAGTAAGTGTCCTGTAAATTAGAAACCTATTTAAGATGTTTGCAAATCTGCAACGTATCAATAATACGCGAATGTTACCTATAAAGATGAAATTTCTATGTACAGCAATACCGCAATGTGTCATTGTAGTCATTACCAACTTAAATATAAATTCAAACTCTCACGGTCATGCATCTTAAAAATAATAATAACAACGAAGACGGATACAAATCGAATCGAGTGTGGACGGCGGTATTGAAAACTGTTGGACCTGTCATTGGCGTTCAGGATACACCAATTAGGGAAGAGAACGATCCGCGCTCCACCTGAAACGCGCCGCTTACGCCCCAACTCGGCAGACCAGTCAGAAGTTACCTATTGGTTACGGTGACATTCCAATCAGAGAAGAGGAAAGACGGTATAAATAGTGTGCAACGTTTCGACTGCAATCAGTACCTTTGAAAATGCGAACCACAGCTGTTCGTGAAACGTCGAGCTACATAGAGTTTGACACGATGAAACCCAAAAGTTATTATTATTTTTAAGATATTGCCAACTTATTTATCAATGATCTAATCTGCAACTCCGTTGAGCCGAGAATCCGCCAGTTTTATTTTTGAGCGCTTTCTTAGGTGAATACCTACGTCAAATTTAAATCATATGTGTCTAGAAAATTTAAAAATACGCGCGCAAGAATTTATGTAAATCCATCTTAATTTAAATTAATAGTATTAGCGGGCACTAACAAAAAATTATGTATGTACAAGTAGAATTCCGTTAATTGATTTACTTTCGGGTGCGTCCTATGAATTGAGAACACCTAAAGAAGAAAGCATAAACAAGTACAAACATATACTTAAGAAGTGTATATGTAAATAAAAATGTAGCCGAATTACAGACTGGCAAGACAATACAAAAACAAGGGAAGTAGTAGAAAACTGCATATTCGTTAGAACTAAAAGCAGCAATTCGAAAAATATTGGATTATGGTAGTCGGTTATTACCGTCTATAGGAACAAATAATTGCCAAGTATAATTATTATTAGATCTTTGAAGCATCAGATAATTTCACTGATAAATCCCAACATAACATGAAAAAGTAAAAATAATAACTAGAAATTGTAGAACTTAACAATAACAAATTCTTAATATAGGAAATAAAATCTTTTAATAAATATAAAATGTTAAATTCAACTAGGCACAATAAAATAACGGAAAATAATAATTGTAGATAGATGGCCCCCCTTCTGTTAATTTTGTAGGTACCGATGAAACGCGTTAAGGGAAAATACGAACAGTTGATTGGTACAAAATTATGACGTAAACATGGGAATTAAAAATCTACTCACATTCTAAACATTATTTTTACATTTAAACCTTTGGCGGCTACACAGGTCAAAAGCGCAAGCCGAAAAGGTAGCGGCAACTTTATCGCATACCGCCAAGAATATTATCTTTCGATATGATAGTCCGCTCTTTCGCGGATTACGATGGCACTGCAGCAATTTCAAGTATAAAAATGCGATCACAACAGTATGTTAATATCGCAGTATTGCACTCAGCATAGATATTGAAGTTTTTGTGAGCTGTCGTGGGAAACATATCGAATCTATTGCATCGCACAAAGATACGGGGATGTGCGGAGAATATCGATGTGTGATAAGGATACAACGATCCATACTTTCGCCAGTACAATAGTACAGTAAAATATTACGTGTACTTTTTTCGTGCTCCAACAAACGGAAACATATTTGGCTTGGTTTTGTTCTTTGCTTTAGCATATCAAGCACTGTGATTCGGATGGTATGCAAATATTTAAGCGGAATTGAGGTCGGATAATGCGAGAAAATAAACTTTTCAGTGTCGGATAAACTGTATATAAAAACATGTTTTGGATTAGGTTCATGTGATCTCCTACTAATTAATATCTTTTTTTTTATTGCTGTAATAAACGCTAATACATTTAACGTACTATATACGCAAGTCCGATTTGTGGCCTAATATTTTCTAATAGTTTCTCAAATGTAGTTTCATCCATTTTAAGAAATTTTCAAATCTTTTTTTTACATCATTTACATCCACTCCTTCATTATATTAATATCCCGCTTTTGGTTATTTAACCATGGCTTAACAAACTATCTTCTAGTTAGAACACCTATTTTCTATAATAATAAGTGACACAGCTTGAAATCTTAATTTGAAGTTTTTTTTGTTATTTTTCATTAAATTTACGTTTTGGTTGTATCTTGAGTGTTTTGTATTTATATCAATGATTATACGTTACAAGTATTTTTCAAATGGAATATCTACAAAACAGTCTTAATATTTAATTAATAATTTATTATTCTTAGCTGTCATACAAAGTTTTATCAACTTTAAAAAATATATATATATATAATATTAAGTGCCTGTACTTCATATTATCACATCTTCTGCGTAACTTAAAGCAGAATCGTCAATGAGACTTATTAAGCCAATTTTCCAGATATTAATTGATTTATTTTTTGTTCAATAGATTATTTTATAGGTGGAAGTACTAGGAGAATAGATTCCACCAAAGTGCAGTTTGAAAGGGAGGTGCTACTAGGGCAGACAGCGCAAGATGTCGCGAGTTCCTTGGGTACACCGAACATGGTCTTCTATAAAAGTGAAGATAAAATGCGCATACACAGTCCGAACGCAAATCGCCGAATAACAGCCACAAGAAGCGACTATTTCTTCAATTATTTCACCTTAGGCATTGTAAGTTTTTTTTTTTCCCTCGATTGTTATCGACGTTGTAAGCGTTTAAGTTGCCTGTTACGTTATATTTACCCGTTAATAGGACCTCCTGTTCGATGCTCGTACCCACATAGTCAAGAAAATTGTATTACATACAAACTATCCAGGTCACTACAACTTCAACATGTATCAACGCTGCGAGTTTCATCTACAGTTAAATAGCGTGGATGTGACTGCTTATTGTCGATGGGATGAATTAAAGAAACAACTGACACCGAGCGAGAGACCTGTTGTTCTAAACAGGGCTAGTTCGACAAATACGACAAATCCCTTTGGTAGCACATTTTGTTATGGATATCAAGATATTATATTTGAGGTGGGGTAAAATTTACTATAGCAGTAAGTTTTTCTGAAACAGTATTGTTTTTTAAAAGTTTTCATAAATTTGTTTCGCTTTTCCGAAGCTTTGTTTATATTTGCCCTAAACTAAATTTGACGTTGATTGATCTTTTAATCTTTCTTATTTAGGTAATGCCAAATAATTACATCGCATCATTGAGTATGTACGGTGATGGACGATCAGTCGAAATGGAAAACGAGTCGGCGTGACAGAGGCTCTCTGCCACATACCTTATACTTGCGAACAGGTACTGGCAACCCTAAGAAATAAAAGGAAACCCATATGAATACTGTATATTCATGCATAATACACATATACTCTTCATCCGATCATACAGACGTGCTCCGTGCTGCAGTGTAACCTCATAAAATGGATAACAAGGCCGAATGTACAACAATAAGCTTGTACCAGTACATAGTGTGCCATCTCGAGCAAAATCATATAGATTGAACATTCAGATGAAATCTTGACCGTCGTTTGGCAGGAAATGCCACGATATGAAACCAATTTTATTTCAAAAACACAATTTTTTTTTGGATTCATACGTTCTTACCGTTTTGTTTTCTTTACGCGTACTATCATATAAAAGAGATTAAAATATTGCAGATTTTAGGGAACAATGAAGGTATACACCAGTAAAAGGATGGCAAAGTAATTTTAGTTCTTCCCATTTGATTAATCAGTACGTCTTAATACTATGCTTATACAGGGTGTGTATATACTAGTTGAATATAGTCACTCAATAGTCATATGATATATCGACAATCTGCAGAATTTTAATGTCTTTATCTTTTTCTCTCTATTTTTTAATGATCATAAATATGAAAATGTTATATGTATTAGGTACACTTCTTTACATACGTTTTCAACTACAAAACAATACAATTTTAATATTTACAGTACTATTAATTTCGAAATGAAGTATTTTTGCCACCATTTGCCATAATTTTCTATGAACAGATGATGTTTGCTATTACGGCTAACATATTTATAATACATAAGGTAGGTTTTAAATCGTTAGTATAACAAACAATATTATTGGTATAATATTTGCTTGTGCTGTGCGAGATAAATTATTTAGAGGTCATTGTGATATCTTTATCTCACATTAAGTGTTGAAATTTTAAGGAGAAATTACAGAAAAGAGGGTCAATAGAAAAATGTTAACGAATAAAAATAATTATTAAGCAAAAAATCGCATTATACGCAATTGAAAATATGTATTGCAGAATATACAGAAAGAGAAAAAATAAAAAAAAAAAATGATAAAATTGGCAAATCCAAAAAAATACCCACTTTAACTAGTATGTATTTTTAACAAATATATTTAACTTTATACTTATAGTATATTTTTCGTGAGTCATTATTCTCAAAAAATAGCAGGATCTTAATAGATAATGTGAAGTGGTATTGTAATAGTTTTATTTTCATTTTAATGTATTTAAGCTAATTATTAATTTTAATATTTCTGCTTTTTTTGGATATGAAGAAGTAGATATAAATATTAAGAATGTACCTAGACTGGTATTAATTCACACCTTTTTGTGTGTAGATCTATATACATTTTTATTTCTATCTATATCTAGGGGTAGATGAAATATTTTTTTAGTTTGCCTTTAGCTGCATTCTGGTACGTACGACTAGGCGCAAAATTTATGAAATTACTACGGCATGATCTCAAAAAAGTTAAAATAAAAATTTCTTTTAACGTTTGCATCTTCATATCCGCGTCATATTTATTTCTAATTTAAATTTGATTAATGAGATAATTGGCAATTGTGTGGTCTTTTATAATATTAATTTACGATAACATTAAACTGCCTCAATTTAGTATAGAAGTGATTTAAAATTGATTGTGCTATATGTCTATGGTAATTATACAAGTATTAATCTAATCGTTTGGGTGAGTTCATTGATATTGTCCGTTTATGGGGCACGAGTGCTAGCTTTTATATTTAAATTAGTCAAATATTTATTAATTTAAATTCAGTAATAGGAATATCTTAGCCAGTTTGAGAGCCAAATTTATTGACTCTTTCTACCAAAAATTAGTTGAATATACTGTTATATTTGTTTTCATTGTAACATAGTAAATAACTCGATCATAATCAATGATAATCTTGTGGTTCACTTTAAATTTATTGTTCATTATTATCATCGATTATAATCTGACACAATAATCTGAGAGCAACATTTGAATTTAGTAAACCGTACACACATACTGTGAGATTATTGTAAAATATAATTTCAGGAGCAATACTTTATTGAAACTATTTTTTAATTAAAAACAAATAATTTGTGATCATCTTAGACAGTGGATGTCGACAAAGACTCTTTCCTATTTTTATCACTTTATACAAATTATTGTTCAAGACCAATTTTTATATTGTAACAATTATTTGTCGAATGGTAAAAAATTAAAATATGAAAGCAAATTCGCAAAACAAATTTTGTAAAATATGACTTACATCATTAAGAGAAAATAGGAACTTAAACCTTAATTCATTGTATTTTATACAAAATACCAAAACTTATTTTAGTTAATTTTTATTAATACGATAGTTTGTCACAATCAACATGTAAATAAATTGAATGTCATTGTTTGAATTTTCTTTCTGGATCTCGTATGTTTATGTTAAGTTGTAAATATTATGCATATTTTATAAATTTGTAATACTTTATTGTTTAATTGTGATCACATCATAAAAATACATATATAATACAAGACTCAACAATTAGTTGTTTTTATTTATTTATATTTATAGTATTCCCCTTATTCTATATGTACACTTATCTGCATGTTTCAGTTCCAGGTATTATCAAATGAAATTCATTGTTATGGTCCCTCTAAAAACTGGTCTAGTTCTTTTTTATCAAAATCTATTTGCATGTCTTCCAATAAGGCACTTGGTCGACTGTTGTGAATTTCTATTTCTAAAACAAATTTTCAATTCAATGATCTAAGTCTAAGAGAGTTTTTTATGACCAAAATTTATAAAAAACAAAATTTAAACTACACATACTTGGTATTTCTCCTAGACTTTTATAGGTTTCCAAATCTCTGTGGAATGCCTCCTCGAAAACTTGTTGCCTTTCCTTCAAATGTTGTTTTTGTTGAAGTTCATGGTTAACTTTTCCTTGTGCATGTTTCGATGCTAAAGCACTACGAGCCTTTTCAAGATTAGCTAATAAATTTTAAAAGAGAAAACAAAAATATTAAACCTTATTAATACGGCATAAATACCTAATTTCTTCTCTTTATATAAAGCGAACTGATGACGGTGATCGATTTTTCTTTGTTCCAATTCAATTTTTTCAATTAAATCTTCAAGAGTTAATAAAGACTTCTCTATATTTTCGAAACTGTCGTGAAGTGTGTTCACTTGTGCAACGCACTTATCAATATTGTTCTTCAAATAAGGCACTACCGTCAATAGGTGAATTATTTGCGACATATTATAATAATCGTTTGCAATTTTTCCATGTATTGTATTGATTTCATCAGATATAAGAGATACTTTCCTAGCGTTCTCTTCATTTTGATTGTGAATGTCAACCCATGATTGTTGAAAGTGTGATAGTATATCAGCTCCCGCATTTGCTTCTTTATCACTTGTTTGGGATTTCTCTGCGTTTACAATTACTTTACCCTCATTTAGGATTTCTTTTCCAGCAGATAAAAGACCTTTTAAGGTATTTAGCATGGTAATAATAAAAGCGTTCAATTATAATAATTAAAATTATGGATTAATAACTAGTCACTAGTCTACAAATATACAATATATCCTATTTACACGTATTTATGTTTATTTTATGATTAGATTTAACATTTTGACATTTACGTTTTTAGGTTAAGAAAATGTTAAAGTAGGTAATTAAAATCTGTGTGTGTATCTTAACTACATAATATAACTAATCTGTAGTAGATGTCGCTGACTCTATTTCTTTACTTAAATTTGTTATTCCTGTAGTGAGTATAGGGAATTTAATTTTTTTAAATTTACTACGTAAATTAAAGAAAAACCATAGTTTGCGGATAATAAAATAGTATATTTATGTTTACAGTTTTATATTGTAATTTTACATCTTCCTTGAATATATATATTATATATTTTATTTTTATTGTTTATAAACATTGTATTTGGATACATTTAAACAAAACTATAAGACGAAAAAGTATTACTAGGGAGTGGAAAATGAAAAATCTAAAGACATATTACACCTTAAGCATAATGGTAAATGTAAATCTCAAAATAGGTTAACAACAGACGTGAAAAATATATACTAAAGTATTCGCACATAGATGCGCGCCCCCCGAAATAAAGGTTTTCATTCGGGGGGCCGAGTAAGTTTTCCGAGTCTTCGTACTGCTCTTCCGCTTGTCGCTCTAGATCTTTATAAAAGCTCTCGTTAGAAGATTGGTACTCTTCCAGCGCTTGTCTTTCCAAGTCGTCCGAATTTGTCGTTATCACGGTAAGAGGTTTCGATTCCGACTCGTAATCCTTTATGGTGGTGGATAGAGTCTTCGGGTCTGTCTGCGAAGGTGGCGAATTTTTCTTTAGTATTAATTTATACTCGGGTACGTCGTTAATGTTGGAATTGGCGAAAAAATTACTTTGGCCAGTTGCTTCGGGAGGCTTTTTGCAAGTTGAGTTTATTTTCGGCTTTTCTATTAAATGATGGTTTTCTGGCGATTTACTTCGTGCTTTATTCACAATGTTGATTTGAGAATTAATCTTTCGGCTTTTGTATTTCTGCCTCAATGGATTATCAGGAGACGATGTTTCAAAGACCTATAATGGATTCGCATTAGAAGAATCATGTGAAAACTATACTTAAATGTTTGTTTATTTTCAAACTTGTGTTGCTTCGGAGATATTTCATAAAAAGAATGCCAATTTTATGCAGTACCTGCCATGACTAGGGAATACTAGTAAATCAAGTCTGGTGAGCGCATATGTTCTGGTATATTATTGATGTAAGTAAGTCGAAATTTATTTTAAAGACAGAAGTATAAAATATGTCATTACAACAATTAGTATAACAGAAAATACAAAGGAAAAAAGAGCAGTACACTTACGTTATGAAATTACATTATGAAACTAGATTACAATAAAAAAATTCAGCTAAAGAATAAAAACATTTTGTTTGCAGCCATGTTTTAACATTTTTTTTTGAATTTTCTTAAGGTAAAATTTTCCAATCATTGGACAAGTGATTATATATTTTAATACCTAAGATATCTACACTTTTGGCGGTTAAGTTTAAATTATGTTTCATTGAATGTATTTGTGGATCTCTGATATTGTAACTAGTATATAAGTTATCATTTTTGTTCATGAAAATATGTTTAGGCTTGTGAGTATATAAGCTGGATTCTAATATATGCAATTCAGAAAGAGTTAAAATTTTCAAGGATTTGAAATAAGTTCTGCATGAGGTGAGTTGACTAACTCCTGCAATGCATCTAACAGCTGACTTCTGTTTGAGGAAAACTTTCATCCCTGCGGATGAAGAACCCCATAGAAGAATTCCATATGTTAGATGACTTTGGAACTTGGACTTTGGAAATCATCTTTAAATTGTCTAATTCAACTACATTCTTTATTAGAGATCTTAGCTTAAAAATTGATCTGTTTAGTTTACTTATTAGTTGCTGGCAGTGCGTATTCCAGTTTAAGGTGGGAGTAAAAGTCATTCCTAAAAAGAGTGCTGAATCAGTGGACTTTACTCTATTATTTGAAATCTGTAAATTTAAAAAGTTACTGAACAGTATGAAATAGAATATATTTTGTTTTGTTAAAATTTAATGATAATTTATTAGCACAAAACCAGTTGAATAATTTATTCAAAATCAGTTTTGCACTAGCTTTAACATCAATTTCTTTGTCTGAAACAAGAACAGTGTCATCTGCATAGCACACTACAGCGGAATCGCTGACAAAATCAACTATCTCGTTTATAAACAATGACAATAATAATGGCCCAAAGACTGACCCTTGTGGGACGCCAACACGGATCGGTAAGTAAGAAGAGATTGTTTTGTACCTAATATTAGCATTACTAGTGCTTACTTCCACAAACTGAAATCTATTAGATAGGTATGAGGGAATCCATTCCGCTACCTTGCCTCTAAGACCCATGGTGTCAAGTTTCTGCAGAAGTATACTATGTTGGACACAGTCAAATGCCTTTGACAGGTCGCAAAGTATACCAACAGGATAAGACTTAGTTTCAATATTCTCCAGAATGCAGTTATAAATCTCTAACAGTGCAGAAGTTGTAGATTTGCCTGGTCTAAATTCATGTTGAG
The DNA here is from genome assembly GCA_949128085.1 of Cetonia aurata. Lineage (NCBI taxonomy): Eukaryota > Metazoa > Arthropoda > Insecta > Coleoptera > Scarabaeidae > Cetonia > Cetonia aurata. The sequence goes on along the minus strand of OX421883.1, from coordinate 59,634,731 downwards.
ATGATGACAGCAAATTAAATTTATTTATATAATTTTCTATACGACCTAGCATGGCATACTCAAACAGCTTTGAGAAAACTGAAGACAAAGTAAACGGGTGAAAGGGTTTAATTTTAGAGCTCTTAAGTAAATTCGGGAAAACACATTGTAAGTAAGTAAGTGCCTGTTGTACAATGTCCAGACAAATCTACCCGACAGTTATCCAGCCAATATATTTATCGGTAGCGTACGGCTATCGATGGGTTTGCTATCCGAAAAATGAAGTGGTGACAGTTTTCCTCCATATTTAATAATTATTATTATAAATTGAGAATTCCGACGTTTTTTTGTCTCGCATTTGAAATGCAATGAATAATCGTTCAATTTTTTTTTATTTATTTATACATTAATCGCGATAATACTCAAACAATGTTTAATTTGTATGAAACCAGTAGCAGCAGTGCGAGTTTGAAAATGAATTACTAGTTATGAGTAATGCCCTTCTTCGATGTGATCGACTTACCTGATTTTGTGGGCACACATGTTGCGTAGAATTGGTCCTATATACCTGCCCCTGGGTATTCCAAGTAGGCGGAGACGTATGAGTTGGCGTCGCGTTCACGTGAAACGTTTGAGGAGTCGGAGGTCTAACGTAATGCCCCGCAGGCATCCACCTTTGCTGTTTCGGCAGTTGAGGTGGCAACAAGAAGCAGGGTTGCGGTGGAATGTGATTCACGTTGTAAACAGAAGGCGTCCTATACTGATGCATCATCCACTGCTGTCCCGTAGTGTTGTAGTGCACCGCGTTCTGTTTCTGCTGTATGAAATTCCTCGTATTCGACGACAGTTGATTCGCATACGATACAGGCGAGTAAGCATAGGTATTCGGCGTTAAATTCGCGGTAGAATAACTACTACAGTATACATTATTAGCTGCGTACTGCAGGGGAGTGTAGTAATTTCCGGCGTATACATTCGTGGCGTTATAACTGCCGTACATATCGGCGGGTTGGTATTCGGTCACCGTAGGGTTCGATGGATAAAAACTGGGATAACTAACGAAATTACCCCCGTAACAACCCGCGGGATTGCTCGTAAATGTTTCGGCGGTAGCAGCGGCGGGTGCCGGCGGGGTAGTTTTCACGTATGAATTTTGACAGTTCGTCGTTAATTTCGCCTGCGAACTTTCCGGCTTCTTCTCCTCCACCTTTTCCGAGGCCTTGCTCTCCTGCTTTCCCCACGATTGATCGAACCAATTCGGCGAGCTGGTTAGCGGTTCCGACTTCGACGAGGGACTAATGTCGTTGCATTCCACGTCGTCGGCCGTGCCCAATTTGACAAACGAAAATTGAATATTCTTAAGCGATTGGCTTCGCAATAGCAGCGCTTTATTACCGAAATGCGACTTACTATCCATCAGTCCTTGGACGACGTCCGAGTACAGTCTCCTCGCGGGCGCCGTTTGGATCAGCGCGTCGGAGACGGTGCGACGGGCCACCGCGAGCAGATTCGTCTGGTCTTCGTTCGGCTCTTTGATTTTCCTCAAGGTGTCGGTGAGACCCTAAAGGCGGACGATGTTTACAGTGATGTGGGAGACGGCTCGAATTTACCTGCAGATTTCTGAAGTCGTTCGCCTTCTCTTGCAACTCGTTGAAGTGGTACGGGATCTTATCCGAACTAAAGTAGTAATTGCGGGCTTTGGGATCCTCGTCGGCGAATAAGTTGTCGAAGGCCGACTTGAAAATTTCAACCTTCCGCGGCGCTATTAGATCGTCCGCTCTACTGGTTTTCCATAAATTTTTAATGCTGTCTGTAAATCAAAACATTTTTTTTTAAATTTTTTTCACAGTAGTCCAACAGTGTTACAAAAAACACCACTTAAAGGACACTTACAAATGTTACATATAAGTACAGTGTACTAAAGAATAAATTATAAAATAATTCATACTCTAACAAATGAAATTAAGACTATATAAGTACTTACTCCATAGTGCAACATAATAACAAAAAATAATGACAGGAATAATAAAAGTTATATTAACACTTAACTATAATAGAACAAGATAAACTTAGCAGCAAACTTAGTAATTAGAAGGGATCAGGATAAAAGACGGGCCATATGAATTAAAGGAGCTTTTTGAAGAATATTGGAACGACATCTAGGAATAAAGACTCTGTGGTTTAGAAAATTTAACATAAATCTAGCGCTGTAACGTTCTCGTCTATTCTTTAATGAAACAAAATTATGCTGCTCAAGCAGCAGGCTGTAATTGGAACCTCTGCCAGGATAAATATTTTCTTTTTTATAAGTTAAATACTTCAAAAAGCGCTTTTGTACACGTTCAAGTACCAGATCGAGGTAAGTATAAATTCGGTACCAAATTACCGATGCGTATTCCAATTTGCTTCTAACTAATGTATAGTAAAAAATGTTTTTAATGTTTCAGGATTATGAAAGTTACGGCATGATCTGACCAAGAAGCCTAAGGTTTTTGCAGGGGTTCTACAGGTTTCATAACTATGGTTAGAAAAAGTTAATTGCGAATCAAACGTAACACCTAAGTCCTTAAAGGTTGTTTCTCTAGAAATGTCGTTTTGGTTAATGCGATACTGAAATGTTATTGGGTTAAGTGTTTTTGTGTATGTAACTACAGCACATTTATCAATATTTAATTTTAGGCCAATATCAGTAGGTACACCAGTTGCTTATCTGGGTAAGATTCTCCTGTAATTCTACGCAATCAACAACACTATTAATTCGTTTATAGATCTTAATGTCATCCACGTAAACCAATACCTTGCAGTTTAAAGATGTAATCAAATCGTTTAAAAATAAATTAAATAGTAGAGGACCAAGATTGGAACCTTGTCCAACACCAAATGTTGCACAGAACGCATCAAAAATGAAATTGTGTCTATCTCTGAAGTACGAAGCTATAAGCTTTATCAAGTTATCTGAGAAACCGAAATAATTAAGTTTTTGTACTAATAATGAATGATTAACAACATCAAAAGCTTTAGATAAGTCAGTATAGATTACGTCCACTTGGCCTCTATTATCAATAACTTCACTCCGTGACATTAGAAGTGTAGGAGTAATTTCTTCAACTTGATGTTTTGGCAATGTGGTAGTCTGACATTAAGAATGAAACGATTTGCAAGAAATTTTATTACGTGTTAATAAAATCTAAAAAAAAAATTAAATTAATAATGAGTTTGGCGACCCCGTAGCTGATTATACTCTTGTACACGTCTAGCCATCAACAGAATGAGATGGTCGATGTCTGCTTATGGCACCTCGTGCCAAGCAAGTTGAACTTCGTGGATTAACTGTATCAGAGTCTGTGGAGGATGGTGCAAAGTGGACAGTCTCCTGCCCACCATATCCCATAGATGTTCGACGGAATTTAAATCCGGTGAACGGGGTGGCCACGGCAAAACATTAACGCCTTCTTCTTGGAGAAAGTCCATAGTTTGACGAGGAATATGAGGACGTGCATTGTCTTGCTGAAAAAGGATATGTGGACGGTCATCTAGATAAGGCAGTAAAGTGGTTTGTAGAACATCATTAACAAAACGCGCAGCTGTCATACTGCCTCGAATAAAGACAAGTCGTGATCGGCTACCATATAGGCAATAGCCTTCCAAACCATTACTCCAACAGTCCTGCGTACATGCTTCTCAACAGCAAACTCAATATCACGTCGCTCTCCACGGCGGCGTTTTACCATTCTACGGCCATCGTGCGTATACCTAGACAGAATCGCGATTCATTGCTGAAGACGACATCATGCCATTCTGTCTCCCAATGCTATCGTTCACTGCACCAGTTTAAACGTTGACTACAGTCGTCCGCAGTCAAAGGAAGCACTAATCGTGGATGGTATGAAAAAAGTCCAAAGGTTTGAATGCGGCAAAGTAACAGGTCTACCTTCTTCTCCAAACCATTGGTCAGCAATTTGACGCGTAGTAGCAAATCGGTGCGTAGAGCTAGTTGTCTGAAGCACCTATCTTGACGCTGTGTGGTATGCCTCGGTTGACCAGTTGGTCTTCTTCGTGCGCCTCTACCTCCTTCTGTCCATACATACAATTAACACGGCAGCCAATTGTCAAAGTGGCTAACATGGTGATAATTTTGACGTTTTCGAACGCGAGGTATTCTGTTACGTTTAATACTAGTAGACGGAGCGGCAATCACTAAAAATATCTGGACTAGTCCGCCCGCTCTCATAGAGCCGTATCTCCACAGAAAAGAAAAAAATGTTTTCGCAAAAAATTGGATTACATGGAATTATTCATTGGGGCTCAGGCATTGGTACTGATCGGATATTTTTATTAAAAAGGGAGCTATTCGAATAGTTTTTAATCTACCCGACCGTGAATCTTGTAAAAATACTTTCAAATAAAAAGGAATCCTCACGATGTACGATATTTATATTCGTGAGGTATTATGCTTTGTTTTTAATACAAATCACAATTTGCAGTTAATACTTCGCATGACTATGATACAAGACAAACAAATTATCTGTTACCACCAAGTCATAAAACTACTTTATTTCAACGAAACTTAGCATATATTAGCTATTCAATAGATTACCAAATAATATTAAATTATGTAATACTTTAAAATACTTTAAACATAATGTAGAATCATATTTACCTACTTGCATTATCATGTTACTCAATCACTGACTATTTGGAAAGAAATATTGTCTACACTAATTGCGTATGTGCACTCCCTCAAACCATATATTTTGACGTTATTTTGTGTGGTTTGTGCCATGTCTCAAATAAAGATTACTATTATTATTATGTAAAATTTCTTGCAAGTGTTATCGTTTTATTCTTCATGTAAGACTAGCACATTGCCAAAAAGTTATTCCCGCTGGGTGTAACACTTCTAATGTTACGGAATATATTTAAAACCAGGGCGGAACTAGAATACCGCACGACCTCGGGGAAATAATATTCATTGATATGGTATTTCATCAAACATGACCGATTATTCCGAAAATCTGCATATGGCCATTGCGTTTCATTCTGAACAAATTTACTTAGTACCACTTTGGCTGCCTATGAATGGAAAAGGTAGGCATTTTCCGTTCAAATCTGAGACGAAAATAGTTTTTACATCATTTAGATATTAGTCTTTAACCAAGCGAGGCTAAACTCCAATAAATGATGAACTAAATCGACATTTTTTACCATTTACAAGAGTCGCTTCACCTATCGGTGGATACACGGCACATGTAATTCTATACCGTCAATTTATACACAGTTTTTTTTTTTTTGATTTGCAAATCTGAAGCGCATAGATATAGATACTAACATTTATTTTCTCAGTAATTGATTGTCTGAGGATTGATTGCCCTAAAGCAATATTGAATAGCTAAGAACCTCCCTATTGAGCTTGATATATTTCTCATTGAAAATAATGCTCGGGCGTATAAGCACCGCGCTTAGTTTTATAATGATCAGATTATATATAAATATTACTTCTCACCTAAGTTAAATTTCATTTTAACCGCCATATCGTCAAAGGTGGCAAAGTTTAGGGCAGGCGGTACGGCGGATTTTAAATCTATATCCCTTAACGGTTCGGGCTTGGTGAATCGCGCCTTGCCGGGTGTCCTTTCGAAATGTTCGAAAAATCTCGGATCGACCTTGTGGAAATCTTCTAAAGTACACGTATGTTTTGTCTTATTGGAGTCCACTTGGTCAAAATGAACAAGATCTCTATACCTCAACAGGTTAAAATCTCTAGAATACGTGAGCCAAATGAATAATTGCTCTACTTCGGGTAGCATCCAGGGCTCTTCGATGGCACTGTCCCTACACCGGCAAGTGTAATGGAACTTCGTGTCGTTGGTGTTCGGCGTATACGATAGCTCTCTAGCCTCGTCGTACACGTAATTAGAATACTGGGCGAGTTTACTTTGCGGTATGCTGTCGCGAACAGTCCTAGGTCTCGTCACTTCTTCGGAAAATGCTTCCTGAATTTTAATATGCCTAGCGTACAGTTCCTGTCATAGTGACAGTTATTAAAGACCTGCTATTAAAATTGTTCAACTATACCTGGTTGGTCTTCTGGTAAAGATAGCTATCGTTGGTCCAAGTCTTGTTGGCATAAAATGTAACATTGTCATATGCATCCTTTAACCGTTTTTTAATATTACTCATAACCGCCGCATCGGCACGGGAAGTCTGGTTATGAGCGTCTATTTCCAATAAACGACATTGTTTTCTGAAAACCCCAAGACCTACTTCATATTTACGTTGATAGATGGCAGAGCGTAACGGCGACCGTTGGACTTCAGATTGACGTTTCTCAAGTCGAACTGGCTCAACAATATTTGGATTTGTGGTATCCGCCGGGGCTGACCACATTTTACATGCAAAATCGGGGAAAAAAATCAGTAAATACCAAACAAAATCAAAAGATAAAATGACATGTCACCTCGACATGTTTTAACAAATAAAAGTTTTGACGACTGACAAGTTTCCTACTAAATATAAGCTAATAAATTTAAGTGGTTATGTGAACAAACAAAATTTGCGTTTCTGGGACACGGATAATTCACGTGGAATGCACGCAGAGCCGCTGGATCTCTTCGAAGTGACTGTTTGGCGCGGCATTCGCAGTGAAAAAGTGATTAGCCCTTATTTTTTCGAGGATTTTGACGGCACCACCATAACCGTAACTGGTGACCGCTACAGACAGAAGTCGAACGAGTTTTTTTTGCCGTAAGTTGCTTAATCGGATCCCGAATATTGCTGGTTCCAGCAGGACGGATCAACCGCGCACACAGCTCGGACAAAATCCCTATTTTTGCAACACCAATTTCCGGACCGTGTAATCTCCCGTTTTAACGATTTGAACTGGTTGGTCAGATCGCCAGAACTGACGGCGTCAGACTTCTTTCTTTGATGCCTTTTGAAATCTAGCGTTTACCACAACAAACCACAAACGTTGCAAATCTTGAAAGCCAACATTGAAGAAGAAATCACCAATTTGGAGCCACATGTTTTGCGAGCAACAATTCAAAATGTCCTAAAACTAGTACAAATGTGCATATCAACTCAGGAGGTGATGATTTGACCGATATTATTTGTTCAACTTAATGTCATCAATTTCACACCTTCAAATAAACTTTCCGTCAAAACCGAGCCTAATATTTTTCATTCCTAACAAAATGGCACCCCAATTCACATTATGACAATACTTTTGTTCCACCCTGTTAACATTCTATGTTTCATACCTTAGAGAATTTACACAGTTTCAAAGTTTAAAAGTGACTCTATTCATCCCATTCCACGGTAACGTTTGCTTTGTGAAATTGTTCATTTCTTATGTATAAGAACCACAAAAAAGCAATAAAACTTATGATATTTTATTCATTTCATCACAATGTTCTTAAACTTTGCGGTAGGGTTTATAAAAGTGGATTTTTAACCATTTTTAAATAATCGTGGTTGTGTTACTTCCATTTATTCTGAGTGCTAATTTAGAAATACTTACATCTTTTTACCTTCTTTTTAAACATTTTCTAATAAACATTTTCTGTAAACGAAGTATATAGAACAGCTTCCTGCTGCCAATACAATATTCTTAAAGAAATAATTTTAATTTTACAGCCATTTAAGAAGGGTTTGCTCATACGATACTTTTACGCAAGATAAACTATTTGAATATTCAAAATTTTGTAGGGATAATACAATAAAAATGATATTATATATACATATATTGAAAAATTAGATACCACAGAAACATCAAAACATTATAATCTCGCCTTTTTCTCTAATATACCTTTCATTAGTCATCATCATTACGTTACCCACAGCAGAGCGCTGCGTGCAATAATAAATTGGATTCAGCTGAGCAAGCCATAAAAATAGGAATAATTTATCATGACGGGAGCCAAGAGAGTACCGCAGTAACCGATCAAAACTGCCTTCCATCATGACCTCGTTGCGTCGGTTGGCGATGCTTTCTAAAATTATAGCATCAGGAGAGGACAAAGTTCGGTCTAAACCGGGCTCGTACGGTAACACAAGCGGGCTCAGGCTAAGTGGAAATCTGACCGCCCCCGCACCCCTGTTCACCCGCGCGCCTGTAGCTTAGAACAGCTCTTGAAGCATTAGTCACCACACCCTACGTTCTAGTTTTCCCCTCTATCCACCATATCTATACATACAACCAGCCAACATCGATCCAAACGTTTTAGCGGACCTTGAGGTCGCCGATGTTGAAGAAAGGGTCTTCTTACCCAAGTGTAAAAGCATGCTCCTATCTTTTTCTACCTCGAACAAGTTAACAAGTATATACGGGCGTTGTAATTTACTATTATGGGACTTGGAAGCTTTCTATCCTTTTTTCTACCTGCGAAGTTACAGCTGTTACAGATGTTGCCCGATTATTTACTCTTTTCAGTGACAACTTATATGTTGAATCGTAAACGAGGTGTTGCTTTTTAATGTTTATAGCTTTTATATTTATTTTCCAAGCAATAGTGAAGATCGTCGCTATACGTTTTGGTTTTAAATGGTATAAATCGGTTTCCATTTAGTTGTTTCTAATTCCCACTTAATCATTGCTGGTTACTGGACCGGTGAACTTAATAATAAGGTGTAAACTTAATTACGCATCTAAGTTTTTAAAACGTTTTATCGAGATAAAGAAAATTATCAGCGAACAAACATATTTTATTTTGCACTAGATTAGATAATTAATTTATATGTCGCTTTTTATCCGACCAATATGTTCTTGAACTACTGGCATAATTTTTTTAACTTTTAACATATAAAGAACATATACATAAGTTGGAACATGCATCTTATGATTTCTATATTATCTATTGCACAAAGCTTTTTAATTAAGTTTCTCACCAATAAAAATGTTGAATATAATTAAATTTGAAGTAAATTGCGTATGGGGAACCGACATTCTCAAAGACGCATATACAGGGTGCTCCGGTAGTCAAACTGTAACAGTTTTTGAAAAGTTAAATATTAAAGTAGATGTAGGTGGATTAGATCTACAATTTAAAAAATACGGAATATATAGAATCTTTCAAAACTTAGCAATTTATCAAAGTTATATTTTTTTAATGGAACACCTAATATATTTTATAGCATTGTACGCTGAAAATATTTTTTTTCTAATCGGATGTTACAATAAAGATAAAACAAACGACGACGCAGTGCTGAGATGATTATTGCCGCACACTGTGTTGTAATGAGATATTAACGCACTGGTGAGATGCTTACCGGAAGGTAATATGGGCGATTAATGTGCAAATCAGAAAAAATACTGTAAAAAACTCGTGTCACAATGCCTTGTAATGCTCCTACATTGAATCACTCGCCGCCACGCGGGTCGTTATTCATTGTGTTTTAAAATACTATTATTTAAGCTTCCCTATGCCTAATTTTTATAGTTTATTAGATATTTCAATTTCTTTGAAAATGCAATCTTGCAAGAAAAGTCCAGTATCTTAAAAATGACTTAATTTAGCGAAATGGTACGAAAACCGTAAATTGTAGATCATTTTGGCTGATTGAAGGCGACATTCAACGTTGTCCAGTACCCTACTGTTCGTTGAAGTACTTAGGGCAAACTTTATGAACTTCACTCGGGCATAACTTTAATTATTTTAAATGGAACAGCCTGTATATCTTTATTTTGATGGAAAGAGAATTTTATTGTCTTTAATTCAGTTATTTGCTTTATTATATTATTTTAACAGTGAACAGTGAATAAGATCTTTAATGTAAAAATATCAAGACATTCATGTTAAAAAATGTTGTTGTTTTTATTTTTTTATTTTTAAGTGAGATTTAATCACCATAAAAAAGGTTTTTAACGCTAAAACGATTGAACAAGTTCTCGTGCAAAGTAAATATACACGATATGTTGATATGTTATTAGTGATGTTGTTACAAAGTAGGCTGATGTCTCTAACTTTTCCTATCTGTCAAGCTGTTTCATTAGTTGTCAACCAGTAAGGTTTGACGTAAATTTTTCCGAATTAATCCTAATAAAGAAACTAAAAATGGTCCATCACACTAACAGTAAATACGTTGACATGTTAATTTATGGTGGAGTAAGCCGGAATTCTGCTGCTGCAAACCGATTGTACGCTGAGCGGTTTCCTAACAGGCCAACACGTATTCGACAAAAATTCACCGCTCTTGTATATATATTTATTATCTATGTACATAGTAATCCGTGCACGAGAAACTAGTGTTGACTAGTGTACTGCAAACTGCAAATACGTCAACTTAGAGATGGTCGGCCTGGCCGATATCAACGAATTTTGGATGCCGGAGAAGAAGATGGAGGTACTTCCGGTAGCCCTAGTACGTTCAGTCAAAAACGCTGTAAGTCTAATTAAAAAAAAAAAAAAAACAAAATGAGAAAAATTAAAAAAGAAAAGAAAATGGAGATAAAACATAAAACCTACTTGCCATACTAAATCAGTAGGTATAATTGTAATATACAAAGACCTAACCTCAAAATTAAATTTCGTCGGTTTTATAGCGTCACTGCAGGAATTTAGGCAGAAATGAATACCAATGAGGTAAATTAGACATTTACTACATCTCCTTGTCCATCGTTGGACTTCACTTTTTTTCTATAAGCAGCTATAGAAATGAATCCTGGGATATCTTCAGTATTTCCTACACAATCCTCGGGAATCTCTCCGTTTCAGATAATCTAACTATAACATCGTCCCTATACGTGTTAATTCTTTAGTTCCTGGTCAACAACGATAAAAGCAACAACCCTGAAGATGTTACAAACTAGTGAGGACGCAACGTCGGCTGTGAACAGCTCCAAGACGGGGTTTCAACCCGAAACCACAGCTCTGCTAATAGAGTTTGATCTATGCCTGGAAGTCCGTGCATGAGAAATGCTTTTTCTTTATGGCAGGTATGGGCAACCTTTGCTTAGCTGAGGGCGTACTTTCGGGACTTAATCAGGTCGCGGGCCGTAATAGGCAAGAAATAAGTAGGTAGTAGTGAATGGAGAAGCAACATTTTGATTTGAATTGATATCGTTATTTCAATTTTCCGAATCTCTCGCGGGCCGGATTGAAACTGGTGGAGGGCCAGATCCGGCCAGGGGGCCGGGGGTTGTCCATATATGGTTTATGGGATACTTATATGTTTGTGCCCAAGAAAACCTGCAGAAAGGGATGAAGGGAACTAACACGCTGAACGCTCTAAAAGTAAATAAATTTGAGTCTATGAGAGTGCTTAAATAATCTAGTGCGGCTGGCGATGACTAATAAAGTTACACTGGTATGAGTGTCAGGACATTCTCATATTAAGGGTAGCGAGATGGCTGATCAACTAGTGAAACGAGGGGCCAACAGTCATCTCTATGGACCAGAAGTCGTTCTGGGTGTTTCCAAAACCCAGATCAGGGGTGAGTTCCAACAATGGGGACATAGAAAGCGATATGCATCTGGAGACAAACTACCGGATAATTCGTAGTTAAAGTGCTGGTTAACCCTTTGCTAAATATATACTAACTACTAAGACCCATTCAGATTCAGCAAATCTGAACTAAGGCTACTTACTGAACATTGCCCTCTGAGATATCTCAAAAAAATGGGTAAAGTCCGCGATATACATAACACGGTATGTGACGCGCATCCTGAACTGACGTCATTTGCCAGGAAGGCGTGGTGAGGGTGAGGGATACTTGCAGCGTGCAGTCTTTTTTAAACAGGCGCGTTTGAAAAAAAAAGAAAACTAAAAAAAAACATATATTAAGAAAAATTTAGAAATTATGAATTTGCAAAACATTTTAAAGTGACGCGGAGCGTCGAGTCTTTTTAAAAGTGAGAGGCATTCGAAAAAGAAAATTGAAATTAAAAAAAATTAAAAAGGGGCTAGGAGTACGAACTTTTTCAATAGGGTGCGTTTCATGTGCAAAGCGAACTTTCTGCTTTCTGCCGAGTTGGTGCGTAAGCGGTCATCAAACGACTATTGAATTGGCTGGGTGAATGGACCCGGCTTTCTAGTAATGTTTCTATGACAGTATTTAGTATGCACGACTATTTTTCTTATGCCGTAAAAGAATTATATCATTATCTGCAATGGTTTATAAAATACAGAATACTATAGGAGATGGAAATGTCAAAATTTTGACAAAATCGTGAATGTTTCAAAAACGGTTAAATTTACAGATAGTAAACTTCAGTAAAAATTGTATTGAAATAATGTGTAGAATTGATTGAAATAAGAAAAAACATATGATTCTATTTAAAATAAGAAAATTGGTATCGACTTCCGGTATACTGGAACGTTTCCGGAAGTTGAAAATATTTTCAGATGATTCTTCAGGTAAGGTTTTGTTATTAAACTTTTTGTCGCATGAATCTAGCTGCCATATATCGCGAGAAAAAGATGGTGGACGAGTGGTCTCAAACAGCCTGTATTGTATATATGAGCCGTTTTTGCCATTACAATTCAGTCTGGACAAAACTTAAATTATCTTAATTAGTTAAGAGTTAATCTAGTGATAAAATAATTATAAGAAATAAGTAAGTTTAATTATGGTTTAATATTTTAAAACCCAAACATCATTCACAAAAAAAAAAGCAAATATTTTTAATCTATAAATTCATAGAAAAACACTAAGTTAAATCCCATTTTAGCCAATTCAAATTATCATCAATCTGTGGGTTTATATCTACGGATCAGTTGATATATGTGTTTCATACGCGTGTCTCTGTTTATCCGACAAAGGTTCAACTGTAACATAGCGCAGCCAATCAATAAACATTCAACTTTCTCTCTGTATGTGCCACGTCCACGACGGAACGACGTTTTCCAATCGCTTGGCTTAACATTTTCACCTCCAGGCGTTCGTTGACCGCGCGTCTCTTAATCTTTCAACAATCCCTCCCATAAGGCTTTGAGCACGACAAGTATTCTTAAATACTTGATTAATCAAACAGATTCTAATCAGAAACAGCTATCGTCGAAACAAATGGAATGAACAGAGACGATAGAATCGGATAGAATTTAACGTATCCATATCTAAAGTTCACGTTCCCATAGAAACGAGATAGATTGCGTCGTCGGGCAGCACACGATGTAGCATCAGAGAAACTTAGCAGCTACCTCGTGACTGTATACTGACTGCCGCGTAACCCATCTGGCGTCGCTGATGATCGAAACTTATTTCCATTTGGTTGCGGTGTTGTCGTGCTCTGGGACCGGTGCTTGGAGAGGGGTACGGTGCGCTATAGGCACGGTCATTATGTACGGGCAACGAAGCGGCTAGAGGGGAACGGCGGGGCATTAAACCACTTGGCAAAACATGGAATGTAATCTATTCGGAACGTTCCATTCCCCGTTCAAGAGGTATAGTCGGTATGTGGCAGCGGGGTCCAAGTTGGAATTTCTTTACCTACCTACTGTGCGCGTGACTGCTTAGCTATTCTTTGTAAAGATTATCTTGAAGGTTTTGTAGAGTTTTATTATCATCTACGTGAATTAATTTAATGGTTATTCATAGGAATTACATCCATTTAATTTTTAGCATTAAAAGAGGGAGAAAATTAAAATCTAGCAACTATACAAAAGGTTTTAAAATGAGTAAAAAGAGGTTTTGCGATTGCAGTAAATCTCAATCATTAAATAATAGAATAAATTCACTCATGTACAAGCTATCTCCTTTTATGGGCACTTTGGTTGCGGTTTTCGGGATAGTGTCCTGCTTTTTTTGTGAAGATGCGGAGTTTTCCTAGCCCGCTCAGTTTTTGAGATACACAGTGAAATCGAAAATTGAAAATTTTCGAACACTTCTCATATCTCTCTAATAAAAACCTAAGAATGGAATGCAATCCAGTTTTTTATGAAATATCAGTGGCGCGGTTAGCTTTTTTTCTAGGTGTGATAATTTGTGAGTTATACACCATACTTATGGTTGTTTAAATGGAACACTACTTCCATTAAGCATAATTTAAGCATTAAGCATTAAATATACATACATGTAGTTGTTCATATTTATTCCCACAAACAACTTAAAAATTTCATATTCCTTAAAATTCAATATATGTGTACATGACGTGTAATTCTTCACGATGGGTTAGAAGAAAATGAGTTCGTGTTGATTGGACTCTTTCTATTGTCTGATTCGTCTTTTGGATTTTGGAAATCCGACGTTTCGGCAGTGGTTCTACTAGCGTCATCAGAGTAGCCCTGATAGGGTCTGTTGTTTGTTAATTCCATGGTTGGTTGTGGAATTATACGTATCTCTGCTCGGGTAAATTGTCTCCTGTAATGTACAATATACACACTAATCCATATTGCGATTAAAACTTCCACTATAACAAGGTCATACCACAGACCTGATAGGCTGCCAATGAACCGTATGCGCATCGCTACGGCGCACCATCAAAAGATTAAAGGACATCTTGGAACACAGGCGTCATTTATACGTCATGTTTCATGTAGCGTCATGCTTAGCGTTTTAGTTGACAAGTGCTACTGATGTTACCTAACCTTGCAGTTTGATTGTTTTATTTACTTTCTTTGCTTTATTCTTTCACGGACTGTTTCGAATATTATATATTATTCACCCTATATTTTTGTTTTACGTGTAAGGCTGTGGTGTAAGTATGCATATTATGGCATTAGCAATTGGGCTTTTATGATAACTAATCCAGGTAGTTTTTCCTAAAGAAAAGTGATGCCATTGTGTCGTGTAAAATCCTGCAAAAGCAATAGTTACACAGATGACGGAGAACTAACTTTTCATATGTAAGTTGCAGAATAATGCCATAGGTTAAAAATATTCAGAAATTATGATAATACTTAGTGTTTCTATGTGAAATAATTTTTTGTAGAATGCCCAAACGTTGTGTGGATTACTGTTACAGGGGGCACCATATATCCCTGCAAAAGTGAGCGTGCATATGTTTGTTCACTACACTTCCTCAAAAAGGATTTTGATAGAACGGGACAGATTGTGCGAATTAAAGAGGGAGTTATTCCAACATTGAATTCGGACAAATAAAATCTAAAAAAGTATATTTTTATTTAGAATCACTTGATATTCCTAAAAACAAAGGGTAGAGGTAAATAAATGATGTATAACATATATATTTCTTTAAATTTTCTTCACTATTTTTTAGGTAAATTAATCTGCCCATCAAAGGAGGTACGATATATTTGCCAGTTCACCGAAAAACAAATTCGGAAAGTAATGGTCTTGACAGGAAACAAGATTCCACAAGAAGAAAACTTCCTAACGACTTTTGTTTATTTACTATCAAGTCATGTTCACCAAAACATTTTTTCCAGTTTATCCCATCATTTGTTAGATATGCACCTCTGGAAGAAACTCATGTTTCAATTTTAAGTAAAACCATAATATCATCTTATAGCAAAATTAGATTTCATAATTTAGCGAAGAAGTTCACAGCCAAAATACAAGGAAAATCAATACGGAAGGAATTAAGTAAACTAATATTATTTAATCATCAATAAATTATACAACAACTACTGAACAAACGTTCTTAAGATCAACGAAAATATAATGAAACTTTCTGTAGAATCAGATTCCAAAAAATCTTAACGATCAGCTTCTGAGGAAAGGAAAGATCACAGAGCAGAAAACTCGTATGCATGCAAGTTTCCATATACACTCCGCCAAAAAAGTATCGCATAAACTAAAAAAGGGCATTTATGAACCAAGATATTTTTATACGTTCACAAAAAGTTTGCCTCGTGTATGTGAACTATAAAAACACTAACAAAATAATGGAACTTAGCGTTTTTACTTTTTTTTTTCCTAAAAGAACACATTTACAAAAATGCATATGTGTAAGGTTTGTTCAGTTGTTTATTGAAAGTCTTCCTATACGGACAAATTTTAAAGTGCGAAGTCAGAGTTCTGTACCAACGCTTTTAAAACTGAAATGAGCAATTTAACTTCAGAACAAGTGGCTGCTATAGTTGCTTTAATCGAAGATGGACGATCTCAAGCATACGTTGCTAATTTGATGAACATCAATCAGTCAAGTGTTTCTAGAGCCGTAGCCAGATATAGGGAAACAGGCATTTACAGTAGAAGACCTGTACCAGGTCGTTCTACTCGCCAAGATGACCGCTATTTACTACTACAAGCATTACGTCGAAGACATGTAACTGCGAGACAATTGCAGAACGACTTGGCTAGAGTCAGAAATACTCGTGTGAGTACTCAAACTATTCGGAATAGGTTACGACAGAGTGGATTAAGAGCTAGAGTAGCTGTAACAACCCCTCGTCTCCTAGTGAGACCACCGAGTGGCTCGCTTAAGGTTTGCCAGAGAACATGTAAATTGGAACATTAATGACTGGGCCAATATACTCTTCACAGATGAGTCAAGATTTGGTCTTTACACCTCAGATAGGCGTATCTCAGTGTACAGACGAGACGGTGAGCGCTATTCGCAGTGTAATATCAGACCTAGACCTAATTTCGCTGGTGGCTCTATTATGGTTTGGGGAGGCATCTGTTTAACAGGTCGTACAGAGTTAGTACCAGTAGACAGAGGTACACTGACTGCCCACAGGTATATAACGGACATTTTAGAAGAACATGTAGTACCATATGCGCCAATTATAGGAAACGAATTCATGTTAATGCACGATAATGCACGACCGCATGTTGCAATAATCGTCCAGGAATACCTTAACGATGTTGGTATTCCAGTTTTAGATTGGCCTGCGGTAAGTCCGGACATGAACCCTATCGAGCACGTGTGGGACCTCCTTCACAGACGGATACGAACCCAAAATGTTGCCCCAGCGGACCTGCATGGACTAGCAAATGCTCTCCGTGACGAGTGGGAGAATTTGGATCAGGCTTATATACGGAGGTTAATCGAATCTCTGCCAAACCGTATGCGAGCGGTCATAAGAGCCAGAGGTGGCAATACTCAGTATTAAAAGCTACTGTTATGACATTTTTCTTTCCAAAATTATAATTTCTTGTTTTAATAAAAATCTCAAGTATGAGTTCTTGTTTTTATTTGGCCTGTATTTTATTTAAACAATCATAGAAATTATATCTTAGAGCGCATTAAAGTATATTTACAACTTTATGCTACAAACAAAGATTATGCGATACTTTTATGATTCAAAACTAAATTATGCGATACTTTTTTGGCGGAGTGTATTACATATAAGTATAGGTCCCAAATAGTGTATATCTACCCTTGGAGTAGCCAGTATACAGTAGTGTGAACACTATGTTACAGAAGCAAAATACGCACAAAGTAATTTACCCCGAGCAAAAAGGAGATGCGCATAATTCCACAGCCAATCACGGAATTAACAAGCAAAACAGAGTCGTCCTTATCATCCGAAACATGGAATTTCCAAAATCCAACAGACGATGGAAACAGTAACAGTCCAAACAACATAAACTCATACATGTGTAACAGTATGTCATTATCGAGAGTTATTTTTAGACAAACAGCGCATATTCAAACTTTGACAAATTTTTTAGTTTGTTGTGAATTTTCTTATTCCATAAATGTTTTACTGTTCTCTTTGCTTATTTATTTATCCATAATGGTCGTTTTCAAGAATTTTGAAAAGTATGATATGCGTAGGTGCTGTATACAATACGACGAGGATAAAGAAATAGATTCATTATCCTATATGCAGAAGTCACGAAATCGACTTCATGTAGAAAAATAGGAGAAGAAGTTGGTGTATCAAAATCTGGCGCCTAAAGAATTCTAAAAAAAAGTATCATTCATATAAATTTCAAATAGTTCAACATTTGCATCCCGCAGCTGCTCATCATCGAGTACTGTTTTGCCAATCGTATCTGCAACAAATCGGAACCAACGAATCTTTTGGATGGCTCGTCATCTGATCTGACGAATGTTATTTTTCAAGTGTGGAAATTTTTGAACGTCACAGTACGAGACGTTAGTCAGCAGAAAATCAGCAGAAAATTTGATTTTTGAGAGGGCACAATAAGGACGCTTCGGAGTTGGTGTTCCATATTTCGTTTTGGGTGGACGCGTAGTTTACATAATGCATGAAGGGTCACTCACAGCACGCAGGTACCTGGAAATTATCGAGAAAAATATTCACGAATTGTTGTGAAATGCTTTATTGACCTATTACAATTACATTTATCTTCAACAAGACGGGGGCTACTGCCATAATGCTGGTTTAATAAGGTGATTTCTGGAGAATAACTTGCCCTCATAGATGGATAGGTACAAACGGACCTGTAAGATGACCCCAACGATCTTCCGACCTATCCATATTAGATTTCTCTTTGTGGAGTTTCATGCAAAATGAATGAGACACGTTATGATTCTTAATAGAAAGCCCATCACTGTTATAAATGTAACTCGAAAAATGTATTTATAGCCCCCAAACTATTTTACCATAAAAAAACTAACCAGGCTGCTGGACTTTTCGTAAAAAACTGGATTACGTTCCATTTTTTTTTTTTCACTAACTCCATTGCAACTGAGATGCGAGAAATGGTTGAAATTTGATAATTTTAAATTTTACCGAGTATCTCAAAAACTACGCGGCTAGGAAAATTCTGTTTGCGGTAACTTTTGTTTCACAAAAAAAGTAGGATACCGTCACGAAAACCACAACCCTCTATCTTTATTAATAACGAAGATACCCCGCCAAAATGGGACACCCTATACAGTTGCGTCAATAAAATATTTGAACAGCTGCTTACTTAAAGAAAAAATAAATGGGCAACAAAATTATCGAATTATTCTCAATGCGTTTCATTGCAAACCCAATTTTTAAATGTCTCAACCGAAATCCGCACTAATAAAACGAAGAAAGATGGTTTCATAAAACAAAATGTAAATATTTTCATTTCTATATTTATTTTTTTGTTGGCATGCCGTTATTATCTAACACACTTTTTAGACTCCGTGGGATAGATGCTGTAAGCAATTTTCTAGTAACTTCTAGTACTATGCTATCCCATGCTGCTTAAAGATGCCTACCTAGTCCTATGGTCCTCTTGCCAGATATATAAAGTTAAAAAAAATCAATTCTCAAATCGTCTATATGAAAAAATGCTACCAACAAAATTTATAATCATGTTTGTTAAAATAGCATACATGAAAAGAATCCTATTTTATTATTATTATTAATCTTTCAAATATAATAGATAGACGGTTTGGTACCCTAAACATCAGTTTATGCTCTACATCTGTTCGATATTGTCTATTTATATAGTTTTAACGGTTCTTGAGGAAGAAAGTTGCTTATAATACCCGCAACAATAAATAGTAGCTTTTTTTGCACTGAGAAAAATACTGGTCGTATTACCAATAATCTCCATTTATTGTTTCACTCTTATGATAAAATATTATTTACAATCTTTTGATTAAGTAGTAACAAGATTAATTAGTGAAATACATAGATAAGTTATCTTATCATTATTATAACAAATCATTTTACATTTAGCCCAAGCATAATATTTGTTATAGTAGCTATATTTTCATAGATACGTTCAATAAATAATTTTGTCGATAATATGAATATGCATTGCTATTTTTTGCGTACAATTTCCGTAAAATTATTAACTAACGTAATAAAGTATTAAATGATATCCTGTCCGTTGCTTTAATGGTTTGTAATTTATTGCAAGAACGAACAGATAACATACGTTATGATGAAATTAGGTAGACATTATGATGGCTAACGCATTCATTAAATATATAAAGGAACACTGCTCTAATGAACAGAAATCATTGGAATGCAGTTACTTACATTTCTGTAAAAATCTGTATTTGTCAACACGACGCCGCCTCTCATCACAACAGTCACTTGGCCAGATATTTTCTGATAAGTGATTAGCTGACGATGGACGTTTTTTATGGCCACCTCGCTCCCCAGACTTGTCAGTTTTGGATTTTTTTGTATGGGGCACAATAAAGAATCGATTTTATTCTACTCCACTAACCACCAACGAGGATTGTATGCTTGGAGTAAAACATGCATTTGAAAGTTTGAATCAGCAATCAATTAGAAAGGCTACCCATGAAGAACTAATTTGGAGATGCGAAAAGTGTCTGGAAGTTGAAGGATGTAATTTTGAACATTTATTAAAATAAATTGCACGTTTCTTCCTGTTTATTATCTTGTTTGTAATTTAAATATGCTGTCTTATGGTTTTACTAAGGAGTATTCTAAATAAGTGTCTATGTTTGCATCATTAACAATAGGTTTTAGCTTTTGAATTTTTGCTTTGACCGATCCGAAGTTTCTAAAATTCTGTATTATTGGTTTAACTGTGTTTGGTGACGGCTTCTGCTTTTGAGGATACCGAGCGGCAAAGGTATTACATGTTCTTGGCATTACTTTTTCCAATCGGATGTTACAATAAAGCTAAAACAAACGACGACGCAGTGCTGAAATGGTTACCACCGCACACTGTGCTGTAATGAGATATTAACGCACCGGAATGTAATACGGTCGATTAATGTGCAAATTAGAAAAAATACTGTAAAAAACTCGTGTCACAATGACTTTGTAATGCTCCTACATTGAATCACTCGCCGCTACGCGGCTCGTTATTTAAACTTGTACTCGCATTACATAAACGTCATTGTGACACTTGTGTTTTAAAATACTATTATCGCATTCTCCATAAATAATAAACAAATTGAAATAATCTTACTATGTATAATTTAAACGTGCCGGCATTGTTTATAATTAAAAACTAAGTGACATTTCATCAATGCTGGATTGTTTCTCGAATGCTATAACTAAACGCAACTTACTGATTACACTGACATATATTTTAACATAATTAAATATCATATTTTTAGATTTGTGTGGTGTGCTGTTTCGCAAGGTCAATAGAAGAGCAATTTCAGTTAATAATAACAGATATTTTGTAACAATCAGTAATGATGAGAAAAACATTTAACAATGTCTCTGACTAATCCAAAGTCCAATGTTTCTAATCACCCTAAAAAGAGCCATCCTATCCAACCGTTCTATAATATAATAACGCACTGCGAGAGAGAAGAAGATAGCGCATTAATTGACTAAACGAATGACGACTGTAAGGTGGCAACGTTAAAAAATATAGCGCTTGGTAATCGATTCAGTCGGCAGTTAAAAATTTGAAACATCAGCGTTTCAACTCCAACGTAAACAGTGGGATCGCATTGGCAGTGTGGAATAGAAAGTACAGTTCACTCAAAATTTACATAAGGCAGAGAGTTATTGCGACGTGGGTCTGTGCCTGGCTCGTATTGTTCTATTTACGACCTCTATGTCCTTGTGACGTTCGGAACCTTCGTGCGTACAATAGCAAGCGATCAGTCGTTCTTTGTCGCACTCCTATATAGGCGTTGGTTGGTGCTGTATCATGTTTACGCAGCACCAACCGGTTTCCGTTTTGTAATCTATTGTTCGCTGTAACCGTTATTGGTTAGCTGTGTCAATAAGGCTGACGATTATATATATAAAAAAAAGAGAAATCCAGGAAGAGCGCGACGCTAATTATAAAACGAAAAAATAAAACTCGAAGAAGATACGACGATCAACCCAAGGGAAAATACAAGGGAGGGAAAAAATAGGGGAGTTTCAAAACTGATTGCAGTGGTGGGGACTTGTGCAAAATTATTGATTTTTACTTTTGTCCAATGGGAAAGCGGGAGTTCTCCCGTAAAAACTCTCTGATTTCCTACTAGTTTTATTTTCAAATTTTCCCCTAGATGATTAAAGATCCTTTGATTCGTTGGAAGACATACATACATACATAATTCGAATTCAAGAGTTTATGAATTGGAATACACATTGTAGCGCATAGTTCAAAACTGTTCTTCCTCGAATACCATTTCTCTATGCAATCATGTCTTGCAACTGTTTTCATTGCTGAAATTGAACGCCTAACGTTGATTGATATGTAAGATTACATAAATATGATTTTGCCATTTTGGGAATGTATATTTTTAATCAAAAAGTAATTCTATTTTCATTCCACGTAAATATACAAATATGGGGAAGTTACAATTATAAGGAACATGATAAATAATTGTTGTATTTTAATCATATTATTACTTAAATTAAACTAACTAAAACAGGATAGTATTTCAGAATAATTAATTTTGTAAAAGAATATGACGGAAAGAAGTTTTATTACACCACGAATCATAGATCAGTCGTTTTTTTTTGACTTCTTTAAAATGGAAGATACTTATATGTAGTCGCCGTCAGGATATTTTAAAATGACCACAATTCGTACTAATCGGATTGTAAGGGTTCACTATTGTGCTCACCTGTGAAGAATAATCATATCATCAGGCTACAGGTTTTAATTACATTTTCTAATAGTTCCATTTACATTTAAACTAATGAGTTATTCGTGTAGTAAGTATGGATTGGTTTTTATATAGGTAATGTTTAATTATATTAATTATATTATTAATGTTTGATTATTTAAAACAGCACCTGTAGCCCCTTTTAAATTTTTCGGAATACCCCGCATTAGACAAGTACTATAAACGTTATAACCCTTGTAACCCTTATTATCCGATTAGTAAAATGTTTCTCAATGTGTTTCACGCACAGACCTGATAGACTGCCAATGAACCGTATATGCGCATCGCTACGGCGCACCATCAAAAGACTAAAGGACATCTTGGAACACAGGCGTCATTATATGCGTCATGTTTCATGTAGCGTCATGCTTACGTTAGTTTTCTTTAGGAAGTATTTTCATTAAGTCACGTTAAGTTTTTTGCAAGTTGACAAGTGTTACTGATGTTACCTAACCTTGCAGTTTGATTGTTTTATTTACTTTCTTTGCTTTATTCTTTCACCGACAGTTTCGAATATTATATATTATTCACCCGATATTTTTGTTTTACGTGTAAGGCTGTGGTGTAAGTATGCATATTATAGCATTATCAATTGGGCTTATATGACAAATAATCCAGGTAGTTTTTCCTAAACAAAAGTGATGCCATCGTGTCGTGTAAAATCCTGCAAAAGCAATAGTTACAAAGATGACAGAGAACTAACTTTTCATATGTAAGTTGCAGAATAATGCCATAGCTTAAAAGTATTCTGAAATAATGATAATACTTAGTGTTTCTATGTGAAATAATTTTTTGCAGAATGCCCAAACATTGTTGTGTGGATTACTGTTACAGGGGGTACCATAAATCCCTGCAAAAGTAAGCGTGCATATGTTTGTTCACTACATTTCCTCAAAAAGGATTTTGATAGAACGGGACAGATTGTGCGAATTAAAGAGGGAGTTATTCCAACATTGAATTCGGAAAATTGTGTTCCAATATGGCGCATTTCAATTGATGGCAGTTTTGAGTTCAATATCAGCACTCTATCATCTCTATGATTTCACGGTTGCGGGTTGCAAATGCATTCAACTATTCTTTTTGAAACTGAACAAAGAATATTCAATATGTGCGCGTTTACTGTACGAAATATGTTCCATGCAAGAGCCGGGGTTCGTTTACAAAAGTTTAAAAGAAAAATGCAAGTTGTATCTACTATGTTCGTCAACTTGTATCAGGCAAGAACGTGAACCAGTAGATCTAAAGTTGCATTGTAGATCAGCTGTTCTATGTGAGCAAATCAAATCATCAAAGGCGTTTTTTTCGCGACGCAGCGATACGAAAGCGCTGCGTACTATTTCAGAACATGTCATTCGAGCGACGAAAGCGCTTCAAAGAATGACGTCAAAATTGAAATTGGTTCAAACGTTTTTGAACCGGTCTGCAAGACCGCTTCAAAATACGTTTCAAGCGGGAGAGGCGCTGTTGCTAACCTCGATAAATAACATGACAATTGACAAATTGACATTTGTTGTTTTTCGGCAAGATTATCTCGTTTTAGTAACAAGTAGTAGCTACAGCTAGTAGGCATTTCAATGAAATATAAATTAACACACTTGTATGAGTGATTTCTGATCACTGTTTAGGTGAATATGGATCCTGTTGTAATAATAACCGAATATGCCAATCAAAGTTATTTAGAATGGCAGATTTTGTTGGACATGCTTGATTGTGATGAACCACTAGAACTTCTATTGATAAATTTGTTAAAGGAGAAACATATTAGACCTTCCAATTTTTCAAAAATAATCACGCGTGCAAGCGGCACACTACCGCCAAAAGTCAAACATAACACTGTGCGCAGGCGTTATTATGTGGTAACAACTTCAAAACCGTTTCAAAAGTTATGCATTTTAGCGAACGTAAAATTGATGACGTATAAGACGAAACCGTTTCAAAAATATGTTTCAAAATCTTAAGTCGCGAAAAAACGCCTCAAATATAAGTTAAAACATAAACAACCATAAGGTTATTTTTCCCTTGTTTTTTTTAGAAGTTTATAGAAGTTTTTAAATTAATTCCTGTTCCGATGCTCCTAGAATTGATTGACCAGCTAGAAATAGGAGATTTTCTTAAAAATTTCGAAAACAAATCAATTTCAAAAAACCAAACGGCAAAATGTAGTGTTTCAAAAGACCATTAAAAGATGATCTTACTCGACACCCCTTCACATTTAAGATTTTTAAGGGGGTAGCTCCCGAGGGCAGGGTGTTAAAGTGATTGAGTCAATTTTTGCTTCTCGAGAATACTTTTTATTTTCACCAATTTTCTCATTAATCAATTTCCAGATTTCCAGAATTTAGGGTTGGAAGTTTGAAATGAACACCCGGTATGTAATGTAAACGTACATTAAATAATTTAGCTTTTCAACAAGCGTTATATTAAAAAAAAAGACCGCTAATTACCCACAAAAAAAAAACACTAGAAAGTAAACATAATGCTTAATTAGTTTTTTTTTTATGTAATGGTGTTTTCTAGCAGTGAAAACAATTCCTTTATATATTTTAAAATCCTTCATTGTTTAACATTAATTTATAACTACTTTGATAAAAATTCAAGTAAGGATCATTAAAATTAATCTTAACCGCCTCAAACTTACATCATTAGCTGCTAACTATCGAGCACATCCGTTATTTGGCTGAGCGCGCTCAAGCATTGGAGCCACTTAATTAAATTTCAACAGATTAATGTACTTGCTAATGTAACCGTAAATAAATTCTAACTTACAGTTACTTAGTGCTCAATAATAAAACCTGTTTCTTTTCTAATTAACATGTTTTTCAAGTAACTATCTCTAATAAAAGAAAAAATATGACTTGTTTTTGTTTATAACAACATAAGTGATCGTGGAATCCTTATCTCCTCTGGAATGTTTTTTTGGGTAAAGCACTAGTCAAAGGGAAACGAATAAAATAAGCGCCGTAGACATTGTAGACAATCTATGACGAGAAATCTTCAAAATGAATATTCTACGGTAGAAAGAGGTTCGTTTGTCCCCCAGCTGCGCTAAGCGGATAAGGCTAAAAATAAGCTTGATTTCTCCACTCTGATGCCGTCTCTTACTGTCAGTAAATATCGCAATGCCTCTTTCCCTTTTTGCCATGGGTTGAGTATACGCCGGATGTACGGAATACAGCAGGCAGACAGAATCTTGATCTCTCTCGCTCGAAAAGGAGAGACAAGGATATGAGGAGCGAGCAACCTTACAAGTTCAAGACTTATTTGCTGCGTCAGCCGTCCAACTTTTTGTTGTCACTGATTGAGAGTTTTCTTCCCACTTCTGCTGTTAAATTGCTTTCTATCAAGTGCTATCCAGGGGAAAATCATATGTATGCGTTCGCCTTGCAACGACTCTACTACCTTAAAAGCTTTATATTTAGTTTTTTTTTTCCTCAAGGTATGAAAAACCGGTTTACGTAGAAGTGCGTTTGCTTTATTTTTTGTTGCAAGCTAGAGACTCGAGAAACGATAATAAAAATACGTTTTAAAAACATTTCTCCGTTTCCAAATATGAAATTGTGGACGTATGCATTATTCTTATACGGTATTCAACATTTGTATTGTAAGAATGTACTGCAGATAATCATTCGGCGTAATGTTTTATATCCTGAAGGTAAACAGTTTTTAATTTTGAACGTTTACGAATGTGTTGGTATTCTTGTAAGAAATTGGATGTCTCAACTTTACCAATTGTGATCAGATACTTTTTAAACATTTAATGGTTTTAAACGGTTTTATCAAAGTTCATTTGTTTAAAGCTGATGACTAAATGTGTGTTGGTTTTCAAAAAAATTTCTAAAAGTATATGTGTCCGCACTTTGCCTCAAGTTTTCTTTCAAGATTTCAAATCTGTCCGTTGTATAACAAAAATCCCAAAAGAAAGGTGAAAAAATCCCTTACCACAAAATTAGATAACAAATCTAAATACGTATTTCGGCCGTTGTACCTTGAATAAAAGATAAGTTACCTACGCCATTTTCAAAACTCTATAGGTTGTCGCACTATTAAAAGGATTTTTGTTTATTTCTCTGATTATAAAAGTTTCATCCCTTGCTATAAGGTATAAGTGTGACACGTCATGAAATACTTAAATACTTGAATAAGGATATCCTTTAGATGTTAAGCAAAGATACATAAAGTAATATTATACAATTGGGCAGGGCTTATTGTTATAGACGTATCTGTTGTATGACAAAAATTACAGTTATATTAATAAATTTTAATATGGAAGATTACAGAAAATTACAAAGCGTACCATACAAATTTACTAGGCTAATGAAATAAACTGATAAACCGTAATAACTGCTGTGATAAGAGAACTTATGATAACGAATAAAACTGAGTGCTAATAATATTACTTTATAGCTGCTCTCAAAAGCAGCTTAAAGATAATATATACTCGTGCGTCTACGAAATTGTATTCCCTATTGTAGACTTTTAATCTGCTCCCGTTAGACACGTAGATAATTTGTTCACTCCTATATTATATGTGAGAACAATAATTCGGAACAATTGTTTCAGATTCAAAGATATGCAATGCACCGATTGTAGCGTAGTAATATATAATTAATAAAAAAATAAATTAATTCTGAACAATTGCAATCCACTAATCGGTGATCGGATATCTTGTGTGTCATTTGTTTCAGAAATTCATAGATGTCTATTTGATCTTAAAACTAAGGTCATGTGTATGTTCCTTTTTCTGAGGAACCAATGAATGTTCAACAATTTTTGTTGTGGGATAAAGAGGAATTACTGCAGAAGTGTTTAGAAAATTAAAAAACCTAAACATTCCAATTGAAAACTGGTATGGTCAAGGATATGATGGAGTTAGTGTTATGAGTGGGGCCTACAATTCAGTAAATGCTCAAATTAAAAGGTTTAGTATATACATTGTGCGAGTCACAATTTAAATTTGGTAGGAAATGATGGAGTGAGAAGTTCTAAAAAGATTCCGCAATATAAATATTTGCTCTTTTTTTTGGCTGAAGTATTGAAAGGTGGGATCTTCTAGCATCTTTTATCAGAAATGAACTGATGACTGATATATAATAGAACAAAATTAACAAAATTGTTAAAGGTTAACCAGTAAATTATTTCGACTTCAATTTTAGTTTAGAATGCATTGCAAAGGTTTAAAAATGCACCAATGTAGATGTTGATAGAAACTTTTCAATTTCTAAACATAAGTATTCTGATCAAAGACAAAACTTTCTTTTGCACAATTTTGAAAACATTTAATTATAAATTGTTTTAGAAATATGTTGTAAAAAATGTTTGTGCAATAAAGTTCATGTTTAAATTTCTGCTTTTATTTATTTTAGGTAAAATTTATGTATTTTTTCGCAATTTTTTTTGCATAAAAATCCATGGATATTTATGGGCATATATTTCAGTTTTTCTTTGCACGTAATCTGGTCTTTAGTCATGACAATGTCAATGTTCTTTGAACCATGACAATAAACCATTACTATTATTGTGCGCAAAACAGTGTAATAAATTATTTTTGAGAACAGTTTCAAAAAGAATAGTTCAATGCATTTGCAACCCGCGACAAAAAGTTGATTAAAATGCCCTTAAATAACGAAAGACACTGGCGGTATTCTCAAAGGGCACAACATGCGTAACATATTTTACTCCGTGAAACACATTGAGAAACATTTTAGGTAACCCGAAAGATAAACCCAATCACAACGAAAGGTCGGGCATTTACAAAATTGGATGCGGAGACTGCAATAATGGTTATTTTGGACAAACAAAATATGCAATCGGAACCAGATTTACGGAGCTCTCTACGAGAAGCTTGAATCATCCAGTGTTGCACAACATATTGATGATACAGGCTGTAAAATTAACATTGAGAACCTTAAACTATTAAAAAAAAGTAACGTTTTGGAGGGAATTAGACGCTTACGAAACCGTATATATAAGGAAAGACTCTAACAATTTATTGACTTCAGAACATGCCCCTCTGCACCAGGAAGATATATTCTTTTATGTTGAAACTGCGTAATTTGATTCTTTTTTTACAATACCAGGAGTGGAAAGGATTAGAGATGTGTTGAAAAAACGAATCATCAAAAAGATTTGATCATATAAGATATTCTTAATTCTCCCCCTACTCCACAGGCTTGTTGAAAAATAATTTCAGTATTACCAAATATTTTTCTTGCTCTCTCCGCCATTT
This sequence comes from Cetonia aurata, assembly GCA_949128085.1. Taxonomy (NCBI): domain Eukaryota; kingdom Metazoa; phylum Arthropoda; class Insecta; order Coleoptera; family Scarabaeidae; genus Cetonia; species Cetonia aurata. The sequence continues at coordinate 59,606,180 of OX421883.1, read as the reverse complement.
TGGGCGCTAAATTATATTTACACCTTAGCCCCTCCCCTCCCCCCGTTGTTGTAAAAGAATTATTAATCATAAAAGAACTCTTAATCTCCCTCCACCTCTCTGGTGCTAAAAAAATACATAAATTTAGTCATTTAAAATTTTTAATTACTTTCCCGTAAAAGCAGATTTATCGCCAATTGTCAATTCTTATATAATTACGCATTGAGGCAACCTTCTTTTTAACACTGAACATTATAATATTGAGATTATATGTTTAGAAATAAAAAAAGCTTATAGTCAGTGGCGTAGATAAAAGAATTTGGTACACCGCAAAACTTCTTCTCAAAGTTCTTCTGAAATATCTAAATTCTATTAATTGTATGTAATAGTTCAGGAAATCTAAAATTTCGGAGCAATGCTATTTAGTTAGCAAAGTTAAAATGTTATTTTAGCAACCTTTTTTGAAATATTTTTTATTTTTACATTTTAAGTAAAAATTTTGAAATATGTGTGTTATAAAGAAACACAATAAGGCATAATTGCAATGTTTTGCCCAGAACTTTAATATTTGTTTTTTGCGCCTCCGTCCAGAAACACTGATTTTGCATTACTATAAATCGGCCGGAAACTTAGCATTCTCCGGCCTAGGCCGGCAAAAAGACCGCTATTGGTTGGCAACACTATATTGGAATTATTGACATTTCTGCCATTAATTATAGATTCGATGATAGATGACAGAATTCTCGTTACACAATCTCTTAATTAATTCATATTCATTCCATTTCTATTTTCGGAAGATTTTACAGGTAATAAATGGTTAATAACTTCACACACAACCTCTGTAATATGAGCTGGGGTCTCCATTGTCCTTATTATTGATGAATATGTATCAAAACTGCCAAGAAAATTAAAACGTCAAAACACTAAGGTATTTTAACCCTAATTTCCAATTCAAAATTCATACGTAATATGTATTGCCAACCTCTACTGTTAATTCCCTAGCGTTAATTTCTTTTATTATTTACAATTTTGAACAAAATTAAGATTTGTCGGCTCAAAAAATAGTGTGTAACACACGGCCAGAAACTCTTTTGCGAGTATTCGCACTTGTGGGACCTCGGCTTCGCCTCGGCCCCACAAACCGTACTCACACTCGCAAAACTAGTTTCTGGCCTAGTGATACAAATAACTATTGTAATTAGAGTTTGGCAGTTGTACTAATTCAACTGTACAAAAAGCGCGATGTTAATTTAGTCTTGTTTATTTCTTACAATAGTATCTATGCAGTTTTTATAAATCATGAAAAATATGCAATCAGTCGTTTTATCGTTATTCGCAGTTACATGTTTCGCCTTAGCAAGACTCTTCAGTGCTACTGGGCGATTGATTGCCATTAACGCAATCAGGCCTATATAAAATTGCAGAAGGTGAAAGAATACGAATGAGTGTTTATAAGATGTTATAACCCATTATTTTACGAAGAATTTGCTAAATTGTCGATTTAAACCTACAAATATGTTCTAATTCAGAACTACTATTTTATTATAGGTCTAAATCGATAATTTAGCAAATTCTTCGGAAAATAATGTAGTTTTTATAAATTTATATTTACCTTCAGCTAAAATGTATTTGAAAGTGTTATGAAAGCTATTTTTTAATATGTACAACATTAATTGATTTTCTGCCTATATGAAATTTAAACATAAGCATAAAAATTTTCACAATGTAAATTATTAAATTATAGGCTCCAGCTAAAGAATCAGCCTCATTATCGACCAGTGTAAGTAAATTAATAAAAACACATGGTAAAGAATGAAATATGATATTATTTTAATACATTATTCCCTTGCCACAATGATACATTTAATTTATTAAGTTAATGCTTTGTATAAATATAAATGAACAATAACAAATTAAATTACATAAAAATAACGGTTTATTATTTAGTTAAATAATTGCCAAACATCTAAAGTTTAAACTAACAGTAAATTAAATATCATTTGTACATTATAGCCACGCGCAGGAAAATCGGTAGGTACTGATGATGTAAACGAAACTCAATTCAGTTACGTTGCGGTTCGGAGTGTAAAAAATCCATCCCATTTAGCTGGAAACTGACAAGCACAACCATAAAATAATAATATGCAGGGATTGGGAAAGAGAGAGCGCGACGCAGTCATCGATACGTGCCGGTAAGCGAGCAAAGCATTTCACCGTCAGCCCAAAAACTACAGCGGCGACAGTAAACCCGGCATTAAGCCCGCTTACTCGGCCGCGATAATAATAACAGTACACAGCGTAATGAGTGCCAGTACCCAGGGTCGCGCAGGCTGATTAATCGAAGTTAATGTATTCACACTCGGATCATAAAGGACTCACAGTGAAGGCTAATTATTATCATCAGTGACGATGGGGGGACGGAACAGACGGAACGGGCGGTGAGTACTCGAAAACAGGTCATAAAACTCGAATGCTCGACAGCAATATTATACTGGGGCTTAGTATTTTGCTGTTGCTGCTAGAAATTTTATATTACGCAGCAAGTCGTCGATAACAATCCACTATATTTTGTTCCTCCCTCCCCACTACTGCTGTGGTTCCAAATGGTTCTGCTGCATTTTCTCCGCTTGCGCCTGCCCCACCAAAAACCAAATGAGCTGATTGGCGAGTGCCGGTTGGTTCGTGAGCGGACTCCTCTAACCCATGAGCGCGGTATGTTTTTATTCTCTCGAACTCATGCCTCAATGCTGCCTCTCAGTTCTGCAGTAAGGTTCGGTGTTCATGTAGTTTGCTGTAGCCCGCGTTCGCCATACTCGGGAGGTATCCGTTGTCAACTCTAACCGAACGCCATTTGTGTACACATACGAAACTACTATACTACTACATATCCGGTATACGTAGAAATTATCGCGTTGCGCAATAAAAGAATTGTACATTTTTGATCGTGTTCATCAATCATTTTGATTGCTAAACATAGGCAAAGTTTTTGTTAGCACAAAAGTCGTCTCAAGCTTAAGTGGTTTTTAAAGGCTCTATAATTAACTCTGCACCCGGCGTATAGGCAGAGCGCTCTGTCTATTTGGAATGTTTACGATGCTTGTAAGTAGATTGTGGTTTGTTTATTTATGCGGTACGTTATCGAGGTCATCGATGTTTATTTTTTTTTTCTGTTTAACTAATGCGCACACTTCGACATGCACATGTGGTCAAACACTCTGTAAATGTATTTTTTAAATGTAGTATTGTGAATAATACACCTGCATGGTAATTTTAAGATAGCAACCGACATAAATAGGAACCTGAAGCGTATGCAACTTTTTATACACGAGTGCATTTTATGTTTTATATTCAACAGTTACCGATACAAAATTATTTTAACAATATACCTTAGAGTTTTACAAAATTAATTCGATTTAAAAAAAAATAATTAGGTAATTCATCTTTATACATACAATTTTATTGTTGTGTGTGTAGTTAATTAAGTCACTGCAAATAATTAATATTGACAAATAAATAATGTTATTTTATTCAAAATAAAGACATCAATTAAATTAGTTTTTATTTGACTATTTACCTATTGCAGCTCCACATTTTGTTGATTAAAAAATTATGAAATCCAAAAGCTAATATAACCCTATATAAATAATATTTGGAAGGAAAGTGTATGTAAGTCTATATGCTGCTTGCATGCTTGAACATCTTAATTATTCATAAAAATATAAAGTATCTATATTTATCAATTCCCCGGTTCCTACGCGTTAGTTTAATGGTAACAACGACATAATCATACATATCATATCTATATTTTGCCGTATAGAAGTCATTTTGCTACATAAATATCAATTTGTTGTAACCACATAACACCTGATGTATCTGATAATGAATCTTAAGAATCTTATTTTTTAAAACTGTAAGCTCAATCGATAGGAACCGGTAAAATATTCAACATACGATTAATATGAAGAATGTCAAATTCATAACAGCTTTACACCTATTTACATGTCTTTAAAATCCTCATTCTCAGGCTCGCTGAGTTTTAACTTGACATCTGCGGTTACGACAATGGTGATTGAGAACTCTTGTTGAAATAGTAAACAATAGTAGCATTTTATTGAAAAGATGTTGGGTACCTACTCGAGTTTTGGGTATTAATTAATTACATTTTATACCTAATGCAAAATTACTTGGTAATTGATCATATTCAATTATTTTGTAATTATAACGCGGTAAATTACTTGGTAATTAAATTACTTTGGAATTGAAAGTGGTCAATTATTTTGTAATTAAATTATTTTGTAATTGGAAGGTGTTCAATTAATTTATAATTATAACTCTAAAAGTAATTAATTACCTTTTGCCCAAGGCTGACCTATAATCTATACATTTCGCACAAATTTTAAATTTACCTGTCCAGTTTCGTTGATAAATAAAATTAATTTGAAATTTAAAAACTATTTTCATTGCTTATAGGGCCATGATCGATTCAATGAATGCTTCCTCAAGTTTTGGTAAGTAATCATCAAAATACATGTGATTTATTGGTTCTATATGGAAATAATTTAGAAATGAGATAATAATGATGGCTTTCTGGTTAAGAAATTTTTTTTTTTTTGTTTTCTCTTAACATAAATAAATAGCTTAAATCATGTTCAGACTTTCAAATCAAATATTTGTTTCATTTCTTTGCTAGCCCTCGAACAAGTAAATATGTTTGTGTCGTAATGCCTTCTTGTTGTTCTTTACCTTTCCGTTAAAATCTATTGGCTCTGGATGAGTTTCCAATTGAATGGCTCCTAATAGTAAATTCAAGTTTGTCGTTTAAGAAAAAAACATAGTACACATGTATAAATGAATAAAATATATTTGATAAATATAAAGTCATCTTTTCTTATTCTCCTTTGATATTTATAAAATTTAAAAAATACTAAATCTACCAACTAACATCTGCTCTTTTTTCATCAAAAAGCATGGTTTATTCTTTATTTATATCGAGTAATTGACAATTCTGTTGAAATAAAAGAGAATATTGATCATTTCACACATTAAGAGTTAGTTAGTAGTGGGTTTACAAAATAATACAAAATCAATGATCTAATGATGGGGTGGTATGGAATATGCATTGAACTAGATACCGACCAATCATAGTCATAAAAGGTTGCCTTGATCCTACAAACCACTTTCCGCGATGTGGAAATCAATATTTACTTCCGATCACCGTTATAAAATTTAATACTACACAGCCACAGAGGTGCATTCGAAATTGTAAATAATTGTAGTTGTAAATGGATAAAGTGTATACCATAAACAAGGAAAGTGAATAGAAATGTTGAATGCTTGAAGGTGACAGTAGCATATACCTTACAGTTGTATTACCTATTTTCGAACGTGCCCCAGCGTTTTCTAGAATTTAATGTATACTTTTCCAGCAATGTAGCGTAAAATACAACTTGCCTTAGTGTATATTAGGTTGCATACACTTAAAAAAAATAAAATTGCATGCTACCGTATTATGTTAGCTAACTTCATTTGAAACAGTAGATGTAAATATTAATATGTACCTTATGAATAGTTGAGTAGGATCAGGACAGTCGAACGCTCGGTATATAATTGAAACGAGCACGCTATGTTAAAAATAGTATATTCTTTAACGAGCGTATAATATGACTTATTCAGGAGTCTGAAAATTCCAACACGACCCCAATTAGGTGAGTGTTGGAATCACCTAAGTGAGTTATAGCCATTATGCGCGAGTTGAAGATTCTATATTCTATACAACGTACATTCTGTTGTGTGTAATGTTATTTTGTGCTATATTTTGCCCGTGTATTCCGAAAATATACGTGATGTGATTGGTCAACAATTTGGGATCTCCAGCCTACTCTATATACTTGCTATTGGCTAGAATGATTACCATATGAATACGAACGAACTCAGAAAAAATGGCGATTGCGGGCAGTCAAAATTTGTCAATTTGTGCCCATTTTTGTTTACAGAATTCCTTTCGGGTGCTTCCTTTCATACAGCGTGTAAAATATATTTCCACTAGCGTTGGAGTTATATCATTTATATCTATTAATTCATTGCGAAAATTGAAGTGGAACGTCAACGACATGTCAAATCAGGGATCTTATCTTGTTTGGTTGACAACCTTATGATTTTTTATGTATAGTCAACTTTATAAGACGACATTTCAAACAGAAATATTACTATTACATGGTTAATATAAAAGCAGGTAATACTTTATAAAAGTGCATTTTTTTAATGTACTGTGTTGGTTTTTGATGAAAATATTCTTGAAATACATTAGTTTAGGAATAATTTTCGGCCTTTTTTGAAACCTGTTCAGGCCTCGTTTTCCGTTAATTATCTCCAGTTTTCCCAGATTTCAAATTTTAGCGCAGTGTACATGAGTTAATCGTTTATAGTTCATAGCGTCAGGAAAACTATCGTGATAGTTACAAAATAATTTACTCTAACTAGCAATTTTCATATGTTCCTAGGAATCTTGCTTATAATTATTTGCCCAACTGTAAATAAATAATTTGCGGAGTTTAATTAGAAAAATAATTTAAAAAAATGCTTAAATGATTAACGTAACACTAAAATCATATAATTTAACATATAGTTATGAAGCTTCATTGTTGGTGGGCATGGGAATACAGCATAATATTTCATCCTTTTTCTTGCGAAAACTTTATTATATCAATTTACGAAAAATCAACTGTGTAGCTTAAAACGCAGTAAAATCTTATTTCTAAATTATTATTATTACTATTGTTATAGAAATATATTAAATAATGTTGATTATACATTTTACCCATTCTTTTTCATAGAAGAATCGTCCTTAAGATGTTGGGATTGCAGTGTGAATTTCACCAGTGAATATTATTTGAACAATCATCTCCTCTTCCACATAAAACAACCTTGGGTGTATTTGACTAGAATACAAGAGCCCCCCATAAAAATAACTTTAAAGAGCAAAAGCGACAACAGTTTCGAGATAATTTCGTCACCAAACGGCCACAAGCTGAATTCCCCCACGATTAAACCAGATCCCGACGGACCGGAGAAACAGGAGGAACACTCTCCGGACAGAGAAGAGAAGGAAGTGGAACAGGAGGAGCAGCACGGTGAGAGTGAGGTGCCAGAGGAAGAAGAAGAGGCAACTCTGGCGCAGGACACGGAAGTAGATGGCGAAGCGCCGGATTACGGAGGTCCGGCGCACATCACCTTTTCGCCGAATTTCATTGGAGAAAACGGCAGCAACTCGAATGATTCAGGCTCGTCAAAGGATAACAATGAGGAGGGCAAGGACGAGGGAAATTCTAACGATTGCGGAAGCATACCCAGCGCGGAGCCCACCCCATCCCCTCAACCTTCTCCGGAGTTTCCTAAGATACGAATAAAGAGAGGATTATTGAAGGAATCGCTTACAATTACAGAAATAACTGATGATAATCCAAATGGAGAGCCCCAACCTGGTAAGTTTTAAATGTGCTTGCATTAATAACATCCCATACAATCAAAAAAAACTTTAACGACCGCAGGTTGTATATTATATAGATTGAAATTTCAGGACACATTTTTCGTTAATATAAAACTGATTGAACTGTCAGAATTGAACACTGTGTTGTTTTTCAAATTTGGCATATGTACATCAATTTATTTGAGGTAATATACTAATAATTTCAAAAGCAAAATTAACTAAGCTAAATAGACATGTAATTCTTTTTTCAATACGTGCAGGCATTAAAACGAGCGGTCACTAATCGAACGTTTTTCTGGTATGTTGAATTACATCATTTAAGCTCTATTTACACACAACAGTGACGTGACCGTACCGTACTGCCGGTGACCGTCATAAATAATATCGTTCTGTGTGATTGAAACCAGACATCCACACATATCCGACACAGTGCCGATTTTTTGCTCGCAGTGTCCGTAACGACACCGTACCGTGAAATTTGAAATCGGTGGCAACGATATTTTAACTTTTCACTGCCGTTGGTTTAGTAGTAAGATAATCGCCAGAAGAAGCGAAACGCGTTGCGATAAATACATTTGTGAAAATTAAAAGTTGCCTTTTATCATTTAGTCATGATGAATGACGAAAATTTAATAGAGTTAGTTAGGAATTATAAAGTTTTATATGATTTATCTCATTCTAAATATATGGATGTAAATTATAAGCAGGAAATTTGGAAGAAAATAGCTAAAGAGATCAAATCAGATGGTAAGTGATCTTTTATTTATATATAGGAATTCATCTACTTAAAACAAAATTGTACCCCAAATCTATTTTAAAGTAAATATTTATACCTATTCATTTGATAAAATCGTACTAAAGTTTAAGAAAAAAAATCGTAATTATAATTATATACATATACAACAAACACAACTAAGATATTCTGCCTTGCTGCCATGGTACAGATCCAACCTCAGAACCAAAATAATCTCTGAAAAGGTCTCTCACACGAAACGCGTCATTTGTAGCATTTCCACCTTGCGGAGGTAGATTTTCACAGCTGTTCATCATTCCAGATTCACTCATAATCGTACTGTCATTTGTTGTTTGGTATGGATATTTGTTTCCGTCAAACTTTTTTATAAAATTATGTAAAATACAGGTTGTAAGTATTATATTATCTACGTTTTCGGGTTTCGCCTGAATTCGTCTGTTATATATACGAAATTTTTGTGACAAAATGCCAAATGCGTTCTCAACTATTCTTCTGCCACGACATAGGCGATAATTGAAAATACGTCTACCATTATCCAAATCCTGTCCAGGATATGGCCTCATCAAATAAGTTTTTAAAGGGAACGCTTCATCACCTAGAATCACATATGGCGCTTCAGTTGTTGTGCCTGGTAAAGCTGTGTTGCCAGGAACAGATAGAGTGCCTTGTTGAAGTTTTTGACCTAAATGAGAGTTCGCAAAAATTCCACCATCGCTGTTTTTTCCGTAAGCTCCAACATCAACAGCAATGAAATTGTAATGCGCGTCAACCAACGCCAACAAAACAATTGAAAATGTCTTCTTATAATTGAAGTACAGCGACCCACTGTTTGCGGGAGCTTGTATGACAATATGCTTTCCATCTAAAGCTCCTAAACAGTTTGGAAAATTCCATAGCGCATTAAAATCAGTTGCAATCAATTTCCACATTTCTTCTGTTGGGTTTGGCATCACCTCATTCATGAGTTGGTCTATTATTATTTTGCAAGTTTCTGTGACGATTTTATGCACCGTTGAATGTCCTAAACGGTAACTGAAAGATATTGTTTTAAGAGAATCCCCTGTTGCAAGGTACCTGCAACAAAAATTCGTTTTTCAATCAGAGAACTACGTACTCTTTTCTTAACATTTTTTCGTTTACTTTTTCAGTGTCATCATGTAAAACTAGATGGGCAAACATAAGAGACAATTACCGAAAATCAACAAAAAAATTTAAAACGACGAGTGGACAAGGTGCAAAGTCAGTAAAACTATATAAATATTCCGACCAATTGAGTTTTCTGAATAAATATTTTCAAGAGAGGGAAACTAAGGGAAACATAGAGAGTCCAACAAACACATTGGCAATAAATGAAGAAAATAGCGTAGAACCACACAGAAGTGACGCGGAGGATGAGCTTAGTAATGCCGACGATATCACATTATTGGACATGGATGTGCAAAGTCAGGCATTGCCATCACAATGTGATACAGATGTTCCTTCAGTTTCGAAGGAACCGGCGCCGATCACAAGGAAGCGATCAATTAAAGGTCAGACTCCTACAAAAACAGCGTCCGCTACATTGATGGAGTACCTTATTAAGCAACGAAAAGAAAGTAGCACCATCACAAATACACCACCACATCCTGTCGATGCATTTTTAGCTGGCGTTGCCCCGTCTTTGAAAACACTGACTCCCTATTATTTACATATGGCTAAATCTGAAATATTTGCGAGCGTACAGAAGTACGAATTGAAAATGTTGACACAACAACACCAATATGGAAGACCTTATCATACCACATCTCCACAGGATATTAGTCATGGACGTTCATCCACATCCACAACTTCTACCGCATTGCTATCGCCAGCTTCGCAAATTCTAGAAGATACTACAATGTTTGACAACCAAGGATACCTACCCCTGCAAAATTTTTCTCAACATTTTGGAGCAAACTAACCGTTTTTTTTTTTTTAATAAAATAATAAAGCATTTTAAATACATCATATACTTGTTGCACTTACCTTAAACATACTGATAGCCGTTCCCTTGGTGATATTGCTTTCCTCCAGTGAGTATCTTGTTTTCTTAAATTATTTTCTATCTTGTTCAGTAATATAGTAAAGCAGCCTTCAGACATTCTAAAATACTCAAAAAATTTCCTATCGTCTGCAATTAACTCCTTGTATAAAGTTATAAATTCTCCTTCGCTTTCCCTATTTTTCCATGCATTATGTACCCACATCCGTCTTTTCTTCTGATGTAACACATTTTCTTCTTCATCCATTACTATTGCGATTATTGCCAGCTCTGTGTCTGTAAAGTTTGCCATTTCGAATATCACTGAAGACCATCTGAAGACAAAACACTGATATATGTGAATATACGTCACCGACACAACACCGTTACCACTGTCACGGACCGGTCACGGTACGGTCACGTCACTGTTGTGTGTAAATAGAGCTTTAACGGCTAGCCGTCTCGTAGCTAAGCATGTTCACCACAGTTGTGCATAAAACATCCGGAAATAATAATTATTATCAATCACGATTTCTTTTCAGTGTTGCCATATATTGCAGTAACTACTATAATATTTTCTTAAATGGCAACACCGTATTTTTAACATAATCGAGAGATAACAAAAATCGGAATAATGGTATATTAAAAGGGGGCTTTAAAGAATGTTTGCGACAAAGACCGATGGGAGCACTGCAATCGTTTATAATTAATTTTTTGTCCTTATGCAATGTTATTCCGAAAGACGTCGCTTTTAATTTTTAAATCGTACATAGTTGTCAATGTTTGGATGGATTACGCAACAGAAACATAAAGGTCGCTAGAAGGAAAAAATGTTTTAAATAATATTTATTTCTTGCACACATCCGATTCCGTGTACGATGCAAACACTATCTAGTCGACCAAGCAATGAATCCGGCAGCAGTGGCAATAAGCATTGCTTATACACTCATTGCAATGATTTAACAACAAATGAAACTGTAATCTCGCTGTCACGACAATTTGTCACGCTCGTTGTTAGCTTACATCAGATTATTCTATGCTTACAACTGAACACGCCGGTTATAGATCCCTTCTGATTTTCAAAAATAATTTAACACTACCTCGTTGTTATATCTATCTACAGTATAGAGACAGCGACAAATTTTAATTCAATATTCGAAATAGTAAGGAACAGTAAGCGCCCTGTCTAAAATAGATACAAAACCATTGCCAGGATGCTAAATGTTGTTTCGTAATATCCTCATGCGCAATGTAGGAATATTGGTATCGGCTGTTAGTTGCTAGGCAACAACTAATAATGGCAGCTTGATTGGGCGTGGCTGACCTTGCATGTTGCATGTTTTGATGACGTAACGCATTCTTTACTATTGAAATATGTATGTAAAATGTTTTAGATGGTGCAAAACGAAACCTTATAAAAATTAAATGAAAAATAAATGTGGGTAAATCCAAAGCGGCTAGTTTATAGATTATTTCTCAAAGAGTATAAAATATTACAATAGGCTAAGTTATAATGGATATTGATAACACAAAAATAAAGCAAAAAGTAATATTACAAAACAATCAAATTGTTAATTGAGCTGCAGGTACTTATATTGTTTTTAGAAAATTTTATTTAAGAAGAATAATTGTTTATTCTAAAAAAACAAATTAAACTCTAGGAATGAAATAATAACAATAAAATATAAAGTATGAACTCAAATATTTTTGGAGCATCAGATAATTTCACTGATAAATTTTAGTAAACACAGCTTCATAAATAACATAAAACAAGTAGAATAATTAATTAGAAATTCTAAAACTTAACTATAACAAATTCTTAATAAAAGAAACAATATCTTTCAATCAATACAAACATTTTAAACCCAACTAATTGTAATAAAATAATGGAAAATAATGCAAGGATTGTGCATGCGCAAGTCCGAATGAATTGCTAATAATCTACCCGCATACATGCGCAAGCGCAGATACAGAAAAAACGTTTGCCATGAAACGTATCGCCTCAACTAAAATAAGACGTCTACGAAATTAAAATGTGTCGTCTACGGTTTTTGCAATGTCTTTTAGTGTTAAATTATGTGTTTATCTGACATTTTTTTTTGTAAAACAAACCCGTTAACTACACTGCCACCATGACTACTTGTCAAAATGACAAACTCAACTGCGTCTTTTATTTTAATAGTTGTTTTACATACTTTAACATGTAGTTTTGAATAATATTAAGAAACATGAGGACAGTTGCTCATACAGTTGCTGGTAAACACACATGTATTTGGCGTTTATCACGTGAGTTTACAAACTTAGTATTTATATGGTTCTCCTCATCACTGAATGCCATCGTTCTCTCCACATTATAATATTATCCATTTTTTTTTACAGAAATGATCGACTTAAATAGTGGGAGTGAAAATGGTGACTCCGCTTACGGTAGTACCGATGAAAGTAGCATATGGACGACTCCATCTCTTGAAGATCCACTGCGAATACCAGAAAATGGCGAATCCGATGGATCACTTATTTCTAACCTTTTCAACAGTAACAACGACCGCGCCAAAGATCTCGGATTCACTACCAGCGAAAGCGAATTCATATCTTTGGATCGCTTCGAGGATGGGAATAGGACCGCTTTGGTAACACTAAACAAATATTATATACCTAGGACAATCTTAATGACTTGTAATTCTATTGTAGCAAGTGTACAGTTCTGCTGGTGGTTCCTCACACACTCAAAGCCCATTAGATACGTTGGCTGGTTTACCAATGCAACAATTAGCCGAGCAAGTTTCTAGGTTGCAGCCCTCTGGTAGCAGAACTATGCATCAGCAGAACGTGTTGATAAATATACAGCAGTTCCAACAGCCGCCTCCACCACCACAACCACATGCGTATCAGCCACCGCCAATGTATCCACATCCTCCACATCCAGGTGTGCCACCGCAACCAATGTATCACCAACCATATCAATACCAGTAAGACAGAGTTATTATATTTGTACAATTTTCTTAAAAAAACTAAATTATTTTATTTACTTATTTAGGCCCCCAAATCCAATGTATTATCCACCTGGTCATGGATATATGCCACCGCCGCCTAGGCCACCGATGTCGCAACCTCCAATGTCTCAGCCAGGACCTCAACAAATGGGTCAACCGATGACCTCAATCGCACAACCGTACTCACAACCCGGGGCGCCGAGGCCGCAAATGACTCCCAGACAACCAATGCAGCCTCAACCGCAACGACAACCCCCACCTAGGCAACCAACGGGCGCCCGCCCACCAATGATGCATAGGCAGAGAGCGCCGATGGTTAGGCCAAGAACCATTTTGCCATCAGGAGTGAGAGGCCCGCGGCCCAGGGTGGGTGCACCTGTCTCTTCCGGGCAAAATCCAGGTCCTAGAATGGTTAAAAGAAGTCCGGAGCAGATTCAAACGTTACAAGCGAAAAGGAAACGAATGGATGTACTAGTTCCGGATAAACATGATGATGCTGATTGCCAAGTTATTGCTGTTCAACCGAAGAATACGGGTTTACCGCAGATACAAAGCATACAAGTAGGTGGATAGACAATTCGCTATAGTACCATTTAAAGATTTTAAAACAAAATATTGGAAAACGCTGCGTAAAATTATCTTTTTATTCGCCATTTTTTTTAGCCACTGATTAGTGGCGTCATCAAGGTGTTCAACTAAAATAAGAGAAAATACTATACATAGTTTTAAAGTATACATATTCCATATCTTTATTCTCACAATGTTTTGCACTTAATTACATAAACAACTTTGGACAAAACACCAAACCAATCAAAAGGATTTTATTCTTGGGGCTATTTTTCTTTTTTTTTTGTAGGATATGTGTAATTTTAAGGATAAAAAGTTAGGAATAAATTACGCTTTGGGTAGGTGACATTAGTGTTTGAACTGTGAATTGATATAGATTTTCATATATTAGTTAGACGGAGAGGAAAATGTTGGTACAATCGTTTGCTAATGATGGAAGTAGTGATGAACATGTAGAAATTGGTTTTCATTTACACCAGAGATAAGCTATCCTTATTTACACATACATTGCTGGCATTTGAACTTGGGGAAACACACTAGGTACAGTTGAAGAAATTAAAAATGAAAATGTTTACATGATTGAATTGGGAATGTTATAACTATATCCATTGTGGTTTCCACCCCTCAAAAGATTTAAGGTGATACCTACTGTCTTTTTGGAAGCGAAATCTCATACAAGAAAAAAATGCGACGTCACTGAAAATTGAACAAATTGAGTCAAGAAATATTTAAAATTCTCTCAACACAACTCCAATAGGTATGCGTGAAATGAGAACCCCGTTCTGCTGTTTTAACCAAAGAGCTATTTGTACATTCAATTAGGAAGTTTGACAGCTTCTATGACGCTCTCTGACTTGGGCTAGACTCTGCGATTTATAATTGTGCGATTTCGTACAAGGTGATTTATTATTAGTGACCACCGGCCATATCTCGGTAACGGTTGGTCCTAGAGTTTAGAAGAAAAAAATATAGTAGCGAATGTGGTCATGAAAACATCCTTAAATTTTTTTTTAAGTTCCCACAAGATGGCGTAATTTATTTTTCTATTACATTTATTATCCTTTTTAATCATTTTCCATTATTAGGATTTGTGAAGAATAAATGTAAAATAAGCAGACCTATTATAAAGTACCTATTATAAAGTACAGGGAGAAGCATACTTTTTGTCACACAAAACTCCTTGTAATTTTAGTGAATGTCAACCGCTTTTCAGAAACTTGAATTCATTGTGAAAGCACTTAGTTACAATGCTTACAGCGCTATAGGGTGAGCCAAAAGTTTTTAAAAGATGGAATTATCTTTGAAACACCAGCAGATATCAATTTGACGTTTTGATAGGTTAAACTGTCATTTCGTTCTCATATTGCTGGATTGATTATAGTGATGCTATTACATTTGAGTTTTTCAAGAAGATCACATAATAGGACAAACTAGTAGATAACGCCATCAAGTTTCAATTTACTGCAAACAATATTATCAACAACTACTTGATGTTCTCTTCACATGGAGTTAAAGTTCTTGAAAATCGGTTAACGTTCATTAAAGTTACTTATTAAAAAGTACTAAAGGAGTTTTGTGTGACAAAAAGTATGCTACCTCCATCACTTTAAAATAGGTGCAATCTCAAAGTGTCTGACACCAACCTTGTAGATAATTATGAATTGCTTATTTGAATTTTCTTTTCACCAACATTAAATAAAGGAAAATTATAAAAAAAATAAATGTAATAAGAAACCAAATTACGCCACCTTGCGGGAACTGCAGAAACTTAATTTTCATGACCACATTTTGTAGGCCGGTGACCATCCTTCATGAATCAGCCTGTACAAGTACAGCGCTTAGTCTTAAGGTGGGTTCTTATGCATCCGATTTCCGATTTTTAGTCGGATTTTACTTTACTTATCATATATTCAAAATGGTCTGATTCACATGTAAAAAAAATCGAAATTCTAGTATTATTTTAATTTCTTAATTATAAAAATGTCATTTTGCTCATTTCTAACCATAATTGAACGTGCTGTTACAGAATAGCCTTATCCAAGAAAAAAACTTCACAATCTACCTTTTTATTCGTTTTGTAGAGCGTCCTTGTCTATAAAATATCCCGAACTCCTTTTTCCATTTTTTTTTGTTACTTTTGACAATAACAAAGCTATCGGACAAAGTGTAAAATATAATAACGTTGTCCGATATAAGAAGAAAGTTAATGCTCATTACTACCAACTTAATTTCAAAAATTTCTGTTCCAACAACAGACGAATCGTATCATCGGATAATCTGAAATCAGATGCAGAACCCACCTCAAAAACAGCAGAACATCGTTCTCGTTTCGCCCATGTCTATTATAATAATTGTAGTAATGCATTCATATACCTAAAACAATATTCGCAAAATTCGTAGAGCCTTTTCCAATATGGCATATACACATCTTTGGGAATATGGACGTCTTTCACGCATTTAATTTTGTCCCAGGGTAACGCACCAGAGCCAGGGGACAATAGTGTCATGCATCTATCAGATTCGATCACGTTATCTGTACGAAATCCGCCGCCAAGGGCTCCTAGCCCGAAAAAATCGGACGCTAAGGCGGTAGCTAATATTCTAGCAACGAGAGGAATAACGGTTACGGCAGCTCCGAAGCCTAAAAAGCCCGACACGCCCCCACCGAAGAAATCGCCATCCCCGCCTGTTGCTCTAAATCTCAACAGCGCAGTCAGCATCATTCCTACGAATAAGAGTACTAGTCCGAACGCCAAGGTATGCATCGCAAATATTGTTATTAGTTACTGCTGTAGCTTTGGTTGAATCGTCATTAGAAAATAACCCAAATAACCAAATATTTTCCCGCCATTATTTTTAGTAACTTTAACATTAACTTACCTACAATTTGGTTTACGTCTTAGAGCATGTTATATTATCTGGAGAGTGCATGCTATCTTCCCCACTCCATCGAAAATGTCTCAGAAATCCACCATATTTGTTAGGCTTTTAGCGGGAAATTCAAATAGTTTGTGCCTTGTTAGTATGCAACTTATTACACACGCACAGAAAAATGTGTGAGTATGCATTGAACTTATGAATTATTGCAACAATTTCCAATTGCACATCTATTTATCAATGACCACGAGAACATTATCTCAGCAACTCCTCAAATGACGCTACTAGAACTTACAAGATGATAGGTACATCAATTGTATTTGTCACTCAAGCCGCTCTCAACGAAATTATTTGTATGTACACAAAACAACCACAAATAACTAATACATAATACTACCAACTCTATTGGTGTATATTTGCCTAATCATCAGAGGAAAGAGCCTAACAAATATGGCCGCGACATGTCTTCCCCCTCCATTCAAGTTGCAGTGTTCAGGTATTAATTACATGTTCTAAGGGTTACATTAAGGAGTTTTTAAACACCACAGTCTTAATCCACAGATATTTTTGGTTAACAGAGATGACATTATGACTAAAAAATTTTTTTTTAAATGAAATTGATGTGGATGCTGTTTATGTTTACATAAAGCTCAGCTGTTCAAGACTATTTCAGCATCGATCGCTCTAAGATGAATCTAAATAAAGTGATAACCCCATCACTGAATTTTTTGTAATAGGACTCTAAATTTTATTAATATAAACTTTGTTCAAACAACATGAGCAAATTAAAATCTTAGACACTAAAGTGCGCATGCGCTTGATGGTTTTCAATGGTTGCGAATCATTGTTTGAACAAAACCGTATTTGTACATACATATATGAAGTAGTAAATTGTTTAGTAGGTATTATAATTATTAATCATAAGGCAAAGAAATAATGAAAATTAAAAATGAAAAACTAAACAAAAAGAAAACAAATTAAATTTTCTTATTTTGACAAACATATTCTCGCTATTGTTAACTTTTAACAACTCGCCTTTCATGCTTCGTTAGTTAAAGAAATAGAGGCTATAGTTTCTACACGTGGACTACTGATTTTGCGATTTAATGATTAGAAACTTATTAGTACTTTCCAAGAGAGTTTAAAAATTGCTATTTTTAGGTTATGTTTTTGACGGTTGGTAGTAGTACCATAGAATTGAAAGTTACTGAAAGTAATCAATAATGTAGACAAAACAAGTGCTAAATCTAAAATAGCTAAATTTGCTGAATTAATCACAAAGGCAACTTGATAAAAAAAAAAGAAAGATTGAAATAACACTGGATACTGATTCACTTTGTATAAATTAATGTTTAGATACTTCTTATGCGAATATAATCTGCTTTTAATTGCAAAATCGGGAGGAATATATATTGGCACGTCAGAATAGATCTTTTACACGACAAGAAATTACACATACAATAGTATAAAATCACCACAACTATAATTTTATTTACGCCAGCATTCACACGGCAAAAACAATTGAACTATTGATAAATACAAGGTTTCAGAACGCTAGAAACAGGGAATGCATGACAGAAAGAAATAGTGTACGACAGAATGAAACAGTGCACGACAGAATGAAACAGTGTACGACAGAATAAGACAATGCACGACAGAATAAGATAATGCACTACAGAAAAATTCAGTGCTAATAAAACATGAAATAAATATAGCCTGTGTATCAATTTTGAATAGGGAATATGCGGTGTGTGGTAAATCTGAGTACTAGATACAATAAAACGTTCTTAATAAGAATACGTTTTATTCTTTATATTCGTTCGATATATCCTTAATATTCAATACACTATAATACCATTCATATCAACCATTTTATTCTGTACGTGATGCCTACCTTATGATACATTTAATGTAACTTGTGCATTGTCTTATATGTTGTCATGCATTGTCTTATTCTGACGCGCCTTGCCTTATTCTGTCGTGCAATATAATTTTTTGTCGTGTGATAACCTCTTTTGACGGGGCATTATCTTTCTTGTCGTGTAAAAGATTTTTAGATATCGTTCCGTACATTTTACTGACGTTTGAAACACTTTTTTTGTCGCTAGTTTACCCTTTTCTATCGGGACAATAATTGTAAACCTTGCAAAATTTATGGTTTTTACATCACACAGGGTTTAACTTTCTGCAGTATTGGAGTTTTAATTTGTATTAATAGATGACTTTTGCGAAAACGCTCTATTAATAACACGTATTTACAGTGTCACTTTTTTTTATTAAATTCAATATATTTCTCATTATTCCGTAAGTAAAATCTAGGGCGTGACAAATTTGTCTTGTATAGTTTTAGATCGTTTCTAAAATAACTCTCAGGTTAGGCATAAAACGTACCGAAATATGACTTTATTTTCACGTATTTCTCAATATGGCTGACCGATGTAATACTGCTTTAATTGTTATTGTGTAATAACTTTGTAATAATTGAAGTTACTAAAAATTATTATGAGAAATTTCAATTTGGTTATTATGGAACATAATAAACATATTTCCCGACTATCTCCAATAAATGTTCGTTCTAGTTAAGCACTGTGTTTTTACTTTTCAGAGCGCTCCAGACCCTAAATTACCAACAGTTGATCTGACGGACGACGTTGCCGAATCTCCACCACCACCGAAGCCTGTGCAACAAAAACCAATCGCATCCCCTTCGCAAAAAGTGCTACCATTCCAATGCGACTTGTGTCCCGCTAAGTATCCTAATGCTATAAGTTTAAGTAAACATCGACAGAGTTTTCATAAGACTGGAGGTTTATCGGAATTCGGTATACCACTGATAGATTTAAAACAACCTGGATTAGTGCATAGGTTAACAACGTTCGGGATTTATAATTATATACCATTGCCCGCGGGGGCTTCGACAGATACGACTTTCGCCTTACCGATAATATCAGCCACAAATAGGAACGTGGCGGGTAATCTGGGCAACATGGGAGTAACTTCGATATTATCCTTGGGGCCGATTCGTAGTTTACCTAGACACCCAACAAATACTCAGAATAATAATAGTAAATAAACGTTTTTTCCACACTTGGAAAAATTGTACATAAAATAGTATTTCACAAAAGGCTGTTTAGTTTATTTAATATTAATATTTTTCTTCATATTTTTATATTAAAATAATTTCACATGTCTCATATCAATAACACTGATTCAAATAGATTGTTATTTTTTCTCTTAGAAGTTCATCAGTCTCCACTATTTTCAGTTATAAAATGTTGATTTTCAGTTTGTATAGAATTCTTATATAACAATACATTTAAACATTCCAATTAGGTGTAATTGATATCTACAACACTTTAAAAACTAATTGGGTGTTATCCGTGTAACAACGTTTCGAACTAGTTCAAATCTTCGTTAAACTGATCCTTGAAATACATATTGTATAAGGTGTACATATTTTTATATTGACTGAAAGCATTTATTTATAATATATACTTGAGGTTTTGCATATGTGCAATTGAAATTTGTGATTTATATAAAATCTTCGTTTCCTATGTAATGCAGTTTTATGTATTTTTGTACAAATATAAGGAATAAATATTTTCTTTTGTAATATTGTTTTATATATATATTTATTAGTGACTTACGCAACTAGCCTAAATACAACCGTTTGCATTCTAGTCTTTGACAATAAAGTGTCGTTTATTAATTATAATTGCACGAGTCGCACGATATATAATATTAGATTTTATTTTTTCAAGGTAAATAAACTGGAGATGCAATTTCAAGTAGAGAAATATCGATTTCTTAGTTTCTACTAAGGACATTCCTTAATTTTGCGTTCCTAATCATGATTATTGTAAAATATATTAAAAGAATAATAAAAAAATGATTTTAGCAATTATCTGTTAAACATATAATTAAAAGAACTGTCAATTTTGACGTATCGTACATATCGTACTCCGGTAGAACAACGACGTAAGTGCAAAACAATTTAAAATTGACAATCGACCAAATGCATTAAAAGTCCGATCACATTTCAAATTTTCTTCTGGAACGTCGCAAACGTATACTTGCTTCAATCATCAATAGTACGGCCAAAGTACGGCGCTATAGAAATGACGGAAACTTCACATACTATCATTCAAAAACTTTTTCCATAAATTTACGTTTTTGTGCTTTTTAAAAGCATCTATTCCGTTAGAACCAGCATGATTCATGGATCGAAATCATCGACGCGATACAAGGCCGTTTTCGTGAGACACAAATTAGTTTGTCGGAATGCAAATAAAAAATAATAAAAAGCATTTAACAACGCAAAGATCAATAGAAGTAAAATATATTCAAAGCATGCGTTTAAAATACAAAATACAGCTTTGCGTGTTTTTATGGAACTCCCATACAAAATAACCATTTTTGCGAACTCAGATTGCTGCCGGTACCTCTTTTTTGGAATAAAATAAGCATAACTGCAACGGGCTTCAATTAGTTTCTTGCGCTATAGCGTCCTTCAATTTTGTGAATTTGTCATTTCTAGATGTCTTTTACTGATCAACTGAGAAAGTGCAAAATTTTTCTCTGACGCTGATGGTCTATTCCACCGGTTTAGCAGTAAAATTAGCATATCAATATTCTTTTCAAATCAAATTAATAATTAACTATATATATATTTAACATTTATTTTTTTCGTAATTCGTCTGCTGGACGATCTACCATAATCAAGTAGAAAAAGGAATAATAATTAATAATGATAATTATTCAACGCTAAAAACGCCAATAGTCTTTGCACCATACTTTGCACACAAGCTAATTCAAATACATAGGCGTTCTATTCGTTCTATTACAATGTAATTCTATTACATTACAGTCGATTGCACGATTCTACTTATTGTTAGTTCTATAACGTAAAAATTCATTCAATCGAAATCCAACGAAATCGTTCAAATCGAAGACATCCATTTGTTTCCCAAAAAGGTGCGCGTGGCGATAAGTTGCCCGTTATTTTAGATTTATTGTTTGTACCTGTCGGCATTTTAGCCGGTTTTAAGTGTTTTGGGTTTGTTACACAAGGTATAAGTATAAATTGAATTAATTTATTTAACAAGTGTATATGTCATTATTGTTTATAGGTTAAACTTGATAGGTATATAATGGGTGTAAAAATAGAGAACATTTCCCCAGGAGACGGTAAGTGTAGTAAATTTCTATAAATAATAATAGTAAGAAATAACTTTTTGCAATTTCGTTTCTCTATGTAATGATTCATATTTACTTGCTTTCTATAAACAATTTGACCTTGAATTATTTCACATAATACCTACCATTTAATTACTGTTATAGGTCAAACATTTCCCAAAACAGGTCAAACAGTTGTTGTACATTACACAGGCACTTTAGAAAATGGTACAAAATTTGATTCGTCACGGGATAGGGGAGTGCCATTTAAATTTCGCATCGGAAAAGGAGAGGTTATCAAAGGCTGGGATGAGGGAGTGGCCCAGGTATGTTGTGGATTCATTTATAGGTATTTCCAAAATTAAATATATACATATGATGTTCCAATATCCTTGCGCTCTGACATTTTGATGAAGGTTTATTTCTTTGACTGATACACTGAGTTATTCGTATCTTTACAATATTAAATAGGAATTCAATATGAGCAAGTGATTATTTATTACAGCTAAGTGTAGGCCAAAGAGCGAAACTAGTTTGTTCTCCGGATTATGCATATGGCTCCCGTGGGCATCCAGGAATCATTCCACCGAATGCGACTTTGATATTCGACGTGGAGTTGATTAAAGTTGAATAGTGTTTTAATCGAGTTGTTTGAGTTATTTTCCATCACTCTAATAGAACAGCGTTACTAACTAATCAAAGAAGAAACTTAATACACACAAATGCATTTAGTATTATAATTTTGGTGTTGTAGTTTTATAATATATTTTTTCTATTTTTATTTTCTATAGTTTCTGTAATTTATAATTAAACTGTGTTCAGGAGGTTACTTTAGTTTATCGAGTTCAGTGAGGAGCGCGCTTGGTATCGGTCGGTACCCTGTACTTTTTCGTTTCGCATTAGATTCTGATAGTTCTTTGTAAAATGTGAATGTCCGAAAATAAAAAATCAAATGATGAGCACGTTTCTTTTCTTACTAAATAAAATATGCAGTTTACCTTATTTAAAACAGTCATGAGGAACTCGCACTCTTATTTTTAACACATGCAGGTTTGGAAAAAACTAATTCTACAGATTGTCTTCGACATCTTATTAATGGAATTTCTATAAAGGGTTATTTTTTTACGAAATTTTATTAGATTTTTCGTAAGTGTTAATAATGTTGAAACAAAACGATTGAAGATATTACATTTTTTAATTAATAAATTAGCAATATACATAGACAATACATCTCACGTGGCTTCTTCCGTTTTTAGTAGGTCAAATAACTCGTTGCGCTGAAAATAAAACAAAATTGATTCTGCATACTTTTAGATATTTTACATACATGTAATATATTATTCAAATTCGCAGTGTACCTAAAAACTGAAAGTAAAATAAGTAATCGTTTTCCACAAAAAAATTATCAAAATATATTTGTTCGATAGAACCTGTCAAACATTTCTTGTAGGTACACTGTCTAGCAAAGACTGAATTTTTTATTACAGCTATGTTTCTCATTTTGGCGAAAACTCTTTCACATAAAAGTTTTCTGAAATTTAATGATATATACATAGGTAACCGAAAAATATTATTGACTATAGAGCGTGTGTCAAAAGTAGATGCTTACCCCATTATTTTAAATGGAATATCTATATATTATATTATTTTGAATTTTACGCAAAAAATAATGCGACTTTATGTTGAGGCCATTATTTGCAAAACTTGCTATTTGCTCAAAAACATTTTTATGGGAAATCGGAAAAAAGAGCGTGTTTTGTAAATAACGCTTATTTTGTAGACAGCTATAGAGAAAACTTTGGTAACATACGAGTTGACCATTCAATTCCTCCTTAAAATTTAAATAAATTTAGCTAAAAAAAACGTTTTTCTGAAATTTTGTCAATTAGCGAGTTTTGCAAATAGCAGTATTTGTATTTGTATGATAACCTACAAAAACGCATACAAGTTGAGTCTGTGTGACGTTTGTGCCTGAAAAAGAACATTTGCGGCACGCTTTGCTTTTTCTATTTCATCAAAAGAAAAAGGCAGTGGAAAGTCATCGTTTGCTGGTAGAAACTTATGGTGAACACGCTCCATCGAGTAGGACATGTGAGACATGGTTTCGACAATTTAAAAGTGGTGATTTTAATGTGAAAGACGGTGCGTGCTCTGGTAGACCACAAAACTGCGAAGACGAGCAATTGCAGGCGTTACTGGACGATGACCCTACCCAAACTCGCACAGCAATTAGCAGAAGCATTAAATGTGACAAGAAACCATCAGCAGACGTTTACGGGCAATGGGGAAAATCCATAAACCTGGCGAAGCCGGCCCTTCACCACCAGGGCCAAATCGCTGCGGCAAGAAGACCATGCTTTGTGTCTGATGGGACCAGATCGGTAGTGAAATACACTTTGAAATCGCTTGAATGTGACATCCTTTCGCATCCGCCGTACTCCCCTGACTTGGCGCCCTCAGACTATCACCTTTTCGCATCAATGGGGCACGCGCTCGCAGAGCAGCACTTCAGCGATTTCGAGGATGTTGGAAAGTGGCTTGACGAATGGTTTGCCGCAAAAGACGAACAATTCTTCTGGCAAGGTTTTCATCATTTACCTGAAAGATGGGCTAAGTGTGTAGAAGCCGAAGGGCGATATTTCGAATAAACTCAAAATTTATTTCCTTTGAAATTTATGTGTTTATTTTACCACAAAAACCGGAAAAGACTTATGCATACACCTGGTATATTATATAGTATACATGTAACACTGCATTTAATAATAGTCTTATTATAAGTTAGGGTGGCTGACGTTTGCGTTTGTTTCAGATATTATTATTATTAATATTTTAAACACTGAACACAAAAACATTTTTATCGATGTGATTGTAGCTGTCTACGAAAAGGGCACTATAAATAATAATATTAGTACATAATAATACTGCATATAAACTCATTTTATACGCTTTGTATAGTCAAAAATATTTTTCTATAAAATCTCTAACATTTTTGTGGAAAAGACTTTTTTTAAATGGAAAACAGAGTTGTACTCGACAATTCAGTTTTCGCTGGATCATTCTGTATATTGCAGAATAGCCAAAACATCCGAAAATAAAGCAAACTTCAGAATTTTATTTTATAATTCGTCGGCATTTTTTGTTCAAACCTCAACACAAGCAATAATCACACCAAACTGGTGAGCTTATTTTATTTTTAATATATAGATTATTAGGAAACTTCTTCTTTCTAGAGGAAAATGTAAAAAATATTTATTGTTAAATTACTCGTCAGAGATACTTAAAACCTTTCTTCTAGTACAATAAAATAGCTGCCTTTTTTTCCCATTATTAGATTTTTTAATTTGCAAAAATAAGTCTAAACTCATTTAAAAGTAATAGTAAACTTCTTTGACTCAATTAATAAATTAGTAATTTTAAATAAAAAAATATATAAGAAATCAATTTTCTTGTATTTATAGGGTGGAGCAGGTGGAATTAACCACTCCTATCAGGCTCAAATAAATAAAATTAGAAAGTGCAACCTCATTCATACTTGTATATACATATTTATAAATATGTAAAGTTTGTACCGCAAAACAATAAACTTGTTAGATGAGAGATATTTGGTCTGAAATGCACTACTTTGATCAAATGTGTGTGATCAAATTGAATAGATGTTTGGACTATCCTCCAATGTACAGAGATTTCAACATATTAAAGTCAGTTTAGTTCACAACCGCGACGCAATTTTAACACAAATTTATCGCAACCTGTAGTAAATATTGTAAAGTAGTTGTTATTTATTCGTTCACAAACACAATCATACATAATAGATATACAGGGTTAGTAAATAAGTCCCGGAACAGTCGAATAACTTTGTTATTTGAAAATTATGATTTCTGAAATTTGGTATGGGGGTATAGTTAATATAAATGCATTTTATGCAATACAGTTAATATTTTTTTCACTTCCGGTTTAATCGGCAATACGTCCAATTTTTTTTTTTTTTTAAATGGAACGCCCAGATTTTTTTAACACTTTTGAATGCCAAATAAAAAACTACGTTCAGGAAGTATTAAGATGTTTATTTTTATTCACAAGAAAACAGTTAAAAAATTAAAAAAGTGTCCTAATACAGAAAAATCAAGATACCTGTCTATTCAGGTTGCGATTACAATAATTGTTCAAAATGCTCTCCATTTACAATTTGACAAAAATGTAAACGGTCAGTAAAATTTCTTATTGAATTTTGTATTTGTTCTGGAGTGATGCGATTGGCTTCTTGAACCATTCTCTCTTCCAATTGTTCAAGATTATGGGGACGATTTTTGTACACTTGACATTTCATGTGACCCCAAAAGAAAAAATCTAATGGCGAGGGATCTGGCGAATGTGCTGGCCATTCGATTGCTCCTCTGCGTCCGATCCAACGTCCCGGAAAAGTTTCATTCAAATAATCGCGGACATTATGGGCAAAATGGGGGGGAGCTCCATCTTGTTGAAACCAAAAATGTGCATTAGGGTGATCACCTATGTTTGCATTTGGAAAGAGGGCCGCAAGTGCTGGAACAACCTCATTTCGCAATAAATTTAAGTAGACGTTGCCAATTAAATTTCCTCTTATAAAAAATGATCCTATGATGTTGTTTCCAACAAGACCAGCCCAGACATTCACATTTTGAGGACGCTGTGTATGGACTTTTTCAATCCAATGCGGATTTTCAATTGACCAGTAGCGACAATTATGTCTGTTCACAGTGCCGTTGAGACAAAACGTTGCCTCATCTGAAAAAATGATGTGATCTAAAACATTAGGCTGCTGCTCGATCAATTCCGTCATTGTTTCGCAAAATTGTAGAGTACGATCTGGATCATCTTCAGTTAACTCATGGACGGGATACATTTTAAAGGCTTTCATTCTTGCTGATTTAAGAATCGTATGAGCAGATTTTTGAGAGATCTCATGAATTTGACCTAATTCTGTTGTGGACGCGTGATGATTTTCTTTCACTGTAAGCAACACATTCAAACTAGTTTCTTCATCTGTTGCTCTTAATGGACGTCCCCTTCTAGGTAAATCCTTCACCTGACGAAAGACTTCAAACTTTTGAATTGTTCGGCATACCGTACTTTTACTAATGTGACGATCCGGATAAACAGTATTAAACAAAATACGAACCTCTTCAAAAGAACGTTGACGATCACCGTACCCACGCATCATTAATATCTCAATTCGTTCTGATTCAGTAAGTTTTTCTGCCATTTTCAAATGTGTCAATGTTTAAAATAAGTAAATTTATAGCGATGCAAAAGTTAAAACGCTTTTAAAATTGTCAAATGTGACGGCAAAAAGAATGCAAGCACTAAACAACAACTTTTTTCAAAGGTACCTTGATTTTTCTGTATTAGGACACTTTTTTAATTTTTTAACTGTTTTCTTGTGAATAAAAATAAACATCTTAATACTTCCTGAACGTAGTTTTTTATTTTGCATTCATAAGTGTTAAAAAAATCTGGGCGTTCCATTTAAAAAAAAAAGTTGGACGTATTTCCGATTAAACCGGAAGTGAAAAAAATATTAACTATATTGCATAAAATGCATTTATATTAACTATACCCCCATACCAAATTTCAGAAATCATAATTTTCAAATAACAAAGTTATTCGACCGTTCCGGGACTTTTTACTAACCCTGTATATAAATTTTGCAGCGTTGCTGTGATCTTCTATTGTTTGCGAAAATACATATGGTATAACAACTGCCGTAGTTGTGCATTTTGAATTTTATATTACATAAATCTTACCGGCATAATAATCATGTAATATAACTTGTTGAAAAGCACATTTATGCTGTGCAAAATAGCACCCCCAATATACGCCGTCAACCATTTTAAACCGGTAACTTTGGGAGTTTCGTCCCGGTTTAAGTATGCCCAAATCATGTCGTTCGTTAAGACCCAAACAACCAAAGCGACAAGTATCAATCCGCATATCGAACCTATCATAAAGAATGCCGCCAAGTAGTAGTTACTTTGAACTGAAAACGAATATAAATTCGGGAAATTAGGATGATTTGGAAAGTGAAACAGAAAGGGGGAATTGACGAGGCTGACCTGTACTTAGCACCTTTGTCTTGAGCATGCTATAGCTGAAGGTATTGTCACAAATTTCTCCGTACGTTTCGTATACTTTCTCCAGATTATTATGTAGATTAGCGCAAACGCACTTAGAACATGCAGCCCGAGGTTTTGTGCATGCCATCGCGTTCCTCATTGGCGATCTTTGCAAAGGTAAAGTTAACGAACTCTTGGATTTGTGAATGTGCACGGGTTTTAGCAATTTCGAATACTTCTCTATGAGTCTTGGGTCGTCCCAATAGGATTTTCTAAAAATTGCAAATATTTACAACGTACTTTGTATTGCTTACTTTGAAATTTACAGATGTTCTTTTGAATCTAAATGTATTCCCGTGGTGTTGTATAACCTGAAAGACATTTACGAATTAATTTCGTCAAAACTATGACGTAACGGTACTAACTCCGTGTTCGTGTTGGCCTTTGCGATGTGAATATCAGTTATGGCCGATTGGTACAGGCTTTTGCAATCTATCGCCGTGGGAGAACTCTTGCAATCCTCGGTCATCGTTGATTGTTCCATATTTGTGCGAGACAGAGTGCCACAGCTGTAGAGATGACTGATGGTGGTTTTATCGTGGATGCTATTGCGAAGGCTTTTTTCATAGCTAGAGTTGTGATTTACATTTAAATCGAAACTTCCTTTGCAATTTATGGGCTCCGATTGATCGCACGGATAGGGACCATTTGGCTTCGGTATACTTTTTTTTGAATTCGTGGAATTGTCCCTATATT
Source organism: Cetonia aurata (assembly GCA_949128085.1). Lineage (NCBI taxonomy): Eukaryota > Metazoa > Arthropoda > Insecta > Coleoptera > Scarabaeidae > Cetonia > Cetonia aurata. The sequence goes on along the minus strand of OX421883.1, from coordinate 59,577,502 downwards.
ACGAACATTAAATGGAGTAAAAAGAACCACTTGGTCATTTTCAATTAACAAAAAAACACTGGGAAAGACAAAAAGATTGGGACGCTCGTGGAATTAAACATTGTAAACTGATACGGTAGCTTCTTTAGTATGAAACAAAGGGAAACAAGTTTAATAACTTTTAAAAAAGGTTTATATACCTAGAATAAAAGTCACTACTTCTCTATAAAGCTATTGTTTAATGTTAAAAGATACTTCAAGTTTAAATTACGAAGAAAAAGGTTTTTTTTTGTGCCATTGAAATTGTTATTTTATCTGCGCGTCTTTTTCTTAAGTAAATTTGATATGTTTCCAAAGAACCATCAACTTTTATTTTACATATTCTTTTTTTTTTCCTGTAAAATCAATAATAAAAGTTTTTCACATTTGTGTCACATTTAGGTAGACACATCCTAGTTATTTTAAGATAATATCACTCAAAGATCTTTTTACTGCTTGTAAATATGAAATTGGAAGTGAAAGATCCCGATTTCAAAGCCCTTTCCAATGTTTTTGTCTAATATTTTGTTCGGAAACTTACAGTATAAATTTTGAGTCTGAATGAGTTTTATTTTTCTTTTTCTTGAACTGAACTGGTACATCCATTACTTGCGAATCTGACTGAGTTTGGGTCGCGTCTTTAGAGAAAGCGGGTGAACGTTCTCTGTAATAACAGAAAAAAAAATAATTCCAATGTCATCCAAGAAGAGCAGAAATAGATTGTGAAAATCACAAAGCACCATTGCTTAAGTTTTTAAAATATCTTGTTGCTTTCCTGACCAATTACAGCGCGGATGATGAGGTATTGAGCGTTATAATGACGAAGTTTGAAACAAACCAAACTGCGATACTTCGGTATTAAATTTTTTAAACTATTGTTTCATAAGCAATATATTATTGGTGTACTCACTTTACAAAACCTCCTTTTCTCAAGTAAACCATCTTCTATATGCTAATAAATATCACTGACAATTTACATTTTTGACTTTTATGACATCAATATTTATAGAATTGTCATTGAGATGCATGATTTAAAAATGCATTTTATGTTCAAATATCAGAGAAGGAGTTTACCTTCTAAATCTTGGATCAGCAGATGTGGCTCTATTTCTCTGTTTACTACGTATGGGAGTCTTATTTCTCTGCAAAGCGCTGGGCAGGTCACCGAAATACAAATTATTGGCAAGTTTTCTTAACCCATTAACCCTTCTAAACGTACAAGATATTAATATCGGTGTTATATAGCAATATGTCGCTCAACGTACAGTGGTTTCCGGTCTCTTAACTCTCCAGATGGCTGAGAAGGAGATATTATTTGCTGTGAGCTTGTCCTGTGGGGAGATCTGAAATACTTAGCATTTGATTTACGAAAGCAATATACCAAAAATGCTGAACTTATGATGAATCACCTATTTTTAATTGATAGTTTCTGAATTCCTGGATTTGGATCGGGTGTAGAAAGGTCGAAACTTTCCTGCCTCAGATCAATTGAGTCCTCATTTACTGAAACGTTGGACGACCCTTATAAGTACACTTTATTGCTCATTTGTTATGCACTAGTAATTTATTGGTAAACTTACAGACAATGTGCATATCTAAGTGATCGCTTGCCATAGTAAGATGTTTATTTTTCTAAATTAATTTGGTAGGAACGTCCCTAAAAGAAAGCTACACGTAATATTTAAGCGATGTGACAGTGACAAATGCTTGCCTTGATTTATTTGTTTACGTTACGTGGAATTAAAGTTATTGGAGATATTCGTTTCTAATTTACATGGATCATTTTTTATGTTGAAAAGAAAGTCTTGCATAAAACAATTTTGTGATAACCAGACACCATAATAATGACGTATTGAAATAATTAGATAATAATACGCAGCCCAACCTTTTTGTTTTTAATATCTTTCGCGAACTTGGAAAAATGTTTCTAAGGTACAAATAATTTTGTATTTATGGTTGTTATATTGTTGTTTTTATTTATTAAGATTATTTTAAACTTTTGTTGTATTTGTTCTTCTTTTCATTGAAACGCATTTCATATTGAATTGTCTCGTACGATATTAATATCTTCTCGGAGATTATTTTAGGGTTTATTGATTTGTCCTATTTTTACTTACTTTAGAATTTATGGTTATTTATATACAAATAGCGAAAGAATTATGTGAAAAATTGTCAATTTTGTTAATTAGACGTGCAATATTTAAGGGTTAAACACAAAACAAAAAAATTAACATAGAGTACATATCATTATTTATTTCACTATAAATTATAATCATCCTGAAATTTTATCACTTAAAACATGAATGATACACAGTTTTATTATGCTTATGCGTTTATTTCGAATAATTTATTTAGCTGCACAGGAGAATACAATTTTGAGCGTATTATGCGTACATTTTACATATTAAAAATCAGAGATACGTACTTCAGAATCAAGTATCTCTCGAGGCACTTAAATATAAAGTTACAGTAAAGGTTTGCTCAACTTTCATAACTTTCTCAACGTTTTAACATTCGAATCAAAGCGTAATAAGCGTATATTGTATGTTAAAATATTATAATAATTACAACTAACGTGCCATCCAGAAAACATTTAACGAATCTGTCTTTGGAAAATAAGTACATGTATTGATTTTTAATTTTTTGTTGTGCATACATGTCATAAAGTTATGTATGTACCACGGGCATGATTATATCTTGGGCCATAAAAGCTTCATTAAGCCCTTAATACATAAATAACGATTATGTATAGTATCTTTCTTGTCATTGGCAGGGATTGGTGAAATACTTTTTGGATGGGACATCCAATTGCTGGGCATTGATAATTTACTATCCTTAAGAGGTCAAATAATAAGCAGAAACATACACTGTAATTGTCTCATTTTTAATCGAATCGTGGAATAGGTTATAGCCTTGTTTATATATCTTATAGTTATTCAACCGGTTTGAAGTACCTTTGGGTGGCGTTCAGATGGCGTGTCAGGTGTGGCGTGCCCATTCATTTTTTTTAATAATGTTGCATTGTAATTTCTTAATTTTGATTGGTTTTACTTTGTTATTAACTGCCAAGTTTATTTCAGAATCTGCAACAAACATAGCTCGCATTCCAATGAATATTTGGCGGTATTTAATTTCATTCATCAGTACTTTTATACTATCGCCGCCAGATATCAGCACCTTACGCAGCTCGGTTGAATAACTATAAGATATATAAACAAGGGTTATAGGTCATTTACGTTGAACAGATGAGATGCTATGTAAAACGACGTCACGAGCAAGTTGTCAATTTTCTGATTATCAAATCTGTAGGTTATGTAACTGCCAATGGAAATCATAGAAATAGAATGGGTTGCAGTCATTTTAAAAGTTGCAACGTTTCATCATTTTTGTGATTTATGTCATTTGTTCTACATCAAATTGAATTAAAAACAATCACTAACGTTTAAAATGGCTGCCGCGTATGCTTGAAACGCGTTTTTCCCACTCTATTTCTACGACGGAAGCGCAAAACATAACCTTAACTGTTTAGAAGTTAACAGCAATAACAAAACTGGTAAAAATTGCAAACACGCAATTTCTATGACAGTGAGCACCAATCATAAATGAAAAATTATAAAATGGCTTCAAAATTCGCTTAAAGCAAGATAGGGAGCGGTCTTGTGGTATAAGGTTTATGGCTATGACGTTCTCTGGCGCTCATGGATCTAACCAAAATTTCAATTTTTTTTGCTATTAATTTGGAATTTGACCTCAATAATTTTCGAACGTCTTTTACATATTTTGCTGTAACTTAATGAAGAAAAATTTGTGCTATTATATATATTTTTTTCAGTTTTGGTTTTTATCAATTGTTTCCGTTGACTATGTATCGGGAGGTAGAATTATTATTTTACGTAAAATTTGCAGGGGGACGTCTACACGTCTTTTATTAATGGAATACTGCTAATTTTACGACTTCTGCAATAAGTACAATAAACATTTTGATAAAATTACAATATTTCTATCTAATTATAATGATGGATAGCTATATTTATCTCACATTTAGGAAGCAGACGCTGCAAATATATTTTCTAGCTGTAAATTGTGTTTAATTGTTGCGTGCAACGTATAAATGTTGCTCTACGAGGTAGTTCTTTCAGTTTTGCAGCGCCGGTATATGTGCAAGCACTTCTGAGGCCCCCAAGAATGTCTAGAACGGTGGATTCTACGTCGCCTTTGTATGGTACCTCCACGGTTTTCCCTTCGGATGATCGGTATTCAGCTACGCCCCCTATGAGAGAATTTAGATATTAAAGAGGGTTTTCAAATACTATTTAATTTTAACCTATCAAAAAACATGATAGTGACTTTTTTTCGGTCACTTTAATAATAATGCTGATAAAACTTTAGAGTTACTTACTGGTGAAGAAAAGAAGTGACTTTTATTATGGTTTCTATGATATACCTGCGTGCTTCTGCATTGCTGTATCAGAAGACATGCCGTAGAATAGTTTATATTTTTTGCCATTCTTTTCGATAGTTTCACCTTCGCATTCATCATGGCCAGCAAACATTCCGCCGGCCATTACAAAATCCGCTCCGGCTCCAAACGCTTTCGCAACATCACCAGGACACGTGCAACCGCCATCCTAGTGTTGAAAAAATGAACGTTTTAAGCCAAATTTCCTGCAGTTTGTAGACTCAGATAAAAATGCTCGAATGCCTTTTATGAATCCTTACCGAAATTATGTGTCCTTGCAATCCATGAGCGGCGTCAGCGCATTCTATTACCGCTGACAGCTGTGGGTAACCAACGCCGGTCTTCATGCGAGTAGTGCATACTGAACCAGGCCCTATGCCAACTTTAATGATGTCCGCACCTGACAATATCAATTCCTCAACCATCTCACCAGTAACCACATTCCCTGCCTTTCAAATTAATTAAAGTAGTCTGTGATATGGAACGAATAATTAAAAAGGTTAGTCATGTTCGAAACGCAACAATATTTCTCCGTTCTCCCAATGAACCTTTTCAAAATAATATTTATATTACTTACAATGATGGTGTGCGTTGGAAAAGCGGCCCTTACTTTCCTGACGTACCCGACGAAGTGTTGCGAATAGCCGTTAGCGACATCTAAACAGATAAAAGTAAGTTCCGGGACGGCTTTTAAGATTTCGGATAGTTTTTGAAAGTCGTTATCCGCTACGCCAGAACTGGCGGCGACGTTTTGCAAACAATCTGGATTTTCACTAGCGAAAGTTTTCCAGTCGTCTGTGGAATAATATTTGTGTATTGTGGTGAAGAGACCGTGCTAAAGAAATCATGAAAATATTGACTATAAATTGATAAAACTCTTATTCAATACAACTTACTTTGGAAAGTGCTTTCGCCATTTGAAAAGTGCCTACTGTATCCATATTGGAAGCCATCACAGGTATGCCCTGATAAGTTCTCTTTGAGTTCCGGAATGTAATATTTCTAAATAAATTTACCTATAAGAGGTATAGTAATTATAAAGCAATTGTGCAAACATAAAATGTTCCAATAATACGAGTGATTTTAAATGATTGAGAATGGTTTGATGTTTCACATCAGTGGCGTGCCATATGGAGATTTGATACTGTAGTGATATGATCTAATAAATATCGTGGTGCTTGGGATGTAAGAATAAAATTAAATAATGCCTAAATGTCAACCCTGATGAACAACTAGCTCTATTGAAGTAATAGTGATAAATAGTAAAAATATAATAATTAATGAAAAGTATGTCTGTGTTAACGAGTCGCCCACAACGCTGACAGCTGATTGCTATTCTAGCACTATAGCCATTTTGAACATGTAAAATACCCTAAAATCTAGAGCGAGAAATTCAAAGCATCTTCAATAATTTGAAATCACTCTGTATATGTGAGCAAAAAAAGTAAATATGGTTTTTTTTGGAAATTTTTGTTTTCAATACAATATCCGAATGTACAGGATGACTTATGATACAACAATGAAATGCAGCAGGTGTCATTTGCAGAGCGTTGCAAATGATCTAACGCAAGGTATTTGTATTAGGTTTTTTAGCTGAGAAAATTTTGATTTAAGATGAAAAAATTATGTCATGTAACGGTAAGTGTGGATTGGTACCACTACATTTTGACAAGTCGACTGTCAATGTAAAAGTGAATCTTTGTATGATGATTTTTCGATAATAATAATTAAAACAGCAACAAAAATACGGGTAAATGTGTTTTTTTTTAAACTAAATTAAAGGAAATTATGCACGTTTATTTTACATTGCAAGGAACTGTGAAATGGGAAACATGCAATGCACGTTATCGGTAGCAGTGCGGTAAAAATTCTACTGGCTGGCAGTTTACAGTTTACGCGGTAAAAAATACTGTTTTCGCATATACAATTGGCACTTTTTTGCAACCATTTTACCGAAAATCATTGTTACAAAGTTCTAGTTGAACAATCAAATGAGGTTACTTTATGCGAGATTGGTAGAGGTTGGTATGCGGCTTGCGGTTTGACGAACAATTATCTTCTGTATAACCACAAATACAGATTACATGACTTATCCAAACGTGAGTCTGTTCATGAAAATTTCGCAATAGACAATTTGCTTAATTGACATTTTACTGAATTGTTACACCTACATTCAATTTAAACCTGCAACTGACATAAAATACTTACATCCAGCTTATATCCTTTGTTTTTGTTTTTTTTTGCAATGTGCTGAAAAGTATTAATTTGTTTTTGTACTCGCTTATCAAAACCTGTCATTTCACGATTCAATTTGCGTGCGTAAAAAGTCACTTTAAACACGATTGCGTAAAAGTAAAGTTGGTACTTCCTGGAACTTGAGTTACGAATTTAGTATAAGTGTTTTTGTATACGTTTTTTGATTTTATGGGTAATAAATTATCCACTGCAATATTGGCAGCTTCGCGAATTGCAGACGGTGTACATTGCATTTCATTATCAGAATTCATGTTGTTGGTGAGGCTTTTATTTTGTATGATTTTTTGAATTTGACAATTTTAAATTAAATGTCACTTCAAATAATCAATACTGCCAACTCAATTTTTTTAATTAATATCAAGAGATTAGTAGTGTGTCATAAACAATAACGTATTTAACAATATGTATTATTATTATAGTTCTCGTACAAAAAATATTGTACAAACTTCGTGCGTGAAACATTTCGCGAATTCGTGTCCATAAAGCGCTCGCCTACGGCTCGCGCTTTAAACTGGTCACTCATTCGCGAAATATGATTTCACGCACTTGGTTCGTAAATAACTATTCTACGTTTATCGCTATTTAAACGAATAGAAATAGAAACTATATTATAATGTGCATTGTATAATGAATGCTAATTAATAAGTGACATTTTATTCTTTTATATGTACAACACTACTGATATAATTTGCATAAAAGGTGTAAAATATACTTAACATTTAATTTTCGTATGTGAATTGAAAACCATTAGATTAATAATTACAGAATGATTGCTAATTGACGTTAACATGTTCCCAACTTAGATAACTATAGTATAAGAAATAGAATGCTGTTACCACCTTATATTACCTAAAAATATTGTGTTATATATGATTTAAAAACGGAACGTCTTATTTTCACCACATTGGCTGTTGTATAGTCGTTTCAATTAACGTAATCAGAATCTCTCAAAATAAGACTGAATTCAATTAGCTTGCGTTAAATAAACCGAACAGAAGGAATCATCTAGTATGGTTTCTAGAGTTTCAATACCAATATGCTATACTTCTTTTGATTAAAAGTACAGCACTTGCTTTGCCTATATCAAAGTTACTCTGCATATATTGATTGATTTGTATAATCGATGTAAGATTAATTAAATACCAATAAAAAAAAATATAAGGAAAACGTTATTTGTTTTGTTTCGGTTATCCGATAGAACTAGGAATTATGTCGTGTTAAACCAGCAAATTGCTTCAAGAATCTTGTTATTAATAGGCCATATCTATTCATGCACTTTAAAATCAAAAAACTTACTGCGGTATCATCTATAATTCATTGTAAAGTGCATTAATATTACATGCATAAAATAAATTTATATATTGGATTAAATAAAACATGTAAATGTCTCTATATGTGTTTACATGTTTTATGGTACTACAGCATCGCCACACATCTTTTGTAAAAACCGCCGTAAAATAATGTACAGGACCAATGTTGAAATTGTAGTGAATTCACAATATTGAAGCAATCATTAATCATCAAATTCAAATGACAATGAAAACAAAAAAAAAAATGAAGAATTTATTTTATTTTGTGAGATTTTTAGGATTTCTAGGTTATTTTTTATAAAAAAAAATCAATCTTCTGGACGAATTAAAATGTGGGAACAAAATATGTACCTCTGAATAGTTCACCAAAGTAAATATGTATATGTGAATACCCACAAACCATTTCGAATTCTTATCCGTCTCATTTTTTATGCAAATAATGATATTGTGAAATCTTCTTTTACATAATAAAAAAGATAGCAGTAATGTAATCTTCTCTCTATTTGCTAGAAAGCCTGTAGTTCTGTTTCTAACACAATATTTTTTTTTCGGTGCTCTTAATTGTGCCAAGAAACCAAGGCTAAGGTCAAGTCAAAATTGACAAACGTTTCAAGAACAATCAGCAGACACGATCTGTAATATAAAATTAAAAATGTCTATTTTACAAATTATAATAGTGGTATTATTTAATGAAAAACGTTTCATGACAAAAAAAAAACAAATTTATCAGTTCACGTGGGTTTTATCACCTGATGAATTAAATAACACTGACTCATGTTTATATGTAATTTGTTTCACCGCAAAACCATTAAAATATCATTTACTGCATACGATATAAAATAATATGAGGAAAAAATCAATAACTTACGTCATTGCGGCTCCTGAGCGTAGACCGTTTCGGTCTCAAGAGAACATCTTTGAAATCTAGCTTAATTTCGTTGATAATGTTCGGCATTCTACAGCACTTATTAACTTTTATTTACAACGCGTGTAACTTATATAAAGTGCGCAACCTTCCGCGACCACACTTCGCGCAAAAATAACTTTTCAGCTGCTCCAGATACTGTTTATTGACGTAAAATTTTCCCACCACGGCATATGCCAGTTTAAAGTGTTTTGATAAATTTGCACCTTGCGAAGCGGGACTTTTGGAAAGCAGATTTGCGAAATTTTCACGCAGTAATCTGAACGGAGCACGTGTTAGTTATCAATAAATATACCACTCGCAGTTAATCCAGTGCATTCTACAGCATGATGAGTGATAACAAAAAACCTAGATACAAAATAATTGTAGGTATGAAATTTGAAGTAACGGGATGTTCAATTTGTATGTATTTTTATGTATAACAATACTATTGAATATTGGACACATTTTCTACTATTAAAAGGTCTACATGTATAAAACGTTTTTTCGTTTTATTTCACAACAAGCATGATATAATGACATACTTTACATATAAATATGTGTGATAATGTGTACATTTTCTTTGCCGTCCGCATCGCATAATTCATTGTTGCCGTTATGAAGTAAAACGAACACTAATACTAATAAGAAATGAAAAAACTTTTTTATACATGTAGGCCTTTTAATAATACAAAAAAGTCCAACATGTATTTGAAGTGCACATAAAGCAAATTACACTTGTATAATCGTATAATAACTGCAAAAGACATCACTTATCATATAACACATTCCCTTTTAGATGCATACGCATTTGCCTTACTACAGTACATGCATGTTCTGTTGGCGGAAACCCCGCCCCCACGCGCATCTTACGTCACCAGCTCGAAGAGGCGGGTGAAGTTTGCTGAACGAACAACATACAGTACTGCAGATACATATTACAATAGAAACTGAATTTCGTCTTTTGTACGAGCCGCGAAGATATAGTGGGGTGAGACGTTCTCATAAAAATAAAATATTTTCTAAGAATCTATTGTCATCGTGAAATCTCGTTGAAATAAACTGAACAAACTGTTCTCTCTTCTCGTAGTCCCCATCTTTCAAATTTTGAACTAATTGTAAGTGGAACGAATACGGCTTTGTTGATTGATGTGATAACGCAGATCTCTGTTCGCCGAGTTTCCCTTGCGAGCGGATAGAGGGCGACAGGTGTCGGTGAACAAGGAGCGCGTCGACGCTTCGTAGTTGCGCAGAACCGCGATAATGACGATATAGTTGTTGTGTGTTTAACGTCACTTTTGTTGTCAAGTTTTCTTTTGTCTTAATTAAATTGTTAAAACTACGTGTTTCTTTTATTTAAAAACGATCGGCCGCGACTACGCCGACAATAGATGATTCTTTAAGGCTCTGTGGATTGAATTTTTTGTCATTCCCAATTCTAGAAAAGTTTGTCTTGCCGACGGCGGCGCTGTTGGAAGTGCCTGAAAGTCAGACAGAATGGTAATTATGGTATTCTCATTATTGACAATAGGTTTCCTTTGTTGGATTGCAACTCTGACTGAACCATAGTTTTTAAAATTTGGTAGCATATGTTTTACAGCGTTTGCAGACGATTTCTGTTTCTCTGGTTACCGTAGAGCGAAAGTGTCACATGTTCTTCATATTACTTTGATACATTTTCCATACATAATAAATAAATTTATATAATCTTCTTTTATATAGTTAAGGCATTTTCGTGTACACAATGTTGACAGTTCCACCGTAATTGTTTTTGACACATTTTTTAAAATGTAAGAAAATACTTCTGTTCGGCTACCACATCCGAAAATAGAACCTTAAGCCACTTTGCTAAATTAAACTATTAATTGAACTGTCAACGCATCACTTCCGTCAATTTACCGTCTATGATCTCTATTCTAAACACTACAAATACAAGTAAATTGATTTTAGTAAGGGGTAATCATGTGATAGTCGAAAAAATATTGTACGCACCACGGCTGGAAAATGTTTTTATCGAACTCGTTAGGTTGTTCGCCTCGGCTCGCAATCTTCAAACTCGTTCGATAAAACATTCCTTTTCAGTCTTGATACGTAAACAACTATTCTTTGAAATAATTCGAAAACGTTTGCTGATATAGGGAATATATAGTATAGTAAAATCGCCCTTATTTTTAGCGTTGAATAATAAAGAAGGAAACAGGGGATTCGATTTGAAATTTGAGACTTTTCATGCACAGCCTGTATAAGACACAATAATTATTATGCACCATCTTGATGCATCAGTCTGCAAGTACCCCAGGTGGATTGAAGAAAATCGAACGTGCATATGAGATGTACCATTTATTTAAGCGCCACTTTTCCCAAAAAAAATCGAAATATCTCGATAACAAATGAATTTAGGTATAGGCATCCCTACATAAATTATACTAAGAATTTTAAGAGCAATTCAAAAATATACAGGACGTTCTATTTAAAATAAGAAAGTTGATGTCAAACCGCTGTATAACTGGAAGTGCTTGAGAGTTGTGTATATTTTGCTTTTTGAATACTTAGAACAGGTTACCCAGTGTAGTACCTTTTAGGTGGAGCATTGGGTTTTTAGGATGATTTGTAATATTTAACTTTTCTTAAATAAAGTGTATATTTTGCTCGAATAGGTCAAATTTTTGTTAGTACACTACCAAATTTTCACATTTTTCCGATGAGTAGTATGTCGATCGCTGCAGTTCGTCGTGGGGCACCTGTATAAATAGGGTATTCTCACATTCATAAATACCTGGAACTGAACGAATAACTAAACACATCAAAACGTATAAATTTTTAAATTTAAGTTTAAAATATCTCGGAATTATTACAAACACTACCGAGTGGTAAAACACAACTGAAATGGCCCGAATGCCAGCCAAGGAACGCACTGAAGAATAACATATTTGTAAAAACATTTCAAATAAAACGATTTTATTTTGTGTTGTTGTATGTGTGTAAAAATGATTTAGTGAAAAAATTTTCGTGAATGTATGTGTTATATGTTATGTTTGTTTTAATTAACTTAAATCATTTAATTTATGAGGTTTTTGGGTGTAATAGAAATTGTAATATGATATAAACGATTATTGAATTAAGAAAATATATTATGTTGAAAATAATATGATGTTTTCCGTCTAGCACGTTTTAGTGTGTTTTTTACAATGTATTGTTTAAAGTTTTAGAAATGTAAAAAGTGGTTTTATGTTATATTCTAATTCAGTAATTGGGTTTTGGAACCTTTGGTGTAACAATAACTATCACACTGACAAAAGTCAATGCTAGGTTTTCCACTATCACCAAACAACAATGCACAATCTCTCGACGCGCGTTTCGCTAACCAAGTTAGCATCATCAGGAGATGATTAACAGTAACTGACGAAACGCGCGTCGAGAGATTGTGCATTGTTGTTTGGTGATAGTGGAAAACCTAGCATTGACTTTTGTCAGTGTGATAGTTATATTCTAATTGCTCATTTAATATTGTTTTGTTATTGTTCCTTGTATGTCTCTCTATTTCGTATGCCTCCAGCAACCTCAATTTATGGCTTTTGTCACATCTATGTAACAATTTTATATTTGTATTGTTTTTACTTGTGTGTCCTGTGTTTATTAAATGTTGAAAAAATGTAGATTTTATTTGTTTTCTATGTTCGTTAATACGTATACTCAATTTTCTACCAGTTTCCCCGATGTATTATAGTTTGCCTGAAGATGGTCATTTTTGGCCGAAACATGTAGCACATAAAAGATACTAAACAATAAAAAGGATTGGAAAAACGAACATTTTCCTGTTATTATTTAATATCAAAATATATATAAAACGCAAAATAAAATTATCTCTAGTTAAACATGAACGATATTAAACAAACTAAAGGGGAGGCGATGCAATAATTAGACCGTAGAAATGCAAGCAATATTAACAGTGCAGACTTACCCTTGTGCCTTGCACTCACTTAAACGAACGTTAATAAAAGGAATTACAGAAAAAGAAACAAATTTAATCACAACACAAAAAAAAACAATTATTTAAATAGACTTTTTGGGATCACTCCCGAATTCGCGGACTCACGAACCGCTATCCCGAACTTTTTTCCGAAAGGTTTTCTGGGCACTTTTACCACCTCGTATATTACAGAATAGAAACAAGTGTTGATGTCGTTTCCATAAGACCAATGTACTAGTTCTTAGTTTAACAATATACTTAAGACATCAATACTGGCTTCCATCTGATGAGCACATATACTTATCAGCATTTTTGATATTTCTCCGAATTGTGCTTTTCCATATAAAACTGCCGATCTGGAGGGAACGCTCAGACCGGATATTCGTATTACCGTTAATATGATCTGCAAGAATACCAAGAACTACATATTATTTAGAAAGACTGAAATTGAAAGTTAACACCTTTTACGAACTATAAGAAAAATGAATATGTTAAAAGAAATTTATAATATGTGTGGTTCGTTACAGTACTTGTGTAGGAAAAAAAATCGGTGCTACTATGATTTGGCAACTTTGCATGCGTTATGCTTGTAGCCCATTTGTAGCCCGACACAACAAATTACTTTTCTATATTGTAGGCACATTGTAAGTATATAAAATATCAGGGCCGGCGTGACCTTTTGCGGGGCCAGAATAAGTATACACCAGAGTATGTAATCATTCATTCGAGAAAGTGAAACAGTCATGGCGACCTAGTTCCGCCGGGCCAATAGATGTCGCTCTAACGTCATGAAGGCGGTAGAATTCAAAAATAGTTTTATATTTAATTTAATTATTATAAAAGAGAAAAAAAAACGGAAATGCTTATTTATTGCTTATATTTACTACTTGTTTTTTAACAGTAAACATTTTTTTAAGTATGTTTCTACTTGCACAATTTTCGTTTAATATGTAGATAACGATGTTATATATTTGAATCATCGTCTTGACAAATGATTTGTTATAACACTGTCACTTCTGCCTTATTGCTCCGCTATAATTTTTCAATTTAATAAAATCCTCATGGTAATCGCTGTCCTCTGGTCGCTGTAAAATGTTGTAACGACACACATCGCAATTTTTGAGAGACGAAGTAATCTTATCCAAGTTATATTTTATTCTTTGTTACTTACGAAAAAATAAAGAAACACGATAATGATAAAAGAAAAGTCTAAAATACAAAAAAGAAAGTAGCACAAAACACGATCAACACCGTATGACATCTGCAGGTGAATCACATATTTGCCTTGACATGAACATAGCTTCCAGCCAACGTCTCGCGCATAAGCCCAGCGACATCTATTGGGCCGGGGGAACTGAGTCGCCATGACAGTTTCAGTCCTCCAATGAAGATTAGATACTGTGGTATACACATTCAAATCAATCAAATCCTATACTTGTTTGATGGGTTTTCGTAGATCGCGGAGTCGGATTCCAGGGAACGCGTTGAACCTGCCCCGCGCCGGCCCTGGTAAATGTTGGTTTATAATTCGTGATATACTGATTTTATACGTTATGCCCTTATTGTACATACTTATGTTTTAATAGTGTGGTGATAGGCAGACAAATCGGTGGAGTTGGCAACGTTACTTAACAGTGTGGAAAATATTGTTATATACAGCGCCTTCATTTTATTTTGAACACTACGTGGTCATAAACATAAGCAACTCAAATAACGCTAATTAATTGGTCTCTATAGATTCTTGAAGTTTCTTCTTTGTTATTCATATTTAATCATTAGCGAGAATATAAATTTAGTACCGTGTTTAAAATACTAAAGTTCTTAATTACTTTCCAAAAATCTATATAATTTTTTTTTAATTTCTGTTTAATTTCAAGAATTGTCATTGCAATGCAAAACTTTTAATAGGAGCTTACGCTGTTTGCAAGTCGGGTCGACATTTTAAGAAAACTTTCTTAGGGTCACTTATATTAAAGATTAAAGGCTTCTTCATAGAAGCTTATGACAGTATAATTAGTAAAATAATCAGTTACCTAGATATTATTCTTAACACGATTGAAGTCGTCCAAGAGAAATGACGCGTGGATGGCAAAGATTAAATTTTGAGCTCCACCTCTGAAAATTGAAAATTTACGCCCCCTTCACATGATTTATCTTAAACGCCTACACCCCCTCCTCCTCCCCTTCCCACGTAGTCTGTGAATTTAAATCTCCGCTTTGTCTTAAGTAAATGCTGGTTTATAATTAATAAAATATGTTAAATACAATGTTAGTATTTAAAATCTGGAGTGTAGTGGTAAATCAAGAACAAAAATGGGGGTTGCTAGGGGTAGGATACAAATAGAACACAAAAAAAGCGAGAATCAATATTTCAATGAGTTTTTATTTCACGATAATTCATCAGTTTTTTTTTTTTGGTTTTTTTTTGTGTAAAACAAAACAGTCTGCAGAATAATTTTGTTGCGTTTTGGTCATAGTTTCGCTCGATAAAAAATAAAAATTCCTACTCCTATTGATCGATGCAACATAGATGATTTTGTTTTGTTATAATCTTTATTTATAACTATTCATATTAGCGCGATATATGTATGTATATAATTTTATAAGTAGGTACTACACTCTAAGTTATAATACTTGATGCAGTTCAAATTGTTACTTACTCAATGTAATTTGCACAATAAAAATAATACGAAGTGATTAATATCAATTATCCCGAATTGTCAGTTATGAATCCACAAAAATACTTCTAACAACTATGGCTTATTTGTTTTCTAAGTATCTCACTGACAATCTAGCATAGTTGAGATTTATTACCGCAAATAAAAGTAACAATATAATACAGATATAGCTGTACTTGTATAATATACAAACTTATAAACTAGTATATAAAAATCGAAGGTTAACGTTAGTTGAATAGGTAATAAAAAAAGAGTATTGCAGTCATAATACGTGAATGTAATAGAAGAATACAACAAATATGTAACGTGAAATGTTATAGAGAGTATAATATTCGGTAAACATATCTTTATATTACACGGTATTTTTATTATCGAATTCTTATTGATAGACTAATATATCTATACATATGTATATATATAGTGTGATATGTGTTCAATAGTTTTATTAGTAGCCGTCAATATACTTACTATTCAGTAACTAGTTACGTTTGTATAACAATTTAACTAAAACTAACATTAGCCTTTGATTTTTCACATATTATATAGTTTTACATAAGTTTTAAAACAAGCTAAATAAGAAAAAACAAAAACAAAATAAATAAACATAAAATTAACGATATTAATCATGTTTTATCCTTAAAACGGACCCTGTTTACTACAATATGTAAAACGATTAATACAAAATGAAAGTATTCAATGTTTTTATAAGCTAAAACAAATATATACGTAACACTTTTAACATAACTAGATTAGATCAATACGTTATTAATAATACCAGATGTACGCTTTAGTATTATTCAGAAAACGTTATTTACAATTCAATATGTAATATACATCAGCTTTTCCTTCTAACATAGTTTTTAGTAGCTATTATATGTTTATCGTTTATTTGATCTTATTTTTTTCCCCTAAGCGCTGATATCTATTTAACAAAACTAAGCTTTATTAGGTAGTAATTTAGTAATAATGTGTGCTATCTCTAATAGTTTTATAATTTTTGTAATAACAATTTTATAAATTAAATTAAAGAACACATATTAACAATATTTAATGGTGATGCTTTCAAGAATCAAGGTACTGTAATTATTATAAATACAAATATTGAGTTAAAATAGTAAATAGGTTACTTTATAATAATTTAACTTTACAATCTATATAATACAGTCGAAAGATTTGTACCGTAGAATTTGTACACAACAATGACAAAAGCTTTTTTTTGTATTATAGTTAAAGTTTATTAGGCTATAAACATTTCTTTTTCAATTAAATGTTTAATAAGCATGTAAATGGACGAAAATTTGTTTCTCCACGTCTACTAAATAATATCTACATTCTCCGTAAATTTAATTTGATGAATGACACTAATTTCCTCACTCTTGCATATTTCAGTGTCGAATACATGAGCATATCGTAGAAACAAACACATAGAAACGGCTAAATATGTCAAAATTTGAAACGAATACTACTTTTTTTTCTTTTCGTTTTTTTTATATGCATAATTTTTCTTAAAAATATGTACGTCTCCAGATATTTTATTTTTAGCGGAAAAGAAAGTACTATAATGAAGTATATTTTTAGCGGCTTTTATGGCAAAACAAATAAACAATTATTACTTAAAGTTACCACACGCGATTTAACAACGTGGGCCATATGTCCGTTGTAAAAATTGCGTTTTTTGCAATGCAAGAAAAAACAATGAAAATTGCAATTTGTACTACTTCCTTGAGAACTTGCATATCTGCAAAACGTTTAATAAATAAAGCACAAACATCACTGTACAACTGTACATGCCATGTTTTCTCTATGTTTGCAGAATAAATACACGTTATTCTGTAGTAAGCTTTCTATCCATTGTTTCCCAGATGGGTACTATACTAGTCAAGTTCACGAGTGACTCCAGGCAAAACAATGTTTAACGATTGCAAGTGGCAATTGATTTATGGCCCACCTTGTTTATCCAGGGAGTGTTTCAGACCACTTGTCCACTCGTCGATAGCAAGTTTATTATTTTAAATGGAACCATATGTTCTTTCTTACTGCATATGTCAAACTTTTGACAAAACCGTGAATATCTCAAAAACCGTTAAATTTAGAGATAGTAAACTTTAGTAAAAATTGTATTCAAATAACATGTAATATTCATTGAAGTAAGAAAAAACGTATGATTCCACTTGAAATAACAAAATTGTTATCGACTTCCGGCATAATGGAACGTTTCCGGAAGTTGAAACTATTTTCAGAAGATTCTTTACATAGGGTTTTATTATTAAATTGTTTTGTCGCATGAATCTAGTTACGATAGATTACGAGAGAAAAGATTCGTGAACGAATGGTCTGAAACCCCCTGTATATCGGGCCTCGCTAGGTCTTCTGTCAACCTGTTAACTGGTGCAGGTGGAGACATTACCGAACCCAAACGACACGCAGGGTGGAAAAGCACGTCAGTTGCTGGAGGTTAGGTGGATGAATTTATGACAAATAAAATGAATATGTTGAGTCAGCAGAACGAACGACAATAACTTTTCCTAATATAAAACGCACATCATCAAAGTCTCGGAGTTTAAATGAAGTTAGACTCTGTTCCAATAAAGAATGGTACACCTCCGCAAAGTGTCACATTTACCACCCTCAATCAAGCTACCATTGGTAGTTGCCTAGCAACTATAGAAGACCGATTACCAATTAAATAAATGCTTTCCTGCTCATCACTATAATTAATATGAGGCAATTTTTATATTAAAAATTTTACCTCGTGTGAGATTTGAACCCGACATCTCTCATTTACCGGATGGTCACTCTACCAATTGAGCTAGCGAGGTGTACGGGCACAACACAATTTAAATATCTCAGCAGACCGGCAAATATGCAATGAATGTGTTTTTTACAGTGTGAAATCATTAAATAAATGCTGTGATTACCAAGAAAGCATTTATTTAATGATTTCACGCTGTAAGAAGCGTATTCATTGCTTACCGATTACCAATATTCGTTCATTGCGCATGTGACGTCATGTACAATTCTCTATTGCAACAGACATTAGTTTTGATCAACATTGAATGCCATTGGTAGGTAACTATTTTCAATAATTCCGTTTTTTATCTTTTTCAAAGATAATTTTTCCTTCTTTTTCTAATAAGTGTGGAGAAAATAATGACTTCTTTTCACGTGTAGTGGCTTTTATTCACCAGGATGATTTTCGAGGAATTTTCACCCTTGTCAATAATACCCATTATGCGCTCCTTGAAGAGTATGGTTTATGAAGCTATTAAAAAGTCTATAATACAGCGGTTCTGGCAGTCATATGGATATTTTAAAAGTGGCAGTATTTGTTCAACGATTATAATAAGCATGTCTACAACCTTGTAGTAAAAATAAAGCATTGAAGTATCACCTACCGTTTTGTTTGTACAATGCATGTAAAGAACCAATTGTGACAGTTCTCATTAAAGCCATTTGCTACGTACACTTGTAATCACCGTTTTTTATACAGAGTTTCTACTTCATCATTTCATTCCAGTCTTCACCAGTGTACATAGTATCAGAGGTCATAACGTACAGCTTAATTTATTAAAAAACTTTTGCCATTGTTGTCAAATTATCGTTTAGTAAGAATTTAACTCGTATGCCCCAATATTTCTTATTTATTTACCATTTTAAGGGGCTACATACCTTAGTTGGTAAAAAAAATCGATTTTTCAAAAATAGTGTTATTCAATAGTAGAGTTATTTAGCTACATTCTTGAAAAGTTTTGTTTGAATATTTCAAAAATTGGCGTTTATTAAACGACTCACAATGACTAATTGACAAATACCAAATGGCAACCTATTACAACTGAAAGGTATCAACTGTGGTCAAATACAAGAAGATATCTATGTATGCACATATTTGGAAGATTATAAAATATCAATAACATAAATCCCATCCATAGAATATATGGAGCAGCCGCCATTTTGTGTAGCCGAAGCAATTACTGATCATAGATAATAAATATATATACCTATTAGCGAACCTAAAATGAGAAGTACGTAGAGTACAGGAACTAAAGTCATCAGTGGCGAGGGTGAATCCTTTTACGATAGAAATTACAATAAATACTTCTGTCAAAGTGACAGGCCGCTACATCTTCGCTTGGCTATTTCGTGGTTTTTTGGAAAATGAATGGAAAGAATGGAAACATCAGACAGTTTTGACAACAAATTATGGTGCTATTTTAAATTTTGCAAATGTGATGTCCCGACGCAACACCTCTATTCCACCCAAAACAGACACACCCCTAAAGCTAGTATAATAGACTCGTCCTACGATTCCAGCGCTGAAAACGAATATGACGACATATGCACTTCTCATTTTGGTTTCGCTATACCATATTCGTACTCTGAACGCCATTCTGACGACGGTTACCAATCAAATCAGCGTATTCCTGTGACGTGTATCTGTAGACTTACATATATGTCATATATATCTGTCAAGCGTGTGACAGCAAAAAGTTTACTGTGAGAATAATAACGCATAATGGGTCGCATAAAGGTTACGAGAGAAATACGAGAATCTCAAGCCATCAGAAAAGACCGCAGCAAGAAAAAGATAATGCCGAAGAACAGACATCAATTGAGAAACGAAGAAGTGGGTATTAGTAGTACTTCCGCCAAAAAGCTAAAAAATACCTGTAATGTCTCTGTGCCGAAAGACGGCACCATTAGTTACCGAATTCTAAATTTCTTCACCGTGTTTTCTGCTATTTCCGAGTACGTGAAATGCAAATATTGCTCTGGCAAAATAAAGTTCCAGGTCGTAAGCACACGCGGACTTGGTTTTAAAATAATGGTGCAATGTGAATCTTGCGATCCTGTTTTTGTAAATAGTTGTCCGCTTATTGGAAGCGCCTACGAAATAAATAGACGATTTTTTTATGCATTGCGCCTTTTAGGAGTAGGTCTAAGTGGCGCAAAGAAATTTTGTGGAATTATGGATTTGCCTCCTCCCGTTGCACAGAGTACCTACGACGTTATAATAGCGAATATACACCACGCAGCTTCTTCTGTTCAGAACATTTTGTTTAGAAAAGCTGTAGAAGAAGAGATGCAAGTAATGGCTGATATGGGTTGTGTGAATAACCGTAAGTTGACAATCTCTGGCGATGGTACGTGGAAAAAGAGGGGATTTACGTCAATGTTTGGGGTGTCCGCAATTATTGGATGGTTTTCTGGGAAAGTTATTGATATACTGGTAAAATCTGCATATTGTAAACAGTGCGAATATTGGTCAACGAAACAGAATACTGCTGGATATGAGAAGTGGAACGCGAAGCATAAAAGTTGTTGCTTGATAAATCATGTAGGTACAGCAGGGAAGATGGAAGTTGACGGTATGAAAGAAATATTTGCAAGGTCTGTTGAGCAGTATGGAGTAATGTACACACACTACATTGGAGACGGTGATTCTAAAACTTTTAAAGCGATCGTTGAGTCTAAACCGTATGGAGATACCGAAGTTACTAAAAAAGAATGTATTGGACATGTCCAAAAACGAATGGGCACTCGCCTTCGTCAATGCGTAAAGGTGAACAAAGGCATTGGTGGTCGTAACAAACTAACAGCAAAAATGATTGACAAATTATCACGGTATTATGGCTTGGCGATTAGAAGAAACACCGACTCTGTTAAAAACATGAAAGATGCCATTTGGTCAACTTTTTACCATTACAGTTCAACAGACAATAACCCTAAGCATGAAAAATGTCCGGAAGGAATCAACTCTTGGTGTGTTTGGCAAAAGGCGAAGGCAAACAATACCTTGCACAACTTCACGCATCCATATAAGGTACTTCCACGAGAAGTTTTGACTGTAATTTATCCGATATACAACGACCTAAGCAGTGACAGTTTACTAGAGCGTTGTGTTGGCGGATATACACAAAACAACAATGAAAGCTTGAACAACTTGATTTGGAAGATCTCTCCAAAGGAAATAAATTCCGGTAAAATTATTGTGGACATTGCGGCATCTTTGGCTGCTTGTGTATTTAACGAAGGCACCAGTGCATTATTGAAAATTATGCAAGCAATGAATATCTCTGTTGGCAACCATGGCCATCAATGGGCTAGAAACGAAGACGCCAGACGATGCACTCAAGCTGAGCGTGCAGCAAGGAAAGCATCCAAGGAAGCACGATGTAGCAGAAAAGCTCAGAAGAAGCAACTGGCAGAAGCTGAAACGTTGGATACAATGTATGGCCCAGGGATCGATGATTCCATATAAACACTAGTAAAAATATTTTGGTGGACAAACGTTATCTAAAATTTTAAATGCTATTTTCTGAAAATTACATATTGTAAAGCGGTGGACAGAATATCTCCGGCG
This sequence comes from Cetonia aurata, assembly GCA_949128085.1. NCBI lineage: Eukaryota > Metazoa > Arthropoda > Insecta > Coleoptera > Scarabaeidae > Cetonia > Cetonia aurata. Next base: position 59,555,546 of record OX421883.1, on the reverse strand, counting down.
CCAATGAACCGATTTCAATCAAATTTAGTATACTTCTTTTACTTGATATTATCTAGTGGTTGTCGTAGCACTTTTTCGTTATAATCGATAGTTTTATTATTCTTACCAAAAATAGATAACAAAATTAGTTAATTAAAATTACGAGATCCAAATTTTATATTCAACAAGAAGTATTTTTCGTTTAGATACAAATTTTCAAAATCTGGTACGAGGAGCACTAGTTTTATGTATTTGCTTCAAGAATATGCCTTTGTTTTATATTTGTGATATATACCGTGCTAGATAGCTTGTCCACCGTAAATATCTTCTTTTAAAACTACACAAAATTGCTGTGCAGCAATATACATTTGACGGAGATGTTTACAACGTTTTGTTAGATTTTTATAAGCCTAAATACATAGCTTTTCAAGATCTATACAACATTTTTATTTCAACGAAAATATTGCCTGTAAAAATATTTATCAAAACTCTTTTGTTTTTTTACTATGCTAAGTATATGTAGCCCCTTAATTCACATTATTCCGTCATAGATATATAAAAACTTAGGTTTTGAGAAGCATGAAACGTAATTCAAGTACTCTATGATACATTTATATATATATATAATATAATACAAATTTATCTCGATAAAATTATGTATGTTTCAACAGGCAGTGTACTCTACACATCTATAGTAGGTTTTAGATTTTTTTTTGACTTGTAGCTAGTAATAAGAGCAACCTAACACGCGCTATATTTACTGTACATTACTCTACAGATTGATCAACTTAAATGTCAATACTTAGGTGCTGCCCTTTTGTACATTTAATTTTTACCTTCAAATCTTATTATACACGTTAGAAGCATTGTCGTATCAATGTTGAGTCATTTAAAATCTGTCCTCTTTCAGTTTTTACGCTATAGTACGGATATGTATTGCATACACAGTATAATTGGTGATCATACAAGATTACACAATCTATAAAAAGGATTTAACGAAAAAGGACTGTATAAGAATTAACAAAATAAAAGTTAGTTACATACTGTGATTGCAATTGAATTATTTCAGTTTTTAAACAACTCTTGCATTGGTTTTTGCTATAAAAAGTTGTAATAATAAACTATAAATAAATAACGCCCAATTTGGATAGTGCAACTAATAAATAAATTTGTAAAATTGATGTAGACGATTCTTACGGTTTCATACTTAAATGTATGTGATAAATATGTACCCCCAAAAATGTTAGAACGTAAATAAAGAAACAAAAGTATATTTATTATCATGATGTAGGCTTATTTAATTGCTTATCAGAGGCCGATATTAAAATTAACTCATAAATGAAACCATATCCTTACGAAACAACCAAAAAAATTATACACTATCCAAATTAACAATCCTCTAAGCTGCCATTTTTTTTTTTCCTTTTTGTTGAAATGTTATTGTTATTTTTTCCTTTATACACCTATTAAGAATACATTCATTGTAATATCAGTATTTCTAATCGATAATTATAATTGCAAGACGAGTACCTCTGTGCTATTGTCAACAGTTAATCTACAATCGCGTTTTCTTTTATTATTATTGTTAAAGGAAAACTATTGCTTAGCGAAATACATTCTTCGATAATAAAAGGAAAAGTACTGTTAACAATAGTACAAGATATTTGAGAGGCGCTGTGCTTCACGTGCACATTATACCTATGCAATAGTTGTGTTGTTATTGCATTACGTTCATATATTATAAGTTGTTATCTGTTATAGTTTAAGCAGTCTTCTTTCACGTCTGTAAAGCGGTTCGGATTTCGTCGTGAATATTCGCCAATTCCGCTATGCCACGGGCTAGTTGCTCGTTTAAGGTTAGCAAAACTTGTTTCTGAGATTCGTGCGCCTGTGATGCTATATCCAATTCGCTCTGTGCTAGTTTTACGGTTGATTGGAGGTTTTGATTTTCTTTTTGTAAGTTCTGAGGATATAAAACCAATTGTTAGATAAAAATAAATAAAAAAAACTATAAGGATAGGAAAGCTCTTGCATTGAAAAAATTAAATCATATTTCAATTTCTAACTATACAGGGTGAATCTCAATATATGCGACAAACTTTAGGAGCTGATTCCTGAGGTTATTTTGATCATTGAAGTTCATATGAGTATATGTCCAAAACGGTTTGGTTTAAAAGTTATTGAATGTTTAATAATAAATTATGTATGAGAGTTATACGATTTTTAAACTCCTTATTTTAGCGAAGATATTTGCTAATTTGTCAATTTAGATTTACAAATATGTTCAGATCCGAACACAAATTTGAAAACATATTGACTGAAGCCGCGAAATTAGCGTTCAAATTTGTGTTCGGATCTGAACATATTTGTAAATCTAAATTGACAAATTAGCAAATATCTTCGCTAAAATAAGGAGTTTAAAAATCGTATAACTCTCATACATTACTATCAAGGGTGCATTAGCATATATACGCTTTGAGCGTAAATTACAAATGTCGTCGAGTGACACTGATGAGCTGTAGGTGACAGCGAAACATGCATGTCTGTCAATAACGACATTTTGTATACATTTTTCTGAATTTCATAATAAATTATGAACTATGACTAACACGATATAATATCACAGTTGGTTCTTCAAAATCAATTGTGTTGAGAGGGTTTGTCATTTCAATATTTGACAGTAGTTGTCAGAGGGAATTGTTTGTTTATCATTTCAATATTTGACAGTAGTTGCCAGAGTTTTTTTTTCTTTTTTATTTAGTTTTACTAATTATTAATTATGTTAACTTACTATTAAACATTGTATAACTTTGGAAATAAGCAGTTTGGGACATATGTTCTTATGAACTTTTATGATCAAAATAACCTCAGGAATCAGCTCCTAAAGTTTATCGCATATATTGACATTCACCCTGTATACAGTGTTTCTTGAACCCTGTAAAGTTTTTTTTTTAACATTTTAAATAAGTAATAATTCAGCTTAGATGCCTCAGAAAGGAGAAAAATCTGAGTATTGTGGATATGTCAATTACTATACATATCGAGTAGGGTTTAACGGAAGCTAGCTCATTAAGGCCTCGATACACTTCGCATACGTCATCGGAGCCTCGTTGAGACCTCTGGCTGGGTACAACTGTTACGCGCACTTCCTAATAATGATTTTAGCAAAAAATACGCGATTCTCACCCTTTATTTTATTATTACATCTTTTAAAAATTCAAGAATCAAAAAATTCATTTCCACAATGCGCACTGTGTAGTCTCACCACCGTTTAACAATGTAAAATTTCCATTACGGTATCTTGCAAACAGAAATAAAGTACTGTAGACTCGCACAGTCGTAACGTTAAATTACAATTAATAAAAACCAGCTTTACTACTTACCTTATTCTCAGTGCTATACATTCACGAGATGGTCGATATGTGAATGTATAAAAAATAAAAACGTTCTTGAAATGATGTGTTTTATCAAATATTGCTAACCCGTAATTCCTGAATGTAAAATGAATCTTTATACCTGCGATTTAAAAAAAAAGCGTTTCACAAAAACTACCCAGTTCGCCGCGTGCATGATGGATGACTAAGCGAAATGTGTGTGTTACATATACATATTTATCTCAGTGAATACCGAGCTAGCTTGTTCGATACATTGACTTGCAGTGAATCGGGATATTTCCGAGGGATCTGCTTCGTCCGTTAAACCCCTATCGAGTTTATGCTCAGAGTGTTGGGTTGACTTAAGCGGGTTGTAGAGAAGAATGACATTTGTTTAATATTTTGGAATGACCCCTACTCCAATGCACAATTATTTTGTTTGTTCTAGAATATAAACAGTTTTATTTCCTCTTTGGTATTAAGAAACCTATTTATTTATTATTGTAGTTACGTAACATGCAGAAATAAAGAATTCAAAAACTTGAATTTCTTTTATTTAACGTATAAATTAATATTTCAGCAAATTTAAGACCACTGGCATTATCGTGTACATAATTGTCTGTCAGCGATGCGCAAAAAAGAAAGAATTTTTATTTTAGGTTGGCAAATGACGAAACTAATCATTTAATTTTAAAATTAGTGAATTTGACTAACCTGCATAATGTCAGAACTCTTCTGCTGTTTCATTTCGTTGTTTTTACCTTCTAATTCCGATTCCAATTGGTCTACTTTTATTCGTAATGTTTGAATTTCCTTCCGGAATTCATCACTCATGTCTCCTCCACCTGTAAAAGTTTCGATACAATATAATAAAAATGTAAACAGCACGAAAAAGACGGAGCCGCGAGACGGGTTATTCTCGAATCTCGGGGAATGAAATCGTCAAAAAAATCCTACAATTCCGATAGTTCCTATTCTCGAATAGAATTTCTCACTTTTTCGTAGGAAAATACTCCAGAAAGATTCCCTCCAACAAATAAGTAGGAGAAATTACTTAAGAAATTGAATCGGCTTCACTCGGTTTTATTCGGCGATTTACGGCTGTTGATATGTGGTTGTATTCGTGATTTTATTTCTTATTTAATATTTGATAGTAAACTAACAATTTATAGCTTGCAACTAAAGCAGGTTCAATTAATATAATATCTTATAATATTATATATATTCTATAATAAAATAAAATATTATCGGTTCAAGAGCTCACTGCGGTTTATAAAAGGAAAGTTTAGTTTTCCCAATTTAAACAATGACCATTACTTCTTTAACAACATTTTATGGACAGATGGATCCACTTCTGACTTCCACTTAACAGGCAAAATAGACGTTCATGGGAACGAAAAATTTATAGAAATAAAAAGAAAACTAACACAAATAAGAAAGTCTGGGAGGAACTCAAAACACGTCCCAAATAAGGCTGTTGGGCCAATTTTTTATAATTTCAAACAGCGGAAACATATTTGGAAACAATTGTTTCACAAGTAGATGATTTACTGCATAACGCCTCAAAAAAATCAATTAGATAACGTGATTTGGCACCAAGATGTAGCACCATCGCATAATGTTTTAGGGGAACGTTTAAGCAATCAATTTCCCGTTTGGATTGATAATGCTGGAAATATTCAATTCAAACAGCCCCGATTTAATGCCACTAGATTGTTTCTTACGGGGTTTCTTTAAAGAAAAAGCGAATTTCGATTTAAAAGCAAACATAAACACTATTAGAGAAAAAAATCAAGACGAAATTGATAATCTAAATAAAAGAAATAATGATTGTATTTCTGGAGTTATAGAAAACTTAGGAAGACAACATCAGTTGTGCATCGACAACAATGGATCTCACTTTGAGCAGTTCCTTTAAATTTAAGTTAAGTATGGATAGGTTTTTGTGAAATATATTGAATGATTTTGCATCTATTTCCTACGATGTAATTAAATTTTTACGTTTTTTTAGTGAAATGATTCGCGAATTATTGAAAATACTCTCATATAATAATTTATATATTCGGAATTACCAGATAAAGAGGCCTGTAAAACTAAAAAAAAACATGCAGGGTGTCATTGAAAAATGCAAATATAAATATTCCGTTGAGCGCGCCCTCTATATATAATCCTTATAGTTATCACTTTCTTTAATCGGTAACACCACAACTTCTATTTGAAATATTTTCTGTATCTGCAATTGTAACGGAAATAAGTGGTGGTCAAAATAAAATAAAAAAATCGGTACCATTACTCTCTTTTTTGATCTATAAGAATAAATTTGTAAATATTTTAAGAATAAAATATTTATTTAAATGTCTATTTATTTATATTTCCCTATAAATGCAATTTAACACTTCGTCAATAGGGTCGGGTGATATACAGAAAGCATAAGTGATAGGTATGTACTTACATTGTAGGGTTGAGTCACGCTATAGACATCGAAGTGTTAAAGTTAATTGTTCAAAGCTTTGCATTTGTTACAAAGAACAGCGTGTATAGAACGAAAGTGCATTAAGCATATATTAGGTGTTAATTACTAAAGTCAGAAGTTCAAGTATAATCTTATATAAAAATAAAAGACACCTTTCTTCCATATTACTTCTTTCCTAGGAAACAATTTAACCGTATGATAATTGAAACGGTAAATACATTAACGGTTATACAATAATTATAAAATATATGTCCTTGTTCATTAGAAGACATCCACTTTCGTTTTTTTTTCTCTATCACATACATTCTTTCGTACATAAATCTTGAATTAGTCTTTTCCAGCAATGCATTGAATATTTATGCGTTTGAACGCATAATTGCGTGTCTACAGTGTGCGCATTGAAAAAGGCATAATACGTCGCAAGTTCATATAGACCACATGTTACGTAAATTACGCAAGCTTCTTAATAGCTCCTGTATCCTTAATGCATAACTGCCATAAAATGTGACGTATGATACGTTATCTCTCCAGTAATTAGATTAATTTGAATTACCTTTCCTATTCTCGAGATCCATCTGGTATTTGCTCTTCATCAGTAAATTTTCTTCTTTATATGTGTGTAACTGTCTCTTCCATTCTTCCACGTTAGCGGTGCTTTCCTGGAGCGCGCTGGTCAACCGGGCGTTATTGCTTTTCAACGTTGCTAGTTCGATTTCCCATTTCTTCGCGTTTGCGGAGCTGAAAAGATTGTTTCTATATTTAAAACGTGTCTTATTTTAGCATCTCCAAGTTCAAACAATTTTCCGATGTAAATATACCGGGTGTCTCAAGGTGGATGGTCTATTAGAAATATGTAGAGAAACAATTATCAGAATTAATTCAAATTTTGTATGTGCAAGTTATTCGATGCGAAGGACGTTTTTAAAATATCTTTATCCATGCAGTGTTGCCGCTTTTACTTAAATCTGGTAACAAGTTTTTTTAATTCAACACCCTGTATTGCCTATCATGGTTGGATCAAGTTTCATGAAAATTATTTTTTTGAAAATCGAATCCTTGCAAAAGTACGTAAATATTCGGTCTTTAGAACAACTGTGAGTACAATTTTGGACTAACTTGCTATGTTACTTGAATTTAGTTACATTATACCTACAGGGCGTTCCACACGTTACCTTTAAATCACATGTTAGAAAAATCCCTTCAAATATATATATATATTTTTAAATGAAAGCAGAAAAGCATTTATTAAAGGAATGAAATATATCTGGGAACCAAGAAAATAAACAATCCAAAAGGGAAAGACATTTTTAAATTCATAATAACTTCATTTGTATATGATACTTCGTACATATTTAGCAATTACTAATTACAATTAGCAAGATATGATAAATTAGTAAAATCCAAGTAAAAATGTGTTATTCATGTCATCAAATGGCTTACATCAAATAAAAGAGGGCTCCTTTTAAATAAATGTTTGTAGCTCAAAAGTTAATTTAAGAGGCTTTGCGACGAATGATAAATATCCAGGGTGTTCCATTAAAAAAAGAAAAATATACTTCAAAAGAGTTTTATAACATGCGATCTAAGGGTAACGTATGGAACGCCCTGTGTAATGCAACTAAATTTAAATATCATAGTAAGTTAGTCCAAGGTTCCCTTAAACCATGTTAAAAAATTGGACTTTTAGTTATTCTAAAGAGCGATGATATGCAATATGCATGGTTTTGAGGATCAAATTTCTAAAACAAAAAAAAAAACTCAAATTAATTTATATCTCGAAAACGCTTTGAGAGTTAGATAGGTATAGGGAGAGAAGTAAAAAAGTTTTATGACATTTAATAAGGAATCCAATAACAAAAATCCCAAAAGAAAGGTGAAAAAATCCCTTACCACAAAATTATGAAATAATCGGTTTTGTCCATAATTACTAACTTGTTGCCCTTGTCGGCTTTAACGTAAAAACAGTCTTTGGTTCTGAGATTTTTAATTGTGTTCCATTCATTATTTACTGTACATTGTTTGTGCTGCAGCAGATTTTCCCGGATTTGAACCTTACAGGCACCCCTCACGAAAGATTTTGCAGAATCTGAAAAACCTTTGATAGAGGTCTCGATGCCTGCAATAATCTCCTCCATCGGAACCTTACTGCTTGGCAAACAATATTTTAGACCTTTGTCTAATAATTTTAATTCTTTAACATTAAATCTAAAATTATTAGACAAAGGTCTAAAATATTGTTTGCCAAGCAGTAAGGTTCCGATGGAGGAGATTATTGCAGGCATCGAGACCTCTATCAAAGGTTTTTCAGATTCTGCAAAATCTTTCGTGAGGGGTGCCTGTAAGGTTCAAATCCGGGAAAATCTGCTGTAGCACAAACAATGTACAGTAAATAATGAATGGAACACAATTAAAAATCTCAGAACCAAAGACTGTTTTTACGTTAAAGCCGACAAGGGCAACAAGTTAGTAATTATGGACAAAACCGATTATTTCATAATTTTGTGGTAAGGGATTTTTTCACCTTTCTTTTGGGATTTTTGTTATAGTTTTCAAGCCACAGTCTCTACCCATCACAGGAAGGAATCCAATCACGATACGAAATACAGGCTGTTCCATTTGAATTAAAAAAAGTTGTTACCAGGTTTAGGTAGAAGTGGCAACACTGCATGGATGAAAATTTTTAATTAATTCTGATGATTGGTTCTCCGTATATTTCTAATAAGTCATCCACATTGGAACATCCTGTATAATACAATAAAAAAATACGTTAAAAGTGAGTATTTTTACTAAAGGATAGTTGATTGCTTTCCAATTATCGTTTGTTTTGAAAGAGGTGTTTCACAAACGCACGAAGTTAGCACGTACTTTAAACTTTTAGTGGATTTCAGATTAAAAACTTAATTACAATTGTAATAAAATTCGTTACGCCAAGTGTTCCATTCTCTTCGTAAATAATCCTCTCAACTAATTTCAAATAAGTAACGTGTATGCATCTATATTTGAGAGAATCATTGCAATGAATCTATTGTTAAATCATGATAATATTTTACCGTTTATATTGTACCTACTGCAAAATATTAATCGTAATGATGACATGACCATGGCAGTTTGAAAAGTAGTTTGTTACAATTTTTTAATTAGAAAGGAATAACCAAGCAGTTAACCATCGTCGAATTTATTATTTATATTTTGCAAGGTTTAATTTGAATATTGCCGGTAATAAAATTACATTTTGCAAGTACTATTTTGCGTAATTCGACAAACGAAGCATGAACACGTTTTCTCACACGCAGAATCTTGACTTTCCACTTTTGTGAAATACCCATTGCCATCTGTAGTATTGAAAAATGTTCTAAAATGATCATGCTTTCAAAATTACATGCATACATAATGGCCATCAACATAGCGTGACTTACGGTTATAGTAGTTATTAGTAAAGGCCTTGTTTATATATATCTAGTTATTCAACCGGTTTGAAGTACCTTTGGATGGCGTTCAGATGGCGTGCCCATTAATTTTTTTTAATAATGTTGCATTATAATTTCTTAATTTTGATTGGTTTTACTTTGTTATTAACTGCCAAGTTTATTTCAGAATCTGTAACCAACATAGCTCGCATTCCAATGAATATTTGGCGGTATTTAATTTCATTCATCAGTACTTTTATACTATCGCCGCCAGATATCAGCACCTTACGCAGCTCGGTTGAATAACTATAAGATATATAAACAAGGGTAAAGGGTTACATCGTTAGTTTAGATGAACGCATCCTATTCCAAAAAGAAAACGTGATTTTTCAAGAAAGCCTTTCCGACAAAGGTATCATATCTAAGTAAGAAATCAAAATAATAAATTTATGTATATCATGTATCGTCGTATACCAGCGTATTTTTCACATGACATATAAACTCATTATTGGTGCAGGCCGACGAACAAACCCACATGATGAGAAATTCAAATAACAAATCAATCATATTAAAAAAAAAAAAAATACGGAATTATCTAATGAAATCTTAGGAAGAACATCACATACCGGAAAACTGTTTAACCGAACAAAAACAACCTTTTTAGGAAATAACGGAATCCCAAAAGAAATAAAAGTATAAATATTTGAAATACCGAACTTCTAAATCATGGACTACAACTTAAGTACAGACAAAAGATTATAAGCAGCAAAGATGAGTAGAGCAGACAACTTTCCTTGCGCATCGCAGGCGGAGATACGGAAGAACTACCTACGTTGTGTGTAATAATGTCGCAGATACGTACATTGGGTAGTAGTGTTAGATGCAGTGAATAAGTTTATTAAAGATTTTCCGAATTTAACTTACGATGGCACAAAAATTAAATAAATAAATTAAATAAAAACACATGGTCAAGGCTACGTGCGAAGTGCAAACCACAATAATAATATTAAAAAACCGGCTAAATAAAAAATCGTTTTTATTCGATTTATGTGGAATTATGATTGTGCGTAATTTGCCGTTTACTTTGTTAAGTAACGATTCTTTTATTTCATTTTGGAAGAAATACGCCACTACCAAGTCGGATAACGCTACGAAATTATTTATCGTCTGTGTCTATACATGTAGAAAATAAAATTAAAGCTGAACTGGACAATGAAAAGTGGCCATGTGTTGACGAAACAAGATTTTGCGAAAAAAGTCTGTACTTAATGTCATGATTTTATGCCGGTCTTTTTTTTCACAGTGCTTTGCATTTCGCACATGGTCTTGACAATGTGTTTTTGACCAACTCATTACAAATATACCGCAAACTAAACATTAAGTTTTTGGGCCTAATCTAATTTTAACCCTGGAAAATCCTTAATCAACTTATTTATTGCGTCTGATAATGGTATTCTTTTCAATCAACGTATCTGCGACATTATATTTATAACATACAACAGATACAGCACTTCGAACATACTGGCTGCGCTATATAAGCTTCCGTATCTCCGCCTGCGAAGCGCACGGATAGTTGCTCGCTTTAGAGATGAGGTGTCTTCAAAAAACAGAGAACAAAACGTGTCTTATCCATATCCGAATGAACGTACCGACAAAAACTACACACAAAACGCAAAGAACAGTATAAACAAGACTATAACAAGTGCATTTGAAAAAAGATCCTGCTGCTCATCCCATACCAAGTTTTACTCCTATTAAGGGTAAAAAACACAAGGATAAAGATAGTTTATTTAATAAGTCGAAGCAATTACAAAAACAAACAAACTAGTAAAATATCTTTTTAAGAATATTGACTACTTCAGTATCCAGTAATTGGATTTTGGAACCTTTGGTGTAACAATAACTATCACACTGACAAATGTCAATGCTAGGTTTTCCACTATCACCAAACATTTGGTGATAGTGGAAAACCTAGCACCAAACATTTGGTGATAGTGGAAAACCTAGCATTGACATTTGTCAGTGTGATAGTTACTTCAGTATCCATAACAAAATCAATAATGGAATTTCTTGACGTGTCCCTCATTTATTTATACAGGGAAGTTAACGAATATCCCTTAGTTTTGTAAATTACAATTGACAACATATTTTTCCAGTCTCTAATCCTTTTGGTACATTTCTTAACCTTGGTGGACTAAAGCTGGGGCCAACAAAAATTCATGACGCGAAAGTCTTGACCATGGGATAGCAGAATATGAGTTGGTGTTGTCTAGACTGTTTCTATCGTCTGTTGGATTTTGGAAATCCGACGTTTCGGCAGTGGTTCTACGGTCGTCATCAGGGTAGTCCTTACTTGTGAAGCCCATAGTTGCTTAAAGAATTAACAACACTATGGCTAATTCTGCTACATCACGCAGATTTTTCAAGGATCTTACCACAACTGAAATTACTGGTGTCAATAAACACCTAATCCACGGATTCGGAATCATTGTGGACACTACACTATATTAACAGTAGAAGTGCCATAGATTCGTTGAGAATCGAAAATTACTGTGGAGAAACTGCAAGTTTGTACTTGAATAAATGGTTTAAAATAGTTAATATCTATTTGTTTTGCGTGGTTGGGTTTATTTTAGGCGTGTTTTCTTTGTAATTTCTGTTGTTACATTAAATGCGGCAGGCACATGATGCGCCGAATTTTTTTTACTTTTTTAACATCGAAGAGAAAGGACATACGATAAAACGATTGGCTAAGGCTATATGATCGCCTTGCAACAGGAAAGTAACTTCTGACTTAGATTTCTTTCCGGCCCACAATGAGATAAACAAGAAAACGTAAACGTAAACTGCAGACAATTTGAAACGCTTCGGCGAATTTTGAGACGATGTGACCCGTAGCTTACGCAACACATCCACATTGCATCCATCTAAACCCGTGGCTATTATTGATTACACGAACGAATAGTTAATTGGGTGAGGTTTCATCCGATGTTTAATAGGTTTATTCATCCGTTACATGTTTTCTATGTGTTTTCGTAAATGCTTTTATGTAAACCGCATTTTTTTATTGTAAAATTAGCATTTACATATACGGGTTGTTTACGGTCTTGTGATTTTATTTTCTAGGAGTGATTAAACATCTTAAAATAAGGTAAATATATCTTAACAAAAGTTGCATAATACTGATGAGAGATATTAATGTTAAAAAAATTTTGTAGTTTTTTTTTTTTATTTTTAAGTGGCGATTAAGCATATTAAATCAAACAATTCTTTTATGCTTTTCATGGAATCTACTTTACACTAGTTGTTCAAAGTTATCGCCGTGTTGTTGAACGCAAAGTCTCGCTCGATGTATCCATTAATTGGCATAATTTACTAGGCTTTAAAAATGAAAAAAATTAAATTATTTTTGTAACATTATCATCTCTCTTACTATGCAGCTTTTGTTAAGATATTTTTTACGCGAATAACCTTATTTTCAAATGTACAGTGCCGGTCAATATAATAGCACCAGTTGCAATATTCTGATTCGAAAGATGTAAAACTTTCACCTATTTATTATATTATTTTTTTGAGTGTAAAAAACAGTTACATTTTTTATGCTATCTCAGAGTGTGTGCATTTGTTGTCAAATTTCGTAACTGTCAATCAGTTATAAAAGATCTTTTGTAAACACTTATCATTTCGTGCAGTTAATAAAATACCACCAGTAGGCTTTTTTAAATTTGTTTTGCAAAATTTTGTGAACAAAAGTGAAAACGGAAGGTAATAAAAATGTTTTAATATACTTTCTATAAAATGGTGTAATAATTTTATAAAAATTGTATAGTTATGGGTCGCGGAAAGCATTGTTCGCCGGAAAAACGTGAACTAATAAAAATATTTGCGTCCGAGGGTAAATCGTATTCCCAAATAAGGGAATTGCTGGGCTGTTCCAATAAAATGATAATAAATGCCCTAAGATATGAGTAAAAAGTTGAATCCCGTGGTAGGAAGCGAGTTTTGTCACCCTTAATGGTAAAACCGTTAGTACGGACGACTAAAGCAAATCCCTTTATGACAGCTACGGAGCTCAAAAAAACATTGGATGTGCCGGCAACCGTGGAAACTATTCGCCGCAGACTTCGAGACAACAGGCTCAATGCCTGTAGTCCTCGAAAAGTGCCGCTCCTTTCCTCTAAGCATGTTGCTAAACGGATATCTTTTGCTAAAGCACATCTAAATTGGCCAAAGGAAAAGTGGAGAAATGTGCTATGGGCTGACGAATCCAAAATTGTTCTTTTTGGTGGAAAGGGTTCCAGATGTTTTGTCCGTAGGCCACCTAACAGCGAATACAAGCCAAAATTCACAGCAAAAACTATCAAACATGGAGGTCATAGTATTATGGTATGGGGTTGCTTCTCGTATCAAGGTGTGGGTCCTATATATTGGATCAAAACCATTATAGATTCATCGGTTTATGTAAAAATCCTTGATGAAATTATGCTTCCGTATGCTTCCCACGAAATGCCGCTGGTGTGGGTCTTCCAGCAAGACAATGACCCCAAACACACCAGCAAAATGGCAAAAAAATGGTTCAACGATAACTCTATCAATGTAATGGAGTGGCCTGCACAGTCCCCAGATTTGAACCCTATCGAAAATCTGTGGACGGACATAAGAAGGGTGTATCTACAATAATACCAACAAGCGTTGAAGGGCTCTGGGAGGCTGTGCAGAAAATTTGGAGTTCCATCAAAGTTGAAAGATGCCAGCATTTAGTGGATTCCATGGGAAGGCGTCGTGCCGCGGTAATAGCAAACAAAGGGCACGCGACAAAGTATTGAAACCATACAATTAATTTATCTACCAGATATCTGAGTGAAATTTTTGATTTATTTTAAGAAAGATCACTAATTTTTGTTAAAAATGAACTGAAGTGCTATTATTTTGACTGTGTAGTTTTTAAGTTTTTTGTTTAAATTAATTAGCGTATTATAAACTGTTGAAAAAAACCAAATAATTTTCTTATGATAATAAACCATTAACATCAAAGAATTTATTATTTTGTTTCGAGTTGAATCGGCCCAACAGTTAAACAGATGTAAACGCAGTCAGTATAAATTTGTGCGTGGTGCTATTATATTGACCGCAGCTGTATAATCAACTGTTGAAAATAAAATCACAAGACCACAAACACCCTGTATGTACGTATGTGTAACATTGAGTGAAGAAAGTTTATAACAATAAAACGAAATTTAAATGAAAAGTGTGAATGTTAAACAAAAGCAAAATTGCTCATAATTAAAACAAATCTAATAGCTTTATAAATATTATAAGCTACCTGTTATAATTCATATGTTCATTTATTTTTATTCGTAGTATGTAAACGACATCTTATAATTACTATTAAATATTCAAGTTAGAAGTTCCCGTTTCATAATATTTCTTATAGTATACTAAATATAATTTTACTCATAAATCCATTTTATTTATGAATGCAAATGCATATTCAGTACCTATATACAGAAAACCTTAGTTTACTGCGATAATAGCGAGTGACGGTGAATCAAAATGAAGACAAAAACCACAATTACGCCAATTATTCCGTTAAGATTTTATTTGTTAGATTTAGAAATGTTCCATTACATAGTTTCATAATAATATACTTCGCTCGTAAGTATTTAATTTTATTGTTCACAAGTCAGTAACTTCTATCTATTGTTCTTCCAGTATTGTTCTCCATCATAAAATGAAAGAAAAAAATCATCCCGTCATTTAATATGATGAGGAAATTATGAGATTAGAGTATCTAAAAGCAGTTTATTCAATTAAATTAATTCACGCAAAGCATTTTAAATGCAGTTGCATAAATTTTATGTCCTATAGCGGTATCACGTTCCTCTTTACCATAAGCAGGAAATACGTAAATCGCTCAGGTAACGAACGACTGAATCTTACACTTAACGATACTTATAGAGCCGTGGTTCGTTTGAAATCAGAACACACTCAAAGCCATTAATTTTCCAAACTAAATATTTAGGATAAACTTTTTTATAAATTACGGATCTCGCAAGTACAAACAAATAAAGAGTTTAAATGCCTTTTTTGTCCTAAATTTAGGATGATAGTGTATTTGCAACTTTTTGTTTATAATTTAATTCGCTTCTAAAATATGTAAAAACATGCAGGGTGTGTTCCATTAAAAAATATGCTGTTTTTGTGAATGTCTCAGAAACATGCTATTCAAACTTACAAAACTAGATTATATAAGGTGTCTGTAAAAGGTCTTTACACACGCCTACCACATATTCCTTAGACCAAAATAAGCCGATTTAAGTAAACTTATCTTAGTTCAAAGTCGCTTAGTTTGGGCGCTATGCGGCCTTAAAGTTAAAATTTTGAAATCGTTTTTTTATTATAAGCACATTTTTTCGTTTTTCTCGAAAACGAATAAAAATAAGAAAATTTTACAAGAGACATAATTTGATCGCTTTTGAATACTCTATCGAATAAAAATTATTTCGTGTCTCTACTATAGACAGCAAAAAAAATTATGTTAATTTTCATAATGGTCATGCGTGTTTCATTCACTTCCGGTATTAGTATTTTCTTGAAATTTTCTCCAAACATTCGTCCAATAATACTAACTGACCATGCCAAATCTTATTAAAATCGCATAAGCCGTTTTGAATTTATAATAAAAAAACGATTTCAAAATTTTAACTTTAAGGCCGCATAGCGCCCAAAGTAAGCGACTTTGGACTAAGATAAGTTTATTTAAATCGGCTTATTTTGGTCTAAGGAATATGTGGTAGGCGTGTGTAAAGACCTTTTACAGACAGCCTGTATTTTATGCAAGACAAGAACAAAACAATGCATTGAGTAATTATTCCTTTTTCGCAATAGCAAATAAGAAAATCTTCCTTTCCTCAAAATACAAATCTAAATAAATCTAGCTTGCAGTCTCGCAATAAGCACCTCTCTCACAACAGGCTATATACATATGTGTGGTACATATCGCTCGCGGAGAAAGTTTTGCGTTAATGAAGATCCTGATTGTAACTATATGGGGGTACAGAACATCATTGTAACGCTTGCTAATACAGGTGGGTGGTATTTAATATATAAGAGATGCAATGGTTGCGGGAACCATCAGTTCCACCTCCATCACATTAAGCGCTCGCCTTAAGTTAGAAAACAAAAAACAAACACTTACCAATATGACCAGCTTGCTTCAAGTGAGTTTATGTGCTAATGAAAAATTGTTTTACGTAAATTTAAAGCGAGAAAATAATTACAAAGTGCAAATTTTCATTGTAGATTGCAGTCTCCTTGGCAATATTCTCCGCTTATGCGCAAGCAGGTTTATTAGGAGTAGGTGATCTTGGAGGAAGTTATGGTGGATACAGTAGTGGGGGTGGTGCCGGAGACTACGGCGGATATGGAGGTGGTGGTGATGAGGGTGGAAAAGATTATAATGTAAGTACATACAAGTCTAAGCAATCGAATTTCAGATATTAGTTTCCTTACAATATAATATAATAAAATATACAATAATATATAATAAAAGTATATCGGTTGCAGTATCTATATTATTGCTTAGATTATTGTATCCCAGAGGAGCAGAAAAAGAGCATTCCAACTGAAAAATTTGCTAATAAATAATGCAAGAGATTATTATTTCCTTTAGAATATGAAGAGATATTAATTGATCCATTGCAATTCAAATTTATATTACTTCGTTTATGTTATATTATATTACTTTATTTAAAATGAATACTTAATAATTTTTTTTTTACGTTTCGGTACACACAAAATTGTTCCAGTCTTAAGCATTTATTATTAGTGTGTACTTTGTAATCCATTATTCATTAGCGTTTATAACTTGTGGATTTTTACACTGCTTAATAACAAATTTTGGGTCGCGGCTTTCTGCTTAAATGAATCCAACACGAAATTGCAGTAAATTTTGTTATATTAGTTCGAATTCTCGAATTCCTTTTTGATGAGGCCCTGAAGTTAGGATGTTTTTAATACTTTTATACGACTATTTTGTACATATTTCAAGACACTTTAAAGCTAAAAAATCGGGAATTTTGGCATGTTTGAAGGCGCATACATCTCATACAAATGGAGAAGGTACTCTGACGTCATTGAGCCTTAGACATTTTCATTATTGTTTTTAAACTTTAAGACGTTAGAGTACCTTTTGTTATTTAAACAAGCTGCAACTTTTTTCTTAACACCCGGATCTTAATTTATGTATTCCGCAGAATGCAGAAAAGCTCTGGAATATTCACACAAATTTTATATAATAATAATAATAGTAATAGTGTTTATTCTCGGCTACAAAGCAATAAAATTATAAGCAAAATATTTTTTTTATTTTTTTACCGTTAAATAAACAAACAGCGTTTTTCTAATGTACAGGTTCGGCGCCAGCCCACTAAAGTATTTATAAAATATGCAATGCCGCATTAATAGAACAAGTGCGCATGACAATGTTGAAATTCTGGGGGTTGATACAAATTCCAATTTTAAATAACAAACGAAAGTAAATGAACGCGAAATAAAAAAAAAATAGTATGAAAAACATGTGTTACAATGACTGTTGTAATATTAGTTTTTTGATATATTATTTAGCATTATTGCTCAACAAATTTTATGCTATTTACATATTTAAATTTTGTTCTGCATTACAGTTTTCATTTTTCAAATAATTTAAATAAGTTACAATTGGACAA
Source organism: Cetonia aurata (assembly GCA_949128085.1). Lineage (NCBI taxonomy): Eukaryota > Metazoa > Arthropoda > Insecta > Coleoptera > Scarabaeidae > Cetonia > Cetonia aurata. The sequence continues at coordinate 59,537,587 of OX421883.1, read as the reverse complement.
GTACACTACATTTGGTATAGTTTTTCCTAACAGATCTTTTTTAGGGTTGATAAACTTTGATTTCTTCTAATTAACTATCTCTCAATTTAAAAATAGAAAAAGGAAATCTAATAGAATAAAAAAGTAGCTGAAACAAACTAACTGATCGACTGAATGCAATGTTTACTTTCGAATTCGTTTCAGAGTTGTCGCAAAGTATTGACGCATAGGAAGAATCCTATGAGTGTTTGCAAACTATATATTTCACCTAATTGCTTTGTTATACAACGATTATATCGAGTTCCTTTAAACAGGCAGATATAGCACATACATAACATTAAAAAAAAAAACAAGAAGAATGCGAATTTATATAACTGCATCACAGAATAAGAATGCATTTCTGTATCACATAGGAAATAGATATTTATATTGCAAGGAAACGGCGCACGCTGACTCATTTATACTATACGGCAATATAATAATTTATACGTAATAATCAGTTGAAAGTAATAAAGCTTTCATAATGATGTATTTAATACAATATGTAAGAAATTCAAATTAGGAAATAAACGCCTTTAAAGTTTTTCTGTATATATAATAAAAAAAAAAACATAATTTTTATGGTTTTACGATCAAAGTGAAGGGTTTTAGTTATAGAAAATTATTAAATTAAAAATAGTAATATTACTAGGTACTATAAAACAATGAAAATTATACTAAAGGATTTCGCATAGGGCATTTTTTTTTACTTACGATTGTAACTTAAGGACGCGATATACCTCAGAAATTTGCTAAATGGCCGCCCAGGGACGCCATCCTATTTTTATTTTAAATTAGTAAGGTTTCAAACCAACGTGAATAACAAGTTGCATACAATCTGTTTTCTCAGTATATAAACAAAGGAAGCGACGTAGAGCGAAAGAGAAGGCAAAATGTGTGATGTTAGTTTTATTTAGTTTAGCGGCGAACAAATGTGCGACACTTTGTCGGCCCGCTAAGCGGTTTAGCGGTAAACATGTGTACGATTATTTTGTCGGTCCGCCAAGGAATAACTTTAATACTTAGAATATGACATTAATATGAAACATCACTTTGAAAACGTTACATCCCTATTTAGAATTGATATGGGAATTTAGAATAGAGTTTCAATCCATTAATTTCTCATGTCTTTTTCTCGTTGAAAAGGAAATGTAATTTCTCAATATTTTATTTTTTTTATTAATTTTTCGTTTTAATCTTTAGTTAGGCTAACTTGGCTGGTGTTTCTTCCTCCTCTTGGCAGTATCTGCAGGTTGCATCATCTGCCAGGTCTATGTTGTACATATGCCTATTCAATCTATAGTGACCAGTCAGCAGACCTACAATCATTTTGACAGTCTTCCTGTCTTTATTCAGTAGATCTCTCGCAAGTTCAGGCCTTTGCTCCTTTAGGAACTCTTTTGCCTGTCATTGTCCCGGTGATTTTTGCCACCACTCTCTGGACTGTTTGTATATCCATTCATTGATGGATTTTTTAATTTGCGATTTGGTAGTGCCGAAAGAGGGGTCGGCTCCAACGAATGGCCTTGACGAACCTCGCCTGGCCAGCTCGTCCGCCGCCTCGTTTCCTCTCACGCCCGAGTGGCTAGGGACCCAGGCTAGGGTTACTTTCCTTTGGGTGCCCACCTCATTTAGGGCGCTTACACAGTCCCAAATCAGCTTAGAGTATGTAATGTAGGATAGCCTTGGATGAAAATACAGAAGTACAGATATTACATTCAAGGAATAGAATAAAAAGATATGACGATAATGCCCCAGATATATAACTTGCTATCTGGATTGCAAATATGAATTTTTCACTAATCTTTACAATTATGTTGTAGGCGTATCCAAAATACAACTTTAATTATGCTGTAAATGACCCACATACTGGAGATGAAAAGCAGCATACTGAGGAGCGCGACGGCGATCAAGTGAAAGGAAGCTACACATTAAAAGAAGCCGACGGAACAACGCGTATTGTAGAATATCACGCAGATGATCATAATGGATTTAATGCGGTAGTCCATAAAGTTGGCACCCCTACTCATGGTGGAGGCGCCGGTGGTTACGGTGGTGGATACGGCGACGCTGGTGGATATGGTGGACATAATTAGGATTGGCAGTGATCCATAAAAATAGATGTTTATGTGATACTCCTGTTCGCATGAGAATGCTTAAATATATTTTTTGATATAATTTTAGTAGTCATTATTTTTAGTATGTAATTATTTCTAATAATGTGATAATAAATTATAAAATCATCTAAATTCATGTTTATTTTGTTAGATAGGCAGTTATTATTATGTAGCGTTTGATAGGCAAGGCTTTTTAGAGCACAATTGGGTTGCAGATAACCCAGACTTGCTTGTTGAAATTTAAAGAAAACTAGGCAAACATGACTTTATTTTTATAATCAAACATTGACAAAAATTAAAACTGTGACTGCTGATTACGTTAAGAGGTCGCTACCTACAGTTTTTCGATCTAAAAACTATTTTCATTTTGTTTTAATTTTTGAACAATAATCTATAGGCCATGCCCCTTGTGGTAGGAATTTTTGTTTTGAAACTTGCATGTTGGTCATAGTCAACTGTGATCTATTTTATATCTATTAATAAATAAGTGTTGAAACAAAGTCGGGTGCGTGTGTGTAAGTGTGTGTGTGTGTGTGTGTGTATTTAAACAACTATACAGTCTACAAACAACTTTAAACTTAGTTTATGAAAGACGCAATTTGTTATTCGGTAGGTTTTCTACTGATAATAACTAACCTTTAAATGATCCAAAGTGAAAAACAAATTAAACATTACCATCGAAATAGTGTATGTACCTAGAGGTGGAAGCCAAACATCAAATTAATTCACTATTAATTTTTGTGAGTTGGTTTCTTCAGAATCTCGTCCAGTTGGTGAATTAGAATACAAGTATATAAATGTTACACAAGTATACATATATTATAACGCACACGTTAGGGCACAAATGTTGTCGGGTATTTACGCCTAAAGACAAGATTTGATTTTTTACAGTGTACGTTGGAATTTACACATATGTGTAAATTCCAAGCTGACGGGCTATACTACTCTCCAGTCTGAGTGCCTGTAAGATATGCAATATGTATTGAATTTTTAGTAAAACATTGGTGCTTTAGATCAAATATTTCTCCCTTAATGGCGATTTTATAATATACTATTTTACATCATTAGATTAAGCATTGTTAAATTTGGGTATCTACACCGGGCATTTTCGAGTATCAGAATAAAATATTTGTTATATGCTTCTAAAAAACAGATAACTTTAACCATTTTACTCGAAACAACCGAACTTATTTGATAAAATTGAAGTCTGTAGGTACCCTTATTCCTCTTTACAGAACACATGGTTTTTTATTTCAAGCCATAATTCGATAAAATAATAGCGCAAGATTTGATTTACTGAGGTCGTGCAATTGTATAGCTACAGTACCCCTTTAAGGTTCTCTACTCCTAAACTCACTTTCTAAATATTTGTATTTTTGTAGAATTTTTAACGTTTTGCACTGTTTCGAATAAAATAATTGTTTTTCTTAAAATATTGGACATTTAGGTTTTCTATTAATCTCTGTCCAGTACAAGGTTGTAGGTATTCAGTGTTATAATCACTAAATTACATATAGGCTGCTTAAAAATTGATTTTCAACTTTCAAACAAACAAAACTTTATTTTTATTGCGGTATTGAATGCAGCGTAAAATTCTATGTCGATTTATATAGGGTGGGACAAAAGTATGGAAACATCCTCATCGCTTTTAAACAAATCTAGATGTAAAGTTGAAATTTGGAGATGACGTATAAGATCATAAAAGCTATGTTCTGTGTAGGATCACATCTACCCCCCACTTCTTGAGGAAGAGGGTGGGAGTGATTAAAAAAAAAATGAGGTGATGGGTAAGTCAGGGCTCATTTCGACGGTAAAACAAATGATTTTTAAAAAAAGTTGGTAATAAAACAAAAATATGCATTTGCTTGTTTATTGCGTTAACTAATCTGTCAATGTCACAAAAACGTCAATGCAGTGTTGAATGTTAAATATTGAGGTAACTTATTCACTTAACCATTTAGCGAATGAAAAAAATATTAAATTAAAAATACCCAAGACTGAAATAACATTTTAATTTGTTTAGTCACCTACATTCTCCTTCCCCAAGTAGGTGGGGATGGACGCAATCCTGCAGAAAACTCCAAATTTCAACTTTATATCTAGATTCGTCAAAAAAGTTATAGGGGTATTTTCATAGCTTTGCCCAACCGCATTATTCTCAATATTTTTTAAAATACTCACACATACACCACTTGCGTAAAATGGCCTAAAATACCGCACTCCTAATTTCAGGGAATTTTTAATTTTTTTTTACAAAACCTGTACTTATATCTTTTTTTAAGAATGTCACAGTATCTATTTTTACAATGTTTAGCTTTTCTTTATAATTGTGATATTTATCATTAGCACTTATCCAATTATTATAGTCAACTTTACTTAATTCCTGTTATTTCACATTAATTATAAGATATTAGCAAGCCACAACTATTATATGGTAACATTAATATTTTATACATAAGTTATATAGGTAGCATTATAAGTCCAATATAATTGACTTACCTTTGTGCAAGAGCCAGTTTCAGTCGATCGTTCTCATACTTAAGCTGCATATCTATAGGGTTAGCATTTGTTGAGCTTGTGAGGGAATATGGGCTTTTATCACCTTTCGCTTGATGACTAGGGCTTTCATTACTTTGTAATGTTGATACAGAGTGGCTCCTCAAATGCGGCCCTTCATCTTCTGATTTAATTGAGTTTGGAGTTAACGGCATTGCAGCACTACCTGGAATACAATGTTAAAACTGTTTTTAAAACAAGAAAGACCAACATTATCAAAATTAAAAAGTATTGTGTTAGAACATTTAGTGAGAATTTACAAAGCAAAAATTTTTATATTTTGTGAACACTCTACCTACCTGGAGGTTCTAAGAGATTATCAGGAGACTCATTTGAAGCTGTAGCCGCTCTAGCTGTGATAGGACTTGCATTTGCACTAGTGACAGGTGTAACTGCGGATCCACCATTTGTCGTCACTTTTGTGATTGCGTTCCTTGTAGCTTCTTTAACTTCATTGAACTTGTTAATAAACTATTAAAATATATCACTTTAAAATGATTACAAGGTCTCGAATTGTGTGTATATACCAATTGCAGTTCTGCTTCTGAAGAAAAACCTAAGCCATAAACAGTATTTGCTCGTACATCAGACCACTGGCCGAATTTCTGCGAAGTTTTCGTGAAAGTCATATTGGGCGTAACAGTACTATTTATAACAGCTTTTGAACCTTCCACACTTATAATTCTGTAGAGACTTCGAGTAGAATCGTAGAAGAAAGACACACTCACAGCTGTACTGGAAGCTGGCATCCATGACCTTTTTGTCTTCGGATCAATGTGAAATACGTGTGCTTTACAAGTGAATATAGGCTGTTCACTACAAAAAAACACGTTGGCTTCCATTGTATAAAAAAGCTTACTGCGAATATTTGCTATATTTAGAATAACACCACACAAATATTTGTGTTTTAATCTGTATATAAACAAACATCTATCATATAAAATGGGAGTGGTAGGAGATAAAAAGGTTATTTGCGCAAACAGGTTCCTAGGATTTTATCTCAGATAAGCTTCTACAAAAGGTATTTTAAACATAAACAAGTAATTTTGAAATCATAATTATCGTTATATTCTATTGAGATACCTAATATCGATAACTGAATAAAACTCTATTTTTAAAAGCAAGCGATTTATTTACCCCATAGTGTCCTTTCCAGACGTCATTTAAAAATAATTAATTAAGTTTTACTTTAATTTTAATAAATTTACGACAAATCACAAGCTAATGTCAAATTGACATCACCGCCATACTTGCACGATGCCACAACCACAACTAACAAATAATAAATAATTACATTTATTGTGGCTTGTCACAACTTTTTTAATTTTAAAAAATTATATTATAGACAAATAGTAGCAAAACAAAACCCTAATTTAAATTTTAAATTAATGTTTGTATTTGAAAATTTGTGTACACAGTACACACATATTCGAGATTTGTTATAAATAAGCATCGTAGGATGACCAAAACTCAAAAATTAAATTACTACCTTAAATTATTTAATATAGTATTTAATAATTATCATTTAATGATTCCAAAATTCCCCTTCTTAGAAAATAATAATAGGATATGTAACCAAATTTACACAGTTTTAAAAGATAGGGAATTTCTTTTTTGAATGTTTGGTCTTTACGCATGTGCAGAAGCGAATAAGGTGGCTTCCTTCTTTTGCTTATAAATTGCGGTGACCACGTTTCTTTCGTGAACCTAAATATTAAAAACAAGTAAGTTTTAAATACTTTTCGCACATCTACCATACATCTAATATTATTTATTGAATAACTGTCCATGTATTATTTGTAGAAATGGGTCGCGTACGTACGAAAACCGTTAAAAAGGCATCCAAAGTAATCATTGAGAAGTATTACACCAGGTTGACACTTGATTTCCACACGAATAAGAGAATATGCGAGGAAATTGCAGTCATACCTACGAAACCATTGAGAAATAAGATCGCTGGTTTTGTCACACATTTAATGAAACGTCTCCGTCATTCACAAGTTAGAGGTATTTCCATTAAATTGCAAGAAGAAGAACGTGAAAGACGTGACAATTACGTACCAGAAGTGTCTGCACTTGAGCACGATATTATTGAAGTGGATCCGGAAACCAAGGAGATGTTAAAGATGTTAGAATTCAATAACATCACCGGATTGCAGTTGACACAGCCAACTACCAATGCGTTTAATAGACGAGCTTAAGTGTTGAAAATATTATAAATACTTTACACAATAAAACTTTATATATATCCTAATTTTTTTATTTATTTTAAATTCACTGACAGGTTTAATTTTTTAATTTTCACGTGTTTTGTGAGACAAAGTTTAAGAAATTCATATTGTAAGATTAAAAAAAAAATAAGTTTTAATATATATTTTCCTACTCAATTTTATACCAAATACAGATATAATTACCAAAGTACATGTATACTTTGTAAGTAAGTGTGTAAGTAAGAGTACGTGTACGTTCACTCAATTTCAGTTGGGAATACAAAACAAATTGCATACGTTTCTTAAAATTACCTTTCTTTTATTTTGAAAAAATATTAAAATTTTTGTAAAATTAAAGAATTGTATATTTTAGAAGTGATGTTCCTTTCACAAACTTGATGCCTAAACTTCACATAAGTAATTGTGAGCTGCTACCGGCGTGAAGGTGGCGCACAAAAGTTGCAGAAGGAATACTACTATAGCATCCTCAAAACTAGATGGCGCCATTAATATATGGAATCGTATGGAATTATATTTTTAGTTACATTAGTCGTGTTCGTTTCATAATTTTGAAGGCTAAGGCGCCGCTCCAGGCTGGTTTCAGGTTTCAAGTCGGCAGCAGCTCGAGCTTCAAACTTCGCAGCGTTAGTGTCTCAACTCAACATGGTCTCAACGGTTATCTTATATTTCTATAATCGTTAACATTTTTGAAAAAATTGGAAGTGGACGTGAAAAAGGCAAGCTTTCATCGCAAATTTGAACAGGTGTGTTGAAGCCTTGTTTATACTGATATCTTAATTATATAAACAGAGATTACTTATCAAAATTCTTTTAAAATACTGTGCCTGTGCACTGCACTGGAGGGAAACTGCATTTGAAATATAAAAAAACAATTCGATTAAATATATAGTAGAAAAATAAATGTTAAAAATACTGAATAAATATGTACTTAATGTCTACAGTCAATTTTCCGTTTTCTGAGAATTTCCTGATGAGTTTGAATGGACATAACGCATTTTATTAGAACTAATGAAAAAAAAAAAAAAATAAAAGTCAAAATAGTTCAATTTTTATTGGCTGATGGATGAATAATGGTATTACTTTTAAACAATTATTCATCATCTACTTAATAAAAAAATACGATCTAGAATATTCATACTTTTTTAATAAGCCTTCATATATATTTTCACTATGGCTAGACTACCTATATTTCTTTAGTTATACCTCTTTTCTTCTTTCGGTGAAATTTTCCGTCAGAATTTTAAAATTTCCAAGCTATAGATATGTATCTATTTATATTGAGTATAATACGTATGTGTATTTATTTTCTTTTCTCCAAGGTGACATACAGTCCTTTGTATGGTCTGAGAATTAATTCAGAAACGGGAAGCACATTATCTACGTTCTGCATAGAACAGATCTTATAATTTTTGAGAATGTGAGACACAACAATTTTTTCCTCTATCAATGCAAATTTTTGCCCTAGAATTAAAAGATCAACATGCAAGAACGATTTTTACAAATTGATAAAATTATTTGTACCTATGCAATTTCGTGGACCAGCACTAAACGGAATAAACGCATAAGGGTGACGATCTTTGGAATGTTCCGGTAAAAATCTATCGGGATCGAATTTGTCCGGTTCCGGAAAATATTTTTTGTTCCGGTGAATGTCAAAAATGTGCAGGGCAAGAGATGTTCCTTTGGGTATACTATAGTTATCTATTGAATCATAAATTTTAGAATTAATTTGATAGTTAGAAATTTAATCTTTTGCTTTTGTAAACTACCTATTACAATATCTTCAGAAGCAATTCTACTAACAGTCGCAACGCTTGGATACAGTCTCAGTGATTCCTTAAGAACCCTTTCCAAGCATTTCATCTCGTTCACATCCGCGAATTCTAAAGGTTTGTCATCCTGTAAGATACCATTCACTTCTTGAAATACCTTTTCCTGTAATTTTATGAACGTTTACATGTAAATAATTATATCAATTTAACATCTCTCACCTGGATATCATGATGTAAGCCTAACAGGAATAATGTCCAAGATATAGAAGCGGTAGTTGTGTCATGACCCTAAAATTAATGGTATACTTACACCTTATCGAAGGTTGGAATATTTCGCATTTTTACATACTTCAAACATGAACGTATCGACTTCTTCTCTTATCTGATCGTTGGTTAATACAGTTCCATCTTTAGATACATCTATTAGTAAATCAAGGAAAGCTCGACGTTTCTTTCTACCGAACTCGTCTTCACTCTCATTGCTTGCTGCAGATTCTTTTTCACGCAGGGCTTTTCTTTCAGCTATAACACCGTAGGTGGTTTTATGAAGAGTTGACAGGAATTTGTTGAACCTTTTTCCAGAATCGGTGTTGTAAAAAATAAAATCACTTTTTAACAAGCCTTTACTCATTCTATTTGAAGCTTCTTTGCATATTCCATAAACAGCTTTCACGTAAGTGTTGCTTTCTTTAGCCATTGCGTTTATTTGAATACCCATGGCGGTTTCTGGAGATACACGTCAATAATGTGTTTCTTTTAATTGTTTAGAGAACATCGGTTATACTTTTACCTGTTATAATATCTAGAGAACAGTGGGTGATATATGGAAAAATATTAAATGCATTTTTTCCATCAGCTTTCTCGGATAGGATTTGCACTAACAATTGGCTTTTAGTGACGAAAACGTTAATAAATGTTTCTAAAATTTTAAAATGAAAAGCCGGAGTTAAAAGTTTCCTATGACGGTGCCACTTTGCCCCTGTAAGGAAGAAATATAGTTATATCTTTTTGCAGAATAACTGATTAAACATTACCTTTACTAGTTAATAAACCATCCCCTAACCATGGCAACAAGAAAGTATAAACGTGCCCTTTCGATATGTGAGTTGAACTGCTGAGGATCAACTGAAAAATTGTTATGTTTTTTTCTTTTAATAACTCAGATTGCAAATGGTATACTAGTATTATAGTATCTATCAATAAAATGAAGTGCTTCTATTGTTATTTCATAATGTGCCTGGTTAGATCATGTAAGTACATATTCATACATAAGAAGCTCATGGACTAAATCGCAGATCCTGATGAGACTTTGTCAGTTTGTAGACCCCATGGTGTGTTACTCAAAGACATTCTGAATTGCGTCGGAACTTTAACTTTAGAGGCACCAAATTTTGTTTATCCAAAATAACTCTTAAACAGTGAGAAATAGAACAAAAGTTTCAATGGTAGACTTGCACCGTTTATGGGGCCCTTTCGACTGGTACAGCCTTTTTATATACAGCGTGTTACAATAAGCATGGAACGACATATGTTCTGCTTATTTGATTTGAAATGGTTATAAATATATATATATGTATATTTATATATCACTGTCGTTGAATACTGTATATAGACGTAATTTAAATGATTATACAGGTTGTCCACAAAATTATAATTTTTTTCATACTTTTACCAAGTTTCAAAAAAACTATGAATATATCAATCAATTGATCTATCATTTTTACGTAAATGTGCAGTAGAAAGAGGTGCACTTAACATTTTGTGCTCAATCTAGTTATTCTTCCAAATTTTCTTGACTTTTTAATATATATATATGTGTAGATCTTCTTGGTTTTTAAAGTCATATAGTTAAACAACTATTAGAGTGAGTAAGACGTTTCGGTTTATTAATAAAACCGTAATCATTTACATTTTTAAAATTTAATAATGTAGAAAATAAAATTTTCATATATAAAAACTGGGGTAGCATTTTTTCTTGGCCGCCGATGTCCCTCGATCTCACAGTAATTGATTTTTATTCATGGAGTAGACTTAAAGATATAGTATATAAAGACCGCCCAACAACACCTGATAATATGAAACAAAGAATTCGAGAAGCCGTTAGAAATATTTTCATTGCCGAGGTAGAAGCGAGTGTATTATCCACAAGTAACAGACTCAATTTGTGTGTGGCCAGTGGCCAGTGATGGTAGATATTCCAAACATTTATAATTAAAATTGTTGGTTAGATATTTTCTTTTTGCTGTTATTATTCTCGTTAATAATTTATTCCATTCAGTTTTAACTATTTTTAGCTGATATAAGCAATAAACAATCTGATAGTTTCGTAGTTTCCATGGAAACCATCCGTCGCGTCGCTTACTTTCATGGCCGCAGTTGATTTTTGTTCTTAAATAGTAGATACGTTTACTTACTTCAGCATGTTCTGGATCTGTAATATTGATTGCTGGAATAGTCCCTATCCAAGTTCTGTACAATGGACCAAATTTTTTTGCTAGGCTTCTTATGTAAGCAAACGATTCTGTGCAAGAAATAATATTTTTAGGAAAATCGCCGAGACAAACGGTTTGCGTCATCAGTGACGTACACTGGATGACATTAAATCTTAGGACAGCGCATGGCGTTCAACCCTTCTCAATACTATTGCTATCTCATGCTATTGCAAGACGATATGAGAGAGACAGCAATAGGTTTAGGCATGTTTACCCGAGTGGTGTCCTGAGATTTAGTTCTCTTGCACATACATCGATTTTCACCGTCACGAATAAAATTATTCTTTTAGTGGCAGGAAGAAGTGGATGAGAACTTGCACAGACATCGATTTCTATCGTTGAAAAAATTTTCACGGCGGAAACCGTGAAGTTCGTACGGCAAAAATCGATGTTAGGAACGTTTAAAATATACTTAGATTCCATAATTTTGTTCTAATTTTATAACACACACATAACAGGAGGCAGCAAGAATTTTTTAAACGGAAGAAAAGCTTTCGGACTGATTTACCGGTATTTGGATGTTGATGACGTAAGTACTAATGGAGTATATTCATTCAACATTTATTCATCTCGGACTGTGTCGAATATACTTTGACTCACACGTGTTTTATTATAAAATTCATATCACTTATTTTCTTGCCTAGGTGTAAAATAAAATTTTCTTATCTCAAGTGAGGTATGAAAAGTTAAAATTTCCAACCGACTGGCGCGAAAAAATTCCATTATAGCGGGTCAATGGTCGATTTTGTGTAAGATTAGATAGCTTATTTATGATATGTTTTTTTTTGTGAAAAAATTACCTGGTTTATCCTTAAAAAAGAAAGGCAAAGTTGTTCCTGCAAGCGGGTAGCTTTTAGGTCCAGGAAACTTATTGATTGCAGTCCTCCTCTTATCATTTTTACCCAAGAAAATCCATATTAAAATAAAAGATGTAAATACCAGAAGTGCGACCAGAATATCCATACTCGTTTAAACTGGAAATTGTTTATTTAAATCACTTACGTATAGGCATAAATAAATTGCGTGTGCTCACGCAATCTCTGTTCCGTTACAACTAACGTTTGTCTCTTCAATAGTTAGGTATACTTAAGTATATGTTATTTGATAAGCTATAATAAGGACAAAGTCTCCTGTAATACTATGTACTATTATTTCCTGTTCCTTGTTTATTACATTTTTGATGTTGCACAATATTAAATCTAAAAATGTTGAATTATATTTTATTAATTTAACACTATACGTAGGCCATACACAAACGAATAAATAAAAAGAAATCTTGTTCATTGAGCGTTAAAGGCGAACAAGAAGTAAATGGCAGCTTATGAAGTTCTCCCAATCGAAGTGGTTCGTTTTAATTTTCAACTTCTAGTACCTCGGAATTTGATTTTGAAACTTGTAGAATAGTTATGATCGACTATGATTTCACGAAAATATTTTCGGCTTCATAATACTTCTGATATACAGCAGATGTGTTGACATATAATTTTGAATTTCCTAGACCATTTCTAATTAGTCTGTTTTAGGGGTTTTTATTCATAAGCTCTAAAATATAAGTTACTAAGTATGATGTATTCCGGATAGCTATGCTACAAGTGTATATAATTATTATTATTATTACTGTTACTAAATATATTTATGTTTGTAAAAGTATATTTTTAAGAGAATAAATAACAAAATTATAATCAGAAATAAGCGAACGTAATGTTAGGAATGATACTGTTTTGTCCTTGAACAAAACCATTCTCTGTAATTAGAATCACCAGATATGCTTTGTCATTGTTGATGTATATATATGTATGTGCATATGTTCTTACGATATCTTTCTTTAGAGGGTAGATTAATAAATAACAAATCAATGTTTTGTTTGACTTGAACGTTCATATGTCGCTCAGGTTGCTAATAGTATATACAGTCACTCGCAAAATTGAGCGTACACCAACGAGAAAATAGAAACAAGCGTTGTTTTGCAAAAAATATTTACATAACAAGAAATACAAGTAATATTTCAATACATGTACAAATTCAACTAAACGAATACTGTCAACAAAAATACAATACAATGATATTAACATTATTGTTATGAAAAACTGAAATATGCTGCCGCAAAATTACGCATGCACTGAGAAAAATGGATTGTAGAAATTAGATCGTAAATCTCTTTATGTTAATTACTAAAATAATTATTGTCAAAACGACAATATGTGGCGTATTAAGAGTAAAATAACCAGATTTTATCATGCTTATAGTAAGAGGCAAAATCTGGATGTTACCATCTACATCTTATGGATGTAACAATTAATATACTCTATTGCTGAAAGCCTATATAATGACGTGGATTATATAGATAGTCGCTGCGATTGACTGCGATATTATCAGGTATTCGATGCATATTCAATTTCTAACATAAATGTTTGTAACGCTCTTCCCACCCCTTACTCTATTCATTGTCGATCTTTACCGAAGAAATCGACCAATAAGCTGTTTTGCCGCGACAAAATTACTGACACGTGTTATGTACGTGTGATACAGGTGTACGTATTCGTGTCGGTGCATGTTTGTGTCTGGTCGTTCGTTGATTTCTGTGCATCGTAAGCAGGAATGAATGCAAACGTGGAAAACATTTTAATCGAGTGGGGGTTTCCACAGTTAATTAATATATTCAAAGGTAAGTAATAGATATTATATGCATATACTTCGTAGTGGGTACTTTATGCTTTGATAGAACATTCACCTAAATCTAACCTACTAGTGATTGTTATGTTAATGAAAGTAATACACGTTGGATTTTTGTAATAATGGTTTTAAGGACAAATAAAAATATAAAATCAATATTATAGTTTTTATTGTGTAATATTCCACTTTCCTTATGCATGAACTGGGTAAAACCTTGTATAGTACTATATTTTAAATTACAGGTAAGTATCGCTGTATAGTGCCCGCATATGATCCATTATATTATTGTTTACTATCTACTATTTTAAATGCTAAGAGACGTTAGATTATTATAGTAGAAAATAATATTGTAAGTAGTACAAGGCTATATGGTAAGTATGAGCATCATGTATCGTACATAGTAAAATATTACATTATACTGGGTACAATAAAAAATTTAACAGTTATTATCAAATATAGTCAGTGCTACTAGACATTTTTTTCACATTTACTAACATGTATGCTCAAATTAATAATACAAATATAGTACACCAACTTTACCATACGAGTTAATAAAAACTATTCACAGAAATTTACTATACAGATATTGTCACCGGTAATATAAAATATAATTGTCCCTATAGGAGGTATAAAATATATTAAAGTATACTATATTTATGTTAAAGAGTACAATCTATTTCTCTCAGTGTGCATTCAAGTTACAATTGCATAAGTACTTGGTATTGTAACCTTTGGCATCAATGACAGCCTATAGTCGTTGTGGCATAGAGTCTACAAGTTTCTGTATCTCTGTCTGGGAAATATTTTTTCAAACGTTCGTTATTTCACGTTCAATCGGAGTTAGATCCGGGGATTGAGGGGGAATCTGCAGCAACCTTGGTACATTATATGTTAACCACTGCCTTACTATATATTGTCTTGCTGAAAGTAATGGACCCGTAGCATACCGGGTTTTGTAGCTGAGGCTCTCAAATTTTTCGTAAGTATGTCAAGATATTTTGTCTTATCCATAATACCGTAATAAGTAGGTATATACAATGACAAAAGCAGGTGAGAGACAAACACTTATGTATGTACAATCGTAAAATATAAACAAATATTCGCGGGGCGACGGAGTGCTTTTAAGTTTAGACGCGGAATTATAACTGTTCGATTCTGGTGATAACATGAAACGGGACTCTATACATCGGGGTCAAGTGAAAAATACGCGGACGGTTTTAACATACAAGTTTGGTGCTATGTCGGGCCAAAAAGTTGTGGCGGTACCGACATTACAAAACGAGAATGACTAGGAATAAATCTCGCGTGCATCAGAAAGCGTTGCCGACACGACTGTCAGAGAACGCTGATAGAATGGCTGCGTTATGTCAGAAGCTGTGCCGACGCCAACTGCCAGGCCGGGGATAACTGGCGAGAATGCTTGCGTTGTATCAGAAGCTGTGCCGACGCTAACTGCCAGACCGGAGATAACTGGAGAGAAATCTGCCCGCGTTGTGTCAGAAGCTGTGCGGGTCAACTGCCAGAGCGGGGATAACTGGAGCGAATCCTTTCGTTGTGTTGGAAGCTGTGCCGAGGACTACCAGATCGAGTATGACTGGAAATCTCAGGAAGCTTTGCCGACACGACTGCCAGAACGAGGAAGGCTGGTAGAATGCCTGTTTTGTGTCAGAAACTGTGCCGACACCAACTGCTAGACCGAGGATGGTTGGAGAGAATGTTCCTATTAACGTCAAACGCGCGATTTGTATGCACTACGGCGGTCTCCCACGCTGTCGCGATGGTGGGGGTTGGGCTTGCGTGAACGTACACACCGTCTGCGGAGACGATACTCGCGTCGCAAACAAGAATAAATAAAAAAACTTAATGAAACAAGATATCATGCGGTAGTAACACTCCCGAACTGTGGAGAAAAAGAATTAATGATTAATTAAAGATGAACTCAAAATTATACTAAAATGGATTTTCCCACACAACGGAACCTTACAGAGTGAGAAACTTTTTTTGGGTTAGCAGTCAGAAAATACTTTAAAAACTTATCATTAATGATGTATTCTTACATCAATACGAAGAAGATTAAATAGTTTTCTTTTTAATTTTCAAAAGCTTTACCCCTTCTGGAGAAATTTATGTTTTGATGTCCGCTGGAGAGAGGTGTACGTTAGGAAAGGTTTCACTGTATAATAAAAAATTACAATATTTAGTTTTATATTTTTTTTATATTTACGTTAAGATGCAATAAATATACATGCAACACAAATTAGCATACTTTCAACTACACTGATAGAAAGTTTTTTTTTTATTCAAAAAATACTCTTTACATTAAAAAGAATAAAGAATCATATTTTTCAAGTCTTTTTTTTGTTTAAAAAATCTTTATCAGTGTATGCAATTAAGATGGTTACATACTCAAACTGCCGTAGCTCTATTTTAATAAAGTGTGCGTTCTACGACAATTTGGGAAAGCGTTATTGCTATTTTCGTTCCTCTAGAGTAATTAAAAGCCCTTCACTTGGTCTAATAATGATGTCATTAACTGGACGAACATTGTCCGTGTTTTGCATTGATTTAATTTTGAAATTTTTTATTATGTAAGATAATACAGTCTTTTCTTCCATCAAAGCAAACTTTTGACCTAGAAAAAATTGTAAAAGTAGATATGTAAGAAACGCCTTTGAGGTAGGTAATACCTATGCAATTTCTGGGACCGGCACTGAACGGGATGTAGGCGAACGGATGCCGATTCTTAGAATTTTCGGGTAAAAATCTATCGGGATCAAATTTATTCGGTTCCGGAAAATAATTTTCATTTCTCTGAATATCGTAAATGTGAAGAGTAACTGACGCGCCTGCAGGAATAGTGTATTTTTCTACAAATTAAAAGCAACAAAAGAAAATATTTCGCATGAACGATAACGACTACAAACCATATTTAATATCTTCAGCCGCAAATCTACTAATGAATCCTACACTCGGATATAATCTTAAGGATTCTTTTATTACTCGCTCTAAATATTTTAGATAGTTTAAATCGTTGAATTGTAACGGTTTACTATCTGTGAGGACTTGGGAAACTTCCTCATAAACTTTTTCCTGGTAATTTTTATATTAAAGCACCTGAATAAGTAAATTCAATAATTCAGCTCATACCTACCTGTATTTCTGGGTGTAAACCTAAAAGGAATATCGTCCAGCATATAGAAGCAGTGGTTGTGTCGTGACCCTAAAGGAATAAATAATAATTTATGCAGATATGTATGTTTTGACGAGATTATATTTACCGCGAACATAATTGTATCCACTTCTTCTCTAATTTGCTGGCGAGTTAATGCAGTATTGTCATGCGAAAGCTCCAACAGGAGATCTAGGAAGGCTTTGCGTTTCTTTGTACCTAAATTATTTTCTACCATATGGTCGGCATTCTGTTGTAGTAAATGTTTTCTTTTTTCATCGATAACTTCATCTGTGGTATCATGAAGAACAGAGAGACTGCTTAAGAATTTTTTACCCCTAGCTGTTCTATAGTAAATGAAGTCCAAGCTTAACCAAATTCTCCCAACACGATATATTACATCGGCGCAAACATTATAGACTGCATCCACGTATTTATTCCTGTCTTGTGACATAGCATTTACTTGGATTCCCATAGCTGTCTCTGTAAGTGAATTCTTAAGGTAAAATAGAGCGCAGTATAAACTTAAGCTAACCACAGATGACGTCAAGAGCGCAGCGTGTTATATATGGAAATATATTGAACGCTTTGCCGTTGGCTTCTTTGCTCAAAAGTTCTATTAATGTAGTGCTCTTGTCGACACAGACTTCCATGAAACTTTCCAAAATTTTGAAATGAAACGTTGGCGTCAGGAGTTTTCTGTGCCGGTGCCATCGTTCCCCTGAAATATGAAAATTTTTATGTAGGTACCGTCAAACGATGTGAAGAGGGTCGCGCAGGTGAATCGGGACAAATAAGTTTTCGGATAAATAGCTGACTACATGCAATCGAAACGAATGTTTTCAGCTTGGATAGTAGTCAGAACGCGAAGTAGATATTTTGGTTCCTTTGCTTATGCCAGCCACGTGTTAGTTTGATGTTGCATGTTAAAGCTTGAGATGCTGCAAAAACTTAGAGTAAATATCAGTTTTCCTTATTGGTCTGGAAACCACATTAACATCACAGGTAGGTGTTTGAAAAATTGATATAATATAGGTTGAAGTGTTTTTTAGAACTTAAGTAAAAAAAAATTAAAATTAAACAAAAAAAAAAATAGCAGGTGTGTATACTAAGGCAAAAAACAACATTTTCAAGGGTGAATCGAGACAAAAAAGTACTTGGCACAAGGGTGTATCAAAACTTTACTACGACATATTAGAAGAGGTCAAACAAGCCTACGGGACACTCCCAGGATTATGGCATTCCAAAGACTCTTCTACATTTCTTAAAGTATTTAATATGTGTTAATTATGTATTATTGTTATCACATTTATTGCATAAGATGACCTTGCATATTACACTGGTCAACAGTGAAATTGCTTCTTAGGTGAAAGTACCCAATCCTGAATGAATTCAAACGTGCTGAACACGAATATCACATTGAAAAAGTTGATTGGCTCACGTTCCAGAGATATTGACGTTTTGTCCATTGTATAGATGCTATTGCATAATGTAATGCAATTTAGTGAGAAATTACGAAACACAAGTCCACTACAAACGGCAGGCCAAAAGAAGTCGAAAGCCAGAAGCAGACTAATGTTTTCTTACCATGTATTATAATATTGACATAAGTAGACTTTTTCTGAAATATGCGTAAATGTTTTCTTACCATGTATTATAATATTGATATATGTCCACTTTTTCTGCAATATGCGTACATATTACAGAAAACCCGTAGCCAATTCAGCTTTTTCTTAGTCATTTTCGTGTTCAGCACATTGAATTCATTAAGAAATGACTATTTTCTGCTTGGAAGCATGAACTTTTCGAAAATTTGTTGCCCAGTATTATTGTGAATCATCGATCCAAAGGTATATCACGCGAGACCCAAATTCTACCTGCGTATTGTTAACAAAGAATATGAATCATAACTAGATGTAAAGAAATTGTAAAGAGTTTAGTTTGAATATAGTTCTTGAGCAGACTGGTCGTGTGATTATTTTACATATGATTTAAAATTTTGTTTCTAGTTGGAGTATGGCTTTCTTAATAACTTGCTCCATAAGCTTCTAATAGGCCGTTTTACTACTATATATTTACCTGTGCTAGTCAACAAACCATCACCCAACCATGGTAATAGAAATTTGTAACCATATCCTTTGGAAATGTGCACAGAGCTGTTAAGAACCAACTGAAAATAAATGACATAAAGTAAATATAGAACCAAGCATAATAAATTGCGAAATTCTATGCATATTGGTAGTACTTTAAGGAGATATTTATACATACGTATTGTAACATAAACTGTATTGAAACTATTTATTGTGAAAATTTGGCTGAAGAGTAAGTAAGACTAAACATAAGTTCAAACTTTCACGGTCATCTGTCATAATATAAACAATAATGACTGATCCGGTTCCGAGTTAATATGCTCAGCAATAGCTGACTTCTTAAATCGATTCTGACGAACATAAAAGGAATGTTATGAAACGTAGATTTTGATGCCGTTAAACCCAAAAAGTTATTATTTTTAAGTAACCGCTAAAGTTTGTTAATTGAGCTGTTTAGTTAATAGCTAAAATTTTGCCACAGTTGCCTAACACTGTTCAGTAAGCAAAATAAAACATTATAATTAACAGTTTGAAAAAAAAGTTGGATGAATCTTACTATCTGATATTATTATTATTTATAGACTAACAAATTATACTCTTGGTAGAAATAAACATACATACTCCTACGTATTGAGGATCGGTTATGTGAACAGCTGGTAGGCTTCCTATCCAAGTTCTGTATATTGGTCCGTATTTTCTGGCTAACGTTCGAAAGTAGCAGAAAAGTTCTAAAAGGTAAAAGGAAGTATGTAAATTATACTGTTGCAATTTTACAGAACAATTTTAACAGAGTAGTCATGTGGGTTGGGGATCATAACTTGTGACCTACTGAATTAAATCTCGTGCCATCGCCGTTTCTGGGTTTGTAAAGATGCAATTTCAACATAATAATGAAATATTATATAATATAAACAACGAATGGTGAAGAGAGGCATGTGCCCGATTCAATAAATTGTTATAGTCTTTCCTCATATATATGGTTTCGTAAGCATCTAATTCCCTCTAAGATGTTACATTTGCCAATAGTTAATTTTATGGCCGGTATCATTTATATGTTGTGCAACACTGGATGATTCAAGCCTCCCATAGCGGCAAGGCGCTGTTGACGATGGCACGCTTTCTTTGTTTAATATAAACTATTGCATTATCCTATTTTGTAAATACCTGTCTTTTCACTGTACGATTCAGTTTGTCTTTCGGGTTGCCTAAAAGGTTTCTCAATGTTCTTGGCGAGGTAAAACGTGTTTTAAAAATACTTCCTATGCCTTTCGAAATTTAAAAATTATGTAATATTTAGAGAGATTTATTATCTAGCGAGATCTAGTATACTATACAGATAAAAGTTCGATAAAGAGTTAAAGAGAATACAATTTCTGTAACTGCTTACAAATGTTTCAAACGATTACTTATAAAAAAGTTTCTCATAACTGTTTCCAGTTATGTTTCTGAAATGTGTTCAACTGCAACTTTCATCTGAGATGCTTCTGAGGGTAGATAAGTCGGATGTGTTCTGTTCAATAAGTAAACACGTTTCTATAACCAACATTGAAAGTTTTTTCTTTAGTGGGTTGTTGGTTGTTGTTCTAAGAACACGATAAAAATAAAATTATTGGTTTTTACATATGCAATAATATATCTTTTTGAGCGCATTTGCACGTTAAAAGTTTGTTAAATTTTCATAATTCTTAATGACAATTCCTAAAACTAAACCGAGGGGATTATATGTATTGATAGCAAAACAATTTAGCTGAATATTATCTATGTATCAATTTCACCGTATGGACGATAAGGAATTTTGTTTGTCTACTATGATTATTTCCCACTTTTATTTTTCATTGTTTATTATTCTTCCGAAAAATTCTTAAAAATTAAATTCCGTGTTGTAACTTTGTTCTCATATTATGTGATCACATATTTAGAGTTATTATTATTTAAAAGAATATTTTGACTATCTTAATAGTAAAAAAGGTTTTAATTTAACATATTACCAATGAGTAGATAAGGTACTTACCTTCTCTGGTCATCCATAACACCGGCAATGTAGTTCCGATAAGTGGATAAATTTTTGGTCCAGGAAGTTCGTTAATTAGGGACCTGACCTTGTAATTGCTATATCGTGTAAAGTAAATGTAGCTGGATATAAATAGTGCAGTTAATAAAAGCCCAACAATTGCGTCCATTGTTTGTGTACGTATTTTGTGTTATGTATACATACATGGACTGGTTTTAATTTTAACTGGACGCAGAGAATGGGTGTACGCGGTAATTACGAAGAACTTGCACGGCCAGTTCTATAAATATAGGCAGACCGAGATACTAGATACTATTGGGCTGCATAGTGTATTGGAATGCAATGATACTTAGTGATAATTTAAAAAAATTATTTCAACCTTATCTAAGATGAATTTAAGAACCCGAGCACGGTATATAATACGGTTCACTGCCTTTTTATGTTGCTACGAAATAACATTACATATCGAGAAAAGATTATGTACAGGTTTATCTGAAAAACCCGCGAAACTTTTATAGTTAACAAACCAAACAATGTGCTGAATACAATCTGCTCATTTTGAAATGACGTCCTATCTACGATAGCAATCGTGAGGCTGGGGGTAAGTTTGAAATCTGAAACAGGGCCTAAAATTGTTTGTATTGCAGATTTTAACTCCACGGAAAAAGATGCCAAAATTTGGCTAAATAAATAACAATTTTATAGGTTATAAGCAGGCTTTTTTTTTTAATTAATTACATTTACAATTTACATTATAGAAGTAGAGAGGGAAGACGCATCGACAAGTGCGCATCCTGCTATTCTAGAGGAATGGACTGGTGGCAGCTATTTTGAAGGTTGATTGTCAAGTGTGACAGATGTTTGTACTTACGAGTGTTTTTTTAAATATCTTGAGGGTCAAAATTCGCCTTATTTAATTTTATCAATAGCGTCAATCTATATTAAGATAATATGAAAAATCAAATTTGTTGTTGGGTATATACCTACTATTCGGATTTATACAGATAAAGTTGCTTTAAAGGTGTGACATAATTTATGTGTTTATTATTCCTCCAATGATGTATTTCTGTTAACGGTGCAGTTCTATCTTAAAGCTTACCCTTAAGAGTATAAATGTTTTCATTCAATTTCCTATGTCAACAAATATTTTGTTAACTGCAGTGAAAGGCTTTTCCAAAAA
Source organism: Cetonia aurata (assembly GCA_949128085.1). NCBI lineage: Eukaryota > Metazoa > Arthropoda > Insecta > Coleoptera > Scarabaeidae > Cetonia > Cetonia aurata. Next base: position 59,515,278 of record OX421883.1, on the reverse strand, counting down.
TATGTTGAAAAGGCTCTGATTGATTTTAACATTAGTTTACAGAAGTCGAGTTTTGGCCGTTAGGATGTGAATTAATAATAAATATTATTATTTGCTCTTTTAATTCAGAAATATTTCAATTTTAATGCAATACGTATGTGGTATAATCAAGGAATAACCCCATGTAGCCAATTTAAGTGACAAGACTGATAGACTATTTCAACAGCGGATGGCCTAACGAACGAAACTTATCATCCTGGATGAGTAAATTCTGTTGTAAATGGCAATTTTTTCTACTCCTTTTCTCAATTTTAACAATAAGCAAAAGTATTGTTTTGATAATAACAAGGAATAATTAAAGTTCCATAATGTTTCATCGTTTTGTGTTCTCAACATGTACACCCACGGACACCCAAAATGTCCGATCTAAGTCACAATGTGAGCGCAACGTTCCATGCATCCGAGTTGCACGCGGCGTAGACTACGCAGTAGACCGGACATTTTGGGTATCCCTGAGTGTACATACAATATACAAACTTATAATACACAGTTCTGCTTTCGTAATTAGAACTGTTGTTCATTCTGGAACCTCTCCACTTTATCTGTATGACCAACGCACTCGCTGATTGTGAGATGAACGTCAGAGGTATGTGCATTGCGTAATTGCGTCACAATAAATAACTTTATGGCATACATACTACGATAAATAAATATTTGGATTTTGTACCGTAAAATTAAGATTTATATATAGAGATAGCAGGATAAATATCATTGCACGTGACTGATCTGAAATCACATAAGATACTATTCTCATCGAATAGATAAAAATTAGATTATGTTATTTACTACTGAACGCAAATATATTTATTAAAACACCGGTGATACTAGTAATACGTTACGTAAAGTTACAAACGAAATTATGTTTGTTTTTTAACCAGAAAAACGAAGTTTCATACATGTTAGACATTACATCTGTATTACAATAGTTAATTATAATAATGACAAATGGCAAACATATATCGCCAACCGTGTGTTTGATGCCTACAGTTAAGCAGCTCTAACAGGCGAGGATCAATAGATGACGCTGCCGTTCAAATTTACAAACAACATACATAAATAACTCATTTTTAACTTTATTGGAATATATCTAGATTTATACGAAATAACTTTTTCTCAGCTAAAAAGTATATTACAAATATTGCGCGTTAGATGATTTACAGCGCTCTAACTCTTTCAGTCAATTGACACCTACCGCACTCTAATGTAAATAGTTATTCCAATTTTGGTTGGCCTCTTTTGGGGCTGGCTCCAGGGTCTCTCTACCTTCTTTTATGGTCGACTGTGGTTTGCATAAAGCACAGTTACAATTAAATGGAATATACACGACAAAAATTAGCATCCCTAATGCTTTCAATGAGCTTATTTGGAATCTGTTAAATAAACTTATTTCAATTGGTTTTCAGCCAGTTTTAGAAAATTATTTGACATTTGTATTTAATTGGTAAATATGTATATTAAATCAAACAACTGTTTTTTTTACTAAAGTTTTTATTTAGACATGCTATATAGATAGATAACAATGAGTAGTTTAGGAGAGAACAATTATGCCATCTAAGTTTTAAAATAAATAATCTACGAAGCCGTTTAAGAGAATTGGGATCATTGTCACCCTACACACTTTCAAAACATAAATACCTACACTACGAAACATTTAATTTTTGCCAATTCAAGCGTTTTGGAAACATATTTTACAAAAGAAAAGGAAAACGAGCAATACCCAAACCATATCCTTTTCGACTGATTATTTTCAAAAAGAAAAAAGTAGTTAACGTACCTACTGTAAATCGTTTAAAAATTAGAGTTTCTAGTATGTACAGATCCCACTAAGCAAAACTCAAATTTTCCACAGTTATGTTTAGTACCTATTAAGGGTGACATTTTCTATAATTTTGGATTGTAGTACTAAAAATAAAATTGGGCAAAATTTCAGTTTTGTTTAATCGAAGCACTACTGTAGAATTAACTAACGTGAATAAATTAAAAAACTTCCTTACGGAATATGAACCCATAATCATTACATTTAACTTTCAAATCTTTTGCTATTTGTGGCGGCCCGCAGAAAAATACCGTGACTTTACCCTTCTTCTGTTTATTTATTTGATTGAATACCTTATCCCAATTTGGACGTCCAGCGTTGGTTCTGGTCTTTAATCCTGTTATAAGGTCTCGCTTTTCCTACGAAATAAGCACAGTTCAGTATACAAGAAAAATTGATGTTTATAGTTTCTAACCTTCTGATGTAACAAATCCAACGCTAACTGTAGACCGACAGCTTTCATATCGCTCTTCTGAAGAGCACTGGTTATGTACATGTGCATATCTAAAAATCTTTCCATAGCACCTCCGAGTTCAGCTTGCTCGATCTCTAATTTCGACAAGAGAGATATAAACCATTCGAAAGACTCTTGATTTCTGTTTATCCAGAAGAAATCTACCTGCGAACAAAAGGGAACTGATTGGGTGCAAGATTCTATGATGATCAATTGGCATTCTGTTATTACCTTCTTTAAATTCATTACTGAACGTGGTATATCGCTGGAGAAATTGTGTTTGCAGTTTGGACATGTGTGTCTCGCTTTCCAATATTTGAACATTATAGACTGCAGGATAGAGGCGAAAGGTGTTACACCGATTCCTGTGGCTATTAATACAGCGTGTTGAGCTCTGAAAATATGACTAGATGGGGCGCCATACGGCCCATCTAAGATTATCTGAAAATATTTTAAATGCTAATATTTCTAAAAGTGTATTGTCATTACGCACATGAATTTTTTAGGTACCACAGTAGTAAGGTAATCAAAATAAATGAAGTAATAAAAGAGGAATAACCGGGTATTTCTGGTAGGTCGTTTCGTAAAAAGAATTATGTCAAAGTATTTGTTCATCGCACTTAACCATGGATATGTAAAGCTTAATTTTAGGGCTTTTAACAAAAAAAATATTTTTGATTAACATTCGACGGGTATGTCAATAATATCAAAATAATCATCCTATACATAATTGGCATAAAATCACCAGTTATGGAAGTGGACAATATGGCTTCCAAATTAGCTTTCGCACAAATATTATTACTTTTAAAAGTGACTATCAGAGCAAAATCATCAGGTCAATACAAACGGTGTTGACTAGAATAGGGGCCATGATTGAACCTTATGGAACACCCACGCTGGTTGTCAACGTGTCCGAGTTGACAGTGCCATCGCGAGAACAGAGTGACACGTATTATAATATAAACAGCACTCTGCTCAGCAAAGGAAATTAATGCAATGAGGGTAGATTTATTTTTTTCTGAAACCATGTTGTTGGTTATTGAATCTGTTATGTTTATAAATAAAAGAGACGAAACAGGAGCGAGTTACCTTACCAAAAATACTCGTTATATCGAAGTTATTGAAGTGTAGAAAATTTAATAATAAAATATGAATTTGCATTAATGCATTTGTAAATATGAGAACGTGAAATGTTCTAAGTTTCGAACATGATCGAATACAAATATTGAGGGCAGTGCAACATATTTTGGATTCAAAAAGTACTTTTTTTTTTAATTTTTGCTTAATCCAATAAAATAAGTTTCATCAACATTGGTCAAATAGAAGAGAAGAAACTATGGAACAGAACCTCTTGAGGCTTTCTGTCATGCTGCCATTGGATACCTATCGTTGCACTACCCTAATAATCACATAAATATCCAAGAGAAGTTCAATGAATTCTTGGACTCACCCTGTCACATTTTAAATATTTTAAAATAAACCAAATTACATTCTGGCTTACATTGGCTTTTGCTTAATCTTTGAGTATCCACATCAAATATATTTTTTAAGACTGTGTTATTCTGTGGTCATAAGAACGTAACAGTGGTTTTAACATGTCAATAAAGTGTTGATCAGTATTTTGCCAAGACTTTATCGAACTTCTCCTGCATAAAGATAATAGAAAAAGAACTTATAAGACACACGTTAAAGAAAATAAAATGGGAAGAACTGAAACAAACAGTAAACAAATATATACACGTGTCCCACTGAACTAGCTCGATAGAAGTTTTTAAGTTCTAATTGGAATTTGATTTTGAAATTTACAGAGTAATCCTGGCAAAATATTTTCAACTTTATAGTCTATCCGGTATACAGGATGTTGATATCAACTTTATTATTTTAAATAGAAATTTATTCATATTGGATATGAGTCCATATTAGTATGGTATCTTAATGTTTAATACGTCATGAAATATTTAATTTTATTGAAAAGAGTGCAAACGTCAAAATTTTGACAAAATTGCAAAGATCTCAAAAACTATTAGCTTTACCGAAAGGAAACGTAAATACAAACTGATCACAAATGAACCAGGAAATACAGTAGATTCATAAAAATTGCACCATTCCGTCTAAAATAAGAAATGTCAAACCCTGTATATCGGACTAATTATTTTCTTTAAATAGATCATAGTCGGCCATCACTACTCTGCAAAATCAAATTGCAAGTGGTATTTCGAAAAACTGTAAAGAGCTAGTTCGGTGCGGCACCTGTAGAAGACAGACATCGAGAACATGCATTTGACATGAGGTATGATGTCAAAAACTTGATTAAATATATCACCTCAGTCTCTCCGTTCAATGGAAATTCAGTCAGACCACTAAATTCTTCTTTGCCTCCATCTAGTGTATTTCTTTCGTTGATAGGCTAATAAAAATTTATTAAATTTGGTGGGAAATCTTAATTTATCTAGCGTTTCTTATAATCTATCATTGATCAATAGTATTTATTCAGTGACAATTTTAAATTTGAATATCATAAAACTCAATTTTCTTGCTGCCACCACTTACTTCTAAAGGCTTTCCAACTGGATAATTCACGGTTGCTCCTTTAGGCATTTCGATCAACGAAAACATTCGACCTTCTTCAGCTTGCCTTTCTGGATTATTGGAATGAGTTGTGGAATTAGTCTCTAAATAAGAACGGTTAAAGTATTAAGATTTATAGCAGCATTCCAAGAAAGTATTTGGAACACATATAGATAAAAATTTTGGTACAAATCCTATTAACTTACCTGGATTTGAGGATTTTTCTGCTTTATAGCATTCCTCCATACTTGGCGTTTTAAATGCTATAATCGTGGGTTTGTTCCTCATATATCTGAAACTCTGAGCCAGAGATTTGTTGTGCTGACTCATATACATGATGCACAGCGATCGAAGTCTAGCCTTCTTCATTTGAGATTCGTCGAAACTTTTCTCGGACTCGGAGCGCATATAATCCTTTAAACTGGTGCGAAATATTTCAATTGGACTTTCATTATAATCTAAACTGAATTACCTACATCACTGAGCGTTCTTTCTTCTTATTTTTCGATTGCATGTCCGGCATGGACAATGACTTTGATAATGGCGGTGCTTTAGAACTAGAAAATAACTTGTGGAATTTCTTTTCCGGTCCAAATTTCCGTGATGACTCGTACAGTTCTAAAGGAGGATATAATAAAACAATGATGCTAATAAATATTAATAAAGAGTACCTGCACTGCAGGATGCACTGTTGTTCAATTCGCTTTCGGAAGCGGATGTGTTCATTTTGTCGCCTCTAGGAGCGAAGCCAATTAATTGTACGGGTTTAGCTGCGTTATCGTTTTTAGAAAAGGTCCTTTTAACGGTTGCTTGAAATCTTTTAATCGGGCTTTGCGTCTCAGTAGTTGTAATGGAGGAAATTGCAGGCTTTTCCGTCATAAGCGCTTGAGCTTCCAATTTTTCCTGTTCTATTCTGAAATATTCGTAAAGCTTATTCGTCCATTCACCAACTGCTCTTATATGCAACCACATCGAATCTAGAAAATAAAACTGTGTGACGCCAATTAATTGCGGATGTAATGTAAGCACCGTCTTGTTCCGGAGCACTGCTGATGGTGAAAGGGTGCCATTCATATGTTGCAATCGCTGGTATGTTAACGAAGACATAGTCTCCAGGATGAAAATCGAAATGCGGAGGTCTTTTAATTTGCAAGTTCACAACGTTTGAAGAAAGTAATACCCCAGATGTGATGTACGTTTTGCCTCTCCCACTTTTAATCCACGAAAAGCGAATTGAACGTTCTACAGCGAATATAGTACCTGGTACGATGAACCATTTCCAAAAATTTTGGCAGTGCAATATTAATAATATCCAAAATGGTATGTACAGCGTGTGAGTCCAATAAAATACCTGTGGGATACGAATGCTAAATTTGCTTAAAGTTCGACCAATGTATAAGGCGTCAAAGTAAAAGATCCTTACAAAAACCTATCACATATTCCGCTGAACAAATTAAACCAATTTAAGTAAAGCTAGCTTAGTTCAAAGTTGCTCTGAGAATTCAATTTTAAAATATAATATTTATGGACAAAAGAAATTAAATAAGTGATATACAGAAACATAAATTCACATTATAATACAATATTACTTAAAATAATTTAAAAATGTTATACTTAAATTACTGGTCTTCTTTACAATAATGTGATAATGTACATATAGCATTAGAAAACTTCTTTTCGGTTCTTATCTGCATTAAATTCATTTTTCTCGGTAATGCAAATGTTTTACCTTTCACGTTTTTCATATTTTACAGAACCAGTACGGTTGAAAGGGTCGATTAACTTGGTTTTGCTGTCTTCGTGCGGTATATCTCGCTTCATAAACTGTTTTTGCAAGACCGCAATTTTTCGAACATTCCCAATCCCCAAATCATATCTGTTAATTCCTCAACTGAATAGTCCATTTTTTCACTAGTGACTGCGCGGAAATACAAAAACAGAAGGCTTAGTTGACGTTTAATGTTTTAATTAGCTGGCCAGCGCCACACATATTATACCAGTATTCACAGATTCGCGCAGAAAGCGTCATCAGTTCTCACCAGATATTAGTGGGGTTGTACCTGCTACTGCTACCTGATATCATTAAAGTTTAAACATAGCAATATAATAACTTAACCCAGATTAATGCGGTAATAACGCAATTTTTCATCTTCAATTTGAAATATCCATTAAAGCCAAAGAGTTAGTAGGTATACGGAACGCTTAACAAAAATGAAAGAGTCGATAAATATCTATCGAAACATCATAAAATATATAGGGCGTTCCATTTAAGTTTAATGAGAAAATTAAGGATTTGAGTTTTGACTCACCTTGTATAATAATTTTTTTTTTGTTAAATCGTCGCACCAGCGAAAATAGAAGACGTACCCAAACCAAGTCACGGTGAGAAAAGAGTTGTATATTTTTTTTCTAATCGGAACTAACCATCTTAATACACCTTAATTTAGACGCAAAATGGGTCATAACTTTTTTAATCTATTGTTGATGCATTCTGCTTGTCTTTCGCGTTTCGTTTCTACATGTTTTAATAATTTTTAAAATGTTTTATGTTGTTCTTTGTATTGTAACGATGCAAGTTTTGTTGTTAATTTTAACTTTAAATGTTATAACGAGATTTCATTGAGCAATTGAAACGTTTGATATGTTTTAAGTCTATTTTAATACAGCCATATTTTCCAAAAAACATCTTTAAAAATTAGACATATACGGCTAAACAAATAAACACTTTTTACACAGCTTTTTAAACACTCGGAAGAAATGTGGCAGACCCTATATGAGGAGACACGGAAAAGTAAGCAGATTTCAAAAACATAAAATAAAGTATGCCATGCCATTTAAAAAAATATAAATTAGGTCTGGCATGGGGTTATGAAACAGCTTGTATATGTGTAACTAATTTTATAATATGATAATAGTTTTGATGACACATCTGTAATTGTATTGGGTAAAACAATTGGGGGACAAGACGTTGAGCGGTGTACAACAGATACACTGAGAGACATGAAGCGGTAATGGATCAAATTTTGGCGTTTCAGTGAACATGCAATTTCAAAATTGTAACTGCTATATAGTGTCTAAACTAAGCAACTTTTTACTGAGATAAGTTTGCTTAAATCGATGTATTTTGATCTATGGAATATATTGTCTCCTTCATTATTTGGTTTTTATTTAATTTAAAGTACGTGCCTGAAAACTTCCAGCCCTCCTAACAAAAGGCTGCGAGCAGATAAACATTACAATAAGTATAAGGATAAGCACTATCCCAGTAGGAAACGCTAGGCCGGGAATTAGTCCCCCAAATCCGGGTTTCGATGTAAATAAGAAATCCGTTGCTGTACACGTTTGAACATGTTCCGACGAACATTCTTCGGTATCGTTCACGTTGCTAAATGTAGCATTTTTCTGCAAAATCAGATCTGGAATTATCGAGATTACCTATGCGTTAAAGGATGTACAAGGAAGCGACACGTTGATGATTACCTAAATTGAAGCAGTGCATTATCGTGTGTAAGGCGCTATAAAATACGATCAGAAAACCGGCTTGCTTGTGGAAATAAATATTCCTATCCAGCGGTAGAACCAGACTAAAACCTCTGCTTCGTAAAAAGGTGATGCTTTGCCGCAACATTAGTACCAGTATGAACACGCAATTAAAGTTGAGACACTGTCCTGAAATCGCAAATCATTATATAGGCATTATACGCATAGCAAAGCGACTTACTTATTATTATAGATTAATAAACATATTCTTAATAAACTTACCACATGCCCTTGCGAAAATCACATAGGTATTCTCCCCTTTGTAGTAATACTGTATAGCTCGACTGATGAACAGAGCAACGTTGATCGTCACCACGCATGTTAGAAAAATCACGAATTCGTAATTATTCTTAACGTAAGGTTTCGTTAATTGATGTGGCACGGCCGCTTTTAATTTCTCCGTGAAAGTAGCGGGAGGCTTCGGCTTTGCCGGTAATAACCAACGATCTATGCTACAACGAATCTTTGAAAAGTTAAACAAAAAATAATCATTGTCGCGCCTGCATCCTTGCAATACCTTATGGATAAGTTCTCTAAAAATCCTCCGTGTTTCTCAAGCTGGTTCTTGAGAGCCTCATATGTTATGGCATCGCGACTATTGGTGCCTGCGTCTTCTATTATTGCCGACGTTAGATCTTCAATTTGCTCCGGACTGAACGACATGCTGTTCTCGTGCATGCAGGCTGTCATTACGTTTTCTAGTTCTCTACGTTGTATTAAGCCATCACCTACAAATAATAAGAAATGGCCATGCACTAATAAGGATTTTTTTTCGCCGCCCTTATATTTAGGTATCTAAATCCAAAATTTTGCCCAAATTCTAAAGAACCTTTCGGCAAAAATAAATTTGTTATTGTGTATTGTACGGGCTCGTCCGAATTGCTCGTCAGAATAGAGCATTTCTATAATTGTATAAGAGATTGGAAAAAATGAGTAGCTAATTCCTTCTTAATCTCGTTTTTCGAGATATTCTCAATTGCGAAAACAAAAATTAGTTATATTCCTGAGTTATAGTAAAAAATTGAGTGTTCCGAGAATACCTAATAACTCGCTTGTTTCAACGATATGGAAAAAAACCGTTTTAACATTATTCAGGCATTTTTATGAGTAGAATTGACTAGTTAAACCAGATTGTTATTTTCTGCACGCGTCTTTGCCCGCAGCATAAAGTTATTTTTTTTTTAATGTAAATCATAGTAAGCAATGGCATAATTAGAGAGTTTTTCCTCTTTTCAAAAATATATAGTTTATAGGGTCGATTTCTACCAGTTATCTAATAAAATATAAAAGAACTAATTACTTAGATATTTAATCATCTACACGGAGAAAAATGAAAATGTTAGTTAGTAGGTATATGATAAAAATGTTAACCTTAATAATCATTCTAGAAAATGGAGGAAGTGAAAAGCGGGAGTTTTCTGAATATGTTTCTTGAATATGTGAATCCACAGTATGTGTGAACGAAAGTTCGAGGACCCGGTTCGAACCCAAAATCCAAGAAGAGTGTTAATTTTATTGATAGCCTATTCTGCGATCTTGTTTTTGTATTTTACCCAATGTAATTATCTAAAAGTGTGTCACGTGACAGGTGAATTATATTCTCAAAGCAATACAAATATTGTCCGTAATTCAAGTCAAAAGTTTTGCAATATGCAATTACTTTTGGAATACAATTGGCCGGTTGCACCAATGCGTTCATTTTAAATAAACTTTAATTGACACTTAGAAAATGACATTCAATTTGAAATACATGCAGCGAATGTTACATTTTAAGTGCCAGTTAAATATTAAGGCATTGGTGCAACCGGCCGAATATGCTTCCTCATAACGCAATGTATGCACCTTCATTACTGACTCAAAATAATAGGTAAGTTGATACAAAATACATTATATATTTCAATGAAAAAAAATTGTTACTTCAATTCTATGGGAGCTTAGATCTAACCCACAGCAACATATTGATTCAATAGTTGTTAAGGTTTGATTAAAACATTTGTTGCAATTGGTTAAATATACTTTAAATTTTAACTCAAAAGCGTAATTTCTTCAGTGAACATTTAAAAGATTGTTGGGCGAACTACTATTGTAGATTGAGTGAACAACATTAGTGCAACTAATCTGGCCTAATTGATTTAAACATTCGAGTGGTTTGAGCATATTTAAATACAAAAATTTGTTGATTGAACCAATTATTTGTTGAATCAGCAAATCTTTTTTCTCGGTGTAGTAACCCAATTATTCTGTTTTCATTAACTCACCATCCAAATCGTATACCCTAAATAGAAACTTCACTTTGTCCTCGGGCGATTTTCCCGAGAACTGGTGCATCGCGTCCAAAAATTCTTGGAAGGATATGGATCCAGAATGATCTCTATCGAATATATCGAAAACTCTTTCCGTGAAAAACGGCTGAAATCATAAAAAAAATACTTAAAATTATGTTTTTTTTCGCTTTTTTCCGTTTTTACGTTTTTAGAATTAACGATCTTCGTAAAATCCTCCTTCCTAATTTCCTGTTCATCGCCGACAGTTTCTTTAAATAGTTTCTCTAATCTTTCCAAACTGCCTTTATCGAATCCTGTACGTGGTCTAAAATGAATATTTTTTAATTCTTTTATATGTAAAGCTTGTTATTTACATAGAGCAATTTTATAACTTGTTGCATAAATTATTATTCATTGTGTGCAATGTAATCACGTGCCTTGCTACGGTAATAGTTGCTAGAAAATCCATAATTTGTTCCGATGTTACTGAGCCTGTGTTGTCGTCATCTATTAACTTGTAAATGTTTTCTATTATCTGCAAAATAATAGCAAATACTTTTTCTTTTTATCGTTACCGTATAATATATCTTACTCCTTTGGTCTTAAATATTTCAGAGAACTTTTCTATCGTAATTGGATCATCTCCGCAACGGCAGTACACCACACTCTCCAGGTGTTCAATGAAGTGTACATGTTTGTCCCTGTAAAAAGTATAAGCGAATAAGAAAGGGATATATGAAAAACCTATACGTTTTATTTACAAATAAAAATCTACTCTCTGATATTGCCTATATGCACATATATTTGTTAAAATTCCAAATTTTACCTTTTATATTGGACAATTAAATATAAAAGAAGAAACAGAAGAAAAAGTAGTTCCCCAACCAGCATATAAACATTGAATAAGTGTTTATATTGGTATATTTTTGGTGTAGTAAACGTAAAAATATTTAGAGCATTTTACCTTGTTCAGGAATGCTATTTCACGCGATCGTAAATTAAGATCTAATGTTGATTGCATGCACGTCTGTTCTAAAAACCAGTTTTCGATACAGATATCTCGGATTTTTATTGTAAATGATCTTATAATAAAAGATTGTAGAAAGATAATCCGCTTTGCATGAAATAGTTAAGTCATTTAAGGGTAGATGAGATGTGATCATATAATATCATATATAAATCTTAAGCATGCATTTTGCATCCGTTCTAAACGCATTCCATCAATACTGTCAAGGCAGTGATAATAAATGGATAAGCAAAAATGAAGGTGAGAAAGCACAAGTGACTCGCATAACATTTTCCTTAAGTTTAGATCCAAACAATTCAAATTGCAGAATGCTCTTCTAAAAACAGAAGACACATGCTTATTACAACGTAATCTAGTATTCAAAATCAGTCTCAAAGTACGAGCTCTCTCACATGGAGGCAAATAATGTTCATAGTACTCACGTTAGACGAACCTTCAGGAATTCTATCCAATCATCCTGTCTAAGTAGGGCATCGCCATCTTGGTCGAACAAGTTGAATAGATGGACTTGAAGGTCCTGAAAAGAAACAGCAGATCTTGAATTTGATACATTGCGATTGACGCATGTAGTATTAAGAAGTTTTAGATAAAAGAGCTTTTCTAATTTCTGAGACGTGCATTATTATTTTCCGTTATTTTTTTTTCGGCCATAATCCTCTTTGTGATATGTGTTTTTTTCTAGCCAGACCGTTTTTTTTTTTTTTTTTGTATACGAGTAGTGTGGACCTATCTTTAACATCTCCATAAGAGTCATAATATTAGAAAATACAAAATATGTATAAGTGACATTAAAAAGTCAAACTGGTAAAGTTTTAAAGCTATATATTACAAATATAATGGAGAGAAGCAGAGTGAAAAATGTGATTAAATGTTTTTACAAAGAATGACTAAGGGAATTTTATAATGTTACATTGATATTGCATTTAGAAATCATGCTGTTCAATCTCTTCAGCAATTGCTATTAAACCGGCGACATTTTGCGACAGCAAACTTTTATATTACTGTAGCAGATTTTGGGGCCTTGTCCAATCCTCTAATTTATTGCAATAGCTGGACAAAGCAAGTTAATTATTATAATTTCTTTTAATGAATGCCCTATCAATAAATTTTGTTTTCATTTCCTACATAATTTTTGTTTTGAGGTATAACTTACCTACTATTGTTTTGCACATATCTAACGGAATATAAAATTGTCAAATATCTTCTGGCAGATATTTAGTTTTAGTTAAAAGATAGCAAAGATACATTTGGACGTGGATGCCTGCTTCATAATGAATGAATTCAATTATTCATTATTTTGAATGAAGTAATTTTAGACCTTACAGCCTAAGAATCTATATATCTTTCTTACAAAAAGAAATTAATCAAAGCATAGGCACTTCTTTGCGGGCGTTGATTTTTACTATAGCAGAGTGCACCTATGTAAAATAGTTTCACACGTATCTCATCACATATAGTTTAACGTTAATTATAGGCACTACAGTTCCCCGTTTATTACACTATCGAAGACATTCTTTGGTTCTTGGTGATCCAATCACTGCGTCGTAAACGCTACCTTTATAGAAATCTTCAAAGCGAAACTGCGATTCTCCACAACGTATTGTCTGTATAATTGATTTCCAATAGCCGCTCTATACGAGTGTAATGCAGTTATCTACATGGCTTCTTGGTTGTTGCTCAGAGATTTTTATCTCGTGATGAGGCGGGAGCGTGGTAGCCGCTGTACAAATTCCACGAGGAGCTTCCACTGCGTATCGATAAAGATCTGAGGCTGTGTTGTAGCAATTAACGAAGAAGTGGTGCGTTTGCCACAATGTGTCTAGTCACTCGCGCGGAAATAATGTGATAAGTATCCGCTTATAAGGTTGTGAGTGGTTTTAATTTGTCTTGTGTGCATAGAATGTTGGACAGATTTATTTATACGTACCTAATTGTAATCTTCCTTCATTAGCGATAGTATTATCAGAATATTTTGTATTTATAATATTTTAAGAAAATCAACACGAAAGTTTTTAAAATTATTGCTGCTCTTAAAACATCACAGAAATATGGTGATATAGAGAGATTACCTGTATACTGACCTCAAATGCTATTTTTTCAATCGATATAAGTGTTATTTATTAAGAAAATTGCGATCCCTCAATATCTAAAAGGACCACTTGTCTCAAAGGTAATTGTAGGTTCATTTACTATTATAAACAAATATTTTTATCTAATTCACCTGGAGTTCAATTAAAAATTTAGTTATTTAAGACGTACCAGTTTCCCAAACTATCTTAAAATAGATCATTTAATTTAGACCACTAACATTTGAGTGATGAAATTAGTAAAATTCAAAATTTGCTATTCGAACTCAAAATACCAACTAATTTTTTTACTAACATGAGGACCAAAAGACCTCCACGATTAATTATATTATCTTTGAAGTTAATAACATTTTTTAAGTGTTTTAATTTAAATTTTAGGATTTTCTCAGGGTAAGTAGACTCTTTTACAAAAAAGATACACTATTATAAGGTTTCTATAATTTTAATCCAGACTAATAATTTATATTTGTCGTTTCAAAAACATAAATAAAATTCAAATCTCCCGCCGAATTCTCATCATATAATCATACACTATTAATCAATGCGCCAACTCAAAGACGCTCGTAAGAATAACTCACAGAATCATGACCGACCTCACATATCAAAATTTACTAGGTTTTACGAACTATAAATCACCACAATTATAGCCTTGACATTTCTTGTACGTTATACGACGATTATGAGTTCAAAAGATGATAAAATTGCTTACTACTGGTACGGGAAACAAAACTGCTCTAGTATAAACTCCATGTTCAATACATCATTTCAGCTCACAAGAAGTATATTAAGACGCCGGTAAAGATCCCACAGCCAAAACTGCCTCGAATGTTCTTCAAAACCCTAGGATTAGACGAAAGGCAAATCTTGAAATAATTGGATACCCATCTTCTTAGCATAAAACACATCGTACATCCAAAGTAAGTGAATTTAATAACTTCTATGAATTCAAAGTAATGAATAAAATAATTTCTAAAATGATTATTTTCAAAAGTTACTACTCTCAGGAAAATCGAAAAAGAAAATCCACTCCCATTTGTTTTAAACAAACTCAATATTTCCTAGACGAAAGTACACCGGCAACTACCAAAAAGATATCGTTTCCAACGATACGACAGAATAAAAATTCCCACGTGGAACATTCATCGAAAGACACACACATGCCATAAAAACCATGGTTACAGGCATTAATTGAAAATTATAAGATACAAGTAACTTGTTAGTTGGGTTAGTTACATACATTACACAAATAAATAGATAAAAATACACTTATATAAATAATTTTCATTGTCATCGATTCTGTGGGTTTTATTTAGCATAATCACATAGTATAACATAGCAATACATATGCATAGGTACCTAACAACATGTAATAGTCTTTGATCAAATTCACATCAGAAAAGCGTCATAAGAACCATATATACCTACGTCCAGATGAAATTAAAATCTGGTACTTATCGCATAATCAATCTGAAGCAAGTGAAGTCATTTAGATAATAAAAATCGATAGGTATAATCAAAGTCTGTTCTTTTGGAAATTTAGCGTGTGAGCGAAACATAATTGTGTCAACATTATCATATCATTGATAAACTGTCAGAGTATATTTCACTTATCTTGTTTTTATATTTACATCAGTTATTATTAAAATTATTGATTAAATAAGTCCTTTTATGGATTGAGCAGCAACATATCAATTTTAAAAGATCTATAAGAACTGAAGAAACTATTTAATGAGCATACTTTTTAAATGAAAGCAATTTTAAGTACCTACTTATCTGCTATTATGCCTAAGATGTTAATATTCAAGAACATCATTAATACTATTGAAAGAATTCATTGTCAGTGAAGCTCCCTTCAATGTAATAAATAGAAGGGCATGATAAATATCTAAATAGTGATTTAATACTTGAAAATGTTAAAACAAACGAATTTTTAGCCAAAGCGTAATGTATGAAATTCTTTTAAAAAATTATGTGAAAGTATGTCGGATTATGGTTGAATGAATGCGTTTAAATGTCGAAATAGAAGAATGAAAGGCGTGTTGTAGGTGTAACGCTAATGAGGCAATTCTTCATCTCGATGAATCTGAATTTGTATAATTTATTCTTGTCTTTAAAGATGTGTACAGGGCAGTACATATAATTAAGAGATAGCTGTATTCAACGATGTACTAGACTAGATATTACTCAAATAAGAAATCGTTTAGGTGTTTTTTTTATTTTCTTATTGTTATCATTAGGAGCAAAGGTGGTGCTAATTTATCTATTGAACATTTCTTCGAAATTTGCGATGTTTCGGTACATCAAGTACTTACTTTCTTCGATGTCATGTGGCTATAAATAAATGTTCTATTCTAATATTGATAATAAAAGTTAAGTAGGTATACAATGTTACTACGAATTAAGAAGGGTGTATGTAGGTAGGAAACTGCTTTTTTCTAGAAAAGCTGGCGTTCTAGCATTTAGTTTGAAATAGGTAAACTAGGGTTTTCCGTAGTGATTACATATTTTGGTGAATTTCAAGAAAAAATTAAATGTAACCGTGCTATATAATTACCAGTGTCGCAAGCTAAATTAAATTTTTGAAATTTCAGTGAAAACCGCATCTTAATATCTCCATCCGTTCTCGATTTATCTCCAAAAGAATGAAATTTGTAACAAAAATTAACTGCGACCTTGCAAGTAGGCGACGCGACGGATGGTTTCCATGGAAACTATGAAATTCTATCAGATTGTTTAATGCTTATATCGGCTAAATATAATCAAAACTGAATGAAATAAATTATTAACGAGAATCATAACAGCAAAAAGAAAATATCCAACTAAAATTTTAATTATAAGTGTTCGAAATGTCTACCATCACTGGCCACACATAAATTGAGTCTGTTACTATCGTTATCGTAAGTTTCATCCTTACCACGTCATCTTACATCAAGAATTAAATGATTGCGATTTCGACCATCGATTGGACTATTGCCACTAGGTATTGGGGATATTAAGTGAAAACCAAAATTTTTTATCACAGATGTTACGGACTGATAAAGCAACTTTTTCCAGCGCGAGGGAAAGTCAATACACAAAGCATGCGCTATTGGTCAGAAAGCAATCCTCACTGGTTCCGCGAAGTTCAATTTCAAAATCGTTGGAGTGTTAATGTTTGGTGCGAATTTTTGGGGGAAAATTATTGGTCCTTACTTTTTTGAACAGCGTTTAAATGGTGTGACTTATTGACATTTTTTTGGAAAATGAATTGCCTTTATTGTTGGAAGATATTTCCCTGGAGACAAGAATGAGTATGTGGATTCAGCAGGATGGTTGCCCGGCGCATAATGCGCGAAGCGTCCAGGAATTTTTAAATAACCGGTTTCCAAATAAATGGATAAACTGGGGTAGAATTTTTGCTTGGCCGCCGAGGTCCCCCGATCTCACAGTAATTGATTTTTATTCATGGGGTAGACTTAAAGATATAGTATATAAAGGCCGCCCAACAAGACCTGATAATATGAAACAAAGAATTCGAGAAGCCGTCGGAAATAGTTCTATTGCCGAGGTAGAAGCGTGTATCATCCACAAGTAACAGACTCAATTTGTATGTGGTCAGTGATGTAGTAGACATTTAGAACATTTATAATTAAAATTTTAGTTGGATATTTTTCTTTTTGCTGTTATTATTCTCGTTAATAATTTATTTCATTCAGTTGTGACTATTTTCAGCCGATATATGCAATAAACAATCTGATAGAATTTCGTAGTTTCCATGGAAACCATTCGTTGCGTCGCCTACTTGCAAGGCCGCAGTTAATTTTTGTTACAAATTTCATTCTTTTGGAGATAAATCGAGAACGGATAGAGATATTAAGATGCGGTTTTCACTGAAATTTCAACAATTTAATTTAGCTTGCGACACTGGTAATTATATAGTACGGTTACATTTATTTTTTTCTTGAAATTCACCGAAATGTGTAATCACTACAGAAAACCCCCTCTAGTTTACCTATTTCAAACTAAATGCTAGAACGACAATTTTTCTAGAAAAAACCCATGAAATGCTCCGTCGAACGAGCCCAAAAAATTTCAGATTGGTCGAACGGTTTAGGAGATATTAACATTTACGTATTGAACAATTGATTGGTTTCCCCGCTCCTTATTATGGCAGATACGAAAAAAAATCATTAAACAAAATAATGGGACATCAACTCAGCTTTCGAACGGTCCATTCAAAACTATAGCTCAACCTGCAATTTTCTGAGATAATACTGATTTTATGATTAAACATAGCAGATACGCCCCCAAGCGGTGAAATTTCGAACATTAAAATAATTTTCGGATATTTCTGGTGGCCACATTGGTTATGTATTTTTTTGTCCCGAAGCTCTAGGCAAAGCAGTTTCTGAGATACAGCCGGTCGCCACCCTTACTGAATCACCCGGTACAATAAGACCACATTTGCATTTAAATTTTAAAATTATAAATAAATAAAATTAAAATTAGCTGACTCGGCTTGGGCTCTATTTTTTCGGCTCAGTCACTTACAGAGTTGGGCATTATTCGAACAACAACATTATCTACGATATTTATTCATGTTTGGATCTTCTTAATACATAATTTCAGCTATAAATGATTGACAAGATTGACAACATATAATTCTTCTTAGGGCTATCCTGGTGACGACCGTAGAACCACTGCCAAAACGTCAGATTGAAAAACATCTATAATCCTTTTATTACAGCCCATCATCACCTTGAACAGCATGAATATAGTGAATATAATATAAACGATGTTACAATAATAAGTGTTGTCCTAGAATTCGATAATTATAGCTGCAATAATTACGGTAAAGTGATAAATCAGACAGATCATTTTCGCTATGTGCACGCGGTCGCAAATGCGCATACTCCATTGTAATAAACAACACCCATATTGGCAATGTAATTCGAATATATGCAGTTGATTAAACTTTCACTTACTTCATTGGCCGCCCTTCTCTAATTATTATGTTTTGGTTAACACCTGCAGATAACCTAATTATATCATGTAGACCAACAACCAAGGCCCAGCATCGCGGACGCGACCACAAATAAATTTACTGCACTCCAGTTTTGAAACTGGCTGCAGGCTGAGAACTGCGTGACTGCACCCAACATTCTAGTTGATTTTTTTTTACAGAGGTTCTTTTACGGTTTTTGTTTATTATAAACACTCGTATGTACGTTGCGTATAGAAGATATGAGCATAGGAGCGCACTGATAACTAAGCAGATAAACTAGCTTCGTCCTTCGTTGGTTAACGAAATTATAATTCCTTCGTTTTTAGTTCTTTATTTGCTCCAGATTTCATGATCGACAGTAAGTGTTATTAACTGCGTTTGTTCACATTTGTGATACGAGCAGGGATTATGTTGTTTACGTTTTTAAATTATATTGCAGTTTTTTTTTAGGCACTTACTTACAATTAGTGAAAGCGCGAATAAATATAGCAGTTCCATGGTGTCGTATGCTCATAGTGTTCCTTCGCACATTTACGCGAAATATTATTGAAATTATTAGGAATCCATTTTGTAATAATTTGTACGAAAAGATCAGGTAACTAAGCTTCACAAGGTCTGGGAAACGTAACCAGCCTATTTGCATATATATTTAGTGCTAACATGTCGTACTTGCGAAGAGAAAAACATATTTACAGCAAGTGTTTTGAATTACTTGTAATCGTCGCTCTGTACAACAATACAAGCAGGGGTAATAAACTAAAATAGCATATGATAACAAAGATATAATCAGTGATTCACATAATTTTTTTTGTTTTTTTAAAGAAAAGCTTATAATTTCTTTATTGATATACAATGCTCTGATTCGGATGTAAATATGCTGACATATGTGCTCATAAAATCTCAAATCATTGTCCACTCCTAGCACTTTTATGGTATTTGAAGAAGGTATGATGTTTTGATTTATTTTGATTTTAAATGTTGGTCCGATATGTAATCTACTCCTTTTAGGGCAAAACAAAATGCTAGATGATGTGGCGGGATTTAAGTGTAAATTGTGGCAAACCGCAAAGCGCTTTATAAGATCCAAATCTGTGTTTATATGTGTCGTCGCAATTTCAGCTTCAGCAGCTTGGAAAGAGTAAAATAGCTGTGTAACATCCGTAATGCAGCAATGAATGTTTGGCAATTTTAAGCAACTCGCTGGTATATAATAAAAATAGTAGCGGTCCTAATACTGAGCCTTGAGGCACACCAGAGCATATTTGTCCCACGTACGATTCAGAGTCACCAACAGAGACCTTTTTCGTCCTGCTTCGAAAGAATGATGAGAATGTAATATCTAATCCATAATAATGCAGTTTCGCACACAAGCTGGTGATCTATCGTATCAAAAGCTTTCGAAAAATCCAGGTTGCAGCCTTCAGTCCAGAGCCTTAAAGATAGTGTGTATTAAATTTAACAAGGCAGTTACACAACTATAGCCGCTCCGAAAACCTGACTGGAGATCCAGTACACATAACTAGTGCTTCAATTGAAAGACAAGACATGGTGTCAGGTGTAAATCACAAAATAGCATAAACAGTGTTAAAATTGGAAAGAAAAATAGTCATATACACCATTACTTAATTTGGAGGTTAGTGAAATCATCCCACCAAAAGTTATCGTTGCAAAAGTGCCTCCCAAAAAGTCAAGTAAAGATACTTTTAATGTTAATAGTTCAACGGGACTAGAGCCATTAGATATCAAAGGCAATAACATGTCATTAAATTGGAGAAACTGGATTACCCAATTTAAAATATTTCTTCGTGCGTCAAATCTAGAAACCGAACACAATCATCGAAAAGTAGCACTATTATTACATTATATCGGCACTGAAGCGCTACAGATTTTTTATTCATTTAATGAAGATATAGATACAGTGGAGTTAGAAAAACTGTTGGAATTATTTGAAAATTACCCCACACCTGACACCATGTCTTGTCTTTCAATTGAAGCACTAGTTATGTCTTTAAATGATTTATTTAGTATATAAATGTCACTACATAAAGTATATGACTGGCGTCATGTCCGACATCTTGACACAACACTGTCGTGTCTAAAGTACATACATGTGTATCTTTATAATGTATCTAAGGTACATATACATATGTAACAGTTAGGTATCTATGTATTTAGTTGTTGATGCATAATACGTTCCATTAGTTTGGATAATACCATTACAATGTTTATAGCACGCAGGTTTTGAATGTCACTTAGATTATTTTTCTTAGGGATCGGATGAACTATGGCTTGCTTCCAACTGGTTGGAAAAAATCCACGCTCTAGACAAGATAATTTTGGATTTCGATTAAAAAACAAATATGTAATGTGGAACGATATAGGTCTGAAACAATAGACAATTCTATTGGAGTCCGACAAGGATCAATTTTGAGTACACTACTATTTGTTGTTTTTATAAACGACGTGCCGCATTACTTGTCTGGTAGTGTTATGATGTACGCGCATGTACTGTACTTTTAATCTCTGCGGAAACCCGGGAGTAGTTGTTAGAAAAGGCCCGTCTCGTATTGGATGAAATGATGGTGTGGTGTCGACAAAATAAACTAATTCTCAATATTGAAAACACCAAATTACATTACAATTAAATTTTTAAAATGGCAATTTTCTTCATCAACATATTCATACATTCTACGAAACTTTCGGCACAAAATTCAATGAAAAAATAACGCGGGCACTAAACAAATCTACAGCAGAAACATGTGGCAATATACTATAGCGCTTTTTTTCTGTAAGAATCTTAATGAAGGGCAATTGTCGGAATTCCATTTTAAAAGTAACCCGAGATCCAATAAAGATTTCGCATACGATCTGTAAAGTCAATTTCATTTACAAGTCGGCGCTCAAGTATTTAATGTATTTTCTTATTTGCATATGAGATAAATATTCTCCATATATAAACTGGTTAATGCTTGCATGAAAGTACCCTGAATGAGGAGCGGTAATTGTTTTGTGTATGTGAATGTATGATAATGAACATTCTCTTTCCTTACCATTAATTGTAATTACATTTCACCTTTTCCCAGAAAAAAAAATAAAAATTAAACGGGAGCTGACCGTTCTATTATAAACATTATCGTTTAGTTGTGTAAGCCTGGTCCATTTTGACTATGTTGATTATATATAATTATTGGAGTAATTTATTATGAAGTTAAGTACCTGAGTTACTCAGAGATACTAACAATGCAATTGAAAAATTACGGACTCTATAAAGATATCAGTAATGCGTCCACGTTCTGCTTTGTAACAGGATAATTTATGATTTTGTTGTTCGGGCAATTTATCTTTGACGGACAAGTCCAGTAATGGACTTTCATTTCACGGTAACAGACTTGAATACATATAAGAAAATCCCTTGAAGGCAGGCCTAGTTTGGATATAGTATATCTCGCAAAAAATCCATATCTAAGTATCGATTTGTATGTCTAAAGTGTTACAAAAAGTACATATTTGTATTACGTACTATAAAAATGATTTCAAGGCTGCCACTATACGCCTTACAGGCTACCGAAGTTCCTTCCTTCAAATTAGTTATAAATGTGTAAAAAAGTTTTTTTCTTTCCATGACATAAAGACATATGTAAATACTATTGAACGTAAAAATAATTAATAGTATCGTAAATGTTTGTATACAAGAAATACCTATGTAAATTTAAATGCGCATAAAAACTACATGATAATGTTCTGGTATTCGTTACAAAAAGAATGGTTTTAAAATTACGTATCTACATGCATACGTGGGCTGTGTATTAGTAAAGTATCTCTTATGGTAGCTATTATCATCAGTTCTGTTAGCTTTTCCCATTTGTTGTACGTATACATAGTTCTTAGGTGTGGTCATTCAGGTCAGAATTTATGTTGCACAGTTGGACATCGTGTAGTTTACGTTTGAAAGAGGAAACAATAAACGAGATATATTGGTATTTGTTTAAGTGATGCTCGCCTGTCTCAAATATTTAGATGTTCTTGTTACAGGTATTAAGTAATGTTTATTTTAATTTTTATTTATCTAAGTTTTTGAAGTGTATCCGTCGTGTTTTTGCAATATATGTATTTGTTAATGAAAGTATTTGGGCATTCATTTACTATTTTGTTTTGTAATATGAAATTATTTTATAATATACATGTCGAAGAATGCAGCGATGTTCATTTCGGCCTTAAAACCTTTGAAAAGAGAGAGTGATCGTAAATCACGATCAAAAGTCGAGCATTGTCACTTTCGACAAACGTAATTGCAGAAGGCCATAAACTGCTGCAATTCGATATGTCCGCCGCTGGTGGTCGTCTTTTTTTCTCTTGTTCCCTACTAAGTAGGTACTTCAGATACATTTTAAACTAACGCAAAGGGACGAGAAAATAGGCTCGCTTAAAACGGAGATAAAACGGACAATATCATTGTATATACAGACCATTCCCACATAGTGATCCGAAGAGTACGAACCAATGTGTATACACATAGTTAAGAACAACAAGTTTTACTTTTCTTTCACCTACACTACGTTGATGTCATAAGAAAAAATAGTTACGCACATACATTAGTTACATACCATCAAAAGTTACATAATCTCATAACAATACATATAATAGCTTTTTAAGAGCCAAATTCATAGACGCGACTTAAGGCTTCCTCATCCTCACCTCATACTCATAGCGTCGATTTCTCACATTTTGGAATTCATAAACAGTTAGCAACTCATCTGTTCCTCAAATCCGACTCATAATTGAGTCGAGAGTGAGTAAAAGGTAAGGCTTGCTAGTAGCTACCTTACCTATTCCTCAGAACCTATTTTTTATTTATATAGTATAAATTGTATATGGGGAATATGGATGATTTCTGAGAATTTGTGAAATATGTAGAAGATAAACCATATATTCGTATACCAAGGTAAAAAAATAGTTGATATGAATTTTTTTGAGTTGTGACACGTGATTTGGTTATAGAAATATTGCGAGAGATATGGAAAACCCTTTTGAAAAATATAGTAACACGGAACTGTTACAACGGTACCGTTTGAAAGACATTTTAATATATAAAAAGGCATGAATTTGTATGTTATTTGAATAAACATTTTCTTACCAATTTCTCTGTTCTTTCACAAAGTATTGTAACGTTACGATTAATTTAGGCACATCACAATAGATTTGATTTATTTCATTTTTAAGTTTTTCTTTTACAATTTCCAGCAATTTTTTTCGAATTTTTTGCTCCGCAACCCTCAGCTCCTGCTCCTCAATTTTTAATTAATGAGATCTTTTAAAAAAAACTCTCATCGCTAGTAAAGAACGTTATTTTCGAAGCCATCTCGTTAAAAACTTCTAAATATTGAACACGACTAGCACAAAGTTACACAGAAAGTGACCATTTCCCTCTAAGAAAATACTTAGGTAAAATAAGGGATAATTAGCGCCATAAAATTCCAAGCCCAGTTCAAATCAAATTTCATATTTCACATTTGCCATACAATTGGTTCAACGGAACGAAACGTCATCCATACGTCATTCAAACGTTGACGTAACAGCGCGTCGGTAACCCGACGGCTTCTCATCTTTTCCTCAACTTAGCAAGATGCTTACTCATGTTTCTGAATACCAATATTGAGGTCACGATAAGGTTTCCTTGAGTGAGTAAGAGATGAGCATTAGATGAGGTGAGGATGAGTTTTACTTAAGTCATGACTATGAATTTGGCTCTAAAAATCCCAATAAAAAGATTTGTAGTATGTATCCAACAGATCAATTATTCAAAGTCTTTAACAAAAGGCGAATTTTTGTTTTTTTGCAGATAACCTTCTAACTATTATTGAAACACTTGGAGCAAAGGAAGTGCAAGCTTAGACGGATGATATCGTAATACTCTTAAAAGAATGGTTTGGGAACGAAATTTTTGTAGCCATTTATAGCTGGTGCAGCAAGGAAAACCCAAGTTTTAAGCTCAGCAAAATCACGATAGTATCGTTCAGAGAAAAGAGAAAAGTAGAACACTTGATGCTACCATTCATGATGTGAAACTCATTGTTTGATAAGATGCTAATTTACTAATCCACACATGAAAATATTGCTCGTAATGATTATGGACTTGCCAAAGGATATGTGAGAAATCGTGGGGGCAATCCCCAAAACCAGTCTGTTGGCTTTGTGTGATGACATCCAGCCATTACTTATAGAGCAATGACATGTCGGCAGAAGACTTAAGAAACTAGAACAACAGCAAAATTTACATCCATAGAAATTGTCGCAAGTATGGCAATCATGATGCCATTGTCTTTCTCCCCATCATTTGGCATTAGAAGCTATACCTACCATCCTGCCAAATTGTTGTGAAAATGGAGGGCAGAATAACTTAACACGATAATATACAGCAAACAAGCTGCGGTTATTTGCAACAGTATGCTGGGAATGCCATTGGACCTATCCTTTCCAAGCAGAGATGAATGGAGATGTAACGAAAAAGCACAGATGGAGGTAGACACCTGCTGGTTTACGGATAGTTCAACAATAGAGCAGAGTGTAGGGGCAGAAATATTTTGTCGCAAGCAGGAGTAAAAAAAAATGCTGTAACCTTACACAATGATTTTTAACATTTATGCCATTGAGTTATGTGCTGGAGAAATTAGACACAGATAAATAAACATTTTCAGTGAAGTGGTAAAAACGTTCTTAATATATCAGGCACGATCAACAATCTATTTCTAAACTGGATTACTGCGTATCCACTAATTTAGGAAAATGAGAAAGCACACCTTAGCGAGAAAGGGTATTGCCATTGCAAATAGTGTCTGCCGCGTATATTATTACTTGTCTAATTGTAGTCTTATAGACTATAGAAGTTTTGTAGCTCTACTTATCTTTTGTCTATTTTCGTCACTTGGACAATTAATCGCTACTACTAACTACAAACAGTTACGAGGAACTTTTACCCATATACTACTCATAATTAAGTATTAGTAATTTTCTCTACTTTTGACCAAGTGTATCATTCAACGTATTCAAGCGTTATTAATTAATTTGATGTCAAAGTATTTAGGCGCAGTTTCCTGGAATAATATCCGTATCTTCCATTATCCTTACATAATTATAATTGCACAACGGGCAGAAAAGAAACGAATACCGTGGAACTAATTTATTCGTTCTCTGTGTTCGTACAATCGTGAGCGCCACAATGGACTCTTTCCTGTTGCAGCCCACCCACTGATCGTTTCTAAAAGGAACAGCAATGCAGGCTACAAATATGGTAAACTCTCTAATATAATTCCTAATAAAATTTGATTTATCGTTAAGAGTGTCATTTGCCGGCACGATTATCGGTCGCGGTTGCATTACCAATATTAATCATACCTATATGTAATTGTAGCAGCCTGCATTTACCCGATTTGTCACTATTAAAATCGTGCAAATACATCAATCATTTGCTAGGTACTATATTTATTTGGTGTAACATTCGAAAGTTAGTATGCATTTTCTAGGCTTTTGTTATATAAAAAAAAATTAGAGCGGATATAATAGCGAAAATATTTGAAGAAAGAGAATATTGGTTGATGGAATTTACAACTTAATTTCATTAAATAATATTATTAGCGTGGTAAATTAGTTCTTTGTTAATGCACAAAGAGATTCCTGTTTAGAATATTGCCGATATTAATTCAATAATTTATTAATAAAGTGGTAATCTGATTTATGAAAAAGCATGTGTTTTTCAGTGTTTACTACAATATGTAAAAGCTGGATGTCGTTAAAGTTTTAATACGAATGATGTTTACGTACACAAAACGATATAATAATTTTATTAACTGTATTATTGCTTTGTAGCAGGTTGTAATTATTCCTTTTTATGTTGCTTTTTGTCTAAAATATCCAACATTTGGTTTATTTTTAACGGTGTTGAAAATTCTTGGAAATACAAATACTTGCAGTTATTTTTATCTTTAATCTACATAAAATATTGTGTTTCAGTTTTTATGTTAGTCCAAACAATAGCGAATCTCTGCAAAGGCCTATAAGAGAGACGCGCTTCAAAACAATAAAAACAAAATAATTGTATATTTTTTGTCATAATCACAATTTATATTTTTGCTAATACGAAGACAATTCTAAAAATATTATTGACAATTTTTGCAATGCATTAAGTGGGCACTTAAAAATTATTTTATGTAGGACCTAAATTTTTTATTTGCTATAATATTTAATAATATAGTACTGGGAAATAAATTATATATAGTAATAAATTTTGTTGCTTTGCATTAGATCATGCCTCATAAAATGGGGATTAACCGTAACGATGAATATCGGCGTTGCGAACGTACTTTATCGTATCTTCGTGTGTATTAGCAGGACGCACATAATATACATGTATAAATTGAAAATAGTTGGTATAATACACTCCGCCAAAAAAGTATCGCATAATTTAGTTTTGAATCATAAAAGTATCGCATAATCTTTGTTTGTAGAATAAAGTTGTAAATATACTTTAATGCGCTCTAAGATATAATTTCTATGATTGTTTAAATAAAATACAGGCCAAATAAAAACAAGAACTCATACTTGAGATTTTTATTAAAACAAGAAATTATAATTTTGGAAAGAAAAATGTCATAACAGTAGCTTTTAATACTGAGTATTGCCACCTCTGGCTCTTATGACCGCTCGCATACGGTTTGGCAGAGATTCGATTAACCTCCGTATATAAGCCTGATCCAAATTCTCCCACTCGTCACGGAGAGCATTTTCTAGTCCATGCAGGTCCGCTGGGGCAACATTTTGGGTTCGTATCCGTCTGTGAAGGAGGTCCCACACGTGCTCGATAGGGTTCATGTCCGGACTTACCGCATGCCAATCTAAAACTGGAATACCAACATCGTTAAGGTATTCCTGGACGATTATTGCAACATGCGGTCGTGCATTATCGTGCATTAACATGAATTCGTTTCCTATAATTGGCGCATATGGTACTACATGTTCTTCTAAAATGTCCGTTATATACCTGTGGGCAGTCAGTGTACCTCTGTCTACTGGTACTAACTCTGTACGACCTGTTAAACAGATGCCTCCCCAAACCATAATAGAGCCACCAGCGAAATTAGGTCTAGGTCTGATATTACACTGCGAATAGCGCTCACCGTCTCGTCTGTACACTGAGATACGCCTATCTGAGGTGTAAAGACCAAATCTTGACTCATCTGTGAAGAGTATATTGGCCCAGTCATTAATGTTCCAATTTACATGTTCTCTGGCAAACCTTAAGCGAGCCACTCGGTGGTTCCTAGTGAGACGAGGGGCTGTTACAGCTACTCTAGCTCTTAATCCACTCTGTCGTAACCTATTCCGAATAGTTTGAGTACTCACACGAGTATTTCTGACTCTAGCCAAGTCGTTCTGCAATTGTCTCGCAGTTACATGTCTTCGACGTAATGCTTGTAGTAGTAAATAGCGGTCATCTTGGCGAGTAGAACATCTTGGACGACCTGGTACAGGTCTTCTACTGTAAATGCCTGTTTCCCTATATCTGGCTACGGCTCTAGAAACACTTGACTGATTGATGTTCATCAAATTAGCAACGTATGCTTGAGATCGTCCATCTTCGATTAAAGCAACTATAGCAGCCACTTGTTCTGAAGTTAAATTGCTCATTTTAGTTTTAAAAGCGTTGGTACAGAACTCTGACCTCGCACTTTAAAATTTGTCCGTATAGGAAGACTTTCAATAAACAACTGAGCAAACCTTACACATATGCATTTTTCTAAATGTGTTCTTTTAGGAAAAAAATAAAGTAAAAACGCTAAGTTCCATTATTTTGTTAGTGTTTTTATAGTTCACATACACGAGGCAAACTTTTTGTGAACGTATAAAAATATCTTGGTTCATAAATGCCCTTTTTTAGTTTATGCGATACTTTTTTGGCGGAGTGTATATATGTATAAATTGAAAATAGTTGGTATAATATATAGGTATAACTGTACGAATGATTCTCTGCAGGAATCACGGTATGCAAGATTATTTATAATACGAATCGCACGCTGCTGCAACAATAGAATATCTGCAAGACCCGCGAAGCGCTCCAAAACAGTAATCCCTAAGATATTGAATGAAAATGCGCGTAGTATATTATCATCTTTTAAAGTCCCAACATCACACGAAATCATTCTTGATAGAATTTATATCGCTTTATTTAATTTAGGTATGATTGATCAGATGTGAGCATTCCAACTCGGTTTATTATCAAATTTCGTAAAAACTGATTTTTATTTCCGAATACTATTGCGTTTGTTTTTTTCAATGTTCATAAGCATTTTGTTTGCAGAAAACCAATCCAGGGCTATTGTTTGTAGACAAGTATTTTTTAAATCAAACAAATTTTTACCTATTATTATTACATTTGTATTGTCTGCGTATAATGTAGTTTTTCGTTGTATATTTGCTGGCAAATCGTTTATAAAAATTATAAAAGGAAAAGGTCCAAGTATGGAGCCCTGCGGGACACCGACTGCTACTTCCAAACAATCAGAGTAATGTTGATTATAATTCCTGTTATTGTCTAAATTAATTAATTCTACATATTGTTTTCGACCTTTCAAGGGGGAGGGGAGTGATTGCTGAATGTGTCATGCCAGGCATGGACAGTACTGTTTCGAACTTATTTGTTCTCATCAGCATGCTACAGGCCAGACACAATCAACAACACTCCATCAGGCAGCTAAATGCACTGATGACATACAGATGTAAATGGAACAAGTGCAACGCCATCTACCCGTGAAGGTAAGATGGCTGTGCCTCTACTCCGCTACTGCTTCTAGGGCAACTGCCTGCCGCCAATGAGGAATTGCACAACTTTTATTTTATGTCATAGAATGATAGAGAATGTTGTAATATATAGCCCATCATTAAACCTTCTTTTAAATTGTTTCTCATTAAGGCATAATTAATTTTCTTAAAGTGCTCTGACGTCACAAGTTCTTTCATTCATAAATTCTTAGTCGGCATGATTTGGCAATGGAGCGATAGTCATCGTAGTTCGCATCATCATCGCAGATAAATAATTTTAAGTTCGCTGTTCGCATGCTTTGCGCGTACAGATGGCGTAAATGTATTATTACGATATTCTGTGTTTATTTTACGCGGTTTGGAGGTTATAATCTTTCAGAATTCGTTCTTTTACGATAAATTGGAGAACCTTAAACGCAAACTAAAACAAGATGCAGCAATAATGCCGAATCCCAAATTCCTTTGTGATCATAACCTGCATAGCACCTTAACAATATCGTATTTCGCAGCCGGTAAATGACTGCAATCTGTGATTATTACGGGGGAGTAATTTCTATGTTGCCATATATTCTCGTTCATTCATAAAATTTTACTACGTACCTGTGACGTATAAGATCTTAAAAAATTTATATTTCAAGAACTACTTTACAGAAAACCGTCAAAATTTCAGTGTAAATATATATTTAGGTCATGCACAAAATAACATTATTTTAACAACAATTTAAAAAAAGTGCAATTCCTCATTGGTCGCGGCCAACCGGCCGCAAGGATAACTGGCCGCAGAAATGTATACCGTGAGTTCTTTTTATCTCTGAACATACAATTTTCCTGTGTTCAGTTTTAAAACGGACAAGCCAATGTTTTACAGAATATGCATCACAGAATATTAGATTTTACCCCATCAGAGGGGAAAGACAGGTAATTAGAACTGTTTGAAAGAATTGTTTTAGCTACGAGAGCGATAGGAAGTATTAAAAATGTTATATGTGTATTATAAATATACAAAAAAAAAACGAGCTATTAGGCAGTTATTCTTATACTGAATCACTCTAAAAAATCCAAGTTTCATTTAAATCTTTCTCAATTTCTTGTTAGCACTTACTCATCATGCGAAATAAAAATAACAAACACTAAAAAAAAGTCGCTTTCGACAATACATTCACCACACTGAAAAATGGCGTCAACAAAGCAGTAGGTATTTAATTCTCCCTTTAAAACTGACGGGTATTCCTACTTGACAAATTTCCATAATTACTTTTAGCAAACAATAAGATTTTCTCAAATTATAATCAAAACAAGTATGCTTAAGTAGCTTAATTTTTACCAGAAGTTTATATAAGACAGAATTTGAATCATTAACTTTAATTAAATTCACCTAATGCATAACCTGTAACTTTATCAACAACTCAAAGCGTTGTTATTGGTTCCTTTATTTTTAATTGTTCTTGCATGGGAGATATATATTATATGTATGTATGTATAGGGCGATGATTCAGGGTGGACGAATCCGGAGTACGCAATCCGTGACGAGTCACCGCTTAAGATTTAATACGCCCATAGTTGGTGAATTTAATCTTGTTTGGACGACGTTAGCAGTAGTTTAAATTATCGGATTTGTGGTGTTCATTTTGAAATATGTTCGTTCGTGTGCGGAGGTTTAATATACAAGATGAATGCGGTAGTGTAAGATTTAAACTTGCCCTGTGGATATTACAGTACGATTAATTAAAATTAAATTCTTTCTGGGGCTGCATAGGAATCTTATATCGTCGTCGCCATTTCCTCATTAAGATATTACCTTTTTCGCAGAGTTTTCCTGGATATCATAACACTATGTACTTATTTATATTAATTTAAAAACGATGTTTCTTATATGGGAAATGTCTATGATCTCTTACAAATTTGAAACAATCTTTTTGTAGGTACGTTTATGATCATATCCATATTTGTATATACACAATGTGAAGGATATTAGTTATAATTAATAGGCTATTTTCAAAGATTTCTATAGTTTAAACAAGATTCAAAGGCCAATTAAAATCTACCGTATAATTTCGCAATTCGCAATCAACTTCGGAACTAACAATAAGTCAACAACTTATGGATACTACTGTTCATCAAATCTAACTTGTATTTCTCTAATTGACAGCAACATATGGGCACATTTTTTGTCCGAATTGAATGCTAGAAGCAGAAATTCTATCCATCATTCTGAATCCGATTCATTTTCCGCTGTATTCATGTCTACAGTTGTCACAACGAAAATCGTTTTTTTGTTACACCGTTGTGTGTGTGCCCGATATAATTTTATACTTTATATGTCATATATCCGTTACAATAAAGCAGGAATAGGTATATGGATAAGAAACAGGTATATATGCGTGTGAAAATAATGGTAGACATAACCGAGATTGAATCAGAAGGAAATCAAGTATGCTGTGATAATTCTTATAAGTACAATAGATCTTGATCAATTTACTTGTTTTGTAGACACAAAATAAGAAAAGTATAATTTAAAAGTGATTTGTTTCATGTTTAATCATGTCTGATCTGGGTTTTGGAAACACTCAGAGCGGATTCTGGTTCACCAAGATGGTTGTTGGCTCCTCGTCTAGCCAGTTGATCGGCCATCTCATTACAGTTAATGTGAAAATGTCCTGGCATCCAACGTGGTCTAATTATCAGTGCATATATAGATCTTAGCTCCCATCATCCCTTTGTTGAGGTTTCCTCGGACACAAACATCTATGGCAAGTATTTCTGCCTGAAAGATGGTTGGGGTTTGCTCTAAAGCTATTGAGAGACGACAGTTCGGCTCAATAACTCTGTTTCCAACCCGCTGATCCATCTGAAATCTGTTCGTGTACCAAATCAAGGATCCTCTTTCAAATTTTGGCATCCATAAGACAAATTCTTTTTGATTCTAAATCAGTGCTTTGAATGGTTGCATAAAGTTTAGTTTACAAAGAATAATGTCCGCTGGCGTCTCTTGCGAGCATACCTGTGATTTGAGGTCGCATAGGACTACAATGTGTCGTATAAGGTCATCGACTTTAAATTTCTGTCTCAACTTTAGCCTGTAAACACTGAGGACCGCCATCCTCCTAACATGCAGATGACGGGGGTAGTATTTAGTATCACCTTCATAGCTGTTGTTGGCCAGATGCGCATTGCACCTATAATTTCTGAGAAGACCATTCTCTATAATCTCTGCAGTTTAGCCTGTGCTGTTTCTTCTTTTAATTTTGACCTGTATACTATGGAAGTGTCGGTGACCATGAGTCTTGTAACAGTCTAATATATCATTTTCGGCTGTGGACGCTAAGTTTCCCCAAAGAGCCTTCGACAGGATCAATATGTCATTGTTGCTGTATGGATGATTCTGTCTAATTGCTTCTTTCAATTTAACCTCTTGGTGGGTATAACTCCCAAATATTTGACTTCCTCGGAGTATTCTAGTTGGTCGCCTTTCAGGAACACTTTATCCAGAGGAAGTTTTCTCCTTCTTGATGATTTTATTATTAGAGTTTACTTGAGTAACATTATCCATATCACTTGTTTAGCAATTCCCTTTTGGTGAATGATTTAATCAGGAATGTCAAAAAAAGTATTTTTAAAAGCGAATCCAATTTTATAAGGAGCGACTTCCTTGTGTTTAGTTGCCTCCTGAACCGATTATTACGAGATGGGGTACATGATGGTTAGATGCTGCAATTTTTTACGCCGATAATTTTGAAGAAACAAAAAACGTAATTCTTGAAATCACTCGTTGCTGCATTTTTTCTAGAAAACTGTAAAAAGATAATAACATCAACAGAATTGCCACAAAACTGTATATTAAGTCAAATTATAGCTTTGTTTCAAGCTCCATTCATGAGCTAGAAAACCAAGGGATGTCGCTCTCGGAATCACTCGAAATAGTAGAAGAATTTGATATGCTATGTAAGAAAGATGGTTAATGATACAATAGGTAATTCTATGTACGAAAAATTTAAAAAAGTAATAAATAAAAATGAGGGGTATTTAAAATTGAACAAAATTAACAAAATTTTTAAGGATGAAACAGTAAATGATTTCGACTTCAATTTTAGTTTAGAATGCATTGCAGTTTAAAAATGTACCAATTACGTCTGTAGACGTTGAAAGAAGCATTTCAATTTCTAAACTGTTGGTTATTAGGGCTTGTGGAATTAAAAATACAATTTCTAATAACGCAGTTTTATTAACACGATCTTACTACAGAGTGAGCAACTGGATGTGACCACCACGTGACCTCAAATTTTAAGGTGGCAACATTGTTAAGTTGGTAGTACAAGATATGTCACATTACTGATTTGTCAATATGTTTATAACTTAACCTTAAAATAAGACGTGCCATATATTTTTTTCCAACACGTTAAATGTCAAATGACAGAACGTAAACAACAAGCAGAGCAGTAAACAGTAAAACAAAAAAATACACTTTTTCTGTGACGTTCGTGATCACGTGGTGGTCACATCCGGTTGCTCACTCTGTACTATGAACATCGACGAATAACTAACTAAAAACTAACACTGTGTTAATTATGTATTATTGTTATCACATTTATTCCATAAGATGACCTTGCATATTATTGTGAATCATCGATCCAAAGGTATATCACGCGAGACCCAAATTCTACTTGCGTATTGTTAACAAAAAATATGAATCAAAACTAGATGTAAAGAAATTGTAAAGAGTTTAGTTTGAATATAGTTCTTGAGCAGACTGGTCGTGTGATTATTTTACAACTGTTAGGTAAACCGTACGGGCAGGTATATTGAAGAGCGCGTGAGTCATAAGCTCGAACAAAGAAAATGCACTATCGTACGATGAGATCATCATCGATAGGGTTCTTACAAAGAAGTTGATTTGTTTTTTTTTTGTGTTACTATTTCCAATATAAACATATGTACTCTGATGGAAGACAAAACTTTCTTTTGCACAATTTTGAAAAACATTTAATTATAAATTGTTTTAGAAATATGTTGTAAAAAAATTTTGTGCCCATAAAGTTCATGTTTAAATTTATGCTTTTATTTATTTTAAGTAATTTTTTTAGATATTTATGCATATTTCCTGTTTTTCTTTGCATATAGTCTTTAGTCTTTAGTTATAAATAATAATTTAAAGCAATTTATTAATTTATTTACGTAGAATACTTATACCTTACAGTTTCAATGAGCCTTAGGTATGTAATATAAAAGTTGTCTGCTGAACTACTGACAGCGAGCGTGTAATTTTTCTGAATTGTGCAAAACGATGCCGACTTGTCGCTTTTGGGTATATCCGAAACACTAATTTGGTTTGGTGGAGTATTAAGTTAAATTTATACTGCATAATAATACCCTCCGAGATTCATAATGCTGTACGTTAACCAGTAGCCAGCTATTAAACTCTTACAGCAACAGCGATTCGTGAATGGAAGAATACGACTTTGTTATTTTACCAGCGATTTTACCAGAAAATTAGTTAGTAAATGTTCGGTATAGGACGCAGTAAAGAAATGGTTCAAATTATTTATGAGAGTATAAGAGATAAATGTATAGTGTCCGATGAAAGGAAATCGGCTCAATTTAACAGTATATTGCATTGGCAAAAGATGAAAGAGTAGAAAAAGGAAAAGAGAGTCCTTGAATAATTTTCGCTTCGATCGTTTGACCAGACTTGAAAATTACCGGAATAACTAGTAGCACGTTTTGCGTGTCTTTAGATCGAGCGATAGTGTGAAAATGCTGTCGATGAAACGATATATGGTAGCATCAGATTTAATTAACGCTTTTGTATTATTGGCGCGATGCGATTTCGTTAATCATTTCATAATATTGGAGAGCTGTGGTATTTGTGCAGAACACGGCCAAGGACCATTTCGGAGTAACTTTTTACCCTAATTGCCTAATTTGACGCCCAGGCTAAGGCAATTTTATACATACATTATATGTACACGCTGTATGAACAGAAGTTCATATTTAAAATAAATATAGGTGTGTAATATATTTTTGAAAAGTCCACAAAATTTGCTATTTGCTATATCATAATATATTATGGTTCCCTTTTGAAAAAAAGCACAATAAATGACGTCATCCAAAATAAGAAATTCCATAAAACATATATAAATTTTAAATAATTCTATTCTATGAGAGAAATTAAACAAAAATATGTTTTTTTAATATCTTGAAAAAGATGACATAAATCTACAATCTGATTTCACCAATGTTTTTTTTTTTCGAAAAAGTCATCTCATTTTTTTGCTGCAAAGTGCATTTACACATGTATATAGAATTTTGTTCACCCTATACATATTGAACATTTCGGCTTAGTTCGAATTGGAAAACTATCAGAAGAGGGCGCCGAATCTATAGAGACAAAGATTTGCTGATATCATTATAGCCATTGTCGTTGAGAGAAGGGGTTGCAGAAGAGTCACGAATGAAGACATTTTAAATAATGTATTACTTAGTTTGGACACATTGATATCAGCGAAATAGTCACGGGCAGTCCGACTCTTTTATTTCTTTGCATCGGCATAATTTATAGTCTTCAAATGTAAATTATTTTAGTTTTAACAACGTGTCCATGTTTTGACATCTTAGGTATGTGTAGTTTTTTTCCTGAGGAAGTTGCTGTTGACAGCAACGTATCGTATATATTTAATTAAATTTATTCTGATTTGGATATTTGTTTTTTTTTATTCAAAATAATCCGAAAATCCAAGGAAAGAAGAAATATATAAAATACAAAACAGAGACGAAAATCGAAAGATTTTTCTTTTGGCTTTTTTATTAAATATATAAATTTTTTTTTTTGGCTTTTTCAGGTCTTGTGAATAATATTTTCAATCGATTCATTCGTATATATAGATATTGTTAAAGGTATGGGATTCTTCTTTTTTATTTTTTTTCCATCACGCAGTATCTTTCTATTTTTTCTATTTAGTAGTAAGATTACAAATATGTAGGTAGTAAATATTATTTTTCTAATTGGATGTTACAATAAAGCTAAAATAAACGACGGCGCCGGCGCAGTCCTGAAATGGTTATTACCGCACACTGTGCTGTAATGAGATATTAGCGCACTGGTAAGACGCTTACCGGAATGTAATATGGGCGATTAATGTGCAAATTAGAAAAAATACTGTAAAAAAGTCATGTCACAATGACTTTGTAATGCTTCTACATTGAATCATTCGCCGCTACGCGGCTCGTTATTCAAAACTTGTACTCGCATTTCATAATCGTCATTGTGACACTTGTGTTTTAAAATACTATTTTCTAATTGGATGTTACAATAAAGCTAAAACAAACGACGACGCAGTGCTGAAATGATTATTACCGCACACTGAGCTGTAAAGATAAGTATATTAATACACTAGTGGGACTCTTGCCGGAATGTAATATGGGCGATTAATGTGCAAATACTGTAAAAAGTTCATGTCACAATGACATGTAATGCTCGTGCATTGAATAACTCGTAGCTCAAACTTGTGCTCGCATTACATAAACGTCATTGTGACACTTGTGTTTTGTCTTGCGAATCGGAACAGAAAAAGCTTTATGACATTTAATGGATGATTACCAGGGGCCCTATTCTCGAATCTGAGGGAGTGGAAATTCCGAGAGAATTGTCAAAAAATTCCTACGATTCCAATAGTTGGTATTCTCGAGTTGAATTTCTCACGTTTTCGTAGGAAAGTACTCCCGAAAGATTCCCCGGTATTTTCTCCTACAAATAAGCAGGAGAATTTGCATGAGAAATTGAATCGGCTTCGCTCGGTTTTATTTCGGCGGTTTACGGCTGTTGATATGTGGTTGTATTCGTGAATTATATCTTATTTAATATTTGATAGTAGAATAACGAACAACAATATATAGCTTGCAAGTAAGCTTGAATTAATATATCTTATATATTCTCCCCTAATTTTGTATATACCTATATTGTGCGATGGATGCAGAAAATATTACTGACCGAGAAAATATTTCAAAACTTGAACATGAATGCAGTTAAGCGATAATTTGTTTAAATGATACTCGTATATGAATAAAGCTCCAGTAGGATATATAATTCAATAATTATAAGCTTAGCGGTGAAATCCGAGCTATTCAATACAAGATGTTTATGTACTCTTTTATTAGTCGTGGTCTTGCTTTTGTGTAGTTGTAACATGTCTAGAGTTTTATCTTTGCCATGATTTTTATTTTTAAAAATGCCATGAGATAATATCGATCAATGTAAAGAAAACGATCACTATATTTTCAATTAAAAAGAACTGTTATAAATACATCTCTTTCTACCGCCGTTTCTATTGGTTCTTTCCCATCCCTTCCTAATATATGACAACAACGTGCTATAATTCCCCGGGAGTAAACGTAGGAAAGATATTCCCTGTTAATTCGAGAATACCACATTTTTAGTAACGGGGAGT
Source organism: Cetonia aurata (assembly GCA_949128085.1). Lineage (NCBI taxonomy): Eukaryota > Metazoa > Arthropoda > Insecta > Coleoptera > Scarabaeidae > Cetonia > Cetonia aurata. Next base: position 59,477,246 of record OX421883.1, on the reverse strand, counting down.
TAGTGGTGAATGTTATTCTCCGGGAGTGAAAACTTTCCATCGGTTCGAGAATAACCCCCCAGGAGAGTGACATCGAGAAATTTAATTTATTTTTGTAGATATATTTTGACTCTGAATACGAGCACGATGATGAGTAAACAACTGAAATTTTAATTAAAATGTCTTTGTTTACTATTTTGCTAAATTATACCTTAAGGAAAGGTGAAATTAATGTTCACTATTTTTTCATATGTAAGAAAAAAACCTCGAAACGTCATAACTTTCCAAATAATGCGTTTACAAAAAAATACACATGACATAAAGTGATTGTTTTAAAGGATAGAGCATGAATACATAATCCCTTTTTCAAAATTATTTGATTTCTTAAGTTACAAATATGCCACAACTTTTTAAATATTTCACGTCGTAAAAGTAATGTTTCGACTAGTAGAATACGATACAGCAAAATACGTAGTAGCAATTCTGCCTTTACTACAGTATTTCACAAAAACCATTATGTTGAAAACCATCTTGTTAAATATATCTAAGAGCACGAACAGAAGTTCGAATCTTTCAAACACATCTGATGATTGTATAAGGCGTTGATGACTCTTTGCCTTGTCGCTATCTACTTATGATCTAAATCAACGTTATTTATTATTTGTACCATTACAACATCGAGATATAAATAGCTTCCTGTGAACTGACTAATTATACCATATACCTATATTAATTTTGGGTATACACACATACCTACTTATACCTACAGATATTGCATCATAGAGTATCCCGCTAGGCTGTGATATCAACATAAAATATAGTCCGCATGTGTGTTAGATTCGTATACATAGGTATGCTATTCGAGTGTAGGTAAGATTTAAACTTGAGAAGTTACAAGAGGCGATAGCTTAAAGCAATTAAAATCTTGGTATAGTCATAATACCATAACTGTTTTTCCATTCCCACTTTAATTGGTACTAGAAAATTATTCGAATCTTAATTACAAATTAATGCAATGTCGCAATACGTTCATAGATTCTATCGGAAAAGCTTTAATGATATAGTATTTGCATGGAAATTATACGTATGGTAATCACGAACAATGGTGATATCTGATGATAAATAAAATCAAAGTTCCAAGCTTATACATTTATAATAAATAAATACTTTAGATGCAGTAGAATACATACTTGCGCAACTACGCCTTTAGACGGCGCGTATCTACTGCTAGAGACTTGTAAGAGTAACGGGAGTTCAAGTATGTATAGAAATAAACGAAGAAAGTTGTGAAAAGATAATCTTAGATCGAGGAGACGAGTCCGAAAGTTACGGCTGGTTTTGGTTCGCAAAAGGAACCGACTGGCGTTTGCTCAACAACATGTAGATTGGGAGATAAAGCAGTGGTCCTCAGTACTTTCAGCGATGAGTCAAAATTTCGGTTAACACGTTGTGATGGGCTCCTTCAAATTTGGGCGCGTTCAGGTGAACATCATCGTGAAGGACGGGTTTAGGAAGTGGACAGGTTTGAAAGATGATTTAGCACTGTGTGGGCTACAATCTAATTTCACACTCGTACAAATCTTGTTGATGCTGCCCGATATATTGAAGAAATACTTACGAATTATGTGATACATGCTGGAGGCTTTATAGGCCCTAGATTTCTGTTCCAGCATGATAAAGCGACATTACATTAGCAACTGGCCATCTCTAAGCCCAGATCTAAATCGATCGGAAGCTTTGGAGACGACCGTGGCTCCACAAACTCTTCAACAGCTGTTGGTGGCACTTCGCGAAGAATAGATTAACATACCCCAAGAGGATATCCAGAGGTTCATTGAAAGTATGCCAGGAAGGTGAAAGTTTAATTTTCTCTACTTGCTTAAGGTTAATTTGTTAGTTCATTAAGAATTTTTATAGTTTATTCTATCGTTTGGTAGTGTTTGATTGTGTTTTGGTTTGAAATGTTCAAATTCAACTCATTTTATGATAAATAAACGATAATATGACCAGCTAACAAGATTTCGTTGGTTTTATAGAATTATACAACACATTACACCTATAATTCTTAGTGATGCTCTAATTTATTGCCGCAGTGTCGAATAGGCTTCAAATAATTGACGTTTGAAACGTATTTGATAGTCACTTAAAGTAACACTGCCCTACCCTGTTCATACCTCAAACAATCAATTTTGTTTGGAAATGTCACCAGGTTTTTTTCAACACATTTTGAATTTTAAGAATTGCTACCTAGTCAACGAAACCGTGGCTCTAGTTTGAATGCGGGCGATATAGTGTACGCATAGTAACAGGTTTACCTTCATCTCCAAACCATTAGTATACATTAGGAATTTTTAGGAATACTTAAACAATATTTGCAGAATTTAGAATGAAACCTCATACATTTTCAGAACAAGTGTAATCGTAAATTGACCTACAACTAAATAAGATCTACGCATTAAATAAAACATTTTAAAATGTTAATGTTAACATTAAATCGGCCATTGTTATTCGCTCTTTGGCTAATTCGAATGCCGGCTTTATTAACATTACATCAACACCACCAACAAGATATCTACATACATCAGATTAAGTGTGTCAAAATTGTGTAAGAACTTGTCCTGCCCACTAAAAAGTGAACTGGTATATAGGTAATTACTGTGAGACCAATGAGAATCCATGCACACCTTGCTCGAATGTGGAAATCTTGCAATATACTTTTATTTATAGCCACTCAATTAAATTAACTTTTCATGTTTATCATTGTAATTACTACCCTCCCAAATACTTTAATATTTATTTACACAATTAAAAATTGTTCCAATATGTATCACAGAATTAATTGTACCCCTTTTAAGTTTTAAAATGAAATTCAATTTCTAGAAAAGCGCCATAAATTTAGTATTATTTCATTTTACACTTTTTTCGTCTTCTGTACACAGGTTAATAAAATTATGTTTAAAACAGTTCGCATATCTGTGTTTTAAAACGACTTCGTATTCTAAACTAATTTACAACTCATTGGCAGATTGGTTATGAGTATAATTCCTTTACTTATCCACTGAGAGCAATCCTACAACGTTATAAATAATTAAGTAATCTAAAGCTCTTACCAAACTGGTAGATTTGATACTTAATGAAACTTTATCTTACCCAGAAATATTGAAATCCTAGTGAGTATCTAATAAAATCGTTTGCGAAGCAATCTGGCTGATGTGACCTGATAATATTTTATAAGCGAATGTATATAAAGCACACGCTTGGATACGGCTGCATGAAAATACTTTTTCAACTTCATATTATTACTTTATTCATCGTGCCAGGTAATTAACAGCAAATACGCAGCCGATGTGTGGTCTAGAATTACGTATGATAATAAACGAAATAAACTTTGCGACTGTGAAAAGTATTTTGACTATGATTTTCATGCGAATTGCAATTTCTAGTGTAATTTGCGTGAAAAATTCGATTTTTACAGCGATTTTATTATTTAAATTATACAATATTTTTGATTAATTTAAATTTTATGGTGTCATTTCAAAATAAAATTTTATGTGCTTATCTAAATCATATAAAATATAAAATCCAAAGAATTTCTGAAGAATATCATAAGGTATCATAAGGTTAAAATAACAACGGCTTTACTTCAAAATTGTTTTCAATGTTGCATATTATAGTTTAGGCAATTTATTCAAGCAAATTTAATTAACAAACGAGAAATTCTTCTAACACATAGATGCATTCAACATTCCCAGTTTTTATTTCTATACACGTTTTTATCAAACCCAAGAAAGTATTGTAATGTCTTTGAATAGGTATAATATTAAACTGCAAATTATCAGCTCTTTCTAGTTAATGTCATTTATAGAAGAGGCTTGTATGTGATGTGATAGGTTAGCTAAAAGTTTTTAATTATGCACGAGTTGACCTCCGTTGTTGTGACCTTTACTGTGAGGTAAAATAGTTGTAATAAACACTATATCATATATCCACTCACATCATTTACTGGCACTTTGTACTTTGTAGATACATCAATAAAATCTTTGTTTTGATTCTTTTTTTGATTCCTATTTGGGTTCAGGAAGAACATGTCTACCACCGATGCGGTAATAGTATTTTAAAACGCAAGTGTCACAATGACCTTTATGTAATGCGAGTACATGTTTGAATAACGAACCGCGTAGCGGCGAGTGATTCAATGTAGGAGCATTACAAAGTCATTGTGACACGAGTTTTTTACAGTATTTTCTCGAATTTGTACATTAATCGCCCATATTACATTCAGGTAAGCATCTCACCAGTGCGTTAATATCTCATTACAGCACAGTGTGCGGTAATAACCATTTCAGGACTGCGTCGTCGTTTGTTTTAGCTTCAATGTCACATCCGATTAGAAAAAGACAGTTAAAGATACTGTAAGGGAGTTCAACACTAAGTGAAGTGTCTTAATAACCATCGATGTTAGGAACGCCTTTACCACCGCATACTACGAGCTCATAGTGAGGGAACTTGTAAACAGGAATATATCCAGCTATCTAATAGCTCCAATATCGGACTACCTCACCAACAGGAAGATCTATATAGATAAAGATACAGTCGTAGATATGGGCGCTGGTGTCCCGCAGGGATCGGTTTTTGGGCCGACATTATGGAACGTCCTGTACGATGGTGACCTGGAGCTCGAACTTACTGTGGATGCGGTCTGCGTGGGTTTTGCTGACGATCTAGCTCTGGTGGTGGGAGCCATGGATGGGCACACCTTGATGTACAACACTAATACTTGTCTGGTTGAGATTAGCGCGTGAATGAAGGAGGATATACTAGCACTAGCTCCGGAGAAAACCGAGGTGTTGTTATTAAATGGCAAAAGGAGCCACATCAAGTACCTACCTCGGGGTTGCCTTTGATGAAAGGGTCTCGTTTGGACCTCATGTTATGATTGTTACTAGCAAAGCGGATGCAAGGACGGTCACGCTCACCAGAATTATGTCAAACATCAAAGGTTTTAGCAGCGGGAAGAGGACTGTACTTTCCGGTGCGATACATAATATGCTGCTCCGATATGGGAGGGGTGATTTACATCAAAAAATACAGAAACATGCTGGAAAGAACGCAACGTAACATGCTCCTGCGAGTGGTCTCGGCGTACAGCACGGTGTCGATCTCATGATTAAAGAAAGATCATACATTTATGAAAAGAAACGAGAAGAACGAGCGCTCACCACTTTAGAAGTAAAGAAAATCACCATGGCCGAATGGCAGAGAAGGTGGAATAGGGAAGAAACAAAGGCGCAGTGGACCAAGCTTTTAAGCAAGTTTTTAAGGAGAATTACGGATGCCGGCAGTACCTGATGTCTTAGTATTCATCTAGTTCCAGCTACTGCAGAGGGCATTACGAGGGGTTTTAGAGGGTAGGCTGTGCTCACTCCCAAGCTGCGATAGATCTAAACGCTTGGAGTGCATTAAGCATTTCCCCTGACAAAAAAAATAATAGGTTTTGTAGAATTCCCAATATTTTATTGCTACTTTATATATTCATCCTTTTTATATATGTATGTTCTTGTACACTAGGTTGCTTAAACTATTATCTAACTGGTGAAAAATGATTGATTACAATTGTAGGATGGCGTTGACTAAATGACTAAATGTCTAAACAAAGAAACAATACCGTATTGTTAGACCCACTCAATCTCCATAAATAAATTATAAAATCATAGGTCCCAGTGATAACTCCATTAGGTTTCAGATGAAAATGTATCACATTTATCACCAACCTATATATATGAACCAGAATACGTTGCGTGTTGATCCGATGAAATGGGGTAACAAAAAGTAATTTAATGAATTTCAAATGTCGTTTGGTACATAGAGCTATGCGTATAGTCTCCGCACGCAGGAAGACGGTCAATTAAGATAAGTATTTTATAAATGATCAGCAAGATGTTCATTAATGACATTCACGAAAAAAGATCGTGGAATTTTATTCACTTATTTTACTTGTTACATGTCAATGATCGGGAATAAAATTGAAACGATTATAATTAAAATTGATGAGTAAAACTTTGATGTTATAGGCATTCTGAATTTTTTTTTTGTTCATCAGTTGGATTCCGCGTTCCTTAAATATGTTAATTGCACAGACGAAGCTCTGGTATTCAAATATAAAACTTTTACTGCTACGTAAAATATGCGAAGGCAGCATACATATAATTATTCTCGAAGGTTCGCAATATAAAGCGAAATACACATAGAAAACCAGCCAGAAAAAAAAAGAGCTTAAATTACAGAAAAAATATAATATAGCTTCATCAATTTATTCATATGTACTTATTAAGATTTTATTACGAGTTTTAGTAGTAGTTTTTAATATTTATTGATTTTATTTAAAAATATTATAACAATCTTCCATACTTTATATGGTAAAAACTATATCAAACATAATACATTACAAAAATTGTAGTAAAGATGGTGGCGCTTTCCTTATTTCATTATATTATTTAACGTATATTTGCATGTAACTTGTTCGGAAGATATCACCAAGGCATATTTATCTGGTAATACATCAATCTTTGAATCATCACTTTCGCGATCGTTGGATTGGTCGAAGGGGGCCTATAGAATGGCCTGCCAGATCTCTTACACCACTTGATCTTTTTTCTCTGGGGGCATCTTAAGTCGAAAGTGTGTACCACGCGTTCAGTTTTTTTACAAAAGTTACGCCAAAAAATGTTGAGTGTCAACGCATAACTCCAGAAATGTTGCGAAATGTCAGGACAGCATTTGAAGCAAGATTGTACTATTGTGTGGAGGCTGATGGTCATCATTTTGAACATTTAATAAACATTATATTCCGTTATATACTATTTAATCACTTTTTTCCTATTGTTTATTATATATTGTCCTATTATTGGATAAACTGTTGGGCAATAAACTCTATATTATAAAGTAAAGTTGTTTATTTGTATTGCTCTAAAATACTCCAAATTTCGTTTCGGATTTGGTATGCTCGCACTCCCGACTCCGAGCAATTAAATCCTGCTCTTTCAACTATAGATCGGTCTGCTTTAGACAAACAAGCATGACACGATCATAATATATGGTCTTGAATAAACAAACACCAGCTAGAACATAGAGCTAGTAAAATAAACAAACCTATTGAGACACCACAACACAATCGCATGCTTCTAATGATGAAAAACTGCAACTGTGGCACTCAAGTAATGCACTTAAAGAAAGCAATAAAGGCATAGCATAAGTTTACTGCAAATGCACGATTTTAATAAAAACTAGTCCTATTTTTTAGTTTATTTTTATTTTATCATACTATCCAAGTTCTGTTATTTAACATTTCTGTTTGCTAGCCATATTTGTACATTGTGTATTTCAACATTAGGTTGAAGTTATTCACTTTTTGTTGCGACGAAATCGAAATAAGACCGTAACACAAAAAATGGCTGTAAAGAAGCATCGATTATGAGATAAGCGAAGGATGCGTCAGATTGCATTTTGTCACTTCGAAGGGCACTTATTTTATTTATTACCGTTTATAGAGTATTTTAAAAAGGTTTTATCTAAAGAAACCTTTAATTCCGTGGCGTTTTTTGACAAAGCAGTGTTTTAAAAATGGTGGCCGCGAATAACATTGATGTGCAATAATGAATTTTACACCAAACAACTTGTGAAATATGATACTTGCTTTAATGCAATAAGATATAAAGGACTTAAGAAAAGTGCGTTGTGAAACAGAACGTTTAAAGATAATGACTTGAATCACAGGCACATATTAGGAACAATTTAACGAGCCGTTTTCGTACAAATGATAAAAAACATGAAGTAACATTATATTAAATATAATAAATTTTATTTTCGATCATGATTTTCCTGTATAGTTGCTATACTGCACTTGATCATTAAGTTTCCCAAGCATTTTATTTCTCGTATCCTGTATATGTTGTAAATCGGCATTTATTTCAGCAAGTGGGTATACGTTTAATGATAGAAATATAAATACAAATTTATTTGCTATTTATACTTTTCAATGCTCTTATTATCTCAAAAAGTAAATTTGAAACGTTAAAGCGCATCTTTCCGCACTAATAAATTACAAAATGTGCCAATAAGACGACCTTTTAACTGGCGGAAAAGCTACATAGCGTGTGCAAAAAAACGAAATTCCATTAATATGAAATGGAAACGTGATAGACAAGCAACGAGTAAGTGTCAACGTTGAGACAAATAAACTGGAGTAACATGAAGATATGTTGTCTGGTTGTGGTTATTACTGCTTTTTATTTTTTTTTTATATTTTTTAAATGTAAACAGTTGGTACCTATATATTTTCCGCTTTATCTTTCATATATTCTTCATTCAATAAAAATGCGATTTTGATTTTCAATTCAGTATACCACCCGAAATAAGGACAAACTAACAACATCACGACATCGCTTGAACTGTACACAGCAGTCAGTGAAACTACCAACTTACATAAAAGTAATGAATATAGTAGATTTGACAAACATATACATAGAAAATGTTGGCTCACAACGTCTTTTATAACATTAATGAATACCTTACACACAATTTTCAACCATAATCTGATAATCTGATAATCTTCACACCCGTGCCGTGCGTGTTTTTTCTTGCGTAAGATGTTTTCCGTATTGCGCACTAGTCTTTACAATTTTTATCTATGCAATATGTCCCCGCGGATCGACTTTAAAAGAGGAATCTTTTTTTATTTTTGATTTCTCGGAAAATTTCACCCTTGATGATTTACTCTGCTTGTTTTCAAACCCCCAAAACAAATTACTTTTTATTTAACTCCAACGGTTCTCGATATAATATCATTTTCTTGCTAGAAAATATACAAATTGGGCTCAAGTTTTTTTTAACAAATTTAACAAATAATGGTAAAATAAAATAAAATTCTCAAAAAGCTAAACTATTAATTTTCTATTCAAATAACGCTCCTCGTTTTTTTTACACAGATTTCAATGCGAGCTCTGAATTTATTGAAACTGCGTCTTATTTCTAAGATTCATAAGGACTGGACTGCATTTTGTATCCTATTTTTTAATTGCTCTTCATCAGTGTCTAGTGGCTCACTGTACACAATCATGCTGTATACAGGGTTTTCCACGGTAGCCGTTCGTTAGAAGTTTCCGAGGTTAGAAAAAACCTGGAACTCTGAATTTTTAGAATCCGGGGCTATTCAATATTCTCTTTCATTTTAAAATATTTTCAGGGTCTTACCACTTCCGGTTATACCGGAAGTCGCCATAAACTTTCTTATTTTAAATGGAACACCTGTATATCATTTCAGTTTTAAATGTTTAAAGTTTTGTACATATTTATGTGATGACTGATGACATGTTACGACTTTGTAATAAATAAATACTACTACTCCTAAATCGTCAGGTGTGTTGTTTTGATGCGTTTCACTCACAATATAATTTTTGCTTTTTTTTTCGTTTGGTTTCTTCTGCTTAAACTAAAGCTAATTGAATTTATTATTACAAATCCCTGTCTCATAAAAGACTTTCTTTGCAGAGTGAGTCCTGTTTCTGTATTTATCATCAAACTCGAACAAAATTAAAATTGTTAATTTTCCGAGAAAAAAAAAATCCAATCTATGAAATTATGTATTTTGGGAATCATTCGACAGACAAAGCTACAGTTGGTTTCAAATTGTAGCAAAATATTAAATCGATAGTCGCTAATTGCAAGCAAATATCAATTTAATAGCACATATAAATATGCATTGTTTAAAAAACTCGATTATGTAAAAGTTGTGGTCGCAGGCATACATCATTGTAATTCATTACTAAACCAGTGTATCACCTTTCTTGTTTACTCATAGATTAATAGTTGTACTATAACACAGTATTTTAAACATGTTACTGCACTAAAACAAATGTCCCAACGACCACTTTGCGACTACTGGTCGATGTTATTCAGGAGAAATATGTGGTTCTCAATGAAGAATTAATAAATTTTCTTAGTAGGCACGCATTGTCCTTCTATAAGTCGGCTTCTATAGAATTAAAATGCTAGAAAAAGTATCTATTAAAAGATATTTATTATTTCAAGGAGAAAATTACAAATGATTTGTTCCTTGGTTCGTTCCTCATTTCATCGCATGCTAAAAATAGCTATTCTTTTCCGATTCGATTAAATAAGTCGTTACATTCGCTTTAACACTGTAAAGACATGCTTTGAAAGCATAATGAAATAGTAATAGGCCTAGTGGAAATGATGATACCAGCGATAAGATGATATTTTCATAAAAACCCGTTATTACACCTGCTATCGTAGTAAAAAAAGCTTTTATATATATTTTAAATAGTGATGTTGTTGCTTGTATGCCGTAGAAGACCTTACGAAAAGTAGTCTCGCATGAAAATGCATTGAAAATGTAAATAGCATTTGAGAACTTGTTATATTATTCAATGGAATTTGTGACGGACGAAAGCAATTCTAATCTGAAATCTTTATGTTCGCTGTATATACATTTCGAAGCAAACGATGAAGGGCTTGACTTTATAAGTAGACATTGTAAGTTCTTCGATTATTTTGTAGTGTAAACAGTTTTAAATTAATACGAATTGCGTAATATAATGTCGTAGGTATTTGAAATGTTAAACACAGAAATAATCTGAATAAGATGACACGGAAATTTCACAAGAAACTTGCTCAATGCCATTCATGCGTGATGAAATGAAAACGTATTTTGTTAGTGTTGTGCATAAAATGAAAACTGTTGAAGGTGAAGGTTGATTTAGGAAAGCCAGTATAAGCGTTAAAGTTAAAAAAATTATCAATAAAAAGATACTCAAGGAATTATAAAGTTTTAATTCTAAAACTAGGTACTCGGAAGATATAAGAATTACCTCAAAATATTAATTTGATACAAAACGAGCTTGAAATAAATCGCAATAAAAAATTGAAAATGCGCAAACAAGGTCAAGATAGTTTTACATCCAAACCAGAAGATGAATCTGACGCGGAATGTCTACTGTCATCGTGTTTATTCGGAATCTAATGAAGGCTGGATTAGTTGTTGTGTATGTCAGAAATTGTCTGATAATTCATGTGCACATGTTGAAGAAAACGATAGTAGATATTCTAAAGATTAAGTAAAGTTGAATGGTCCCCATATTGCCCTAAGGTAATCATCATTTTGCCCCATCTTATTTTTTTTCCTATCTTCGAAACCATTCTGATTATGTTAATTTCTATTAATGCACTTTTTCATCCATAAAATACAAAACTCTTTCAATATTTATCGAATTATATATCTCACAATTTACGACATACATATTTACAAACAGTTACATCTTACTTATCTATACCTGCGAACTATAAAAAGTATGAGAAATGATTCATGGAAATTATCTATATAATAGATTTGTCTTTGTCGGAATGTAACGCTACACCTCTTAGTCACATCTAAAATTTAATATAAAGCAGAAAGGAATGCGAAAATAAATGCAAACAATTTGCGTAAGTATTCTTCACATTACACATTACGTTAATAAATTATAATAAATTAGATAGAGATACACGATATCACATATGTACAGGATGTCCTACCGAAGACTGGGTCTTTCATTACAGCTCTATTTGTCATTTTAGAAAGAAATTTTTCTACAAAGTTTTTATAGAATTCAATGCTGCACAACCTAAAAATATGTCTGACCCAGTCTACGGTGGGACAGCCTGTACACAGAAATAATATATAAACAATACAATTAAACTTCGCTGGTACCGCAAACCAACTAATTCTAACCGCTTTTTGAACTACAATTCAAATTCGCAAAAAAAAACACAAAATCAACCTTATTACTGGTTTGAGACACAGACTACTTAAAATTTCCCATCCTGATTTTCTAATTGAAGATTTACATATTTTGAGAGATATTTTATTAAAAAATAACTACCCTACAAATCTACTTAATAAATTGCTTTTCACATCTCCCAATTTCAAACCTATTTCCATTAGTCACGTTACTAATCTCTCAACAACAGAACTTACAAATTCCTCAAATAAAAATGACCCGAGAAAATATAAAAAATGAAATACATCCCAAAACTAACAGACAGAATAAAAACATTATTTGCTGACACCTTCACTATAGCTTTTACTCCAGCAAATCCTGTCAACCGTTTATTTACCCCTCTTAAAGATAAATTAAGCAATAACACTATTAGCAATGTAGTTTATCTACATCAATGTATAAGTTGTAATCACTATTACATTGGACAAACCAAACAACGATTGAAACAGAGAAACACTCAACATAAGAGTGATATTATTAGGAAACCTGGAGCTTGTGCCTTAACCTCACATTTATCGACAACTAACCATGACATAGACTTTGATAATGTTAGAGTTCTATTTAATGAAAAATATGATATAAAGCGCTTTTTTTGGAAACACTGGCTATTAATATTATTAAACCAAATCTCAACACCAAAATTGATTCAAATAAATTTAGTAATATCTATTCAGCCATTTTGCCTTTTATTAAAATAAAAATACCTATACATGACTTTCTCTGCTACCCTGAATATCTTGATTATTTATGTAAAATTATATTTAGTATCTATGACAGCATAAATGTTTGAATTTGATATAAAGAAACTGACATTATAGACATTTATGCTGTTAATCTAAATTTATTAACATTAGGAAGTACTATGATGATATTTCTATAATATAATGCTGATTATCATCATATAGTGTACCATATGCGACTGTGAGTATTGTATTGCCTCTTGTAATTATATATGTATTTTTGAATTTATATTATTAGGTCTGAAGAAGGAATAAATAAATTCCGAAACGTCACAAAGCAATAAAGATTTGTTGTTCTTACTAAATATAACCCAAAATTCTATTCATAATAGTAAAAATATATCACAATAGAACATACCATCAGTCAGTATACTGATATACTTCTTTCACTTACTAGCAAAATATATATCGACTGTATAGATTGTGTATCACAGGCTATTATATTTATAATTTGGATGTAGGAATGTAGTCAAAGAAGAATACAACCGTGTGGCAACATACCTTCGGGTACCGTAAATCAACAAAAAAAATGTTTCTAAAACAACCGCTTAATAAGACGTTTCGAAGACGTTAGAGAACAGTTGTAACATAACACAAGAATATATTGCCGATCTATGTATGCTTGCGCAAGAGAAAAATATGTTTGTGTAAGTACATACATACGGTTTACAAGTTAGGGCGCCGCTCTTAGACACTATACTTTCTATCGAACAGTGCTAAGTTAATATTCACTTAACCGTTTATATCTTTTCTTAAATTATCATTAACAAAATAGCCGCATATTGCCGAGATATTTCTTTCATATTTATGTCATTAATTTTTGCAGGACTAATTAGTATTTATACTGAATTAAATTAGAAAAATGGCTTTTGTACTGTACCAAAAGCTCAGGACAGTCGACACAGCCATGGACGAGGTTGAACAAAAAACATACACTAGCACAAATGCGCTTATATGACAACGATGGTAATTTAAAACGAGACAGGAGCACTGACTGATCTAAGCTCCTTTCTGGATAGGTACTATCAACTTGAAACCACAAAAATTTGGCAAATCTTTGCTGTATCTTCTCCAATTGACATTTGGACTCCATATAGTACGGATACCAAATGAGACTACCGTACTCTAACCGCGATCTTACCAGGGGAAAGTATAAGGATTTTAGGAGAAATATGTTAGAAAAACATCGACTATGTCGAATAACGAATCCTGGACTCTGCCTCGCCTGCCTACAGATGATTTGAATGTGATTGATGAAGGTAAGCTTACAATCAAATAAAATACCCAAGTCCTTCACAACCTCGGACCGGGTCAGATCGATGGAGTCTATACTATAGTTGTATGTAACAAAGTTAAGCTTCCTAGTAAAAGTGTTGTTGTTGCTGCTGTTGTTGTTATTGGCCTTGGCGTTAGCCATTAGCCACGTACATATTTTATATATATACCAATATATACCAATAAAAATTAAAAAATAAAAATAATAATAATCATAATAAAAAAATCAAAAACCTGGCAACCCGTATGAACACAAGGGAAAACATTAGACACGCTTCACACCCGGGGCTGATCGGGCGACTTAGAACAAACAGGTAGGCCAACGGAACAAACGGAGAACCCACATAGGATAGTAATACAAAGGAAAGACTTAAACTAAATATTAAAACCTATATTTTTCATATGACAATAAATTTTTGAATTGATCTCTTTTCTGTTCAACGATATCAGATGATTAATGTTAATTGGGAACTGAATACCCATATTTAATAGATCTAACTGGAATAAATTGATTTTATGTAAGTGTTTGCTACAACCCAAGATAATATGATTGACATCACCGCACTCGATTTCACAGAAATTACAGTTATTGTTTTCTTTTAGCTTGATTTTATACAAATGCGCAGGAAATCTTCCATGATTAAATGAAAATCTTAAAATTTGCGACAGCATATTCTTTGTAACTCTAGTTTTATCATACCAACGAGCAGTTCTAAAATTTGGAAAGAGCATAAAATAATTGGTTGGCTTATCTTTGTAACCTAGTAAAAGTGACAATTCGGCATTTTTCTATATTCAGCGGCAGGTCATTGGATTCACACCACGTGGAAAGCCGATGTAAATCAACAAACACATTATCTAAATGTTGGCTAACTAAGCCATTAAAATGCGGCGGTGCGTCATCGTGAAGACACCACATTTGTCGACGTTCAAAAAAACTTCTTCCAATCGGCGGAGGTAATCTCACCACCAAATGTTACCCTCTACCTGCATCGATAGAATAATCTCTTAATCCGGCAGGTATTTTCACCACTAACAAAGTTCCGGTAATAAAAGCAATATATACCGTAATTAGGCAATTCCCAGTACTAATATTAATTAATATCTATTTAATGTTGATGTTCTTGCAAAGTTATTACGGTTCCACAAGTTAGTTTCTTTTGCTCAACAGAAGAGGTTAGTACTTACAATTGGTGTTGTTTATTGTGATAATTTAATATAAGTATTCGATTTATAAGATGTCAGCTACGTTAGTAAAAAGTATACGGGGTAAAGATTTACTTCTCTTTGAGAATTTTACGTATTTTAAAGAAAAAGAATTGAAAAGCGGAGAAGTTTTCTGGAGATGTGTTCAAAGAAGAAAGTGTAATGCTAAAGTATTTACTGTTGGTGCTGAGCTTACAATATCGAGGAGTGATATAGTTCATAACCATGAAGTAGATGAGCAAAAAATAAACAGGAAAGTGCTTTCAAATTTGTGCAAGCGAAAAGCAGAGGAAGACTTATTGGAAAAACCTTCAAAGATTATTCGAAGAGTCCTTAGCGCCAATATGCCAGAGTCTGTTACAACCAATGATGTCAATTATGTACGAAGAAATATGTATAACTGCCGTCGGAAAATATTTCCTAGTCGCCTACCTGCAAATATAAACGAAGTGCATGAAGTTGTAAATCTATATTCTCCTAAAATAAAAACCGCGAAAGGTGAAAACTTTTTGTTTATAAATAGTGCAGAACATAACATTATCGTATTTACATGTGAAGCCAATATTCGTGCCTTGTCTAAAATGAATACTTTGTACATGGACGGCACATTCTCATATTGTACGAAATACTTTCTACAATTTTTTACCATCCATGGACTTCAGAATGGACCATATGTCCCACTACTGTATTGCTTGTTGCCAAACAAAAGTTGGACCACATATAAAACACTTTTTTATATATTATGTTTTTCGTTATTTTTGTATTTTTAACCAATATATATATATATATATATATATTACTATCACTACTTCTTTTTATTATTATCCTTAATAAAATCTCAAATTTCCTTTATTAGTGTTGAATGTTTGCAAAATTATAATTTTTAAAATTTTATCATAAAAAGGCGGCGCTCAGTAATAAATTCATTCTTCCTTCATTAGAAAATTTAATAAAAAATTACGTATTAAAGCTAGTGGTGAGAATACCTATGGTATTAACGTGAACCCTTACGGACGGTGGGGAAATTACCTATAAGATTAAAGTAGACTGGTCATTTAGTGGTGAGATTACATCCGCCCCTTCCAATAGTTCCATTAAATGATTCTGCAAAAACAAGAGATAATCATATCTATTCAATCGATTTTGCAACATTTTGAATATCTTCTAAAGTGAGGGTAGTTTACATATAACTACTTAACGCAAATTCTTGTGTGTTATTTTCGCTTTAAGCTTATAAGCTTTTTTGTAAAATCATTAGTAAAAGTGTTTCCCATTTGTCTCATACTTAAGTAGACACACGATATAAGATATCCTTTAATGCCGATACTTATGCAAAACAGCTACTTCTTTCACTTGTGCTCCATATATTTTTTTGACATGATAAGTAATATAATAGCTCTTAATCCAAAGTTATTACAGAATATCAAATAACGCTGACGGCTATTTAAATAGTTATGTCCAGAAATGGAATATTGTAATATTATATCATTACCGGCTCAATTTACACATATTCTTCAAGCAGTTTCAAGAGGTATATAAACTTGCTGTTTCGGCGAGTGAACATATCCGAAAGCTGTATACATAGAGATAACCGGAGATACATTTTTTTTATTTCACCTGCAAGCCGTTCCTTTGAAAGCGTGATTCTAAAAAAAAAAAAGAACAGATAAGGCGAACACGTGTGACTATGTTTTCGCCATTGCATCACGACATTATGGAATCTTTAGTTAATTAGTCCGGTATACAGTAGGAATCAAGATGGCATCAATTTTAAGACGTCCAGCGTTTCGTCAAAATTGCACTTACATATTTATAACATGTAACGTACGTGTATTATATATATATATATGTATATAATAAATAAATAAATGCGTATATACATGGCTTGCGTGAATGCGTAGAAAGTACTATATAGTAACGGTTCGACTTGCTTCCAAATCACACGATTTTTATATCTCACCAATGACGATCACGATGTGCTGTCGAGAGTTACACGAAATTAATTCAAGGATACTTCAACTCGTAATGAACTCATTTCAATATAATGGGTGCTAGTAATTTAAATTTCATATTTTATTAATTCAGCCGGTTGCAACACACTTTGTACGAGTGAAAATGTTAGAGATTCGAGACACCCATTCAGTGGAGATCTTTGGAATGTTTATAAACGCATTGCTGTAGGCTGAAATTGATGCGTAATATCCATTTAAGGGGGGATTAGAAATATAAGTGAATTTAATGCGTTTATTCTTTTTGAATCGTTTAGTTTTTAAAATGAATCAGATGAGCTTTTGTTTGTCCTAATAACGTTTTTACGAAACTGAAAGCTTTTATTGCTAATTACTTTCCTTTTTAAAATGAAATAATTAGAATGACAGATTATTAAACAAAATGTTGAGAGAAAACATTAAACAAGGGATAAAAATTAGAACTTTTCTTCTTCTCGGATAGGAAGTCAAACCGTTGGGGTTTAAACTCGTTCGGATTTGGCAAAATTTCAGTGGGGATGGTGTCAATAGATGTCAGTGCCTGGAAGTGTCAAGGTGTATTGCACAACCCGCAGCTTTACCCAGCACAAATAAGAACATAATAATCAGAGATAATCCACATTCTTTATTGAATAATAATAGCTCTTTAATTCAAACTGGGACACACCCAACATAACGACAGCAGAGGAACATAATAAAACAAGCAGATACAAGAAGAATTCAATATGTAGATAAGCTATATATGTAACTATATAAGAAATAGTCGTTGATAAAATAACTTCCATAAATGAAATTGAACCTCACGGATGGCACGCTGTAAATAATTAGATAATATGATTTCATTCAAAAATTTATTAAATATGTAACTTACATTCTAGTAAGTTACCTAGAATGTAAGTTCTTCTAAAATAAAGAAAGTTCTCTGTGCAGGAGTTAATAAATAATTAATTTGCCACCCACTGTACTAATGTGAGGTGTCATAAACACAAAAAAAAATTGGGAATTCTAAAAGCCTGTCAAAAAGAAGCTTCGTAATACGAAAACTGAAATATAATGAGTGCATATTGCCTCATATTAATAATAATGATAATAATTAGAAGCAAGTTGCAGTGCTGAAACCCCAACAAGAAAGACGATACCTCATGCTCACCAAGGTTCTGCCTTATAACTCTGAGAACATAGCAAGGAGATGATTAGCTCCTAGATAGCTATTTTACGTGTTTGGCCCACCCTAAGAAACTTACGGACTGAGGTGGTAAAAAAAGTAAAATTCGTGTCCAGCAAAGTTAGATCCTTTGAAGTTGGTGGTTTCAAACACAGACGCGTAAAATAGAATCGCATAAAAAAAGGCATTAGGGCATAGGTTTTATAATAATAAAAATAATCAAAAATTCAAAACAGCATAACAAGAAATTATGTGTACAAAATTTAGCACAACCTGATTTTAGCAATTATACACTTAGAGCGCAACTTTTTTCTCTTTTTGCTAATATAAAGCAAGTGATGCACCCAATATAGGGTGAAATAAATGCAAAGAATTAAAAAATTTCTTAGATTAGAACAATATTATAAGCGTAAATTTAACATTAAAATGAATTGCTCGTGTTAAAAACAAATTAATTATTTTTAAGCGAAATAGTAAGTTTTCAAAAAGAGAGTATTAGACGAAAGAAAAGTATAACATATGTGCATATCTTAACTAATTCACGATTGTCAATATAGGATGTCAACTTTAGGGCTTTTCTATAGAATAGTTTCAAAGATTTACTGATAATAAGTCACGTGAAACTATTTCCTATAAAATTACTATAGTATCATATTTCTTTTCATTTCTAAATAAGATTCAGTTCGTTTTGTTAACCGTGGTGGTAGAATTTAGTGCATGCCAGCGACTCACACAGTCAATTATACAAAAGTTAGCTGTCTGAAACAAGCAGAGATATTGGTGGAACTTTAGCAGTAGAAAATAAAATTTCAAGCACATATTAAAATCTAGGAAAGTGGTTAATTGAAATTAAGAAAATGGTTGGTGTCAAGACAAAGCCTTGCAGCATACCACAAACAGCTCCGCGTATATCAGATAAATATTCGTTAATGGTTATTCTTTGTGTGTAACTAGTTATTACATAATGGTCGATATTCTCTTTTATT
Source organism: Cetonia aurata (assembly GCA_949128085.1). Classification (NCBI taxonomy): domain Eukaryota; kingdom Metazoa; phylum Arthropoda; class Insecta; order Coleoptera; family Scarabaeidae; genus Cetonia; species Cetonia aurata. The sequence goes on along the minus strand of OX421883.1, from coordinate 59,458,073 downwards.
GTAAAAAGTGCTATATAGAATTGTTCATATTTCAAGAAATCAGGGTTAAGGGTACGATATTTTCTGCTAACACGTATAATTTATAAATCATGTTTGTGGTTATTAGAAAACCGCAACTTTTTACAAACTTTTTAACACTCCAGTTTTAAGCGACTGCTTCTGTTTTGTTTTTGATGTTTTGAACGAAAGCAGTAAATTAGAAACTTTCGATGTGTTTATTAACAATAATAGCGTTTTCGACTTATTGCACTTTACGCGTGGAGTATATCTATCTCCCTTACTAATATTATGTATTAAAATAAGATGGAAATACAATCAGTGGATAAAAGTGCAGTAAGTCGAAAATGCTATAAGTTAGTCTGTCTGGTAGAAAAGGTTGTTGTTTTTTCAGTTCAATTTGGTTTTGCTTTACTAGGTGCAAAGTGGCAAGCTGATTTTGTATTATTCACTTCCCCTTTTTAAATAAAATTATTATAAATTGAAATTTTGTTTACTTAAAACATAATACCAAGGATATTAATATCTATGGAATTCAATAAAAATTACGGACAAAATCTCATAGTCAACAAAGAAATCGATTAAAAACAATAACAAAACTAGGACAAAATGCGGTCGCTTGATGTAACCGAAGGTTTTGTGTTTGTTTTCCAATTGTACAAAATATGAAGTCGGCTTATGTATTGTATAATATGTGTTTATTTTGTTTTCGTAACTTGTGTAAATACTTTATGTATGTTTGCCGCAATAAATAAAAAAAAGTAAACAAATACTTAATTGTAAACTTGTGTAATGTAAACGAAAGTCATTATCGCAGATATGAGAGAAGGTAAATTACCTGCTTGAAAGATTACAAAATATCCGAATTGTCAAATTTAGAATTAATAATATAGAAACCGAAGATCTTAAATTTTTTTGATAATAGAATAAAATACAAAGCTCACCACTTTTAACAAATTACTTTATTCTAATAAAATAAATAAATTATAAAATTGTAAATTATAGAGAAAAAAACATTTACCAAATCCTTAATTAATTACAGTTTATATATGGAAGGCACCATGTAATTAGCAGGTATATAATTATTCTCTCAATTACAGGTATATGCACTTCAATTTTGTATATGACAACTTCAAGAGGAAGCTGTTCATTATTCGATTTCGAGCCCGTTTTTGAGAGCCCCTATAATTTCACAAGAATTTCCGCAATTATAGGAAGCAATGACTATCTCCGTACGTCATTTGTAAAAGTTGCCGGGCGATTAAACCTGCCACTTGTGCTCGTCTGTTCGTTGCTTTAATAGGTTTTTTAACCTTTCCAAATAAAGGATGGCTGTTAGAAAAAGTGGAAAGAATTTATAGCGAGTTGATTTCCGATCAGTGTTTAATGAACACGCGGTGTTATGACGTTATATGCATTGTTGAATACGCGCTCTATTGTTTACAAATATATATGTGTATGAGTATGTACTATAGTATTTGCTTTTCCACATATAATTGAAGTATAATAATGTTTGAAGAAGATCTACACTTGTTATTTAGGTAGTACATTGACAGCATCTTCATTAATAGAAGATACTATTATGTACAAAAAATAACACTTATGTTATACATTATGGGTAACCTTAATTACATAGTAGTTATTGATATTGTGAATTGTCTAAAAAATACAGAACGTTACGCTCCAATAACGCTAGTAGTTATTTTAATAGTATAATACATGGTGTCAAGTTCAGCTGGGTTGATCTTAAGATGGATGGTGTGTTTAAGCCACCAGAGCCATTAGTACTTGATGGAAATATTGCTGAAAATTAGTGCTTCTGGCAGAAATTTGACTTATTTCTGACAGTGACTGATTTAGCTGAAAAACCAGGTTCAAAGAAGATTGCAGTATTTTTAAATTTAATCGGTGATGATGAAATGAAATGAATGCTGTATAGTTTTATAACTATATAGTAGAAATATCATAATACTCATAATTAGTTTAGCTACATATATATGTGATACTACAGATTTTGTCGTAAAGATGGCGCTACGCTTGTTTCATAATCTTTGAACTTCTTACTCAATGTAAATTGTGATCGGTAAATGTGGCTATGTAATATCTATGATGTTTACACATGGTTAATATGATATAAAAGGTACTGTGATTGACAATCTCGCAGAGGCAAGAATTACGAGGCCCTTCCCCACTGGTACTCTGCAGTACGGGCCGGTCTGATCTCCGCAATTCGCCCGCTGTCACCGGCTAATCAAATTATACGCAACTATATTAATTATTGCAATAGTGTTAGTTGATCTGTACTGATAATTCACTACAGCGGTTTGTAATAATGGCAAGAATCGTGTAAAAGATTTCTTGACGGTTTGTTGCAATTATTACCACTGGGCTAAACGTATTATTTGCAACAAGTGACTCGCACTTTATGTTACTTTAATTGTAAAGGTTATGTCAACATAAATTGTGTGACAAAATTGCACATTTTGTTGCAAAAAATGCAATAATTTTCGTCAACAATTTTGTAGAGTTGTGCTCGTCCCTATATGTTACACAATTTGTTGCACCAAACTTTACAATTGTTTTAAAATTTACAACAAATTTTTTTCTGTGTATGTGTTAAATTTGTCAGCGTCAAATTGCGACCGGTTTTGAAAACGGTTTTTAAAACTCGTTTTAGAAGAAACCCCCGTTTTTAATATCTGGTTTAATATCTATTTCCTTTTTACAAAAAACAAGTATTTTTCCTTCTCTTGGTCTGACAAGAAACATTTAACATTTTTTCCGTAAATTTAGACAACCATATTTTATTAATTTCTACCTATCAAATCAACATTTTCACGTTCCTTTCCTCCAAAGTGTTCATAACTGCTGGGGTGCGTTGAGGTTTAACACCGAGCGTTGCCCGAACCACGTCCCTGACGTCAATATTACGTATACGACAACTTGTGATTGGTCAGTTCCTGCCTGTTTACGTCAAATTGACGTCATCGGATAGCCCGGCGTAGAAATCTGAACGCTGTACAGTTTTATACGTTCGCATTCTATATTCGATAGGGGTTATGTTCGTGTGTCTTCGCCTGACCGTACTTGTATTTCGCAAACAGTATATAGTTTTATGATTAATAAAGGCAAATTGCTTTTACTACTTCCAATAATTGTAAGTTGCTGATACACGACATCGTAACATTTATATAACACAGTCACAATTACATTTACTTGTAAGAAATTATGTCTCTAAAGTTATTCATACAAATTTTTGTACATTTCACAATTTGGCATAGAATTTTTATTTTATTATAGCGTTAATTTATGCTTGGGAGTTTAATTTTGACGTAAAATACTCGATGTAAAATGTTATGTTTAGGCATATCTGGTATATTAAATAACAACAACACAACAATTAAATGGTAATTGTTGCAAATACAGGTTTTGTAAGACTTAATGCAGTGATTATAAATTGTGTTTTCTTTGTTTAAATATTTTATGACATGAATTGGTTTCTTATATTATATACTCGCCTATAGATTAATATTTCAAGATAAATATATTTAAATTATCGTTTGAAAGAATATTTAAGACCGGCGAAACTTGTTTTATTCTCCAGAATAGCTGTTTATAAACTTGTATATATGAAAATTTTGTTCTCTTACCAATTAATGAATAATTTTCTTCGAGAGATTAATAAAAGTTATTACTGACCTCTGACAGGAATAGTCTCCGAAAGGAATCCTTTGCGTATTTAACATCACTACGGATAATTGTGGCACACGACTTTATTTGTAACAAGTGTTCCTTTTCCAATAAACTCTCCTGTTCCATTGTTGACATCTTCTGTAGTGATTTTCGTCGATCGGCTAGAGTACCATTCTTCGCTGTATCTATGGCCTTTGCGTTTGGATCCTGTTTCACAACTTCCGATAGCGTCGCCTGGCTCTTCTCAAGAACATCAACCGCATCATTGCCGGCAGTAGGCAATTTAGAATCGCATTCGTTCGTAATATTCAGTCCGATCGGCGGTAAATACGACGCATTGTTTTCGGCGGGTTTATTTTGGCGAAGTTGGCCGTTGACATCTCCGTTGGTGGCATTATTTTGCGGTTTCAACAGTTTTTGCGGTTGTGCATTCTTCAAATTGCCGTTCGTCGAATTAGTTTCAAACTGCGCAATGGCACCAGACATTGTTTAAAAAACTGGATGCATTTAAAGTTATGTGAACGAACTACTAATCGTCCTTTTAAATCGCCGGAAGAAGAATTACCAAATTAATTGATAACAATACAAATACACGTCCAGTCAAAAAGAGATACAACTAAGCGGTCGTTTTCAGTTAAATGTCTCCCTAAACTCGGTAGCGAATATAATTGCACGTAATTATCTATCACTTTCATACAATAAATTCATTACAAATTGAGGCTTTAAAATAGTTTCTGTTATTGTTGTTTTCTCAAACGAAGTGCTAACGCAACGTGCGTAAAAATGAAACCATCAAAAGGAATGTTTCACACTTGTTCTTCACGAAAGACTGTTGAGGCAAGTAGAAGTAATGTCACGCTCTCTAAGAACTATCACCACTCACTTGTTGTAATGGGGTGGGAACATTACTGCATCAGTAAATGTTCATTACAATAATTTTCATTATCACTTTTGTCTCATGTGACGTTCGTACATATTTTTTCTTATTTTATTTTGAATATTTAATGCTGCATAAACCTACAACGTTAGTTTACAATATTCTTATTGCTTATAGTTATACACAGTGGTATAAATTACCAAAAAAATACTGTTGAATTGCTAAGGTAATTAAAATGAAATTAAAGAACATTCATCTGACCCAAATATAATAATGCCTATAAGATATTTTGAGAAAATGAAAAAAATCATCCACTATTAGCTTAGATCAGGTAAGCTGGTTGGTTTTTCAGCATCTAATGTAAAAAATAATTATTCCATTAATTTAAATTACTGGTTTTTAATAGGACCTTGAAACACTTTTCTACAACAATTAATATGTGAAAGTCTTTCAAGTTAGCAAACGACCTTCGTCATATCTGTATCGTACTTGCCGTCAAATTTATACTAAATATTTGTGTACTAAAATGTTTCCATAAGTGCATATAAATGTTGGTAACAGTTCACCGCAAAGAAAACCAGCCTTTTGACGTTAGGTATCTTTGTGCCTCGGCTTTTGTTAATGACATGACAGTATAAATATTCTGACAGATATTTTGTTGTTTTTTTAATATATTGCTGGTGTTTTATCTAAATAAAAACAAATCTTAAGTTCGTCTATTAATTTTTAACTAATATTTCTGGTTGAAAGTCCTCTCCATTAAAAACTAAAATAAAAAAAAAGAATTTTCACACTTTCGCTGAGTAAAGAATTTCATGAGAATATCTAAAAACCTTAAATATAGATTTAATAATTTTAAGAAAATCACCCGTACAGGTCACATTTGTCTTTTAAAATGACATGTTCGAAAACGTGCTAAGACGTCATGCTGGTTTGGATAAGGAGGTCTTTATTAATTTTTTTAAATAGAACCCCAATTTGTTTTTGATAATTCGATGTGTTGCCCAAACGACGCGTCATAAAATCTCTGTTCTTTACATAACAATTGAGAAATTGGCATATTTACGTTCCTTTTTGATAGAATACTTGTATCAGATCACCAAAAGAACTTAATGGTCAAAAATGCTCAAAGTGACCTCCACCATCTCTTCACTACCTGACACTGTCCCAAAACAAGTGTACACAGTTTGTACGCTTCGCTCAATAGCATCTGGACGTTTCTGTTGCATTTTGGCACGAATTATTTGCCGCAAATGATGTCAGGTCTATAATCCTTTGAAACTAAAAAAATGTTTTGGGGAACATGACTTGATAGTAAATAAACAAAAGTCGTTAGGAAGTTTTCTTCTTGTGGAATCTTGTTTCCTGTCAAGACCATTACTTTCCGAATTTGTTTTTCGATGAACTGGCAAATATATCGTACCTCCTTTGATGTGGAGATTAATTTACCTAAGAAATACTGCAATTTACATATGACAAGTTAGTTCTCCGTCATCTTTGTAACTAGTGCTTGTGCAGGATTTTACACGACACGATGGCATCACTTTTCTTTAGGAAAAACTACCTGGATTAATTGTCATATAAGCCCAATTGTTAATGCTGTAATATGCATACTTACACCACAGTCTTACACGTAAAACAAAAATATCGGATGAATAATATATAAGATTCGAAACAGTTCGTGAAAGAATAAAACAAAGAAAGTAAATAAAATAATCAAACTGCAAGATTAGGTAACATCAGTAAAACGTGTCAACTTGCAAAAAACTTAACATGACTTAACGCAAATACTTCCTAAAGAAAACTAACGTAAGCATGACGCTACATGAAACATAAGGCATATAATGACGTCTGTGTTCCAAGATGTCCTTTAGTCTTTTGATGGTGCGCCGTAGCGATGCGCATACGGTTCATTGGCAGTCTATCAGGTCTGTGATCACCCAGTACTTGTAACATATATTAAATTAGGCGACAGGTTAGTCAACTTAATAAACCGGTGCAGTGTTGCTTTACAAATGTTCCTAACGGAAGGTCGGAAATATATTCACAATCACTAATTGTGAATATACACTCCGCCAAAAAAGTATCGCATAAACTAAAAAAGGGCATTTATGAACCAAGATATTTTTATACGTTCACAAAAAGTTTGCCTCGTGTATGTGAACTATAAAAGCACTAACAAAATAATGGAACTTAGCGTTTTTACTTTTTTTTTTTCTAAAAGAACACATTTAGAAAAATGCATATGTGTAAGGTTTGTTCAGTTGTTTATTGAAAGTCTTCCTATACGGACAAATTTTAAAGTGCGAAGTCAGAGTTCTGTACCAACGCTTTTAAAACTAAAATGAGCAATTTAACTTCAGAACAAGTGGCTGCTATAGTTGCTTTAATCGAAGATGGACGATCTCAAGCATACGTTGCTAATTTGATGAACATCAATCAGTCAAGTGTTTCTAGAGCCGTAGCCAGATATAGGGAAACAGGCATTTACAGTAGAACACCTGTACCAGGTCGTCCAAGATGTTCTACTCGCCAAGATGACAGCTATTTACTACTACAAGCATTACGTCGAAGACATGTAACTGCGAGACAATTGCAGAACGACTTGGCTAGAGTCAGAAATACTCGTGTGAGTACTCAAACTATTCGGAATAGGTTACGACAGAGTGGATTAAGAGCTAGAGTAGCTGTAACAGCCCCTCGTCTCACTAGGAACCACCGAGTGGCTCGCTTAAGGTTTGCCAGAGAACATGTAAATTGGAACATTAATGACTGGGCCAATATACTCTTCACAGATGAGTCAAGATTTGGTCTTTACACCTCAGATAGGCGTATCTCAGTGTACAGACGAGACGGTGAGCGCTATTCGCAGTGTAATATCAGACCTAGACCTAATTTCGCTGGTGGCTCTATTATGGTTTGGGGAGGCATCTGTTTAACAGGTCGTACAGAGTTAGTACCAGTAGACAGAGGTACACTGACTGCCCACAGGTATATAACGGACATTTTAGAAGAACATGTAGTACCATATGCGCCAATTATAGGAAACGAATTCATGTTAATGCACGATAATGCACGACCGCATGTTGCAATAATCGTCCAGGAATACCTTAACGATGTTGGTATTCCAGTTTTAGATTGTTTAGATTGGCCTGCGGTAAGTCCGGACATGAACCCTATCGAGCACGTGTGGGACCTCCTTCACAGACGGATACGAACCCAAAATGTTGCCCCAGCGGACCTGCATGGACTAGCAAATGCTCTCCGTGACGAGTGGGAGAATTTGGATCAGGCTTATATACGGAGGTTAATCGAATCTCTGCCAAACCGTATGCGAGCGGTCATAAGAGCCAGAGGTGGCAATACTCAGTATTAAAAGCTACTGTTATGACATTTTTCTTTCCAAAATTATAATTTCTTGTTTTAATAAAAATCTCAAGTATGAGTTCTTGTTTTTATTTGGCCTGTATTTTATTTAAACAATCATAGAAATTATATCTTAGAGCGCATTAAAGTATATTTACAACTTTATGCTACAAACAAAGATTATGCGATACTTTTATGATTCAAAACTAAATTATGCGATACTTTTTTGGCGGAGTGTATCTCTGACCTTTGTTTATTGTACCGTAAAAATAGGTGGTGTCCCTTATATGTATTATTTTATATAGTTTTATAAGCAAATAACTAAAGAATAGCTTAATTTTTTCAGAGGACAGTACTAAACTCAGATTTTTTTTCAGACTTTTTGTATTATGTAAGCAATACAATTAGTATAAAGCTTTACAAATTCAAATTTTTTTATCAGAGATTGTATACCTACTAGCGTTTAAATTCTATCCAATTAATACAGCTTTTACTAATATGGTGTGATCGCATTTGATATGGGCATTTACCAAACCAAGGTAATGCATATCCCTCGATCTATTTCTTTTCTTATTGGTAAGCAATGCATGACAGAAAAAGCCGCAAGAATAATATAGTCCAATCCGAACACGTATAATGTATAACGTAGAGTTACCTGCGTGTAGTCGATGTAAAGATTTTATTGTAACCATTAATCTTAATTTACGATTATATCGGACAATTTCAGATCTTGATTGGTGTGCAGGTATTATGAAATTCGTCCACAAGCGCGGGCCAATCGGCATGTAGAGAAATTCGAGCAACTGTCAATGACACTGCGTGGTTTAAATTTAGATCAAATACAAGGCATATTATTAATTATAATTGCATATGCACGTAAGTATGCAATGAAATTTTTGGGACTGCGAAAACGCGTTGAAACAAACAAAGATAGTAAGAACAGAGACTAATTTTACTATTATTTGACAAAATACTTGTAGTAACTTATTTACAGTTAATATTAACAATTTTTTTTTAATAAGGTAATAACTTTAAGGTATTTAAACTGAGGACTGTAATAACGTTTGCTCGTGTAGTATTAATTTATAGTTTAATACTGCCGCTTGTCGCACACAAATAACAAAAAGACATATACGTCAAAAAGGTAATAGGCTCTAAGAACTACATATCTAGCATATTCATGTGTACGAGAGGAAGCATATACAGGGGTATTCAAAGATATAAATTGGCGTTATCACAAATAAGAGCATCATACAACCTACCTACTGCGCGTCCTTTTCCTTCAACTTCTGTGATCGTTTGTCTTTATTACGCTTTCGTTCGATCTAGATTAGAATATGCATCCTTGGTTTGGTCACCCATATATAGGTACTTATCAAATACAGTGTATAGAACAAATTCAAAGACGATGTCTAAAAAAATTTTATACTTTAAGAAGTTCAATATTTACCCAACACAAGGATTTAGTCACAAAACTTTACTTGAAATATTTAATAGTGATAGTTTGGATCTACGTAGAAGACAATGTGAAATTAAATTTTTGTTTAATTTGCTTAACAGCAACCTTGATGTTCCTAATTTATTATCTCAAATCAACTCCACTGTACCTAGAGCTGCGGCCAGGCAGACCAACACACTCTATTGTCCCACCTCTAGAACAAATATTGCACTAAATACTATGTATAAATTTGTAAAAACTTTAATTTAGGTTTAGCGTAGTAGTTTATATTATTTGTTATTTACATATGTATTCAGTTTTTTATATACAGTGTGTTAAAAAAAGGTTGTTGGATATTTTACCCAATTGTAGTACTGGTGGAAATAAACAAAAAAGTCTTAGTCAACATGGGTCCGCAATTCAACTGTTTTTGACATATAGTCGATTGCATATTGTTTTAGTAGGATAAAAATTTTCAAAGGAATTCTGATCGCAATGTAAATTAAACAAATGTTTATTTAAAGTAAAACTAAAGAAATTGTTCTACATGTCCACCGTTCATTTCTAAGCACCTTCTTATGAAAGATCGACGCAATCTTTCGAAAATTCCTGGAGTCCTCCGAATTTCCTCGCAACAATTTACGATTCGTTGCCTGAGTTCTTCCAAATTGTTTACAGATCGTGCGTACACTAATTGTTTTAGATGCCCCCAAACATAGAAGTCTAGAGGTGTCAGGTCAGGGTCCCCGTCCTATCCATCTCTCGTTGTAATCTTGATTTAAGAAATTTCTAACTACGATGGAAAAATGCGCAGGAGCTCCATCGTGCATAAACCACATATTTAATCTGTTAAAAAGTGGCACGTCTTCCAACAAAACGGGTAATTCATTTCTTAAAAAAATCCAAGTATACTTGTCCCGTTAAACGATTAGGGAGAAATACTGGACCAATTAAACAGTCTCCAAAAATAGCAAGCCAAACATTTAGCGAAAAACGGTTTTGGTGATGCAGTTCAACAACAGCATGGGGATTTTCATCTGCCCAGACGTGATTGTTATGAAAATTGAATATTCCGTCTCTTGTAAACCCAGCCTCGTCATTAAATAAAATCTGAGTCGCAAAATTAGGAGTTTCTGCCAGCTTTCGTAAAACCCAATGACAAAAAACCCTACCTGCATCATAATCGAGAGGAGCAAGAACTTGCACTCTCCAAATGGGAGGATGACTGACGTTCAGTTCTGCGGCAAGTCTTCGGGTGCTAATATTTGGGTTGTCTTCTACCCGTCTCAAAATATGTAATTCTACTGCGGGAGAAGAAACTGATCTAGGTCTACCAGAACCACCATTAATTTTAAATGAACCAGTTTCGAACAGCCGGATATGAAGTCTTGGGAAAATCTTATCACTCGGTAACAACCGATTTGGAAATTCTTCGGCATACATACGCCGTGCTTCAGTGGCATTACCATTCGCACGACCGTACATAAAATGCATATCGGCCATTTCTGCATTTGTGTACTTATGCATAATTTGAGAACAAAAAAAAATTGACGCAAATGATAAATAATCTGATGACAGATGTCTGACAGAACTAATTTTAAGTCACAATCAGTTGTTTGACAAAGGGAACTATTCTCAAAACCGAAAAATGTTTTTTTTTTTATTTTAAAATATGCGATCGACTATATGTCAAAAACAGTTGAATTGCGGACCCATGTTGACTAAGACTTTTTTGTTTATTTCCACCAGTACTATAATTGGGTAAAATATCCGACAACCTTTTTTTAACAGGCTGTATATATTTGTCCTGCAATTGGATTTGTAAAGTATCTCTTGTGCAATAAAGAATCATTAAATCTAAACTAGGAACAATATTGTTCCTTATCCGTGTCGATGATTTATGGGCTAATCTTCAAATTTGCCAAACAATGATATGATCCACCTGTTGGTGGACATATGGGATGCGGAAAAATGGTTTAGAAATTAAAATTACTTATGTAATAAATTAAACACAACCGTTTATCAAATCTGGAGAACAGTGGATATAATAGGCATTGCTATACTCAGATTTTTATTTACTGGTCAATAATAGTATTTTATTATGAGGTATGCATGGGTTATTTTGAGAGAATTTTTAGAACACAAAAAAAAAATGCGTAAGGGCTATAATGCAAGTTAATAGCAGAGAGTACCTTATTTCAAGCATTTAAACATATTAACTATACCACCAGTATATATCTCTAATATTTACAAGTGTTTAGCAAAAAATAATTTAGAAAATTGTAAAACTTGGTTTGATGTACATAATTATTCAACAAAAAGTAATTCATCTGTGACTATTCCATACCATGAAATATCTGTTTAAAAAAGAAAAGAAAACAAATGCTAATTACAATTTATTCAGAATTCTGTTATGTAAAGTATTTTTCCTTTTGTTTTGACTTTCCTGATGATGTTATCAATTTGGAAATAAACGTTACTATTATTATTATAAATGAACTTGAAGTCCTCAAAGCATCGCTGCAAGGTGTTACGAATAATGTACAAAATTAATTGCCGTTTGATGCACTTCCGTGTTCTGAACCATGCTGTGTTTTAGTTGTAACTACTATTACAACATATGTTTTGGCGTAAGTAGAAGAGCACGAGTGTGCCATTAAACCCCGCATACAAAGAGATAAGATCAGTAAAGCAGGGTGTTATCTGCAAGGAAACATCGCCGTACCAATAATATGTTTTACCGGTATCCGTATCGTTGTGTAGCATCTAAAGATGTATACGCACCGGCAGACTATTATGTACGAATATACACGACTTTAATATTCTGCACGTCGGTCAAGTGAGTTCCAAAAAGGCCACGGCGAAAGGGCAATACAGATTACGATCTTACTGCATTAAATCTTCCATTAATAAAAAATTAATAAACCTTTATGAGCGCTGTTGTCTTCGCAAAAGGTAGTAATTACGCAATTACTTATTCCACGTAGCATACAGTTTGTTCTGCAATAAATCGCCATTATTATATATTATAAAAGCTACAGAGCTGCGTATTTTATTGCACTGATTATAATAATTAAGGCAGAAAAACCATTAAATATTAAATTTTAAAGATATCGGTAAAAATATTTCTTTTTTTTTCTTCATGGAACAATCTATATGTTATTATATATTATTTCAAATGAACGAATATCCAATTTATATAATTAGTGGTGACTGTATGTGAGTACATCACAAGTGAGTACCTAGAACGTAAAATAAAAGGTTCTTTTCCTTCAAAATTCTTTAATAATACTTGCGACCGGCTTTCGTGTTTTGTATATATTAACAATACAGCATCTAAGAAAAAAAAGCTGCTAAAAAACTAAAAAGTACATAATTAGTAGAAGCATGCATTTATTTAAATCTAATTTCTTGCAGTTGTCAATTAGAAACACATTCTTCACTTTCTGAGAGAAGCAAAGTTAAATGAATCTCAGTACGAACACTTATCCGAATTTATTATTTTGATTATTTTTTTCTTTACTCTGCTCCAGCATAGTTAAAATATTAGGATAGTGGAAGGAGCCACCTCAAATAACTCTTCACTTGCTGTGAGTTATATAAAATTCCGGAACCTGTCAATTGTTATATCAAATGGTACAATGTTTAATACGGGCCTGATGATTTAAAATCATTCATGATTCATATTTCGGATGAATCATCCTTTTCAATGAATGGTGAAGTAAATCATTACAAACGCTGATATTGGAGTGACACCAACCTCCATTTGACGCGGAAAATACATACACCACGGCCACAGAAACTTAACGTATCGGTTGGTATCTTCGGCGATCATCTTATAGGGCCCCTACTCTTTGACGGGACTTTAGATGGTCAAATATATTTGAACATGCTGGACGATACAATCAATCCGTTGATCATAGAAAAATTGGTGCAAGATCCAGATTTGTTGGAGAATTTGTTGTTTCGCGATCGTTGGATTGGTCGAGGAGGGCTGACAGAATAGCCTGCCAGATCGCAGATCTTACACCACTCAGGCATTTTAAGTCTAAGGTGTACGGCATGCGTTCAGCTTCCTTACAAGAGTTACGCGAAAAAATGTCAGAGGAGCATTTGAAGCAAGATTTTACTATTGTATAGAGGTTAATAATTTTGAACATTTAATAAAGTAAAGTGCAAACCATTAACAATACTAAGTTCTATCGAAAGGCGTGCACGATCAGAATGCGTGCATTGGCGAGAACGACACTTAAGTAATCAATCACGGTCTGTGTGAAAATGTCCCATTTTCGCCGCGAAAATTGGGTCATATAGGGTCACGTGAGCGCTCGGCGAATGTCGGAAATAGCTTTAGGCGACTCTCATTTTCTCGAATCTGACGAAAAAAGGACCGAAAATGCGAAAATTATCGCGCGATAATCGAAATTATAGCGCCGTGTCTTTGTGTCAATTTCCGCGCTATTCGTACTTAACATGGCGTCTAGCCGACAAATGTCAACATCTCATCTGTAGACGGTGTTTCCGATGAGAAAACGCAGCCTAATTTTTCGAAAAATGTTCAAGAAAGCTTCCAATATGTGTCAGGTTAGTGAAATCAGTCCAAACCGCATCGAAAACGCATAATTTATCGATATATGACATCGCTTCTGGCTAGCTGTCATCCGTGGCCGGCCCGTGAAGAAAGATGCCGCATTTAAAGTTCGATTGAAGCAAATTTCAAAGCTTTGCGATTATTTTGTAGCTTGAAAAACGGCAAGTATATAGCTACTAGTACGTCAATGCGGCTCGTTTCAATTGAAACGCGTAATAAAATATAATTTTTGCGGGATATATTTTAAATGCCTGATTCTGTTGAATATAAGAAATTATCTTTTCGATTGACAGCAATAGATATGGTTCTAAGACAGTAAGAAAGAAACGAAAAAACCAACACCCAAAATGTTAACAAGTAACTGTTACTTTTGTCGAAAGTCATTTAAATTAATGGATTTGCAATATACCCCGAAAAAAAGTACACATCATTTTTCTCTTTAGTAGCACTTACCTTTTTCTGTTGCTATACCTATAATCTTAACTTCTAATAGAGTTATTATTTATAAAATAATTTAAATCAGTACAAGCCACTATTAATTTTCTGACTGATCAAGTAGCAACATTTTTTTTCATACATATATGTACATATATATATATTTTATATATCAATTTAAAATAGGAGCAACTACATTGGTTTAACTCACTCATTCATCATCTTTAAAGTACACATACATAACCGTGACGTTATTCCACTTCAAACTTCAATTTTATATGTATATATACCTATATTTTTCCCCTAACAAAAGTCATGGAGTCAGTATGCCACCTTAGGGTACGTTCTGACAAATCGGTTGCGCGAAATTATTAATTAATTGGCTGTATCCAATTCCAGCAAAGTCCTTAACTGCGCATAATTAGCAGGGAATTGTGAATGCCGTACAAGATACCGCTTGAATTTAACATTAAATGTATGAACACGCAACGGTATTAGAAGCCTGTCAGGATCCACGTAGGTAACGTCAAGTTAAATGCCACCTCAGGCTGATGTACTCGGATTAGGACGGTGTCATTATAATGATAGGGGATTTGGCTAACAAATTATTTCCTGCTGAATATGCATGGAATACATTTTATTTATTTGAAACGGCCGAGTTCTTTTTTTTTCTAAATATTTTAGCAGGAACACCTTGCTAGATATATGAACTGTATGACGTAAAAAACTGCTAGTTGCATATTCTAAGCTACATAAGTTTAGCACACGATAGTCATATATTCAAACCAAACTTCAAAATTAACTAAACCCAGCCAAATATGTTATTATTAACTTATATTTCCGATAAAATAATACAAGCAGCACAAGTATTATTCACTACATTTTTAACATAGATATTCCTGCCGACATTGTTTATTTCATGTACATATTATGAAAGTAACCATTGGTGAAAACTTGTATTATTCCGTGATAAATGCTAACTGAGGACTGAACGATTGAGCAGACAATAATAAATCAACTGCATCACAAAAGAAGAGATTAATTGGTCACGCATCCTGATAAAAAAACCGTGCTTGACGCATAATCTGATATAATTTTAATTTACACATTTTTTCGTACGCATACTAACCAATACATCCACACCTACTGTGAATTGTGTACATACGCGAGAAATCAAGTACAAATGAATATCCTGATAGGTAACCATAAACTCTTTACTACAAAAAACGTATTGTTAGAGACCGTAGGTCCTTAAGTTTATTTAGAAAGCACCGAGTTGGTGAGGACATTACTCTTATGCTATATAAATTTTAGATTGTATGAAATAAATTTCGTTACACTACTTATGAAATCATCGTTTAGATAACAAAGCTTATACGCATATCAGTACCTGCTTTTTTGAAATATGCTTTGGCTGAACTACATGCACTTGCTAAATGTACTTACCTTGATCCCTTTCCGATAATACGAACAAGCCTGAAAAGCGATTAACTCATTGAGCGTGCTTTTATATGTACTTTTATCCAGATCTGAAAGATCATTTGGCATTATAAATTGCAGAATGTCATTAAGATTAATACTACTATAATATAGTCGTGCCAATTAACACTTGGAATGGTTATTACCTCTTTGAAGCGAAACCGTAAAACTTGTACCTATGTAAACAAATGCATATGCTTTTACTGATTTTTTGTTAAGGCCTTTATATTAATTATATTTTCAACGGTTTCTTTCTTTTGTTTGAAGGAGTAATTTTATTAGAAGCATAGGCATAATTTCATTGTAAAGTTAAGTACTATTATATGAATGATTTTAAAACTAGCGCCCATTCTTGGGACATTTTGGAAGGTACAACAAAATACAGCTATTACGTATATTAGAAATCTAAACCTGCATGTGAACGTTAATAAATTTAACGGAGGCACGACTGAGATTTTAAGAACGATAAAAGCATCTGCCATGAACTATTTTTTGCTACCGACTACTCGGTGCTAAATTGCAAGTCACCGTTATCCTTATTATTTTAAGTAGTGTGTACCAACACGCTCATTACATTCTCAAGCTGACAAGAAGAGAAACAAAGTTAAGTAAGATCATATTTTTGAGGGTTATCTAAAGGTATAAATGTATCGGTAGGATAGTAAAATAGTTTAAATTATAAATATGCACAAGATTTAGAATATAATTTGATGATGCACAAATATAAGAAGAGGCTATTATTAAATACTTTTTGCTGTTAAGATTTGACGCCATATATCCAGGAAAACAATTTATAGTATTAATTACATATTTTAAGTATCTGAGAGCGGTGAAAGAAGTTACAAGCAAAGATGGTATCTTTTTGGTACACGGTTACTGTTATAATGCTCTTTGTAGAGAATTTAACTATAGCACCCTCCAAAATCGTAAAATAGTTGCTTAGATAATTTTTTTAGTTAAATTGTTGCATAATGATATAGGTAGACCATTGCTTGCTAATACTATTGAATTTTCATGTGCCACGGTTAGCTTCTAGACCAGCAATTACTTTTCATTTACCTACGCCTAATACCCGTAACTATACGTTTTCTCCGATATTGTCTATGTGTCGAAATGTCAATACCTTTTGCTTTGATATAGATATCTTTAGCACGACTACTGAATCTCTTAAAAGGTTGTTGATTCAAAGGTTTCATGAAGAGTCTTTCCATTAATTGTTTTTTTTTCCTTGTTATACCGATACATCTTATACATTTAGTTTTAAGTTTATATAGTTAGTTTTATGTTTATTAGTGTTACTATCTTCCTTTTCGTATTTTTGTTGCACACGCATTTATTTATTTCAAGTTTGTTATTTAGTTAAGTTCGATATTATCCTGTAAAAAGTAATTTCTATTACTGTTGGATAATAAACGCTTTATTATTAATAAGAAACGAGCTGATCAGACATGAACTGAATGTAGAACCTGTTCTGGAAACCATCAGGAAACAACAGCTAGGGTGATTTGGACATGTAGTGCGCATGGAGGAAGATCGACAGACGAAAAAAGTATTTGCTAGCAAAGACAATACAAAAGAGAGCAACAGGAAGACCACTGAAATCACGGGATAGTGCAATAGCAGATAGTTTAAAGAAAAGAGGAATCGAATGGAATGAAGGGTTGCGAATGGCACACAATAAGAAAATTAATAAAATCCATATGAATCAAATCGTGAATATGTGCCGCCATCTATATTCAATCATTAGAACAGATTATTTGAAGATGTGCCACCATCTATCTTCAATCATTAAAACTAACACCTGCAAATAAATTCAGAAAAGTGTTTGGTATTAAGGTGGATGCATGCTTCTACGAAATCCGCTTTATTTGTCCTAAAAAAAACATTGCAGCTGAGTATTTCGGGTAATTTAAGGTGATGTATAACAACCACGCCTAAATCATACCGACAAACAAGTGTTTTATGACTATTATTTTTTACACACTCCATACAAACTGTAACTACATTTGTAACAAGAAATAAAACAGCAACAAAGTATCAGTATCAGTCACTGTCGCTGTCAGTAAGCTCATCCTGGTTCACCGATATTATTAGAGGTTGAACAACTTCCAGAAATCGTTCCTGTTGATACCATTCTTGGATAAGCGCATTTGTGTTACAGATACAGTTTCTCCACACTGGTCCAGTGATTCTTGCCATAAACTTAATACTGCGGCATCTCCATAACCATTGCGTCCAACATATTTATTATAATAGGATTTTACATCAGCCCATATAAGTACTAATAAACTAATTACTCACATTCAATAATGCTCCAAATCTATTAGTAAAACTTCAAGGAAAGGTCGGTGAATTATATAAACCAATAACAGTTGACATTTCTTTACTGACATTCGACCGATCGATTCCATTCGACATATCAGTATGAATTACATACTACTTACTTTTTGCTATTCTACCTTGTCGCAGTTCAGTATAATAGAAATGAACATACCTATACGTTTGTCTGCTTGAAGCCAGACTTAAGTGTCTATTGGCATCTTTCTCTAATGCAATTTAAATTTCAGTTGCGGACATTTTGCGTATATCTTTGCTTGACTACGTACATAATGACGCAACGGACAAGATCCATAAATCCAATAGTAACTGAGTTTAGTATCTTAACACTTTAAGGAGTAAGATTGTCGATTATATATATAATTACAATTTTTAACTCCTGTGATGGGTGGAGACTGTGGCTTGAAAACTATAACAAAAATCCTAAAAGGAAGGTGAAAAAATCCCTTACCACAAAATTAGGTGGTAATTTGGGTGGTATTTTGTGGTAAGGGATTTTTTCACCTTCCTTTTGGGATTTTTGTTACAATTTTTAACTAACAAGTTTTAACTAATATGTGTTATGGAGAACTTTATTAATTTCATATGAGCTATTTTTTTTATACAACATATACCTACCATAGTTTTCTATCACCATTCCATTTCTGTTGTATTAGCATCTCATCAGGTGCTATCTTCACTTACCACTAGAAAATATTCTCTGACGATAGACCGGTGTATATTAAATTATGAACCATTAAGCCTCAATGTCCAGTTCTGAAACTATTCCGTCGATCAAATATTCATTGAAACGTTTACAGCGGACGCACCAGACAACTTAATGATGTTTGTTTTAAGATCCTAATGAGAAATAGCAGTTTTACGGGACAAGCGGTAGCTTGCGACCTGCATGCCCCATAAGGCTTGTTGAAAATTACGAAATTGCATCGAAGATGCCTTCGCTTATTCCGGGTTAATTTATTGTGCTTTTTTTCTCAAGTTCTCGCGTTTGAATACGAAACTAGTCGCTGAAGCTGTAAGATACGGAAAACATAACCTATTCATTACGTAGTCAACGCAATTTATATGATCATGCGCGTAATGAATGGTTTTCGGTAATTAACGGACGAAATATGCGTATATACACATAATGCAATTAATGTAACAGTACTTGTAAGAGAACGAAATTCAATTAAAAACGAAGTTGTAAATTATGCAATGATGGCCTTCATTACATTCACATCTATACACTACTCACCATAATTATCTGAGGATGACTAGAGAAGTATGCATCTAAATAAATAATATTTATAAAAGAATAATATATTATTTTTTTATCTTATATTAATAATAATAAATATAATTAATCATAATAATAATGGCAATTATACAAAAATATACATATTACAGTATTTGGCAAAAAACCGATATAGTGCTCGTCTTTTGGTCTTGAGTCACGTCAAAATTTTTTATAGGGGGTTAAGTTGACACATTCAATTTTTCGTTTGCTTTTCTATATTACGTTCCTCTTTCCACCATGTCTTCTTCGTTGGTATCTATATATCCAGAAGTGAAAGATCATCAGAAATATGTGCTTTTCCATTCCATTTTCCATCAAAACCACAAGAATTAAAACCAAAAACAAAGGTTAACTGCAATTATGCATATTTGTTTTTTTTATAGATTTAATTACTGTTTAATTCTATTGAATACCATTCAGAGTCATCTGTGATACTCTTTACAAATTCACAGATAAACCAAACCCCAATTTGCAGGTGGCCCTGGCTGTAAATTCCCCCCCTCCCCCTCTCAAATGATTTTGCTCTTTACAACTCATAAACCTTTTAATATCAATGAATGTATAATGTGATTGTTTAGTTATCATTGAGTGATGTTTTCCTGGACGTTATATCGAATAAAACACTGATTAACAGACGATTCTTAATTTATTAGTGTTAGTGTGATTCCATCCAAAATGTGACAAAGAAATATATACTCTCAAGCGAGTAGGATCATTTACTATATAAAAATCACAATAATAGAGATTTCTGTTATCTCAATTTACACTAAGAACTTTCATTAGTCAATGTACCAAAGCATGAAAATCAAATATACTAACAGGACTACTAGCTTTACTAGAAAATATTTTGTAGACATCTCTAATAGTGAAACCTTTATGGCTTACGTCCGCAAAACCAAACCTCAATTTGCAGGTGGCCGTGGCTGTAAGTTTCACCCCATCCTCCTCTCAAATGATTTGGCTTCCCTGCAATTTACTTAGTAACTCATGGGACGTGGAAGAATTATATCGCTGTGACTAAAGCTCTTTAGAACTCTATATACTCTTTAATATCAATGAATTTATAATGTGATTGTTTAGTTATCATTAAGCGATGTTTTCCTATATGTTATATCGAATAAAACATAGATTAACAGACTATTCTTAATTTATTAGTGTTAGTGTGAATCCATCCAAAATGTGACAAAGAAATATATACTCTCAGGCGAATAGGATCATTTACTATATAAAAATCACAATAGTAAAGATTTCTGTTATCTCAATTCAGACTAAGAACTTAATTCTGTCGTTTTACAAACATAAGCAAATTAAATTTTTCTACCAAAATTCCACCAAACGAGTATTACATTAGTATGATTATAAGCTCTCATAATATATCTGAACTATTAGTTAAAACCGAAATCATTTACAACAAAGCGTGTAATTGGATGGCATGTAACCATTTGATGATAAATAAGGAAAAAACCAAGTTTATATACTTTCATAGTCAATTCAAGAAATTAACATTAATCAAGTTACCTGGAACACTCACGTATCAAGTAAATTTTTAGGAATATTTGTCCATGAAAACTTGAAATGGTCACATCACATTGAATATTTGTCTAAAACGTTATCTAAAACATGTTATGCCTTAAAACAATTGAGAGAAACTTGTAATATCGAGACTTTAAAAACTTTTTATTATTCTAACTTTGTTGCATGTATCCGTTATGGAATTATCTACTGGGGAACGTCATATGAAGCAAATCGAATATTCTTAATACAAAAACGAGCAATCAGTATTATTTTCAATATGAAATATGATGATTCCTGCAAGAAGATTTTTAAAGATAATTTAATTCTTACTTTGTTTGATTTATATATATATGAAACATTATGCTTTGTTTATAAACATAAAGAAGAATTTTCTGCGAATAATTATTCCCACGAGCATAACACGCGTATCGATAATTATCTGTTGCCACCTCCACATCGAAAGGCAATGTTTCAAAAGAGCCCATATTACGTTGGCTGTAAATTCTATAATAAGTTACCCCGTAATATAAAAGAAATTTCAAATTTTAATTTATATAAGAAAACCGTTAAGCAATATTTATGGGATAAAACCTGTTACAGTGTTAGTGATTTTTAGTTAATATAATTATGTTCACCCTTTTATTTCTTTTTCTTGTGACTTGTTTCAGGCATGTATTATAATATTATGCTTTTGAAATAAATGATTATCTATCTATCTATCTATCTATCTATCTATCTATCTATCTATCTATTAGTCAAAGTGCCATCGCATGAAAATAAAAGATACTAACAGGACTACTATCTATACTAGAAAATACCTTGTAGGTATCTCTAATAGTGAAACCTTTAAGGCTTACGTCCGCAAACCGAGACGTTCCCATCGCCATTGCATAATCTTCGGGATTTATCCGGCCGCGAAAGACTCCTCCGAAAGTCTTTATGAGCAGGAGCAGAGTGAGACTCCTTACGGGAGTCCTAACTGGCCACTGGGCACGGAATAAGCACTTGCACCGCATAGGGCGAGTGAACTCTCCCCTGTGCAGAAACTGTGGGAAGAGCAGAAGAAACTCCTGTGCACCTCCTTGCCGACTGCCCGGCAGCGGACACTCTCGACCAATTTGCCGACCTCTTTGTACGAGTACAACCAGGTCGAGAGGGCTAAGACATCATGGTCTTATGGCCGAGTTGCCTTACGGAGTAAACCAGCTCATGAAGGTCAAATAAAAAAAAAAATAGGAAAATCATACAGAAATAACCCAAAGAATTGTCACCAACCTCAAACTAACAAAATTTTACTAAATAATATGACAAATAATCAACAAAGATTTAACCTTGAAATACCTTGTACATATTTCGAATTAAATAGTTAAAAAATAATAATTTATATTTTATGACCAAGTTGCAATGCTAATTAATTATCCTTTAACAAAAAAGGAATATTTTTAACTCTTATTTTAACATTTGGAAAAATCTATAAAACAGTTCCCTAAATTGTAATTGGTTAATCACTTGAAACGGGATATCTGTAGCATATGAGTTATGATTAGGATGCCGAATAAAGTATTCATATATGAAAATAAGGTGCAGAGGAATAGAATAACACATGGCAAGCGTTCTAATTTAACAACAGTAAGCTCCATTATATTTTATGAATGAAATATATTCCCACGCTATGTTCTGATTAAAGTTCCAAGTAAATATACACAAACACACAACACACACACATGTATTAGATTAGAATCAAGGCAAGAAAACCGAATCGTAATGAATCCCACTATGGCAAGCCCAATATATACATTTATATGATTATTCCAATATGCACACAATGCCCAACTAACACAACAATCGTAAATATTTTTTCAAATGATTGACCGCGATCTGCAGACTCATTCTCATAATTATAATTATTGCAGAGCGATATGCGCTTATACTACGCATGAATATGGGGCCTGCAGGTGTAGTGAAGCAAGATCGTAGGCACATCACGTAGGTTAGGACATTAGTTCCACCTGTTGCAATGCTAATTAACTAATCTGCATTTATTATCTAATCTAAGACGTCCCAGTCGACTTTAAGGTGCCCACTCTGTGCGATCGTGATTTGGCATTTTGATGGCCATTAGAATAAAACTGTTTGGATGAGCGATTTATGAAAATTTATGGCAACGCTTCGTAGATCTATTCATGTTTCTTGGAACACCATAGTAATTATAAAAATTGAGTCATGCATTTTGAAGACAATTACTATCGATCAATGGAGAAAATTTTGTCTGATTCCACGTATCGAACAGTTAATAAACTATTTTCCTTTGATCGAATGTTAGTTACAGCATATGCCAATCAAAAACTAAATTAAACCATTTATGATTTTCTAGACCTGTTGTGTGAAATGAAGTACTTATATTTATTTGTAATTACTTGCTCTTTTGTTTAAAAATGGTGAAAGTATTTGTCCAAACATGATTTTTTTTTAAAAACATTTGATGTATTTGTTAGTTTCTTGTTCTATTTTGTGTCATAAAAGAGCGCATCTGGATCGAAAAAAATACCTTTAAGGTAATTTCTCTTCTTATCCTATAAAGAACTCAGGACGCCATTATATATTTGTAAAAGTCATAATTTCGTGACAATTAGCATCTTCAAAGTTACCCAAAATACAGAGTTTAGGAAAATATCCAACTAACCTCGTAGAAAAAGTCACAAATTAAGAACATTTGAGACCTTAGGGGCTATGATACATACCCAATCCATTGATTTTTCAATGGAACAATCTGTATTTCTTTACATTTTTTGAATCGGCATGTTATTCTACACATTGTTTTTTCTTAAAGTATACCTATGTTTCATGAAAATTTTAAAACCAAAACTGTAGATGCCCGTGACCCTCATAAACTGCTTTTGATTTGCATTATTATCATGAGAAATAATTCAAATCTGAACCTTTCACGATGAAGCACCCGCGCATAGTAGTAGGGTTGTTCAACAATTTTAAAACCGGACATTCCGGCATTGGATTGGACGTAGAAGTCACATTCCGTGGTTATCTCAGTTTAAATCTTGTGTAAATAACATCTGCTTCAAATGAATTCATTATGCATAGCATTTAATTTTTTCGATGTTTACTTATACACTCCGCCAAAAAAGTATCGCATAAACTAAAAAAGGGCATTTATGAACCAAGATATTTTTATACGTTCACAAAAAGTTTACCTCGTGTATGTGAACTATAAAAACACTAACAAAATAATGGAACTTAGCGTTTTTACTTTTTTTTTTTTCTAAAAGAACACATTTAGAAAAATGCATATGTGTAAGGTTTGTTCAGTTGTTTATTGAAAGTCTTCCTATACGGACAAATTTTAAAGTGCGAAGTCAGAGTTCTGTACCAACGCTTTTAAAACTAAAATGAGCAATTTAACTTCAGAACAAGTGGCTGCTATAGTTGCTTTAATCGAAGATGGACGATCTCAAGCATACGTTGCTAATTTGATGAACATCAATCAGTCAAGTGTTTCTAGAGCCGTAGCCAGATATAGGGAAACAGGCATTTACAGTAGAAGACCTGTACCAGGTCGTCCAAGATGTTCTACTCGCCAAGATGACACGTCGAAGACGTGTAACTGCGAGACAATTGCAGAACGACTTGGCTAGAGTCAGAAATACTCGTGTGAGTACTCAAACTATTCGGAATAGTTTACGACAGAGTGGATTAAGAGCTAGAGTAGCTGTAACAGCCCCTCGTCTCACTAGGAACCACCGAGTGGCTCGCTTAAGGTTTGCCAGAGAACATGTAAATTGGAACATTAATGACTGGGCCAATATACTCTTCACAGATGAGTCAAAATTTGGTCTTTACACCTCAGATAGGCGTATCTCAGTGTACAGACGAGACGGTGAGCGCTATTCGCAGTGTAATATCAGACCTAGACCTAATTTCGCTGGTGGCTCTATTATGGTTTGGGGAGGCATCTGTTTAACAGATCGTACAGAGTTAGTACCAGTAGACAGAGGTACACTGACTGCCCACAGGTATATAACGGAAATTTTAGACGAACATGTAGTACCATATGCGCCAATTATAGGAAACGAATTCATGTTAATGCACGATAATGCACGACCGCATGTTGCAATAATCGTCCAGGAATACCTTAACGATGTTGGTATTCCAGTTTTAGATTGGCCTGCGGTAAGTCCGGACATGAACCCTATCGAGCACGTGTGGGACCTCCTTCACAGACGGATACGAACCCAAAATGTTGCCCCAGCGGACCTGCCTGGACTAGAAAATGCTCTCCGTGACGAGTGGGAGAATTTGGATCAGGCTTATATACGGAGGTTAATCGAATCTCTGCCAAACCGTATGCGAGCGGTCATAAGAGCCAGAGGTGGCAATACTCAGTATTAAAAGCTACTGTTATGACACTTTTCTTTCCAAAATTATAATTTCTTGTTTTAATAAAAATCTCAAGTATGAGTTCTTGTTTTTATTTGGCCTGTATTTTATTTAAACAATCATAGAAATTATATCTTAGAGCGCATTAAAGTATATTTACAACTTTATGCTACAAACAAAGATTATGCGATACTTTTTTGGCGGAGTGTAGATGGTTGAAATTCATTTCCTATCAGATTTATGGGTATACATGCGGGAAAACACAGATGTGTGCCGTCTTTAACTAGATTTTGGACTCTAAAATTTAGAAAACTACAACATGCACATAGAATCGCAATTTTTTTGTATTTATTCATGTATATCTTTCACCCATTTTTTTATTTCGTACTA
The DNA here is from genome assembly GCA_949128085.1 of Cetonia aurata. Classification (NCBI taxonomy): domain Eukaryota; kingdom Metazoa; phylum Arthropoda; class Insecta; order Coleoptera; family Scarabaeidae; genus Cetonia; species Cetonia aurata. The sequence continues at coordinate 59,432,284 of OX421883.1, read as the reverse complement.
CACAATAATAACCTTGTATATTATACACAAAATGGAGACCGATAAACCTGTGCTTATACTAATTAAATCAACAAGGCATTCTTTATGCTCTCATAAGTGGAATCCAATAAAAACTCCAAACCCCTAGCACAATGCTGAGATATGTGAGATATCACCGATCATGATGAAAAGTTACAGACAGCACGTTATAAGAGCAATAATTTCAATCAAGAAAACATACCTGCATCTTAAATAAAAATATAATTGCCATGGTTGCTGCATGCGCCTTATAATTGAGATGCCAGTAGGGTCTCTCTATTCAATTTTTATTATGCTCGCTCTACGTTTGATTGGAACAGAATTAATTGCATTTAATAATGCGAAGAATTTTTATAATTATTGCCAATTACATTGTGTATTGTCTCGTAAAAATATAAGGGAGAATGATATTGCCGATAGTTCGTGATAAAGTCGGTATAAAAATTTTATTGCTATATCGTCTGGTTCAATTAATTTTATTACCTCAAGGCTAAAAATGGAAAGATTCTTTTCCCGAACGACATAAACCGTTTTTTTGTTGCTTGCAAGAGACGGTAGGTAATATTACACAACGAAACAGTTTCTTTGTTGGAGTATATAGAGTTGAACTTATGTATTCTAAATCATTGCTTAGAAATTTTCTATTTTCAATACATTTGCCTAATAATACTATATGAAATCCACGTAAAGAATGAGGCCGATTTTAAACATCACACACCGATCCTGAACGAATAACCTTTCCAAGTATTTAGCGATTGTTATCCTCTGATAAAAGAAACAATTACCAAGTCTTCAAAAGAAAATACGCGGCACAATGAGACTTCACACTTCAATTAAGCTTTTATATCATGTCTTCCGCATTGTTAATTATGACAGTCTAAGCAATGCTTCTCCTCTTAACGAACTTCTTCAGCTTTCCCGAATAATATGACAACGTCATGGTGTCCATTATTTTTCGTGAAGCGTCCGATTTAAGAGATGTATACAGAATGTAATTGGTCATTTAGGATGAAGGAGCATAATATGGAGAATTTCAATTACGTATTCAGGAGAGAGGACATGACAGGTTGATAAAATTTGTATTAAACAAAGGTAAAATATTTAAGAGGCCAATATTCGTATTTTATTTGAATAAAAATATTTTACAGATATATTTTATCGCAAGTAGCGTTTTTAATAGATTTTAAAATGCATTCAAAAGGATGCGTTTACAACTTTATGAGACATTTAGTGTACTGATAATGAGACAAACAACGCCATACGCTTGCTTACACTTTATTTTCACTGGGAGGACTGGAATTATGTATTTAGAAATCAGGGCACGTTACTTAAAAGCCGCTTCTGAAATGATTACATATAGTTTTGTGACATTTGCAAATAAGTACAAAAAGCTACTCCGCAATTGCTTTGACAGTGTAGTGGTTGGAAATGAGACTTCACCGATACCTGTACCCCCAAGAAACGATAAATATCACCAATGAACTGTAATTTAGTGGTGGTAATGAGTGTTAAAAATTGGAGCAATATTCTAAGCGTTTCATTCACCAGTGGCGGCTCGTAACGTTTTGTGCAAGGGAAGCTACTGTGGCCTAAGTATCCCTTCTCAGTCAAGAAATTATATTTTTATAGTTATTATTGTAGCAGTGTACGTGTAGAATAAAAATTGAAAAAAAAAATAGATTAAAATAAAATATAAATTATTGTCAAGCAAGAACCACGTAGAGGAGAGTGAAATCTTGCCTGGATAGGAAACTGGATGAGGTGATAGGTAAAAAGGTAATAAAAACGTAAAAATAAACTCTTGATAAACGTAATAATAAACCAAAAATAAACTCTAAAAACAATAACAATTAAATTAGATAAGAAAATTGTAGATTCTTTGTTTATATAACAAGCTTTACTCAAAACTAAATTTAAGGCATGAGCATGACAATGTACAAAAAGAGCTGAGGTGCAATTGTTTTTTTTTTTATTACTTTGTAAACCACTTAAATGCCCTGCGATAACAGATGCACCATCATATGTTTGATCGACTAACTTTTTGTAAATCATATTTTTCGCTGTTATTTGATAAAAGGTTAAATAATCTTCAGCTGTTCGACCGGATGATACGTCAAAAAAGTCCAAAAATCTTTCAATAACTTCACCGCTCTTGACATAACGTAATATGATTGATAATTGAGACTTACAGTAAATATCTGTGGTTTCATCTACTTGCCAAGCAAAAAACTGAGCTTCTTTAATTTCTGTATCTATTTCTTGTTTTAATACAAAAGAAATACAATCTATTAAATCATTTTGTATAGATTTAGATGTACCCGGAAAAATATTACTACTAACAAATTTATTAAAACTAGGTTCATACTTATTTACTAAAGAGTTCGAGTAATTCTTTATAATTTCCACGATTAAAAGAATCTGAAGTCTCAGTGTGTCCCCGAAAAGCTAAATCTTGTGATACTAAAAATATTGTTACGTCTATTAATTTTCTTATTTTTTACGGTTTTCTCTAACTTAATTATTATAGGCAATAATTGCATCTTTGCGCGCGCTGTCTACAGCAGTAGCAATATTTTGTTTTCCAAATAATTTAAATTTGCACAACGATGAAATGTGTTCTTTAGACTTAGAATGCCGTTCAATAGCGCGCGGTAGATTTCTTAAATCTGTATAAACTAATTTCGACCACGTTTTGGTTTGGTTACAAAAAAAAAGACATGGCCAACAAAATAATCTTTCCCGTTCAATTGAACCAGTTAACCAACCACATTTAGTGTACCATAATGAACTAAAACCACGATTTTGCCGGTTGCCGTCGTTAGATACTGCAGGTAAATTAGGCCGTGGTTTCTCAATGTTTTGTACGATGTGTAATTTCGTCTCTACGGTTAAACAACTAAACGAATTTCTTACCAACCAGTGGACAATATCTTGGCAAATTCTAATTTCGTTCATTTTATCCATTTTGTGTGCGTAACCTAACAAAACTCGCCCAACGCTTCTTAAGTTATTAGTACTGGGAGCTGGGAGTCGCTTGGGCAGTTGCGTAGCAACGTTTTACGACCGATAATGCAAAATGCCGATCGGGTAGGATCGCACCGCGGCAGCAAGCCTCAAACCATACGTATTCGCCGTATAAAGTGCACGTGCACTTACGGAGATACATTGCTTTCAGCCATGGCATTAATCATCGGCGCGAAGCGAAATCTGTGGCTAGCCTCCTCGCTTGCTATTATAGTGCGTACAGTAAAATTTTGCGCATTATTGGAAATTTGTTTGCTTTTTTAAATTAAGTAATGAATAAATATACTATTGATTATATATTTTTTTTGCAAAATTGCTTTATTTTAGTATATAACCGATGCTTAAACATTATTTTAATACATAATAAACGCTACTTATTTTATTAAAAATAATAGGGGAGGCTTAGACTCCGTAGCCTGACCCTGACGAGCCGCCACTGTCATTCACTGAAAATTTGAATTTGAATGGCAACAGATGCATCCTTTATTAAAAGAAATATGAAACTTATAACCAAACTGCCTAAAAGTAAAAATTTTATAACATTATTATAAGGTAACAAGTTTTTCAACCGTTTTTCGTAACTGCCTGTACAAACTATTAATACTTGGGATTGGTTTTCTGCCGATTATTAATAGCAATAGCAAACAAACCAAATCTAATTTTTCTTATAAAATTCTTAATACAACTGAATCTTCACGGTATATTCCGTGAGCAGGTATAATCGGTAAAAAAAAACCAGCTTTCTGTAAGAACAAAATCGATTACGTTGAAATTCTTGCTTATACAAATATTAAAAAAAAAATTCAACACTATAAAGTAATCTATTATAGTAAACCTATTTCAAATTTGAATTAAAAAAAAACACAAAAATACGTGAATTTTTCTAGCCTTATTAGGATGTGTACATAATGTGTTTCTTTTCTGTAGCGATGCCTTAATCTAATTTCGTCTTTATTGAACACTTTTATTATTTACTGATTTCATCATTATACTTCAAGCATGAAATTTAAAATTCTGCCATAATATTTTCAACCTATCCATTAATTTAAAAGAATAGGTAACCTGAATTAATATTTAATTATTGGAATACAATAACCCGCACTGACAAGTATTAATAGTGCTTTCGAGGTTATTATTATATTTAATTAGCGGTAAAGCACAGTTCAACATAGATAATTGTTACCGTCATGGCTTACAGCGGACCACCTACAGTGCATCCATTTAGCAATACAATCTAATGGCGCTGAAATTACCGTTTCCAAGCCCTATTATTATTATTATTATTTAGCGCGGCTGCCAGTGCTTTTGACAGATGTAGATTTCTGGGTAACAAGTATTTGCTATTAAACATTATTTACCTTAGATGTTATCACTGCGACTTTAACAACTAAATGAAACAAGAAAAGAGCAAATAGCTCACACAATTCAATTAGTGATGTAAATGCAATTGGCTTTTTTAAATCTATTGAGCGTTTGATATACCTTTTCTTTTGAATTTTAAATCCTTCAATAAATTAAGAACAGATTCAGTACAATGACTGAACCTTTCTTCTGTAAACTTCTACCTGCGAATGCTTGAGTTTATATTTTTATTGATTTTTTATTTTTCCAGAATATTCTTTTTGTTTTGTTGCATTTTACCTCATTGTTTGTTTGGGTTCTTGTTAATATAATAGCGAAACTCGAGTGCTACGGTATTAGAGGAGTGGTTGCCGATTGGTTTACATCGTTTCTGTCAGATAGGACGCAATTTGTTAAAGTTAAATTCAAATGTAATCAAAATATTAAATCATTTCATTCAACCTGTTTGCTTGCCAAGAAGCTCATTCCAAACTTTCTTATGGTATCATATTCTGGGGCTCCTCGAGTTTCTCTTCCAGAGTATTTATCAGCCAAAAACGCATCATTCTCTGTATTGCTAATATAAATTCTACCGAGTATTGTCGACCGTTGTTTGCCAAATTTAAGATTTTACCAAGTATTTACATTCTGGAGCTTCTCTCTTACATTCACTCAATCAAGTATAAGATCCCAAAAAATTCCGACTACCATACATACAATACTAGATATAACGACCTGCTTAGGAGTTCTTGCAATAAACTGTCTTTGACTCAGCGTGGCCATCTGGGAAATGGGTACCCGACTGTTCAACGTGCTTTCGAGCGATTTAAAGGCTATTCAAAATCCTAAACTTTTTAAAAAAAGAGTGCGTGGGCTTCTTCTGGACCACTGCGTGTACTCCATTGATGAATTTCTTGTAATCTTTGACAAATAATCTAGACTTGGTGCTCATTAATCGATTTGTTAAATATTGTCATTCTTACTACTACTATTGTTTTCATTATTATTATCTGCGTGTACTCCATTATTAAATTTCTTGTAATTTTTAACAAATAATTTAAACTAACGCTCACCAGTACATACTGCATTTCCCTCAGTCACTGGGACCATCAATCGGCTTTCAATTTGTTGAATGTCTATTATTATGTCGTATTGTTCCATTATTTCCATAGTTTTGTTTGTATTGTTCCTATCATTATTATCATCAAAATTACTACTTTTATATAACCTTTGTTGTAACCATGACAATGTGAATATCGGAGATCTCTGACAATAAAAGTATCTATCTATCTATCTAATTACATAACTCTCAGAGTGAGGTTTTCGTGGCTTTCCTCACTCCTTGGCAAACGCTGAGAGACAAACACCTTAAGTCGCTCCACGGGCGGAGGCGTAATAATAACTCATGGCCGGCCGATGCCCCCTGTAATTGGCGAAAGCTGTTGGGGGATGTAAAGGCATGAATTATTATTATGATTATAACTACAAATTGCAATTACTGCTCACAACTATTTCACAAAAATAGATTAGCCACCTAAAATACGTTTGTTTCAAAGTGAGCATGTATATTCAAACAAAAATAATACAAGCATACCAAAAATGTTTTTATTTTCATACAAACACTAATTTTACCAATGCATTACTTTTACTTTACCTCTGCTGGTGGTGATGTCTCTAGTCTCCTACCTGATTTGCCAGGTATTTTACACGTAGGTATCCCAATAAATCTCCTACATGCTGAAACCGATGCCAGCCGAACGTACACCTTAAATAAATGCTTTGCTACTAATCAGTGTAGTTAATATGAGGCAATTTTTATATTAAAAATTGTACCTCGTGTGAGATTTGAATCCGACATCTCCCATTTATCGGTTGGTTACTCTACCCGACTCTACCATTTGAGCCAGCGAGGTGTACGGGCACAACATACTTTGAATGTCTTAAGTACAGTTCTTAGAAAGCCGGCAGGGCGGCAATTTAATTCAAATTGTGAGGAACCCGAACACCTCGTTAGCTCAACTGACAGAGCACTCGTCCGGCAAACGGGAGGTGTCAGGTTCAAATCTTACTCGAGGTAAATTTTTTCATACAAAAATTGTCTCATATTAATTGCAGTGATTAGCAGAAAAGTATTTGTTTAATGATTTCACACTGTAAGAAGTGCACTGAACGCACACCTGCCCAAATGGTGAGTAGTTTTGATAAACACTTCGCTTTAGAAAACGACATTACTTTAGTCGGGAGGTATACATTTGATTTTAACAATATATTAATTTTAAATAAAGAACCAAATTTAAAAACAGGTAGTGTACTTAAGTATTTAAATTTATAAACATCAGTTTTTATGTATATAATACCAGATGTTTTTTAAATTGCCAGTGATATTTTTGGTTGTTTGTAATAATTCTGCTGCTGCTATTTCATTGCCTATACCTTTCCTATCATATATTTTATGTTATATTCATTATTATGTTACCAAATTCTCATGAAGATCACAGCATATATTAATAATATTAACAATAATAAAATACGAGTTGATTACATATGTAAATATGAAACATTGGTGTAATAATACCTCCATTTATACAAACCATAAACAATTCTATTGACCATTTCAAAAACTACAACTAAATTCACGCTAAAGATCTACATATATATAGCTGTTAACGTGCAAATCTGCATACACAGCTGACAGTTTAATGCGAAAATGTAAGTATAGAAATAACACTCGTGATCCTAACATAAAAGCTTTTATAATGCCACACGAACGCATAACATATTATGTAAATAGGTGTACAGGACATTGAAATAAGTTACTGCAGTTTGACATTCCAAACAATTCTTGTTAGATGTATTATTCCTCTTCAATTTCACGTAGTTAAAGCGAATCGAGAGCGGTAATCGTTTAAACAACGTCAAAATTATCTAAATATTTTGCTGTTTAGTGGCCCGTATGAGTAACTAGAACAGAATTAAAGGACCTTGTCTGCGATTGTTTGGTTAGAGGTGTATTTAGCGTATCCATGTTTTATTGAAACTAAAATAAAAATGTTTCTCTCTTCAATAGAAAAGCTACCTCGGTAAACGCATAAGAATACGATCAATTATCTTCATAATTACTGTTAACGTATTGTGGCGAACCATTGAAACGGCGAACAATGGATTATTGTGTGCGCTCCGTGGAACTATTATATTCTGATTTAATCTCTGTCGTTTTTAGCGCCTTTAAATGGTTGCTGCTGCGGGCTCACTAAAATACAAGACATACATATGTATCTACCTATTGTAAGTACATGCATGGATATGTATACGCGTTAAGAATTAGCATAGCTAAATGTTTACATGGACCAGGAATAAGTGAAGGAGCTATTGGACAAATATAAATTAATGAAGAAACAGATTTCGGGCTGTTTCTTCTAATAGAATTACTTAAACTGGAAAACCTAACGTTTTTCACAGCTTTTATCGAACATTTTTATACCATTTCGAATTAAATTTTCCCTTAAAAAAATATAAATTGAGGGACAACAAGAGAGTTGGGTGTTAGCGTACGAATGAGTTGAGAAAAATGGTTTACGAATTAAAGCATCTGTATTCCTTGTACAGATCGGGTAATGATTCGGCAATACTACAACTATAAAAATAACAAATGCAAAATTATAAAGCGGCTATTGATAGTCGCAAGTTTGAATATTACGATGAGTTAATTTCTAATTCTCAACATAAAATAAAAACATCTTGGCGAATCATAAATGATTCAGTTAAACTGAGAAAAACGGGTGCTTCCGCAACAAAGGTATCTGTACAGAATGCTCGCGGTGAGATTGTATCTGATGCCTCTTTGCTTATCCGAGATATATGCGGCATCATTTATAAACCAAACAAATTTTGTGTCTACTGGACCATCCGCTAGTAGTCGTTTTTATTTAACACCGCACTGAGAGAAATCCTTGTAGTAAAAACTTACATGGCGCAGTACTAACGATTTTGTAGAAATAAGTAATACAAACAAGTGTACTCTAACGTACACGTTTATCATTTAATACTAGCCGTTGTAAAAAAAATTCACAGTTGTTTGTAGGATCAATTTTGTTTGAAATAGTAACACAATTTTGTTAAAATTTGTATATATTTGGAAGTAAGAAAAATTGATACTCTATTGTATTAAAACTTAGCACACAATCTGTAATTATTTCACAATATCAGTATATATTTTTGCTAGTACCTTACCGTGATATCCACCAATGCACAACAATGTGCCGATAAAGCCACAAGATCATCTAATAAAAAAGACTATATGTTTAAAACCCATCCTATTTCGTACTTAAAAATATACATATTTATACCAGGCAATTATAATTCGTAATAAAAATAATCTTCTATACGCTTAATATACATATATATTAGAATGTCTGGTGAATAAATATTTGATACATTTTTATTTTAATAAGTTCGACATTTTCACAGTGTACGTTGATACACTGTGATAGTGCTGTTTTGCGCATCCCCAATTACATTTACATAACGCGCCAATTTGCATTGACATGCTCATCGACGATTGGCGTTCTCGATCACGCGACACTGAAATGCACATGTGTAGTTCACTGCAATTGTCCTCCCTTTTTGGTTTTATCTGTGTTAGGTTGTGAAGAATAGTGCTCTCTTGATGTTTTAATATATATACTTCCCAATTTATTTATTACAGTCTAACTATATTACTGTGGTAGTTTCAGTTAATAAACCGTCTTCAGGCACTTACCTAGTGATGTAATAGTATTAATAGTCAATTGTCAATGGAAGAAAATGTGAAAATTACCGAAAGTAGGATACAATTGTCGATTGAAGCTTCGGAGAGGGTAGGTCCGCGATGCGGTAGCGTAGTAGTGTAGTAAAATTATAACAAATAAATTAGGAAGTACTACAGAAGACTACTGTTTTGTTTTCAATATTTCTGTTATGTTAAAGTCTGTTATTTGTAAATTTGTTTAGTTTAAGAATATATGTTTCTAGTTTGTTAACATAGTGTATCTTTACTACCTACTTTTAACAATGAAATTAAACTTTAACGATAAATTATAGAATTAATGATAAAAATATTAGAAGTACTACAGGCGACTGAAACATTTTAAAACTGCAAGGTAGACATTTTACATACTACATTAGATAAAATTCACAATAAGAATTAGTACAAATTATTGCAAATATATAGTAATTTGCATAAGTATATATACTACATATATTAATACACAAGTTGAAACTTATCCACACAACAATGTAGTATTATGTTATATATCCTTTGTGGATGTTTCAATAAAGGTAAGTAAAATTTATTATAAAATTATAAAATAATTTAAAATAATGAGTGGAATAAATATTACTACAACAGGTGTTAATTTTGTGTTCACCAGTATATAGAAAAGTCAGACAAAATTGTATACAATTTTACTACAATAAATACTACTTTATATTACAACGTTGTTGAGGGAAAACTAACTGTTCATTCTAGTTTTTCATACAAATTGTAAGAATTAATGCTACAAACTTAGTGCTACATTTTGATGGTAAACATTGCTACAAATTGTGTTTGTCCCGATATGTACTAGAATGTGTAGTATAAATGCTGACAATTGTAGTTAAATTTCCTACATTTTTCTCCCTGTGCGACCGACATTCTAACTTGATAACATCCCTTGCTCAGTTATCAAGTTAGTATCGCGATGGATAATCGAACCTCTTGCATAAACAAACATTTGGTTTTCCCATTTTATAAGTTACTTAAATTACAACTGAATACACGAACCTTATCATTAATCCAGCTGCCGCGATTTGATACATTATTGCAAGAAATGAGTTTTTTTCGGAAAATAAATTTGGAAGAAGGACAAGAGTTTCACGACAAAATTGAAAACCTCAATTGAAATTATTAAAATGACTAAAATCCGGCCAAAGTGAATCGCAAAGAATGTTCCTATATGAAGATTTTTGATTTTAGTGATTGTACTGTTTCACAAGTCTTAACATAGGAAAGTACTCTGAAATATTATATTACTGTGAAATCATATTACATTCTACATTATTATTAATCTAAATCCTAAGTCCTCGCGAGAAGATTAATTATTTTTATTTTATTCGTAAAGGATTATTTCTCTTTATATAACTTTATGCTGGAAAGAATTTGTAAATAAAACTTCAAATCATTATTAGACTGGAACCCAAAAAAGAAATACTTGTGCAAATGCAATCAACAAAACACCTAAAAACTAGTAATGCTCCATTAAATCGACTCTCGTTACATTTACTTCTTTAATATCAAGCGACGCGCTAATATAATTAGCGTCTGCTTGTATCTATTTACGGTCCAAGAAATTCAAGCTTCGCCGTCATTGCTAATCTATAATTAATTTCACGGAAAAAACGCATAGTGGAATGCACAATGGAATACAGGCCAATTATGTTTTACAAGAAGCCGATTGTACATCAAAACTAATATGGGATTGATGATTGAACTACTTACCAGGTCTTGTGTACCTATATAAATACATAGTTTTGTACCGCCGCAGTTATGGCAATTGTAGACGTTTCTATCTACGGTAAAATGGACATTTAGATTTGTTATAACGGTAAAGTTGTCTTGAAACCGATATGGTACAATATATGTTTCTAAGATGAGGGTGATGATACACTGCGACCTAAAATATCTATTGTATCCTCTATTCTTGCTGTATTTATTTTGTGAAGTGCAGAATATTCAGGTTAGATAACTCTTCATCTTTAATTTCACATGCTATCAGATGCAAAATCCTCAAGTTGCACAGCGGAGCGCAATTTCAGAGGAGGTTGGTTCCCCATATAATCTACATTCTCCTTCCTCTGCTATTCCAAACCTGGAAAGCAACTCGTGTAAGTGTTTCACATCATATTCTATGACATTTCAATAACAACAATATGAGAACATACATATATTTATTGTTAATCTAAAAAAATGTTTCCAATGATTTTGTTAAGGAGTGAAATAAAAGTCACTAAACTCACAGTCTTCATCGTTATTAAAAAAAAAAATTGGACTAACAATAAATGTATGTATATTTTTCTTATTGCAATATTATTAAAGAATCTGATGTGAAACTCTTGCAGGAGTTTCCTTACCCAGATGTTCTAATTTTTAATATGCTCCTTTCATAGAATGTTCGTAGAAACTTTTTTTATTATTATTAGCATTACTAGAGGATTAATTCTTGTTAAGAAATGTTTTTGCTTCATCGAACGGTTTCGAAGATATATACGCGTGTTAACATTAAGCATAAGAGTAAAATCCTCCTCAGACAACTTTGAGAAAAAACATAGGCATAAGAAAATAAAAGCTTGTTCCAAATGTAGCAAAAATATTAGTATAGTATAAAGCGTTGTGATAGGGCAAAATTATAATACCACCTTTTCGGAAAACCAAGTCATCAATGTAGGGGTCCCGCAAGGTTCAATATTGGGCCCTTTGCTTTTCGTTGTATTTGTGAACGACCTTAATTTGAAGATTGGTGCGGGGAAATTGTGCCAGTTTGCCGACGACACCTGAACAGTATTTTCGGCACTGGGAATTTCTGATTTGTCCAAGAATAATTCTTTAACCATAAATGTAGCCAAAACAAAATTTATTGCTTTTCACAAACGAAATAACGCCTCAGTCCTGGTGCATATCAATCAAACATCTGTGCCCGAATGCGTAACAGCTAAATTTTTAGGGTGTATTATAGATAAAAATCTATCTTGGGAGCACCTCATCGAGCATGTTTGCAAATCGGTGTCCGCATCAATATTTGCAATTAGGGTGTTGAAACAAAATGTTAAGACTGAATTAATAATAACTTATTACAAGGCTTGCATCGAATCACGGCTGAGGTTCGGTATAATTTTCTGGGGTCGATCTACTAAATTTAATAGGTTATTTATCTTGCAGAAAAAGGCTCTTCGCGCAATATACCACCTTTAACGTCGGGATTCATGTAGAGATTATTTCATTCGTGGTGGTATTCTTACGTTAGCTTCTCTGAATATATACAAATGTGCTGTGTATACCCGTAAAAAAATAACCGATTTTGTTACAAATAGTGAGTTCAATTCTATTTGCAGTAGGTACACGTGGTGCTGATAACCTCAGTGTACCTGGTCATAATACCGGATTGTTTGAACGATTACCTCGCTATAATTGTGTGAAAAATTATAATAGGCTGCCAATGGATGTGAGGCGGGCATGTAGTCTGGGGGCTGTTAAGAGAGAGTTGAGGAGGCACCTCTTGGAAAAATGCTATTATAGCGGGAATGAGTTTCATGCCTAGTGTTATAACTACTTTTACACTTTTTCTTTTATTTTTTTTTGTATCATGTGTTACATGTATTGCTGTTTGTATATATGTGTATAACAATTGACAATGCATATATTTGCTTTTGCAGATCACACTGCCAATAAATTATTATTATTATCGGACGAGGAAACTCATCTAACTCTTAGCCGCTTTTTAACCAAAACCTTGCTATCGAGTCTTCTAAGGATACCTAACGCAAATATCAAATATCAATGCTCTCAAATATTTTGTTCTTGCGAGAGAAAAGGAACAAAAAGTGTTGTGTAAGCGATAGTTTGGGGTGATTGTAATCCCTGTATATTTTGGCAAAAATCCAAAAACCGGTAAAATTTATTTCTTAATGTAACTTATGCATTAGAACAGAAATATATATTATCAAAATCGGAGGTGACCAGTTGGGTAACTGCCAGGTTTAATCACCTTCAGGAGGTGGAAGCCTTTGCTTAATAACTACTTCCGTGATCATTCTACATGATGGGACCACCAAAATGTGGTGATGAGTAAGATTTAGTGTTACTTCTATAGTTGCTGTAGGGCACGTCCACATCGTCCCAGTTATATACATGCTAATCCTTGTACTTTAGAGAGATTAATTCTCGCGGCAGCCAGATTAGTTCTTTTGTTCCAAGTTGCCTCCCCCCTGTTGTTGTATACATCCAAAGCAGTAGTTTTCCGTTGCGTCCTCATTTCCTTGGTGCAAAGTTTCTACAAACCATTAGGGCTTTTTTGCTTTGCTTGTTAATTCAAGCTTCCAGAAAAATTTATTGTGTAAGGTGAGGCCTAAATATTTCACCTCCATCTTTGTCTTGATATGATATAAAGCTACTCCATGAGAAAATTCTCTCTTTCAGTTTAGTACTTGTGTGTTTCAGTTGAAAACTCTATTCGATGTCATGTCACAGTTCATCAAATATGTAAATCATTTCATATCTTTATTATGGATGGATGCACGATTTACAATTTGCGCATTGTTTAACTAATAATAAGAGAGAGAGAGACGGAAATCAGAATGGTTTCAATAATCCCATCAAATAAACCATTGAAAATGAAATAAAGAGATTTGTGCATCCACTACAGAGCGCAGTATATAAATATAAAACTACCCAATAAATAAGATAGAGATACAATCAATTGAGATTTGTGCGTTTCATTGATACGTTCCGTGATTAAAGATCGAACCGATGAGATAAAACGGGGACACATATAACTTCTACTACTCGAATTAAATATGTACGTAACAGTTTCTGAGCGAACGCTGCGCTTACGGTAAGGATATAGATGGATACGAGCTTTTCTTGACAGTATATATACCTTTTGTGAAGTATGCGTAAAAATACGTCGAGGTGCGTTTGTCGCTTGGCGTGACTTTAAGGACGGTAGTGACAAGATATGGCCGGCGGTCAAGTTTCTAACAAATTTACAACTGTCGCAGTATACTTCGAGCGAAACCGAATCGGGCTTGAATTAGATGGACTGTAACACTGAAGGTAACCACATTTTTATCTGATTGTAAGTTAAATACACGCAATATACTGGGTGTTTCTTGAAGCTGGCTCGGTCTGAGAGGAGATAGGAAAATCTAATTTGTAAATTCAATGTGCCGTACAATTTTTTTGACATAGTCATAGGTTTCTGTTATCTTAAAAAATGACTTAGATTTTCATTCATTCTAGAGTGCTTTGAAGTGCTTAATATCCTTGGTATTGAAACAATTATTTTTTTATTAACGTTTTTATTTGGATGCCTCTTTTTGCTACCTTTTGGTGGTTGCTTTCCAACATTTTCTAACAAACTATATGAGACATAAAGATTTTTTTTGTTCGGTAATTTCTAAATAACGCTCATGGAAACACTTGGATCAGAAAAGGCAGCTTGTCCGACAAAGTCACAAGACCTAAATCCGTATGATTTTTTTGTATTGAGATACTTGAAATCAGTAGTTTGTTTCCGATCAACAGAGACACGTGGTCATGTATATAAGTTGTATGGTTTTAACAAATAAATTCTTAATACACTCACTGTGCGATTTTTATTAAAAAGTATATGTGAAGACATGAATTTTGCACGTGTTTTTGATATTTGAAAGTACTATGTGGTGTTTCAAAGTTATATGAAAAAGATTAATTTCAAGGTGCCATCTTCACAGCGTTCTAGTTCTCTTAGGAAGCATATTTGAAAAAGATTATTTGATGTCGATCGACATAAAATCATGTCCAGAATGTGGCTGTTATCGTATGCTGGTAGCATTTTTTGACTTTTTAATGACAAGGTAAAAACAAAGATTAAAAAAAAGTTATAATAATTAATTTTATTTTTTGTGTTATTTATTGTTACTACCTCACCCCCTAACGTTGAAATTTCCGAACAACAAACGCATCTAGATCCTACTGCAGGCTTTGACCGGAACTGCAGACCTGCCTTACTTCATAATAACAAAGTTAATAGATTTAACATATATGCATATGTGAAAAATAAAGTTTACACCATATACGAAAACTTGTATTCCCATCAAAGAAAGATAGAAATCATACGGATACTATCTATATCCACTATTAAATTGAAAATGAAATAAAGAGGGTTGAGGGTTGCTACTGTAGAGGGTTGAGTGTTTGCATAATATAAGCGACAAAACATAAAAACAAAATCGACTAAAAGATATTTATGAATACGTTTCTCTCAAACACACATTGTGCATTTTCCATCCTTGTTCTTACCTTACAAAGAACAAGTTTCCTGAAGCATTCTTTGCTGTACCTATCATTTTTGTAGACAATCACAGAACACTGACTAAGTTCCGTCGGCGTACTAACGCTCATTTTTTATAATTGTTATTTATCCCTATAGTTTTAACACACACATACCTACATTAGTGGTAGGCGCACACAACTAAATGAACTGAACGATAGAAAATGTATTGTTAACTGAAACGCACGTTTTGTTTTCCATTTATTTGACAGAATGTTACCCACGTCTAAAGTTTATATTTAACTTTCGCGGGATTTATTCGAGTAGCATAAATAATTGAAGATTTACATTAGGGGATCTGTCGTTCTGTTAACAGTTGGCTATTATTTTTTCTGTGTAGTTTTCATTAAAATCGTATATAAATTCCGTGGTATTTGGTTTATTGTATTTCCGTCTATATAGACAAGGGTTTTTATGCGAGTTGTTGCTCTTTAATTTTTTAACACTAACATAAAAAAAGATTAATAGAATGTTTTTGTACATTGTTGTAGGAAGTTATAATTAACAAATTCTTCTATGCAATTTTGAAAGGGGTGGGCAGCCACCCCTTTGATTTTTAAGAGAAAATTTTAATTTTTCAAAGTGCGTAAAATTGTACTTCAAATGGAAGCCATACGCGTATATTTCATAGAAAAATTGTATTCGCTTCTGGAAAAGATAATATTGGACTTCTTTGATCAAATTTAGCCCAAATTTTAATGATTCTCTCGAAGATTGAAAGCCCACATGCAATTATCTGCAGAACTAATTGTGATAGGGCAAAAATTCTTCAACTATCGTAATTACCGGGTCAAACTACCTAGGAAATGATATGTTTTAAACGATTTTAAAAAATTGCAAAATTTGACAAATTTTGAAGGGGCACCCCTTTGATTTTTGAGAGAAAATTTTAATTTTTCAAAGTGCGTAAAATTGTACTTCAAATGGAAGCCATACGCGTATATTTCATAGAAAAATTGTTTTCGCTTCTGGAAAAGATAATATTGGACTGTTTTGATAAAATTTAGCCCAAATTTTAATGATTCTCTCGAAGATTGAAAGCCCACATGCAATTATCTGCAGAACTAATTGTGATAGGGCAAACATTCTTCAACTATCGTAATTACCGGGTCAAACTACCTAGAAAATGATATGTTTTAAACGATTTTAAAAAATTGCAAAATTTGACAAATTTTGAAGGGGCACCCCTTTGATTTTTGAGAGAAAATTTTAATTTTTCAAAGTGCGTAAAATCGTACTTCAAATGGAAGCCATACGCGTATATTTCATAGAAAAATTGTTTTCGCTTCTGGAAAAGATAATATTGGACATTTTTTATCAAATTTAGCCCCAATTTTAATGATTCTCTCGAAGATTGAAAGCCCACATGTAATTATCTGCAGAACTAATTGTGATACGGCAAAAATTCCTCAACTATCGTACTTACCGGGTCAAACTACCTAGGAAATGATATGTTTTAAACGATTTTAAAAAATTGCAAAATTTGACAAATTTTGAAGGGGCACCCCTTTGATTTTTGAGAGAAAATTTTAATTTTTCAAAGTGCGTAAAATTGTACTTCAAATGGAAGCCATACGCGTATATTTCATAGAAAAATTGTTTTCGCTTCTGGAAAAGATAATATTGGACTGTTTTGATAAAATTTAGCCCAAATTTTAATGATTCTCTTGAAGATTGAAGGCTCACAGGCAATTATCTGCAGAACTAATTGTGATAGGGCAAAAATTCTTCAACTATCGTAATTACCGGGTCAAACTACCTAGGAAATGATATGTTTTACACGATTTTAAAAAATTGCATAATTTGACAAATTTTGAAGGGGCACCCCTTTGATTTTTGAGAGAAAATTTTAATTTTTCAAAGTGCGTAAAATTGTACTTCAAATGGAAGCCATACGCGTATATTTCATAGAAAAATTGTTTTCGCTTCTGGAAAAGATAATATTGGACTGTTTTGATAAAATTTAGCCCCAATTTTAATGATTCTCTCGAAGATTGAAAGCCCACATGCAATTATCTGCAGAACTAATTGTGATAGGGCAAAAATTCTTCAACTATCGTAATTACCGGGTCAAACTACCTAGGAAATGATATGTTTTACACGATTTTAAAAAATTGCATAATTTGACAAATTTTGAAGGGGCACCCCTTTGATTTTTGAGAGAAAATTTTAATTTTTTAAAGTGCGTAAAATCGTACTTCAAATGGAAGCTATACGCGTATATTTCATAGAAAAATTGTTTTCGCTTCTGGAAAAGATAATATTGGACATTTTTGATCAAATTTAGCCCAAATTTTAATGATTCTCTCGAAGATTGAAGGCCCACATGCAATTATCTGCAGAACTAATTGTGATAGGGCAAAAATTCTTCAACTATCGTAATTACCGGGTCAAACTACCTAGGAAATTATGTTTTAAACGATTTTAAAAAATTGCAAAATTTGACAAATTTTGAAGGGGCACCCCTTTGATTTTTGAGAGAAAATTTTAATTTTTCAAAGTGCGTAAAATTGTACTTCAAATGGAAGCCATACGCGTATATTTCATAGAAAAATTGTTTTCGCTTCTGGAAAAGATAATATTGGACTGTTTTGATAAAATTTAGCCCAAATTTTAATGATTCTCTTGAAGATTGAAAGCCCACATGCAATTATCTGCAGTACTAATTGTGATAGGGCAAAAATTCTTCAACTATCGTAATTACCGGGTCAAACTACCTAGGAAATGATATGTTTTAAACGATTTTAAAAAATTGCAAAATTTGACAAATTTTGAAGGGGCACCCCTTTGATTTTTGAGAGAAAATTTTAATTTTTCAAAGTGCGTAAAATTGTACTTCAAATGGAAGCCATACGCGTATATTTCATAGAAAAATTGTTTTCGCTTCTGGAAAAGATAATATTGGACTGTTTTGATAAAATTTAGCCCAAATTTTAATGATTCTCTTGAAGATTGAAAGCCCACATGCAATTATCTGCAGTACTAATTGTGATAGGGCAAAAATTCTTCAACTATCGTAATTACCGGGTCAAACTACCTAGGAAATGATGTTTTAAACGATTTTAAAAAATTGCAAAATTTGACAAATTTTGAAGGGGCACCCCTTTGATTTTTGAGAGAAAATTTTAATTTTTCAAAGTGCGTAAAATTGTACTTCAAATGGAAGCCATACGCGTATATTTCATAGAAAAATTGTTTTCGCTTCTGGAAAAGATAATATTGGACTGTTTTGATAAAATTTAGCCCAAATTTTAATGATTCTCTTGAAGATTGAAAGCCCACATGCAATTATCTGCAGTACTAATTGTGATAGGGCAAAAATTCTTCAACTATCGTAATTACCGGGTCAAACTACCTAGGAAATGATATGTTTTAAACGATTTTAAAAAATTGCAAAATTTGACAAATTTTGAAGGGGCACCCCTTTGATTTTTGAGAGAAAATTTTAATTTTTCAAAGTGCGTAAAATTGTACTTCAAATGGAAGCCATACGCGTATATTTCATAGAAAAATTGTTTTCGCTTCTGGAAAAGATAATATTGGACTGTTTTGATAAAATTTAGCCCAAATTTTAATGATTCTCTTGAAGATTGAAAGCCCACATGCAATTATCTGCAGTACTAATTGTGATAGGGCAAAAATTCTTCAACTATCGTAATTACCGGGTCAAACTACCTAGGAAATGATGTTTTAAACGATTTTAAAAAATTGCAAAATTTGACAAATTTTGAAGGGGCACCCCTTTGATTTTTGAGAGAAAATTTTAATTTTTCAAAGTGCGTAAAATTGTACTTCAAATGGAAGCCATAGGCGTATATTTCATAGAAAAATTGTTTTCGCTTCTGGAAAAGATAATATTGGACTGTTTTGATAAAATTTAGCCCAAATTTTAATGATTCTCTTGAAGATTGAAAGCCCACATGCAATTATCTGCAGTACTAATTGTGATATGGCAAAAATTCTTCAACTATCGTAATTACCGGGTCAAACTACCTAGGAAATGATATGTTTTAAACGATTTTAAAAAATTGCAAAATTTGACAAATTTTGAAGGGGCACCCCTTTGATTTTTGAGAGAAAATTTTAATTTTTCAAAGTGCGTAAAATTGTACTTCAAATGGAAGCCATACGCGTATATTTCATAGAAAAATTGTTTTCGCTTCTGGAAAAGATAATATTGGACTGTTTTGATAAAATTTAGCCCAAATTTTAATGATTCTCTCGAAGATTGAAAGCCCACATGCAATTATGTGCAGTACTAATTGTGATAGGGCAAAAATTCTTCAACTATCGTAATTACCGGGTCAAACTACCTAGGAAATGATATGTTTTAAACGATTTTAAAAAATTGCAAAATTTGACAAATTTTGAAGGGGCACCCCTTTGATTTTTGAGAGAAAATTTTAATTTTTCAAAGTGCGTAAAATTGTACTTCAAATGGAAGCCATACGCGTATATTTCATAGAAAAATTGTTTTCGCTTCTGGAAAAGATAATATTGGACTGTTTTGATAAAATTTAGCCCAAATTTTAATGATTCTCTTGAAGATTGAAAGCCCACATGCAATTATCTGCAGTACTAATTGTGATATGGCAAAAATTCTTCAACTATCGTAATTACCGGGTCAAACTACATAGGAAATGATGTTTTAAACGATTTTAAAAAATTGCAAAATTTGACAAATTTTGAAGGGGCACCCCTTTGATTTTTGAGAGAAATTTAGCCCAAATTTTAATGATTCTCTTGAAGATTGAAAGCCCACATGCAATTATCTGCAGTACTAATTGTGATAGGGCAAAAATTCTTCAACTATCGTAATTACCGGGTCACACTACCTAGGAAATGATATGTTTTAAAGATAATATTGGACTTTTTGATTATTTATAGCTAAGTTTAATCGTGAGAATAAAATAAATAAATTATATATTAATATTTTCTTAATTTCCAGGTCTTTCCAATACTAACAATAACTAAACTTATAATGTGATGTTTCCATTTTTAATAAACCTTGAATGTTTTCTATAGAAAAAGATGTCCTGATGTAAACAAATTAATAAGTGCAACCTCGTCTCTATTACGCCCTAGTGTAGGACAGCCATACTATGTTATTTCAATGAAAAAAAATATACAATATAAATACCTACTGTTACATACAATCTTCCTCAAGGTCGTTAAAGAATAAACAGCTTCATTACAAACAATAATTACATTCGTGATGCGGATACAATTCCCTGTAATAGAATTAACATAAACAGTAAATATCTGCAGAATTAAAATAATAATATTATTAAATTTTTTTAGTAAATATAGTTGTTCCGCATTTAAAATTAGTTTCTTATTTAATGGTGAGAAATTGGCAGCTTCGTCAAACGCGTCAATTATGAAGTACTATCTTGGATATGTATTGCTACGAAACTTTTAGATAAATCTTATAAATTCTAAGTTAAACTGTATTAAGTAAACAACTATTTAATTTTACTAAACCATCCAGAATCATCTGTAATGCTCTCAACAACTTCAGAGATAAACCAGATCTCAAATGATAGAGGGCAATCATTGGTAATTCTACCCCACTCAAACGGTTGCACGTCCACTCTTAACGAATAGAAAGATTAAATTATAATATTATTATAGTGTATAATTATATAGAATTGGCTCTGACCAATACTCCTTATAACACTCAATATAGCATCTACCATTTAAGTATCTTTAATGTGATTGTATAGTTATTAATTAATGATGTTTTTCTATATGTTATATTAAATAAAGAGATAAATTACAAGTGAAATTAATTTATTTTAGTTAGTTTCCAAAATAAACATTCTATAGATACTCTCAGGTAAGTAGATTCATTTACTAAATAAGTAACGCTAATATAAAGATTTCTATTATCTCAATTCAAACTAAGAACTTATATTTGTCGATTTATAAACAAATTTTCTTTTCAGCTAATCCGGACTCTACATATAATATATTATATATCCACATGATGGTTTTGAAATAGATTGATGAGGGAAAAATGAACGGACGTTGATGATTATAAAATTAATTACATATGTAGTCGCCGTATCATATTTCAACCGAGAATTCTGTACCGTCTTACACGTACAGAAGTCCTTTATGTATGTACCATACATCTTTATAAAAACACCATCAGAATTTAATGCGACCCGAATTCATAGTAATCCACCTACCATCACATCTAACAGCGGTGCACCTGATTTCTTCAGGGCATCAGATCCGCCCACTTACTATTGAGCGTCAGAACGCAGCGCACGACTCACTATAACCTATTACAGAACATGATCGTTTATTAAAGTACACCTGTAGCGACGTCGAACATATACATATCCGATTGAACTGTTTTTTTTTTCTTTTCGTTTCTAATATCGTTGGTAACATGAATAGCAACTGGAGAGCCGTAATGAGAACATGTTTAAAGAGACGAGGATAGTTCATTGCAAATAGTAAATATATTACATGATCACATAGGCCGGAATATTCATTCAAATATTATCTATTAAGTTTCATTATATTTATGCTTGTATTAATAATAACAAATATTATTTATGTAAGTTGTTTTACATTAATAAATAATTGATTCATTCTTACGAAATCGGATTAACATAATAATTTTGTTCTTTTAGATATTACTGTTTTTAAATCTTCCAAAGTTCAGAATAATATATAGAATATATAAAATGATTTTCCCAGGATTGGAATAATGAACCAGATACATAATTCTTTAGAAACGTACATATCTACATCTTTACGACTAATAAAAGGCATGGTAGCATCTTTGATAATCTTCCCTGATCTTGTGAATAAATTAATTTTCAAAGAAAAAGCAGCTAATGCCTTGCTCATACAAAACAATACGTACTTGAAATTCCAAAAGGTCAGCTTTTTTAAGATTAACATCTATGAACTGCAGCTTGATTCACCTTTAGCTCTAACTTCTCGTGCAACATAGGCGGAGAATGGTAAATGGTCCTTGGTGGTGTCAAACGTAAATAAAATAAAACTGCTAAATGGGCGCGGTACATTATCTGGGTAGTTAAGTTTTATTGCCAAAGCAAATGTGAGATTTCATGCGGTGATTATAGCTGTTAAATTTGATATCGTACTACGGGTGTAGGTTGCTAGTTGGAAAATTATGTATGTATGTATCTCTTTAAGTGTAATCTACCCGACGAAAGAATGAATTATATCATAAACTATAACTGACACAAATATCCAAGTCTTTCAAAATAGACGTTTATAGAGAAAGAACGATTCAATTGCAGTAACCGAATATGATCTAACTCAATACAATTATACTTCAAATAAGCGTCTTGCCCACTGGGAACTCTAAGACCTATTATAGGATTGATTTTAACCGAAAGTTCGCCAAACAAATTCAAGTTATTAAGATAGCTTAGAATTCTATTCACAAAAATCATCTTGAGATCTTCCAAGGAAGGGACACATAGCGTTTGGACAATGGCGTGTATGTCTCCTCGTCCTCCCAACACAGCAGGCTTGTAGGGAGTGATGGGTAATCACCATCTAACTTAAAAGAAAACTTAAACCCATTGGTTGGGTACTATACTACTAAGGCATATTCAAATGTACTTCTAATTATGGCGTAATATTAAATGTTTAAAATGATGACCATTAACCTCGATACAATAATACAATCTTGCTTCAAATGCTCTCCTGACATTTCGCAACATTCCTGGTGTTATTCGTTGGCATTCTTCAACAATTTTCTGGCGTAACTCTTGTAAGGAAGCTGAAAGCGTGGTATACACCATAGACTTAAGATGATGATAGCAATTAGCTTCAACAAATCTGGATCTTGCTCCAATTTGCTGTGATCAAAGGATTGATTGCATCGTCCAGCATGTTTAAATATATACATTAGACCATTTGAAGTCCTGTAAGAGAGTAGGGGTCCTATGATACCTAATGAGGAACGAAAATCGTTTTTGTCCATACTCAACATGATGCCAAACACGTCAACAACAATCAGCTGTCAAAACAAAACTAAATACAGTATCGCACTGAAATTTGGCATGTCCGCCTAAATATGAACGGACTTCAAGGCACCATAACCTTTTTTGCAGTAGCAGCGCATTCTGGCGGTCAAGGAGGTTACTTTTCACCCCACCTAGTATATCGTATTTACTTGTTCTTGTTCATCTAGAATCTGGCTCACAAACTGAGTAAAACAACACACATTTGTCATATTCTTGTGTACCAACAGGATTCGCTCTACTCAAACCGCGAAGTTGTTTAAGATAGAAATAGGTCGACAATTCTTCATTAGTGATTTGTCGCCCCTCTCGAACATTGGAACTGTTCTGGTGCGTTTCCATGTGTCTGGAAACGTAGAAAGTTAATGATCAAAAAATACCTATGGGTTTGTTCAGCACGAAAAGATACAGTATCAGATCCTCCTCCGCCGTTAGTTTACATGGATAAGAGGCCATAATCATTGTTACATCATCTTCAGGTACAGGATAAGCGCTAAGATTTTTCTGCACCATTGATGAATGACCATAGTTGTTTTAGTTTACAAATAATAGAATGTAAAACTGCGAGCATGGTATGTAAAATCCATATCTTTTATGTAGCGTATTTCAGAAAAAGATACTCAATTTTTCGTACTTCTTTAATAATTGATTATCACGATTAAGAAATTTCAAAATCCTTCCACTTCAAGCGCATCTAACATCGATCCTAATAAATAATCGTTACCTTCACATAATGAAGAACGATATACAATCTCGGCGAATGTAAACACAAATTACTACATCTCAGTTTATGCCTTAGAATGATTGTTATTTGTTTAGATTACATGTAGCTTCGTAACATCACACTTATATACGCATTTATCACATAAACCTTGAAGTGGTAGATACCAAAAGTATATAATTAGAAAATCTTGTTAGTCGCTAATAGCAATTGCTGTCGCATTTCCAGCGCTGATATTAAAATCACTTCTTCTTGACCTAAATAGATCGTTAGATCGTGATTTCTTATTAAAACTCAATCAAGAAAGGAACATGACATAATCCTCAACAGCTTATAGGTTCATCTGAAAGAAAAAAAACGAAGGAAAAAAACGTTTGAAGAGGAAGGCTTATAAGACGAAACAGTACTGCAATTTCGAAACCTTTACTCAATTGGTTTTGCTCAATTATATATTAGGAAATTGAATCTAGCAGGTTTTCTTTTGAAATAATTATTCTAAAAAGTAACGAGAAAAATTAAATTATTCTGTATACTTAGGTAAGTCAGAATTGATACGCCCAGACTAAAATTTACTTCGTAGATATAGTCACTCATAGCACTTATTAAATCATTGACCATAGGATATTCCTGCTTGACAGGTAAGATTTTCATTGAAATAAGTAATTAATTACACCCTAGCGACTATCCGTTTGACTTGCGTTGATTGATGTTTATCACACTTGCATTAGCACAAGTCTAAAATTGAAAAATTACCATTCATTGTCTCTTGCATAACCGCACAGCGTAAATTCTATACAGCGATGATAGCAAATACTATTTCATGTATAAAGTTCTACGTATGTACTTTTATTTTCCATATGATTGATTGCATTATAGTCAAAGATGGCGACGTATAGGTTCACGTTACGACGATGTAGTTACCTACTTATCTGGTTATTCAATCATATTATACAGCCGTTCCTTAATTAACTTAAAACTCGTAGTCTTTAGGCTTTCACGGCCGTCGTTGCTGGCTGCTCTTCGGTTCTCGGGTTCTCTGCCGTGTAGAAAGTTTAAATTACTTGACGTTTCGATCATCTTGTCGTGATCTTCTTCAGAAGATTCTTCTTCACTTCTGAAGAAGATCACGACAAGATGATCGAAACGTCAAGTAATTTAAACTTTCTACACGGCAGAGAACCCGAGAACCGAAGAGCAGCCAACTTAAAACTCATTCGTTTCTGAATTTGATGAGGAATTAACTGCATATCAAAAACTAAGACAAATAAGTTCTATCTTTTCTCATTGAAAGAAGTAGCAAGCATAATTTCGTATAGAATATAATTATCCAGAATTGGTATATATGTATTTTAATCACCAAAAAATAAATTATGCGCTCCCATTCGTTCGACTTTCACTGTTTGCACCATTGGCCGCCCTTCTCTGATTAAAACACCAACGGTTAACACCTGCAGATTATGTCATTATTTACTTAACTCGGTGGCAAGGGTTAGTCACAGCATACAAACATAATACAAATTTACCTCTCACCCGAAACTGGATCAACTGGTTCCATTGTTGAATTAAGTGATACCTACCTACACTACAGATGTTTATGCGCATGCATACCGTAGCTAGAAGTCATGGGATTTCGGCGCAAACATTTCCGAAGCTATTTATAGGTACCCCAGAAAAGTCATTAATAACTATAAAAAAAAACTGTTATTTTTAGTAACAACAAAAATATATCAGAGCATAAAACATAAAAGAATACGTATGCAACAAAATAATCAAAAATCCCTTTTCCTTGCGTTTCTGTTGGCGAAGTTATTTACTACTTCATTCAAATTGAGTTTTTCAGCGTCTTCGTTCTCTACAGATAGCATTAAAACACCATTTAACGATCTTGGCCTGTAGTAGATCTGAAGTAATTTTCGATAATTTCGAGCTAACTAAAAGTACTCTCAACATTAGTAGTTGTAACAGTAGGTAGCGTAAAAAATAACAAAAATAAAAGATAAACTTTAGTTGCGTCACTGTCAAGCGCACCATATTTACTTAAAACTGGTCCTGTGATTTTATTTTCAAGTGGTGATTAAACATCTTAAAATATGGTCATTACCGTAAAAATATCTTAGGAAAAGTTGCGTAGTAAATAACTATTTTAACGTTAAAACGATTGATCAACAACTTATGCAAAGATAGGTTATTAGTGAGGTTAGGTTTTTACTAAGTAGACTGATGTCTGTAACTTTTTCCATCTGTCACGCTGTTTCATTAGTTGTCACTGCATTGCCGGTTTCACGTAAATTTTTCCAAATAAATCCTAAAGAGGAAAGTAAAATGCTCCATCGCACCAACAATAAATACGTTGACATGTTAATTTATGTCGAAATAGGTACGTCAGAATTCTGCTGCTGCAAGTCGATTGATGGTCGATTGTACGCTGAGCGGTTTCCTAACAGGCCAACACCATTCCACAAAAAATCACCGCTCTAGTAATCCGTGCATGATTTCCATTTTCTTCAATATGATTTAATAATAAATATTTTATGTTCTATTCCAAACATCTTGAGTGATTAATCTGCCAAGTAAATGTCAAAAAATATTGAAATAAATAATATGTCGATAGCTAGTTATACATAAAACTTCTTTAGTCGTTCCTGTCGCAACATTTATTTGTTTTGTTAGTTCGGAAGTACCTAAGCTTTTTTTGATAGACACCCTATCAACTCGTTTTGAATAGACTCAGATATCGCACGGATCCAGAAGGCCTATTTCATAACATCATAGAAATCTCAAAGAAATTGTACAAAGTTGTGCCAAAAAGTTTCCATTGAAATTTTCTTGATATTCATTGTCAGTAAGCACGGAGAGCTAACGAATACTTTGCGAGAAGTAATTTTTATTATTAATTTTTTATTTTCTTTATTTAAACATTTATTTATTATAACGTATTTTTTTATTATTATAAACTGATATAACTAACACCTGTAATAACTCATATTCTGCCCTAGTAACTGAACAACTCTAACTCTACTGAACTGGTAATTCATCCTATGTTTGCTTGTATTTATTAAAAGAATATATGATGTAGGTACAAACAAACAATATCTTTTGTAATCAACGTCCATTCAGCTCCAAGACCAAACCTGTGTTCATTTAACGACAGCAAGAAAATTAATGTCTCAGTTTACAGGCATAATAAAAACATAAAAATAAAATAAAATATTTTTTTTAAATATTTGTGGAAATTGTATTTCCTATAAGATGAAATTAAATAGTTTTGATTTTTGCAAATTTACAATTTACTCTCAAAGAACAGAACCTGTAGCGAATACTTATACAAAACGATACCTACACAAAATAAGGAATGTACGTATTTTGTATCATTTTTCTTTACACATCTACACATAAAATATCTACTATTTTATTGCTATGTTGTTGTATCTTTATTCTTCTTCCTACATAGGAATTCTACTGCTGTCACTTCATTATTCTGCACCATCTCTTCCCCATCTTTGTATTCTGAACATTTTACTGCAGTTCCCTCTACGTTCTCAGACAGATAGGTACAAAAAACAGACATTATTTCAGAAATAGCTTCATATAAAATATGTCAATAAACTGAACAGGATATATATATCAATAAGCAATGTACTTTACTTTGAGTTAAATTGGAATTTACATTGAACTTTATAAAATATAATGTACCTGAGCAATAATATGCGTAGGTACTTCCTGATGCTTTTTTTAAACCGTTTGTTTTATAAATTTATTATCTGCAAGAACAATCTATCAAAGTCATAAAGCAGTTTTTATCCCATGATAATGGAACAACTTTTTCAAAAGCGACTACTTGAAAGCAGTTTTCAGCTCTTGCACATAGAATAGCATATTTAGAATTTATGTGTACTGAAAATATCCACCATGCATATATATCTATATTTTATATAATGAAAACAGTTTCAAATATTTCATGTGAGATATAGACAAATAAAGATGTTGCATAACAATAAGGAAAATAATATAGCAAATTATCCGATTTGTTTTTATTGGATTTCAAAAGATGGTATGGATTATAAAATGACGAGAAATATGTTTTAAATGACGGAATTTCTTGAATCTTGCAATTACTTATCTACACCTACCTAATTATTTGGATAAATTAATTATGATTAGCCCTTAACGATATTAAAGAGGGCATAATAAACCGCTTCTTTATTATTGTTTTCAGGCTAACATTTCGAGGATTGCGATACAACAGAAATTTTTTTCTACAGGTCTGCAGCTATTTTATGCACATTAGCACTAACGATAAGTGCCCCTCCATTTCCAGTAACAAAACATGGATATCTTTTCATTTGAATTGATTGGGAAACCGCAATTATTTGTCTATTGAAGAGAGTTGGGCATTATTCCAATAATTCATACGTTATTCCACAATTCCCCTACGAGTTAGACAACTTTCGTTACAGCTTAGTTGCTAAAGTAGTTCGCAACATTGTCTATAAGATAATTTTAATGGTAAAAAAAATCTATCAAATGAATCATAGAATAACCAACCCGACATGAATTAATTAGATAGATATATCAATATCGGTAATTAACACTAAGCAAAATTTAAACTTTCTGTATTTATTTTTAGTAACTTCAGCATTAGATACTAAAATTTCTATGAAAGTAACGAAACAATGCATGTACCTAAATTTCATGCTTTAATTTCAATGTTTAAAATGTGGTATAAAATAATGCGGAAAAGTTGAATTTTGTTTAAAGGTTATTTTCTTCATTCAATGCAATTCTAAACGCCCAACATTTATTTTTTAACACATTATTATATCGTATCATTAAATTTGGAAATTTTATAGTATCCATAAATGTACATATTTATTAAGTACATAGGTGTGTGTGTACTAAAAATAAGTACATACATTCTTCTTCATACCTTTCCCTATGAAATAAAAAAAAATGATAAAATATTTTTGCCTAAGAAAGAAGTGCCGTTTTTAAATTTTCCCTCGGTTACGCATAATAGGCACTTGGCACTTGCATTATTGCTTTCATCTTTATTGAAATTTACTATCACACAAGTTTTTAAAAGAACGATTTGCACGTGGAACGTGCAACCTACGTGTAAACAAAGCATATGATGAATTCGACAGCTTTTCCCGCTACTTTCATCCGAACACCAGTCAAGATAATACAATCTGTTTGGAGTGGGTAGGTTAGTTTAGCGTTAGGTTTACTTTAAAATAAAAGTTAATAATACAATGAAATACTTATTCTTTTATACACTTAGTTTTACGAAAATGGTTAGCGATACCGAAACTTCACGTGTTTTAAAGCGAATAGGAACACACAGTGGTGTATTTCATTGCGATGAGGCCCTAGCTTGTTTTATGCTTAAACAGCTCCCACAATTTGAGGATGCAGAAATTGTAAGAACTAGAGATCAGAAGGTAAGCATTTAGAACTGCAGTTATTAGTAGCTGTAATATGTGTAATATTAATAGATTCTAGACACTTGCGATATAGTTGTCGATGTGGGAGCAGAATACAATTATGAAAAGAAAAGGTTTGATCATCATCAAAGAGGGTTTGAACATACATTTTCAACTATATTACCGAACATTGCTGATAATAAAAACATTAAGTAATAATTAGTGCTTATTTAGATGAACAATTTTATTCTTATTTTCATTCATTTACAGATTAAGCTCTGCTGGTTTGGTATATGTACACTACGGAATGGAAGTACTTACTGAAATTTTGAAAAAAATTAATTACACACCTTCTACAGAATGTTTAAAAGGAATATTTGTAGCGGTTTATGAAGGATTCATAGAAGAATTAGATGCGATCGATAACGGTATTCCTATGTATCCAGACGGACATCCTAGGTATAGGATTAATACACATCTCAGCGCAAGAGTACATCGGTTAAACCCTGAGTGGAATTGCCAAACTCAAGTATCCATGAATGAACTCTTTCAAAAAGCAATGAATCTCGTTGGATCTGAATTTACTGATAAAGTAATTGAGGTATGATCGAACTAATATTGAAATTTAGTGTATTTACCGGTTTCATTTGATTTATTAGGCTGCTACCGTTTGGTGGCCAGCTAGGGAAATTGTAAAAGCAGCGATATTACAACGCAGAAGTATCCATAGTAGTGGTGAAATAATGAAATTAGGAGAGAGATGCCCGTGGAAGGATCATCTGTTCTCTTTAGAAAATGAGTTAGGAATTAGCGGTCAAATTAAATTTGTTGTCTTTCACGATCCGACAGATACTTGGAGAGTTCAAGGAATTCCAGTTCAACCTGACAGTTTTGTTTGCAGGTAAGATATGTGTTGGTTTTAATGTGTAATTTTGCACCCTGATGCTGACAACGAAATACTAAATCACATGCTTTTCACATAAAATGAAAGATAGGTTATGCAAAATTATTTTAAAGTTTACTAAAGTGTTTTACGAACATTGTACAATAGCAAACTAAAGATATACAACATAAGTTTGCGCTTTATTTTAATGCTAATCAATATTTTTTAACTTGTCCGTAAATATTGCAGTGTTCAGTCTGCTTTTCCAGAATCTACTCAGAGTTTCAAAGAAATTTTAATAAATGATTTGTGTATCTATTTTTTTTGACAATTTTTTATTTGTAGAGTGTTCTTGCATAAAGATTGGAGAGGTGCAAGGGACGAACAATTAGAAAAGATATCTGGTATCAAGGGAGCAGTATTTTGCCATTCAACGGGTTTTATTGGCGGAAATAAAACTTTAGAAGGAGCATTGGAAATGGCTACAAAAAGTTTGGAAGCGGCCGGTATTGATAGAGATTGATGTATTAGCATTTTTTATTTATTTCTTTTTTTTTAACTCAGATTAATTGAACTGTAATTCAGGAAAGTTTAGCGCTTTTGCGTTGATTTTGATATGTAATTATCAAGCTAATATTAAAATTATTGAAACGATTCACTTCATTCACTCTATTTTAAATCGAAACCATGAAGTATTGGAAACCTTAAATTTTATAACCTTTCGATTATATTATAGTTTAATTAGATAAGATTAATTTAAGTTAATTCCATGCAGCACTAAACTCTCCTGGGGTGAGTGTGTAATCTAAAAACCTGGAATTTTTATACCTCAATATGATTTAAGACCTAATAGAGTTTTTACCGTAAAATATGGTTGTCTTACTTTAGTTTGGAAATAATTCGCTAGGTTTGATGAGCGAATTTTATTGAGGCCAAATAGATTACTAATTTTAGTTATTCTTAGACGCCTTCGGTATTATTTTAATCTAACGAGCGAACAAACAATTTTTGACGTAGGTATCTAGCATGGATTAATCTGATTACTAGAGAAGAGCGTGATTTAGGCGTTTAGGTAAAAAACGGATTTATTCATGCCCACTTCATAGGCTCTTCGTTCGGTAAGGCATGCGCGTTACTTTTCAGTGCGATGTAAAATAGTAATTTTATCGCTACGCCGATGTATTTCAGCTGCACGCGTTCTTCGGTCGAGTAAGTCTGTTTATCTGATTCTTATCGCAACAGTCGGCCAATCTATTTCTGATCGAAACTTCGCTGTGAGATATCGGTTATTTTTACGGGCGACATCTTTAGGCATACGAAATATATACAAAAAGTAATCGAAAGTGTTTGCATCGTAGAACTAGGAATTGTATGTGCTGATATACGCCTTTTATAAATGCTCCTCGTATAACGGCCATCGCCTTGCGCCTAAAACACGCAACTTAATTGATTACAGGTACAAAGCCGAACATGTCCGAGTGGCGAGCGAGTCAAAATGATATTCTTACAGTTTCTAATGCTGCCAGGGTTAAATTGAAATTGAAAGTTTTCTGTTATCTAGTTTGATAATGTCATATTCTCTGTCGTAGGCGTTTCTCGATTTCTTCGGTACCTAGCAAGTTTTGTGTTGCTTTTTCCGCTTTTTTTTCACAATTTCGTCAGGAATTTAAAAATTTTCCTGCATTTTGACTTTTTGACAGCATTTCCCTTACATTCTTAGAAGGTATGTGAAATTACTGTTCTAAGAATTAGTTTTGATTTGATATTTTTAATTAATTTAATTTAATTCTACTTTGGTGTTAACATCGTTGTTCTCTCGTAATATGAAGGTATATTGTTTCTTTTGAAAATATGTTTGCAATAATAATAATAAGGAGTATTATTCACAAGTTCTAAACTTTCGGATGTATGCAAAATTGTTGAAAATGTGTAAATAAAGAACTTAAAATGTGCGTACTGAATGAAGAAAAAGAACCGCTGACTAACTGAAATAACCTTACATTTTTCCTATACTTATTAGCTGAATTGTTATTACATACTCTTATTAGGAGATTGAAATACCGGCGCTTAGAAAAATATTTTTATTTTTTTTTACTCATAAAAGTAATATTATTTTTTTTTATTTCCTTTACATTTACTATTTCTCTAGAACTTACTTACTGTACTGTAACTTACTGTATAGCATATCATTATTAGTAAATACATTCATATTTATTCTAGGGTATCTGTTATCTTATCAGCAGGCACGCATATGTAATTCTTCCGTACTTTTCATTTTATATCTGCTATCAGACCTAAAAAGCATTTGGGTAAATACTATCTGCATAAAGTAGATTCGTCGGCAACATGCTTGTTGATACCTAATTAAAAAAAGATAATATTTTAACCCAAATTTCCGAATTCTATTTAACAGAATATTTGTTGCAACAAAAACGGTGCATATATCTTTGCTTTTTACTCGTTATTTCATATTATCGACAAGTTGTGTTTTATGCCATTTTTCCAAACATTGTACATTTTAATGGCAAATATTACAAGTACCAAATCATCCTTGATTAC
The DNA here is from genome assembly GCA_949128085.1 of Cetonia aurata. NCBI lineage: Eukaryota > Metazoa > Arthropoda > Insecta > Coleoptera > Scarabaeidae > Cetonia > Cetonia aurata. The sequence continues at coordinate 59,399,195 of OX421883.1, read as the reverse complement.
GAAGAAATTATCGTCAAAACCGTTAATCCACTAATGTACTATTGTGGTTAACAAATCACTGGAACAAGTATAAAGCAGTAAGATAAGTAAAAGAACATGAAAACCAATGAAAACCTTCAACTAGTGTTGGGTAGTGTTGAGAATAATCAATCCATTAATCTTCTCTTCATAGGATATATATATTATGTACGATGTTCATGTCAATAACAGTAGTTCATGTGAGATAGTTCTCTAAGTAGTTCATGTCGGATACCTACCCGATTTTCTCTACTTAAAAATTGCCAGTTAAAACAAGTGAATGTGTTATTATTCATATTTATTCTTTATTCAATAAACAAGCGTTTATAAGCATACTTGCGTTTTGCTCAACAGGTTATGGGCCCAGAGCACTACAGTATTGTTTTTAAGTTTTAAAGTAGAAGTACGTTATACGGTAGTTTTAAAAACTTAGAACAAAATGGCTTCAAGTATGGTGAAAGACAAATATGGTATTGAACAATTTAATGGGAAGGACTACGACCACTGGAAGTTCAGAATGCAAATAGTTCTGGAACAACAGGAAGTCAGTAATTGCATTACTCCAGCATTTAAAAATGAAAATGACGCCGCGAAAAAGCAAGATATAAAATGTAAAGCAATATTAATTCAGTGTATTGCAAATTCCCATTTAGAATACATTAAAGAAAAAAAAACAGCTTTTGAAATGTGGTCGGCTTTAGAAACGGTATTCCAAAGAAAAGGAATTGCAAGTCAATTGCTTCTTAGAAAGAAGCTGCTGATGATGAAACTTAAAGAAGGTGATTCATTAGAAGAACATTTCATGAAGTTTGAATCAATGACGAGGGAATTAAAATCAGTAGGTGGAAAGCTGGAGGAGGTAGATATAGTGTGTCAACTTTTATTAACTCTACCAAATTCTTACGATGCAATTGTAACTGCACTCGAAACATTAGAACCGCAGAAACTTACTTTAGAGTTTGTAAAGTCGAAGTTGCTTGACCAGGAAATGAAAAAGAACAGCACACAATCGGAAGATATATCTGCAGCTGCATTCAGTTCAAAGTTTGCAAGGAAAGGGTCAAATTTCAACAAAAAGTTACAAGGAAAAATATTTAAGTGTTACCATTGTGGAAAACCGGGACACAAGAAAGTGGACTGTCGATTCAAGAAGGAAGTGAATCAAGCTAGTAATGAAGAACCGCACATTGCATTTATAACGGGAGTGCCATCTACAGAGGAAACTCCAGGTGATGACAGCATAAAGTGGTACATTGATTCAGGTGCGACTGATCACATGGTAAATTCATGTAATTATTTTTGTGAAGTGAAGGAAATTGATCCGATGAAAATATCAGTAGCAAAAGAGAATGTGTTGTTAAGTGCTACAAAAATAGGTACTATAAATGTTAATTTAAGTAGCAATAAGTATAAAAGTGCTTCTATTAATGATGTATTGTATGTTAAAAATCTTAGGCATAATTTACTGTCTGTAAATAAATTACAAAAAGGTGGTTTAAAGGTAATATTTGAAAATAGTAAGGTGTTTTTAAAGAAAAATAATGAATGTATTGCTGTAGGAGAACTAAAGAAAAACCTGTATGAAGTAGAATTTAAATTATGCAAAATTATAAAAGCTAATGTTTGTACAAAAACTGATGATGCCCAATTATGGCATAAAAGGCTTGGTCATTTAGGAACAACCAATGTAGTAAATCTTTCTAAACAGAATTTGATTGACAAACTGGATATTGATGGAAATAATGCAAATGATGTATGTAAAGTATGTGCTGAGAGTAAAATTGCAAAATTACCTTTTTCAAAACAAAGTAAACGTAAATCAAAACAACCATTAGATATTGTGCATTCAGATATTTGTGGACCTATTACTCCCACCACACATGATGGCAAAAGATATTTCTTAACCTTTTTAGATGATTTTACTCACTTTACTGTGGTTTATTTGTTAGAAAGTAAAGATCAAGTGTTTGAATACTTTAAGGATTATGTAAATAGAGTTTCAAATGTATTTGGTAGAAATATAAATGTCTTGAAGTGTGATAATGGAAAGGAATATGTTTCAAAAGTTTTTCGGAGTTTTTGTAGGACCAAAGGCACTGAGATCCAATACACGATACCATATACTCCTGAGCAAAATGGTGCAGCAGAGAGACTCAATAGGACGCTGATAGAAAAAGGACGTGCATTAATGCTCGAATCAAACCTAGCCAAAGAAATGTGGGGCGAAGCAATTTTATGTGCTACATATTTGCTAAATAGAAGTCCAACATCGGCATTAGACAAAGGTACTACACCAGCTGAATTGTATTATAGCAATAAACCAGATCTAAGAAGATTAAGGTTTTTTGGCAGTGTCGCATATAGCCAGATTCCTCAACAAAAGGTAAACAGTAAATTTGACGCAAAATGTGTAACATGCATTATGGTAGGATATACGCATAACGGGTACAGACTATGGAATATAGAAGATAATAAAATTGTGACCGCGAGAAATGTAATATTTGATGAAAATAAAACCATATCGGATGTTAAGAAGGAGCAAGAAAAACCGACAACTGTCATAGAAGAAACTAAAGAGACAGTAGTTTCAAATGAAGAAGGAGAAGACCCTGGACCAATTGTAAGAAAGAGCATTAGAGAAAAGAAACTGCCACCGCATCTTGAAGATTACGAAATAGACCATGAGGCATTATCTGCAGAAGCATTTGTAGATGATGTTCCTGAGAATCTAGAAAATGCAAAGTCTAGACCAGACTACAATCATTGGAAAAGAGCTGTAGAAGAGGAAATGGAGGCACTAGAAAGAAATGAAACTTGGACGCTGGTAAGTAAACCAGAAAATGTTAAAATACTAGATAGTAAATGGGTATTTAGAATTAAAAGAGATGATGAAGGAAACGTGCAAAAGTACAAAGCAAGGTTAGTTGCAAGAGGGTTCATGCAAACAAAAGGTATGGATTATGATGAAACATACGCTCCTGTAGCAAGGCTTACGACAATCCGTACACTCTTGTCTGTAATCAACCATAAGGGTTTATTAGCAGAGCAAATGGATGTCAAGTCCGCGTTTCTACATGGTTTCATCAAGGAGGATATTTACATGCACAAACCTGAAGGTATTGAAGGTGAGGATGATCGAATTTGTAAATTAAGAAAGGCATTGTACGGGTTAAAACAAGCGCCATTTTATTGGTACAATACTTTTGACACCTTTATAAAAACACAAAATTTTGAGAAATCTAAGAATGATTCTTGTCTCTATTTAAAAACTGTTGGTAATAATGTTGTGTATCTATTGCTGTATGTAGACGATATCATCATTGCAAGCAATGATGTCAATGAAATTGTTAGTTTGAAACAGAAATTAAAAGATAGATTTGAGATGCAGGATATGGGAGATCTTAAACGATTTTTAGGAATTGACATAAGAAGAACATCAGGGGGTTTATATTTAAGCCAGAAAAATTACTTGCTGCAACTTTTAGAACGCTTCGGAATGTCAGACTGCAAAGAAGTAAAAACACCTATAAGTACAACCACTTTAACTAAAGATGTAGCAGATGAATGTATAACTAATGATAAACCTGTCAGACAATTAATCGGTTGCCTAATGTACGCTATGTTGGCTACACGCCCTGATTTAAGTGCATCTGTAAATTATTGTAGCAGGTACCAAAACAAACCAACTATAGAGTTGTGGTCGTATTTGAAGAGAATTTTAAGATATATTAAAGGTACAATAGACTTGGTAATATTTTACAAAAAGGGAAATTACGATATGATTGTTGGATACGCCGATGCCGATTGGGCTGGGGACGAAAGTGACCGCAAATCTACAACCGGAATTCTTTTCAAGATCTTTGGCGGGACTGTTTCATGGTGTACAAGGAAACAAAGCAACGTTGCTATGTCATCAACTGAAGCAGAATATGTTGCTTTAGCTGAAGCAGCTCGTGAAGGAATATGGTTATTAAATCTACTTCAGGACTTTGGTTATGCCAAAAGAATTATTAAAATTTACGAGGATAACCAATCCTGTATAAATTTAACGAAGAGACCGGAACATAAACGATTGAAACATGTTGACGTTAAATATAACTTTGTAAAAGACCTTGTTAAAGAAAATATAATTTCAATTGAATATGTTTCCACTAAAAATCAAGTTGCTGATATATTAACAAAAAATTTAAGAGGCGAACCTTTCATAAATTTAAGGAATTGTTTAGGTTTAGTGTAGAAAATTAAGGAGATTTGATTAAGAAGGAGTGTTGAGAATAATCAATCCATTAATCTTCTCTTCATAGGATATATATATTATGTACGATGTTCATGTCAATAACAGTAGTTCATGTGAGATAGTTCTCTAAGTAGTTCATGTCGGATACCTACCCGATTTTCTCTACTTAAAAATTGCCAGTTAAAACAAGTGAATGTGTTATTATTCATATTTATTCTTTATTCAATAAACAAGCGTTTATAAGCATACTTGCGTTTTGCTCAACAGGTAGCTATTCTAATAACTAGCCAAATAGCGGCTATCGAGGAAATAGCTATAGCTATGATATCTGTCAACGCGATAACCAGCTATTCCGGCTAGCCGGCTACCAACGGCTACGGTCGCTACGGTAACTGAACGGCGATCGGTGGCGTTGGGAACTATGGCTACGACGGCTAGACAACAACGAATATCCGTCCAAGTTACGTAGTATAAGTTGCGTTTTATTTGCCCCGCGGATCACTTGCGATTAGATAAATAAATATATAAAGAGAAAGAGTTACACATTTCAAACCTCGTAACTCGTAACATAAACGAATGTCGTACCTGACTGTATGGAATACACAACTACGCTATTGGCTAGCCGCTAAAGCGAATAGCGAGTAATAACCAATAGCTGAAATAGCTGGTTATTTAGCGGCTATTTAGGTACCAGTAGCCGGCTAGTTTGGTTATTAAAAAATCCGCTAGTTACCCAACTCTACCTTCAACACTAAAATAATCTAAGAAATCAAAAATAACTAAAAATTTACGCTAGAAATAAATCCTATAAGATGCTGCTATCTGGGGTAAAAAAAACAAGTCATGCATCTCGACATCATTGAACCAATCACCTACAGAGGTCGCTTAGTTTTTCTATTTTTCTACGTTTATTGCCTGCCGCAATTTATACCTGTGTAATAAGTTGCCTATCGGGAACCATTGAGTGCATTTAGAATACGTAGCTGCTCACAAATGGTTTGGGGACTGTTCATAATTCGTCTGACGCATTAAATGCCTAAACTGTGCATATTTTCTATAGTGCCATACTTTATAACAGAAAATTTACCGCGGTTTTTATCTGTGCTAAATTTTTTGATAATGTTTGCATTCGCTACCTTTTTGGAAAATTGAGGTAGTAACTTTGCCTTTGCTTGTTGTATTTTGAACCATACCTTTGTCTATCTCGGATTTTTTAATCTGCTCCTGTATTTGTTATAATTTCTTTTTGCGCTCAACAATATCTCTTTCTTTCTGGTAACATAAGCATTTATTTCTCCTTTACCGTATGTTACTATTGAACAGTTTTATGATTCCCTTTTAATCACGAATTATTTGGATATTTTGACTATAAATGTACCGAATAGGTCATGCTGTAAATTGCATTGACATATATATCCGCCATATTGCTTTGCTATTAAAGTTGTTCAACTTGGTGTTGGTAACTGGTTAGTAACTTAGGTACTACAATTTTTTGAATGAAATTTATTTATGAATCAGTAATTCTAAAATATTGGAAGACCCAAAATGCAATGGTTATGGATTAAAATTTGTTACTGTTTACTATAACTTTATTCCCGCCAATAATATATTAAATTTTATGAATGAGCACACTTTATACCGTACGCCATCTGTCAACCATGCCGTTGTACCTACAAATGGTCGTTTAACTGTAGTATTATATAAACAAGGGTATTACACTATCTCTGCTGTATAGGTCATGCGGATTGTTACGCTGATCTTTGAATTAATACCATACGTCTGGAACGGCGAGATTCCATGAGATAGGTATGGTGGGAGTAAAAAAACCTAACCCGCAGTTCCATTCTTTGGGTTGTTTAACGAAAATTAATCGTGTAATGTTTATTACATAAAAGTAGTATCCACATATGCCAGATAAATATTTCGTACAAATAAATACAGTTTACGGTTTTAGTTTACTAATTATCCATGGAACGTAATTCGTAATTCTAGTATATACACCGGGCCAACCTTCCATTCCACACGGAGACGGACCAAAGGATACAACGCCTAATGCGTAGAAATTAATTTCGCCATTTACGTTTATCGATTCCATCAGGGGTCCGCCACTATCTCCTCGACAGGAATCTTGACCTCTGATACCTCCGGCGCACAACTGGGCGTCACCGATCGTTACCCTAACCGACCTATAGGTGGGTACGCAATCCGAATTTTCTCGAACTTTTATCTGCAAATGGAATATTTTACTCGAAAGCACGAATAATTTAAAAATTTTAACTTACGCGTAATTTTAATATTACGTCACTGGAAGACTTATTTTCCGTTTTACCCCATCCTGCAACTAACATGTTCTCTCCGGCGAACGTGTTTCTCAACATATTTCCTTGAGGCAGACATATCGGCATCACACTATCTGAAATTGCAGGAATAATAGTAATGCTGTGGAAAATAAATTTTTCGTTCACATGAAGAATATTTATGGAGATAAATACATATCTACATTCTTAGCAAAAAAAAAAAAAATCTAACGGGTTTTTTAATAAGGGCAGGTCGATGTTGAAATGGAATAAAACAAGCAGTGTGCGAGATATTGACGAAATTCTTTTTTATTTGAAAGGCCCATGTATGCCGTGTGTATGGAATATAACATCGTTCAAATGTCCGCCTCGGCTTCTCACACCCGCATGGATCCGAGTAGTCCAATTTTCAAATACTCTATCGCATAATTCCGGCTATATTTGAGCGATGGCCTGCGTTAGATGGGCGTCGATCGATTGCGGCTTATGGGCATAGATATGCGAATCCCGGAAACCCCACAAGAAAAATTCTAGCGAGGTTAAACCGCACGATCTTGGTTGCCAATTCACGTCACCTCTGCGAGAGATAACCATACCCTCAAATCGTTAATGCAGAATGTCCATCGTTGGCGTCTGCTGTGTGGCACGTAGCGCCGTCCTGCTGGAACCACATATCGTTAAATTTGGACCAAAAGAAATCGGTTATCATCGTTCTGTGGCGCTCGCCGTTGACGGTGATGGTCTCATGAGCGTCGATTCCAAAATACGCACCAAACAGTAACTTTTATTGATGTATGGCCACCTGGTGAACTTCGTGTGGGTTGGCGTCGTCCCATACACACACCGCAATTGTGCTTGTTAACAGCCATTCATAAAAGAATGCGCTTCGTCGCTAAAGATTTTTCGGCCAAAATTGGGGTCCTCTTCCAAACGCTCCGAAGCTCAGTCAGCGAACAAACGGCGTTGTCTATGGTCATTAGCTTTGAGCTCCTGGGTCAGTTGGATCTTGTACAGGTGTAAGCTCAAGTCCCAACGCAAAATTCGCTAAGTTGAAGTCAGTGTGCACGGCGAGGAATTGACTGCCTCGGGTTCTTTTGCACACTTTCACGGACCGCGGCGATGTTCTCTGCCGATCTGGCGTTCCTTTGACATGCGGGTATTGGCTGCTTGTTTACCGAACCGGTTGTCTCGAATTTGGCCATCAAACGTTGGGGAGTCACCGCGTCTGCCGTAAAATGGGCGCAACGCGCACAACGTTTGCACTAACGAACACTCATTTTGGTAATAAAATTTTATCATTTGGACGTGCCGCTCAATCGTGTAACTTGCCATGATGATTTGGTATCACTGACTAAATAATAAACAACGGATTAGACAGACGCCACCAAAACCATTACCAGTTATCTATGACCAAAACAACATGGCCGGTACGGGCTGCCAACATTGACCCGCCCCAATTGAAAAACCCTTTATAAAAGATACTTTTGTAAACAAGGTACATACTGGTAGGAATGACTGGTTCTGCTAATCGAAGAAGTCCGATATCATGATATTGATTGGTGTCAAAAGGATCGTAATCTTCGTGAGCAATCTGAGCTTCTACGGGCACGTCTATAGGAGGAGCAGCGCAGTGGAATCCCCCAGGAACCGCAATGCAGTCTTTTTCCGATGTAGTGTTATATTCTCCCAATCTTACGCTAATCCTGAAGAAAACGTAAGAACTATCAAATCAACTGGATGTATTTTACATTTTATTTCTTAACCTTTTAAAAGCCATACCTTAAAGGAATGAAAAAAAAGCATTTTTTCAACTACCACATTTGAAAGAACAACCTTACTACACTTATTCGAAGATAGAAAGCACCACTTTACCGAATTGAATTATGAATCGCCATGAATTTAACTGTCAACGCGTCATTTCCGTTACTTTACAGTCTATTGACGGTAAAGTACAATAAGTACATGCAGAATTGAACTACGAACGCGTCACTTCCGCTACTTTACCCTATTCTTCTGTTAAAATTCTGAAGTTTTTCCGGGTTCGATTGTCAAAATAGCTGTCAAACAATGTGTCATTCAAATATGAGTGGTTTATATTCTGAACACTATACAAATGCAAGTAAATCGATATTAGTAAGTGGTAATCCTATGGTAGTCGAAAAAATGTCGTACGCACCACGGCTGGGTAGTGTTTCTTTCGAGCTCGTTTGGTTGCTTGCCTGCTGCGCGTCGACTCGCAATCTCCAAACTCTCACTTTCCCGCCTTGATACGTAAATAACCTTATTAAAGATTATTATTTATAGTTGTCAGCCTTCTACTTTATCAATTTGAGGTTATGGCTACATGTATAATAATTGTTAATGTATTTGTGTATTACACAAAAAAAAAGTCGTTGATCATTATTGACTTTTATGTACTGTAATGATACTTACAGTCGCCAAGTAGTAGGTAGGTCCTTTCCTTTGATACAGTGAGCAGCAGTTAGGACATACCTTGAATTAATCAAGACTCCGCCACAATAAAATCCTTTACCGTTACCTGCAACAGTTCCTAGCTGCAAATACATGCTTATATTTCCAGACATTTGGTTACATTTAGATTAGGGGGGTAACATGGAATTGTATTATTAAATAGTATAATTATATTATTCTGAAACGAATTTAGTATGATTTTGATTCTAAGTTGGTTCCACTTGTATGTTTATGTCCTGACGTCAACATTAGTTTTGTTCGCGGAACACAATTAGTACCGATTCAGAACTAATACGGAACCAATTTGGGATTGTTGTAGAGCGCATGCGTGATTATGGAACTGGTTCAGGACTTTAATGTACTGCGAACGATTTCGGAACAAGCCAGAATTCTGAACTGCCTCCTGTCGCATTTCTCTAACCTACGTTTTCTGGGTCTGTTAATTTTTGATTTAAAATAATTTGTAGAAGTGAAAGAAGTAAGCGCTTTTTTCGGTTTTAGGAATTTCAACTATATCTAGCATTTCCTCTAAATCTTCTTCACTTGATGATAAATGATCTGACATTATGGGATACCGTAGAGGCGGGTTTCTTTGGCCAGAGCGGGTAACTTTGGCCACAAGCAGATTTTTCTTTTGTGATAACAGTAACAGAAAATGGTTAAAAATATTACGCTTTTTTTGTTTCTATTAGAAAATATACACAAATATTTTTAACCATTTTCTGTTACTGTTATCACAAAAGAAAAATCTGCTTGTGGCCAAAGTTACCCGCTCTGGCCAAAGAAACCCGCCTCTACGGTACTTAAAATATTTTATTTACGTTTAAACTAAAAAGTACAAAAACGTGCATTAACCTTAGATTATATGTATTAATCGAGAATAATCCCAGTACGTTAAACGTCAAATGTCGTTATGCATAGAACTGCGCATGTCTCGAACTTACAGTTCTTGCTAAGGTCATAGAATCGGTAGAGCCAATTCAGAAGCGATTTTGCACTGAATTTTACATATCCGCGAACGCAGAACTGTAACTAGAAATTCTGAATTTTATGATCCGCGAACGTCAATGTTTCAACTGCGCATGCGAATAGTCCCGAATTAGTTCTGAATCCTTATCGCGAACAAAGCCATCGAAATAATAAATAATTTCTGGGAAAAATGGAGGAGCTGCGTATATCCGTACGTGTTTGGTACTCCAGTAATGCCATCCAAGGAAATTCATCAATTTCAACGAGTTCGCCGCCAATAATCCTAGCTTGTAGATCCCTGCCACAATCCTTTAAGCCTGGCAGTAGATTCCCCGTATCTGGAGCTGAAAATTTAGGAGCTGGCTATAATTTGGAAGAACATGCTATTGCAAATAACTGTCCTTTAAACAAACAATGCAGAATATCTTAAAGAGTAAGGGCTACTTACCCGGGGAAGGTGACGCAGCTGCGGATGGGGGACAACAAACTTTAGGTTCCAACTTCTCAAAACCGCATCCCGATTTTCTCAAATATTCGGCGTCTTGTCGTGAAACTGGTTTTCTTTTTAAAATATCATTTATTGCTGGACACTGGTGTAACAAAATACATTGTCCCTGTTGATTGTTCGGGGTTGTGCATCTGTCGAAGTACGCCTCTGTAATAAAAAGAAATACAAAACATAAAATATTATGAATCTGTTTGGTATAAAGATAGATTCTTTTTGTTTTTTCAAATTCACAATTTCTAATATCGAAATATGTATTGGAATACCATAACATTACCATTTAAATTGTTTATGTGTGTTGATTTACATACCACCCAAGCGAACTGCCCAAGTTAGCATTTGTATTTAATTATTTTTTAATTGATTCATTATTTTGCAAAAGCTCTCTTGTCATTTAAAATAACGTAGATATTTGTATGGCGGCATAAATACCGCTTTATGTTTATTTTCGCTTGCAGTTTTACGATAAGATGAAAATTGAAAATGCGGTGTAAATGCCGCCCGCGCGAGCGATCAAAAGGTTTAGTACCATTTTACTAAATAAATAGATCAAAATAGGTTGTCACACAAATTGTTTAGGGTATCTGTAATTTAAAACTAGATTCCATAAATCCTAACAGATAAATTTAAATTGCTCGAACATTTTTAATTTTAAAGATACGCCTTCTGAATGGTATTTGAAATATGAAAATGGTGATTCATGTAAGTGGAGCACAAAAGTAGATGATCTTTTTTAAATTGAACTCCCTGTACATGTGTTTTATTTTTGAAGTCTGAAACTGATTTCAACGACCTATAACACGTATGACCTAAATGGTTGATTACATTAATCACAGGCATTAAGGCTATGAGATTATGAAAATTTTTATTAATCACTCTTACAGTTTAACACATTATATGTTCGAAATGTTCTCCATTTACCTGTTGCCAATAACCTAATTTATAATAAAACTCTTCTCTAACTTTTTCTAAAACTTGAGGTGAAATATTCGTTATAAACAAGAATCTTACCTTCAAAGCAGTGGCGTAACTACGCAGTCACAGGCCTGTGTTCCAAAATTAAGTCAGGCCCCACTAAATAAGTTGGGCAGACAAGAATACATATTGAAAACCCTTATAATGGAAACATTGCATGTAAGATGAAATTTATTGATTAACATGTTTAAATATAAATATTTAAATGGCCTGTTTTTTGTTCTAAATGTATCTATGGATATAATATATGTACCTACACATTACATAAATATATTTATTTAAAAAATAACATACATATAAATATTTAAATAAAAAGATATATAGAAAACAATAATAAAGCTAATAGAAGCAACAAAATTCCTCACTGAATTCAAAATTTACTGGAACTGGAAGGATTTTTTTCTAGCTTTAATCGGCACAAAAGTTGTTACTATATCAGATATATCTATTGTTCCAACAATTTCATTTTCTAAGGAAATATAACTTCGCAGAAAGTTATTAATAATTTTTAACTTTGAGAACGATCTCTTTGCTGAAGTCACCGAAACAAGAATTGTGAGAAAAATTTAACAAGCTGTTATGCTGAGCGTATTTATGAGGATCACATTCCCCAGTAACTTTATGAATGAATTATATCCATACTCAAAAGTTATGGTCCTGCCTAAATGCATACGGTACATTCAGATTGTCAACCTTCCTGTTAATAGAACTAATAAACACTAAGAAATAATATAAATTTGTCAATACAATGTTTTTAAAAGTACTTAAGTTTTAATCTTAATTACAGTAAAAATAAAATGCACTTTATTAAGTGACGACCGCACCGCGCCCCTTGAAAGCCCGGCGCTGTTTTCCGCACAGTACACACCGATAGTTACGCCACTGCTTGCAAGAGCTACGTACTGTAAGTTTACATGTACACAATTTATTCTTTCCAAAAGAATAAAAATGCATACGGGACACCAGTTTTATTACTTTATACAAAGATATAACCAACAAAATAATTGCTTACAATACGAATCACTTTTTGGAATTATTTTTATTTATTACGTTTCCTTGAAACTTTGTTTGTTATAACATACAGTAGATAACCTTCAGGTTACGAATTTCAGTTATTTATTACAAGCCCAAAAATAGGATTCTGTTTTGGTTTTGCCAGATCCTATGCATAGATGATATGATTCTATGAATGATATGAATATCAGAAATAAGTGTCAGAGAGTGGATGCTATAATAGAGAGTGACGTGTAATAATGTGATTTATTGGCTTACTGTGATGTGCGAGGAAGATGCGACAACTCAACAAAATAAATAAGCGATCAAATTTTCTTCTTAATGGAATGCTGGTTGGTGATTGGGTTACTGTTGCACAACAAATTGACTCAAAATTTTGACATCAATTGTACAGCTTTGTTACATTCAATTGAAGATACATTGTTGGCAATTATTGTCGTTGAAATTGCTGACAAGATTTATAGGTTTTTGTTATACTGTAAATTTTGACAGTTGAGGTTATGTTTTATGTTTGTTTCTATTTACCAATTACCCAATTAATAGTAGTGATGGCCATAAAAGAGTTCTCGTCAATAATGGAATGATTCGTTTTCCGTCATTCGGTTATGCCCATCACTAATTAGTAGTATAGTTTGATTGCCATAGCATGACAATATCTCATACAATGAAGGGAAGCACATTGAAATAAATACTGTAATATATGTAAATTGCTTTGAACTTTGAATAATTTTTACAATTAGAATCTGACATTTAGATTGTGCTTCTGTGAACTCTACATTACCAAGGCTATAAACATTTGAGGTTGGCGAAAGTTATGTTTGATGAGCATAGCACTTAAGTACTTTTAGATAATTCTTGTTTTTCAGGCAATGTGTTAGTCGTTATGAAGACCGGGTAATTACAACGGTAGGTACAATCTCGGTAAAATACCGTATTTAAGTTAAAATGATAATATGCTTTATAGTTTTCTTTAACATAAATATTTATTGTAATGGTTGGTGCAGTAAATCGTTTTGAGTTCTTGCACATACACACATAAATAAACAATTATTACTTATTACTAAACTAAATATTTAAATATACCTACACTTTAGTAGTTCTTATGTAATTCATTACATATATCAAAATGCCGGACGAGTCGGACGGCAGTTCGAGCGGTGTTACCAAAGATAAGGATAAAGTGTGTGATTTTTGTGAACAGTTAATTCGAGTTGGTCAGAAATGTCTGTCATGTAAGATAAATTTAATTCACGGCAAGTGCTTGGAAAATATGGTCAAGACTGGAAAAATTGAAGATAGGAAAACGTGGCAATGCAAATACTGTTCTCTACCAAGCTCAGATTCTAGTGACTCTGGAGAGGAAAATACAACTATCACGGAACAAACTCTACTGCAAGATATAAACCTAAGTTTACAAAATAAACAACTTAAGGAAAAAGTAACTCTATTAAATAAAATCATTACTGAGTTGGAAAATGTAAACAAACTGCAGAGACAGCGAATACTGCAATTGGAAGCGACCTGCAACAGCGCATCTACGGAGATAAATGTTCCTGCTGGACCAGAGAGAGCGCGACAATACAGCGAAGTGGTACAGAGGACGAACCTGTCGACATCGAAAAACGTTTTAATAATAAAACCTATCAACAACAAACAATCCGCTGATGTAACAAGTACACATGTAAAAAAAGCAATAAATCCGGTGGATTTATCAATTGAGGTAAATAAAATGATGCATAGAAAAGATGGTAGCTTAGTTATTAGTTGTAAAGATGCGGGTAATGTAAACTTATTAAAAACAAATATTGTAAACAAACTAGGTGACTGTTATAGAGCGGAAATACCACGAAAAATAAATCCTAAAATAATTATATATCGAACTGATTTTGATGATACTCAAGACAAAGTAAAATTTTGTGAAAATATAATTGCTCAAAATAAAATAGAACAGTCGGATATATCTTTAATGAAAATTGTACGGGTTATTAAAAAAGGTCAGGAATTTGATGTCGTAATAGAATGTGATCCTCTAACATTTGCTAACATCTTTAAGAGAAATTCATTATACGTTGGTTGGCGAAGATGTGCATTTAAAGAGTCATTTCATATCAAAAGATGTTATCAATGTTTAAGGTTTGGTCATTTTGCCAGAGAATGTAAATCAACTTCAATATGTTCAATCTGTGCAGAAAATCACAATCACAAAAATTGTAATTCAACTGAGAAAAGGTGTATAAACTGTCTAGAATATAATACAAAGTTTGGCACTAATGTATCCACAGATCATTCTAGCTTTGACACAAATTGTGAGTGTTATAAACGAAATATTAATAACTTAAAGTCAATTACCTCGTACGAGATATGACAACCAAAACTAGAAAACCAATCAAACACAGACAATTTTCAGTATATACATTTAAACATACTGTACCAGAATATCCAATGTTTAAGGAATAAAATTGATCAGATTGAGGTTCTAAATGATAATTACGATTATGATATACTTTGTTTCTCAGAGCACTGGCTACTTTCTCATGAATTAGATTGTACAATAATAAACAATTTTAGTATTTCTAATGCTTATTGCAGGACTGATTTTACACATGGTGGTGTTATCATTTTCCATAGGTCTGATGGAATTATTTTTCAAAGACAGTTAGATCTTAAACAATTCTGTAAAGATAAAATTTTTGAAATTTGTGGAGCGGAATTTAAGGTTGGGAATAACACGTTAAAGCTAGTTACTATATACAGATCTCCAATTGATGGCTGTTTGGATGAGTTCTTTCAACGATTACAATCTTTTCTAAATTACATTTGTAGAAATGGAAATAGCAAAATATTAATATGCGGTGACGTTAATATAAACCTACTTTCAAACACTGATGCTAAATATTATTTCGTTAATATTCTGCGTGCTTATAACTTAGATATTATAAATAGTGAACCAACCCATATCAACACCGTCTCTAATACCTGTATCGATTTTGTTTGTACAGACATAAACAACAATGTAACATGCGTAAGTGATGAGAATGGCTTGTCGGATCACATAGGGCAGGTTATAACTTTTAAAGATAAGTGGAAAGACAAATGTTTTGGTGAGACTAAGAAACAATATACTAGGCATTTCAGTCGCGAGGGCTATCAAACATTCCGTAATCATGTAATAAAAGAAACGTGGATGGATATTTATGAATGCTATAGCGCTGAAGAGGGTATGGAAGCATTTTTAAAAATAGTAAATTTCTATATAGATTTAGCTTTTCCGCTAAAACCATTAAGGCAACCCAGTGGTAGAAAACCGTGGATTACACTTGGAATTATTATATCTTCAAAAAAATTGAGGGAACACTATAAAAGAGCCATATGTTCAAAGAATAAAACAGATTTTGATTATTATAAAAGATATAACCGGATCTATCGTTCAGTATTACAGACTGCTAAGCGATTATACAATGACAATTTATTTACACAGCACTGCAACAAAAACAAAGTGGCATGGACAATAATAAATAATAACACTAAGAGTGTAAAACATGAGGTCATCGACGAAATAATATTTGGAAATACTACATTAAGGAATTCTACAGATATAGCAAAAGCTTTTAACGAATATTTTGTCAATATTACTAGTAATTACGTAAGTCTCTCACAAAGATGCAATTTTAATGCCAGTAACATAAACTTCAATAAGAACACCATTTATGTTGACACAGTGTCGGAAATTGATGTTATACGTGCTGTTACTCAACTTAAGTCATCAAACTCTGCTGGTATGGACCAAATCAGTAACAATTTTCTAAAGCAAGTATTAGATTTATTAATCACACCTCTAACAGTGCTAATAAATAGATCTTTAATAGATGGAATTTTTCCTAAATCGCTCAAAATATCAAAAGTCATCCCTATATATAAAGCTGGGGAAAGAAACTTAATGCAAAATTACAGACCAATCGCGTTAATATCAGCCATCTCCAAGGTTTTTGAAAAGATAGTTTATGATCGAATATTATCGTTTCTAGAACACAATAACATACTTAACGCTTCACAACATGGTTTTTTAAAGGGAAGATCTACAAAGACAGCTATTTTGCAATTCATGGAGTTATTGTATAATAAAATCAACGAGCAACACAAAGGTATCGGGGTGTTTATCGATTTAAGCAAAGCCTTTGACTTGGTAGATCATACTATACTCCTGATAAAACTTCACAGATATGGGATTCGTGGCAACTTGTACAACTGGGTTGAGTCGTATGTAACAGATAGGCAGCAAATAGTTGAGATTAGTGGTTCGGTTTGTAGTACTTTGACAAGTGTGAGAGGAGTGCCTCAGGGATCTGTTTTGGGCCCTTTATTATTTGTTATTTATTTAAATGATTTATTAGACACAATCCCAAACGATGGATTAGTAACATATGCAGATGATACTTGTCTCTTAGTCTCAAACTCCTGCCTAGAAACATTAATTACGAATACACAATCTGTGATTAACGTCCTGATGTCGTGGTTCGAAAATAACAGATTGTATATAAATATCAACAAAACTGCTTTTATTCTTTTCACACCGGGCAAAAGTAAGGTTAATACATCTCATGTACTACGCATCAAATCCCAAACAGTACGTCAAGTAACAGACACTAAATTTCTCGGTCTTCATTTGGAGAACAGCCTCAATTGGGAATCACACATAATGAATTTGGAGTCACAATTGTCTTCGGTGTGTTATGCAATATATCGTCTACGCAAACATGTAAGCATAGATGTACTGATAACATACTATTATGCAATATTTCAGTCAAAAATGACCTATGCCATTTTATTTTGGGGTGCATCAACATATACTCATAGAATTCTAAAAATTCAAAAAATGGCACTGAGAAATATTGTGGGTATATCTAAATATAGCTCTTGTAGACTTATTTTCAGGCAATTGCAGATACTTACAGTTTTCAACTTGTATATTCTGGAGGTAGCAGTATATGTTAAAAGTAAGGATAAAAGCTTTATTAGAAATAGAGACTATCATACTTATAATACCAGAAATAAGGATTGTCTATGTATTCCAGCTCATGACCTTACCTGTTTTGAAAGATCACCTATGTATATGGGTATAAAAATTTTTAACAAAATTCCTGAGGAAATAAAAATATTACAAGACATACACGCATTCAAAGTGAAATTAAAATCATTTTTACAACGAAACGTTTTCTATTCTTTAGAAGAATTCTTTATATTATAAAAATTGCAATTGTTTTACTTATACTTAGTATGATAGTGTTGCTATAATTTCACAATTATTACATTTCTATATAAGTATTTATAGATTACTATTGTTTTTTTTCTTTCTTCTTTATGTAAGGAAATTGTACGTATCCTATACCTGTTGGTAAATTGGATTAATAAATTATTATTATTATTATTATTATTATTATTATTATTAATTGATTACCTATTAAATCCAATCCATCGCACATAGTGGTTGCAAATGCCGAAAGTGTGGCCAAGAGTCCAAATCTTGATTTATTTTTTTACAAACATCTTTATTTAAGGGTTTTTGAAGTCACTGAATTAGAATCTGATATTTGTTTTTGAAAATAAAATGGCGGATCCAATAACGGGGAAATTTTGAAATATTATAGAAAACAGCAATTTTTTCTTGGATTCCATAATTTACAGGGTATGTATTTGGGGTTGCTGTGAAGTAAAAAACAAAATGGCGCGCCCAATATGGCCGGAGAAAATTGCAAATTTATTGAAACTGAAATTCGATAATTTAAGAGGTTTTTAACCCTCCATTAGGCGCGTCTGCTTGCGACATATAAGAAATGCACAGGCATAGGTCCGCTGGGCCTATGCGCGACTAATGAACGGTTAATAATAATTCTGAGAAAAATTGAAACATTTGAAAAAAACATGTTTTTATTTGTAAATTGCGGCATTTGCGTATACCTAATATCAAAAGAATTTTTCTGTAGAATCATCGTAATCATAATCGGATGACGCCTTAGTGTTACTTGAAATATTTCTTTCATAATTCTTTGATTGAACATCAGGTGGCTGAATCAAAAGTTGTACTGTTTTCGGCGATAATGTCTAATTTTTTTAGTTAATATGTTATGGGTCAGATATCATGAGACGTAGAAAAATATTTTTTCTAATTTGATGTTACAATAAAACTTAAAACAAACGACGACACAGTGCGTTAATAAAGCGATTAAGGCACTAGTGGGACTTTTACCGGAATAATCTAATATGGACGATTAATGTGCAAATTAGAAAAAATACTTTAAAAAAAACGCGTATCACAATGACTTGTAATGCTCGTATACAGTGATTCAAATTTGTGCATTATAACAAACGTCATTGTGACATTTGTGTTTATAATATACTATTATATTATCATTATCGGCTAAATGTAGAAAACGTCATATACACTGAAAAGAGCAATAAAAACTTTTATTTAAACACGTTATGTGGCAGCTATGAATTAAAAGTGACTTTGAAATATGGTAATATGAATACTATATATATAGAATTATTGAAATCTGACCGCAAAATTATACAGAATTATGTACTTTTTACAAATGGTTTTTTTCAGAATATAATACTTTAAACAGAATATTTAATATTAAAAAATTGCCCTTTTTCTCCTTGTGATGGTATACATACATCTATTTCGAATGGATATAATCTATAACGTACAAAACTTTTTACAATGATATGCAAAACGTGTTCTGTTAACTTTCGCTTCCAGTCTGTACGTTCGCACGTGGTACACTTTTGAACTGAGCTAAGAAATTAAATACAAATGATGTGTTCTTCATACTTGTGTATTTTAACTCTACAAAGTGATCAATCTCAAATGTCTGAAGTTGGTAGTAAAAAATCCCTAGATTCGTCATCAACTAGTTCATATTCATATTTACTTTCGTGGATTGGCTCACCTGTCACGTCATCTGTCGTCGCGCCATTTGTCATACGTGCCGTTATTATTTTTGCTTTGTTGTTGTATTTTATCTAGTTCTTTCGCGTTTATTGTTAAATAAAATTTGTCTTTTTAAAGACACACCATGCCATTTATTTTGTAACAAGACTCATTTTGATCTAAGTGTAAACATTAAACATAATCAATAAAACAAAAAACTCAGATGAGCCAACCGCGCAGTACAGCCAACCTAAAATTGCTCTTGCCAACTTCAGACGCTTGAGATTGATCACTGTGTTTTAAGTCTTCTTAAGCTATTAATAATTTTGAAAATATTGAATATTGAATTGCCATACGTATACAGTACCTATACAGTGATTATCTATTTGTGATAGGTACTCAGAATGTTTATCTAATAATAATTAAGCCAAGCATTTCAGAATTAGTTCAAGAGATTTATAAGTACTCGATACTTCGATAGTGTTTTCTGTTTTCCTAAATAATATGCATGTGCGGCGAAAAACAAAAACGTGTATAAGTAATAATTTGTGTCTATTAGAGTTATGTTATTGACGTAAGTATCTTTGTTACATCTTAATTACTTCTCCTAAATTTTACTTTTCATATTAGTAGCGTTAAATAGCTTCCTTGGTGATTAAGCTTTTAGTCGAATTAAAACCAATAATTAACATCATATTTATATATGCACGTTAGTATTTTAAGGTTACGTAAGGTACTTTTGGCATTACTTATGTTTGAATTTGACAATAAATTAATACAAATGACTGATTTAATTTGATTCTGGTGTATAAAACTTGGACAGATACTATAATTTACAATAAGGCATTGCAGAGTCATTTTTGGGACACAAACGAAGATAGTGATTCTTTTTAGTTTTTTGATTAACATTATGTCTCCCTATCGTTCAAATATGATCCCCGAATATGACGCATCTAGTACGCTAACGAAAATCGTAGCTCTAGTTACTAGGTATACTTACACATATAAAATATTCTAAAATTTATTTATATTTCTGAAAAAAAAAGATTCAAAGCTGCTACTCACTAATGCGCAAAACCCATATGTATACATACATGCCCAACAATATTATCCACATCTGAATTTAAAACAATACGTGGGTACCTTTTAGTAACCATTGTTCTAGTTATGTGTATAATAATTTTTGCAGCTAAATTACTAGGTATGTCCTTGATTCATAATCTTTATAGATTGGTAAATATTTTTATTCAAGAAATCTCTTGCAGTTATTTATAAAACATTCTAATCCGAAATTACATAATAATTTGCTCATTTATATTTAAATTAGTTAGATGATTGTGAGTGGTGAAACAACATGATTATTATTTCGTTTGTTTTGAACCGGTTCTTTCTAACATTAGCGTCACGGTATTTCCAGTCTTTGTATTTACATTTATAGTATTAAACAGCTCTACACGATGAAACATCGAAGTTGTAATAAAATGCGAAACGATTAGCGGCATAATGAGAACACTCTTGCTAATTTATTATATAGTATTATTTACTTACGTGCAAACGTGTACGATAGTAGCCGTACACAAACATAGAGCACACTAACAACCGTTGTTTCAAACAAACGCATCGTTGGATCGAATTATGTTGTTACTCCGTCGCGTATTCGTTAAGATTTATTCATGCTTTTGCGATGTAATGAAACGAAGCATGTGGACTGCCTTGGCAACCTAAGCAGACTACCTCACGTCGATTGTGGAGAATCGCTGACAGACACAGCCAGTGGTGTTTTCAACAACGTCATTAATATTTTGTGGAATCGCACCATTCCTTTGGTTCTTATATTTTATATTGCGTACACTACCGCCCGCGGAAGTATGTTCAAAGGAAAAAGTTTTACAAATATCGTAATCATATTATAATTATCTTAGGGCCGGTTTCATAATAGATTTAACAAGAGCATTAACGTTAATTCTTGATTAAATTTAAAATTTCAGTTTCATAATTCCCAATTAACTTTTAACTCCCCGTTACTACTAATGACGCGGAAATGGGCGGTTAAGTCTTAATGGCGCGTTAATCTGGCGTTAAACATAACCTTTGTCTACTGTCAAACGTGTGATAATCTCGGCGCTACGCGCTACTTTAGCACACTTTCGTGTCTAATTCGACATCCATTTTTCCCATATATTCCAATATGTTTCGTCGGAGTTCTTCAAGTTCAAGTTCATCTCATGGAAATAATCATTGCTACCGCAGTGTTACATAACATTGCCATAGACATGAATGATTTTTACCCGGAGGAAGAGTTGGATCATGCTGAGGATCAACATGAAGAGGATGACAATCGAGAAAACATAGTGAATAATGCCAGGCAGTATCGACAGCTACTACTAATAAATGAACACTGGTGGTTTGTAAATATTTGATGTTAGTAAATTTTAATAATGTATATATTTTATAGTGGGATAGTTATGTTTTAAATTTATTTTCTTAAGAATAAATTTATTTGTAATATGTGCATGATAAAATTAATAAAAAAATATGTTTTTTTCACTCAATATATTTTGAAGTCTTGTTTGCTTTCTTTCCATCCAAGTTTGCCACAAAATAATCTAACTACCTAGTATATGTATATCACACATGGAATTTGTCAATAAATAGTAGAAGGTAAAAAATATAAAAAATGTTAAGAGTATATATGCAACATCATCAAAAATATAGATATGTATATGAAATCAATACAACATTACAAAAACAAAACTTAAAACATATTAGTTATTAACTATTTATTATCTAATGAAATACACGAGTTTAATATTTACAAATAAAAACAGGCTAAGAAATACCCACTAGCTCGATTCCTTTGCCAGCTGTGCCTTTTTAATTTTGATATCTAGATCTAAAGGTTAGGTTTTCCAACTGCAACCACGTTGAAAATAGCGGGAAGAATTCAAAACAATAAAGATGGTAAGTTAAAGCAGGTTAAAAAGTTAGGGGAAACAAACATACAGATACCAACATAACTTTAATTTCTGTAATTATGCCGTTTGTTCTCACCCATTATGAAACATATCGGGTGTTAATGGCGACATTAACTTTAATTCTCAATTAGGTAATTCTCTGTTAGGAGTGTCATTATGAAACCGGCCGTTAATCTATTTATTAGATACGTCTTTTCGATAGGACTAAGCAAGTAAAGATTTTATGGGATCTGCTCTCTATCTCTTAGGGCTTCATCCGTAGCCCGCAATGCCCCGCGTTGTCGTTTAGAATGTTTTATTGCGATTTTAGTTTCTGTTTGAATGTTATTTTGCTAATAAAGGTGCACAATAAGTGAATAAAAACTGCTCGGAATGCTCCGTGGTAGTTCTATAGGTGTTGCTAAACGATTCAGCGGAACAACTTTGTATGAAGGTTATGCCAGTAGGCAAATCGGTGAAAATTAAATCTAGCGACGCACAGTGGTGCATTGATGGATAAAAGCTCTTTTTTTTAGCAAAGCTCTAGTCGCCTTTTGTAGATAACATCTCTATATGTATCGTTCTCGAAAAGCCTTAGTCAAAATAATTTTTAAAAGGTCAGAACTTCTCAGCTAGGCTGGGGAACCTGGGGTACTACACCCTTTTATCTCTAATAAAAGCGGCACGATCAAGCCGCGGGGTGTATTGAATTAAACCAGCTAGACGTCTGATTCGAGTGAGAGGAGGTGGACGATCCTGAGGGACGACCACCGCTTGAACACAGGGATTTTCGCTGTCTTGGGCTCGAGCCCAGGCATCGGTCAGAGTCTGCTTAAGAAAGTCTCGAAGGAGTG
This sequence comes from Cetonia aurata, assembly GCA_949128085.1. Taxonomy (NCBI): domain Eukaryota; kingdom Metazoa; phylum Arthropoda; class Insecta; order Coleoptera; family Scarabaeidae; genus Cetonia; species Cetonia aurata. The sequence goes on along the minus strand of OX421883.1, from coordinate 59,375,969 downwards.
GAATTTGCAGATCTCAATGAATCTGCTCGTTCCGAATGAACCAAGGGGCTCTCAAGATTAGCCTGAGTATCCTGTTTTGAAGTGCCTCGAGGGACTTCAAGTTTGAGGGTGACATTGACGCCCACGCAAAAGCGCCGTAAACCAGGACTGGCCTTAGCATTGATTTGGAAATCAATAACTTGTTGGCTAGGCGGAGGGGACTCCTCCGCTTTAATATGGGAAACAGAGATCCAACTGCAACAACGTATTTGGATTCATTCAATTTCAGTCTTCATTGAGAGGCCCCGCGAACCAGATGGTTTGTGGCCTCTCACTCCTGCAAATAATTTTTAATAAGTAATACAAATTGGCAGGTAAAGTCAAATATTCAACTTTCGTTCCTTCTAGTATAGAATACTTTTCAATACTTCTCTCACCGGTCTTGGTAGTGGTAGTATAACTATGTTGAGAAGTTTTGAAAAGTCACATGGATAGCGATAACTTATAACAACTTTAAATAGTATTATGGGGTTTTTGGCGCCCTGCGCCAATATCAATAATTATATCAATATAAAATTAGCTACATTAAGCTACACGATAGGACTTGCTTCTCTGAATAGTAACTATTAAGACGTAAGTCACTTGAACAATATCCCAGAAGATAATTCATTGCAAAAAGGGTGGTTTGTTATATATATAGAAAAATATTTAAAAAATAAAATTGAAAAGTACAAATTTCCTTAAATTGTAATCAGTAGTTTTTATCCTTTGAAGTGATTTTTGAAACATTTGTGCCGTGGTCGGTAGTGTACATTGATGCTGACGGTATAGATGGCTTTCCACTTCTTGCGTAATTAGTAATTACTATTTATTATTTATAGGCAGATTTGTACAGAAGCGAGGGATATGCTTCAAGGAAAGAGGAAAGAGATTGTCGTGATAAATGGATTGGTCCACTTGACCCCCGGGCAAACAGTATAATGAATAACATTTTTGTTTTTAAAAGAAAAGAAATTCAATTTCATTCACCTGTAGTTAGAAATAATAGTACTCCTACTATTCTTAATAAACTAGGCACTACTCTTAGCATTTGTTGGTATTTGTTATTTAAATGCCTCCTCAAAATCTTGAATTCTGTGTACTTTCTAGCTAGCGTACCAGACACATCAACCCTAACTTTCAAGTTGGATGCCTCAGGTGATATTGGGAACGACTTAAAATTTTTCGGGTTTTGGCAAAATTGTCGCAACGAAAAACAGAGATCAAAAAGATGTTTAAAGATTACATCCGGGTACATTTCAGCAAAGACAGAATTCCAGCTTTAATTTTTCAAGTATTCCACAGAACGACAAATACTTGTTTCATCAAAGGATCGTCTAAAAGTGTATGTTGCTACGTTACATTGAATCGGTGTGTCTAAAGCTAGTCCTAGTCCTAAAGTTTGCGATATGTGATCAGAAAGATAAAAATCTGTATTGACCACCTTACAATTTCTTAGGTTTGATGCAACAAATATATCATCAAGACAATTGCTTGTTTGAGGAGAATCAATCATTGGACAAAGTGCAAAAGATACCATAACAACCAAAAGAACAGTTTATTATTTAAAATGGAAATAATTTTTATTTAAAAATTCGAAAAAATCTTTACGATTATATACCTATTAAACTCTATAATCCAACAAAGTCGTTTTAATCATTGATAGGTACTAAAGCTATAAAATTGAAATTATATTTTAACGATCTTTTTTATTTTCCAATTTCCGATATTAGAAGTTAAATGAAATTGATTAAAAAAAATTGTCGATAAATCACATCATGAGTTACATTTCCTTGAGTAAATATTTAAAGAATATGTGGTCCATAGGCTTCCGTGATGAGATCCTCGTTCATCTCGCCACAGTTAGATTAGGGTTTGGGATTGCAGGCCATGTAACTGCGATAACACTTTAACCGCAGTGATATTTTAAAGTTGCGATAAAGTTGAACTTATCAATTTTTCTGTGAAGTCCGTAATTCTCACTTTGTCTTTTATTACTTTTTTGTGTAATAGAATAACATTTAATTCAACAAAAATGTTTGACTATATTTATAAAATCTAGAGAATTTAAAAGACAGATCTTTGATCTTTTGTTACCCCAAGGAATTAAACCGCTTCAATAACGTAAGTACTAACGTTATTGAATATTGAAATGTTTTAACCAAAGCGTTGGTATTAATCGAGTAGTTAACGTCAATGTACACAGAAAAAAAAGATTTCTATATTTAAGTAAATCTAATTTCTTGACGAAATTTGCTTAATTTAAGAAAGTAATTAATTAATTAATAAAAAAAAGAATCATTTCTTCAATAAAGAGAACTAATCTCTTTGATAGAAGTATTTGCTTTTATTGAAAAAGTATTTCAACCAAGTAAATACCACTCCCGCCAAGTATATGTTTTCCTTCAATAAACCATATATATTCTTTGGTCAAATACATATATTTTTTTCGTTCAAATAAGAAATACTTCACTCAAGACAAAAAAAGCAACAAGTCTACTTAAGAACACCTGGTTGATGACGTCGCGCCGTTATAAAAATTTCATGCGCCTCATTCGCCCTTTCGATAAAGACAGGAATTGACTTGTTATTTGTGGTGTAATTGAAGTGATTTGCGGAAGGTTACATTTGGAGGTGAGTAAAGTGATATCTTAAGTTGATAACAAATTGTTGAGTTTGTATTATTATTTATTAATCCGAAGAAAATGTCTGAAATGGAAGAAACATATTGTATTAGAGTGAAACACAAGGGACATTTTCAGATGATAAAGTTTACACCGAGCATTGATATGGCGATCCAAAAAGGTATTGTATATGATTTACTCTAAAGAAACCTTATAAACATCTAATTCAAAAATATTTTTGTCATTAGATAATTTAAGTATTAAAATGCCAACTGTAGAACATGTATTACGGACAGGGACATATATTTCCTCGGCCAGGTATTAATAAGAAAAGTTGATAGTTAAGTGTACCGTTTATGTATCTATTATACCTACTATGACAAGTATTTAAAATAAAATTGTTTATATTACATAAGATGTGTGTATGTTATATGTATTATATTGTTTATATGATGTTGCTGAACAATTTATAAGGCGGATAAGTTAATAGAAAATGAACATTACACAGTAAGATATTGGCATTTTTCATAACGTATAATGCGTATAATAATCAGAGAGCGGATACTTTAATGGCGCTAAAATGCTTAGCCTCTCAGTTCTCGCCGGTAACACAAGCGTGCCTAAGCGTTTTCAGGCTATTATAATATCTGCTCCCTGATAATAATACTACAAATTTAAATGAATAGTTACATAGTTATAATAACGCACTGTGATGAAAATCTATAGACCTCATTAAAAACAAGCATTTAAGCATTTGCTACGGTGATGTATCGCATCAAAAATGCATCGTTTACAGGGAAAACAGCTTTTTGCGATACTAGAGAGTAACGTGACAAGCTTACAGCAGAGAGGAAGTAGGGGGCAACGCACTATAAGCCAATCACGTTATCCTCAGTTATAACAGATAGCTGTGTTTCCCTGTATCCGAAAACGACATTTTCTTTCCGGGAAGCAAGCCCTATTGTTAAGGTAAGTATATCATAATTTGTTTTAAGAAAACTAATAATTAAACCAAACAAAATATTGTTTTGACTATATCACATTTTTATTGCTTCAAATATACATCTTCTTGCTCCTATACATCGGAATATTTCACCCAATGAAACTAATATACTAATTTCAAGAATCCTGATAGCTCCGTATCAGTAAGTACATTTACTTGAACGAAGAAAATAGGTTGGTTTAAACGAAAGAAATGTATTTCTCGTTACAATTATGTATTATCTTCGATGGCGTATACATTTCAAGAAAACATTTTACTTGTACGGAGTAAATAACTTCTTGCGTATATATAAACGTGCGGTTTACTTCGGTGAAGTGATTCTTACTGAGTTTAAGGAAATATTTTTTCTGTGTATTTTACACAAATCCACTTTCAAATTTCACTTAATAATTTTCCATAAGTAATTTAAACGGATGTCGCTGAAATCTACAGTAGCACATTTTTCTGTGGCTAAGGGAAAAACCGTACGACTTTTCTAAATTATGATTGCCGGCTCATACTTGAATAAGGAATCATTCTAAAACAGTCTATAGGAAATATTATAGGCATATATCATTACAATTTAAGATTTTGTTATTTCTGGAATTATCTATTTTACAGCTAAAACTGTCTGCCTACTGTGTCTAGTTAGTTGTTTATGATTTTATTCAATGTTTACATATAAATATTACATCGTAAAGCTATTATTTCAGTGCATTGTTGTCGTGCTGGTTACGTTGCAAAATCATTAAAACAAGATCGGAATAAAACAATCGCAAGCAGCAACCATATTTAAGTAATCTTTTGCTTAAAACTGATAGGTTATCGGTTGGTTTCTGAATAGGTCTGTAAAATGCACATATAAATTACGGTCTGTGAATAAGCAATGCGGTAATATTCAACCACAAACACGCATGAAATCAACGCGTAACACAACGGAAATAATTAGATATATCGTGCGTTATTCAGAATTTATGCGGAAGAACTGTATATGTACATATTTAGGCATAATTTCAGACATTTGATATTATAGGAATCACTTTTTAGTAGGGGTTTTTAGTACATATGTCGTCCAAATTTGTTGCGTAGGATCCTGCTATCAAATCTGAGGAAATTTGTGGATTTATTTCCTTGAATTTTAACGTAATTTTGTGGCTGCTCAAAGGTAATGGCACTTAGTTATTGAAATTATTGTCATAATGATGATGAAAAATTAAATTCACTTATACGAAGCAACTTTCCTGTGCGTAATCGTTTTCTTGTATTGTGTTGTTAGTAAGATGCGTGTCGCTGTTTTATCCTTCAATTACTTGACGATCGTTTGATAATATAGTTTGGTGACCTCTCTGATTGTAGAATACCATCATAATAAATAAAAAAAGAAAAAGAAAAAAGAAAAAGCAATTCGACGAAATACTTTCGTTATATGTAGTTATAAAGTTACAACTTCTTTTAAAATTGAGTTTTTTGTAAATAGTTTAATATTTTGAAAAATATTCTTTATCACAATGATAAAATAGGTAAATGGCGTTAGATGGTAAGATGGAAAACTAGCATCCATGGACGATGAAGGGTATTAAAATACCGAGGATATTTGCAAAATCCATCCCAATAATCGATCACAAGCTGTGCAAGAATAGTTATTTACATTAGAGTGCAACTTGGAAGCGTTGAAGCGACTTAATGCACGATATTTGTGTAATTGTGAAAAAATATTTATAAATCTTATTTAAACGTAATGTAGCAGTCGGTAGATGTGGATTGGTATATACGACTGCATTTTGACAACTCGACTGTATGTTTATTATAATGCGAGTACAAGTTTGAAGATTCCAAGTACGAGCATTACAGGTCATTGTGGCACACGTTTTGTACAGTATTTTTTCTAATTTGCACATTAATCGCCTATATTACGTTCCGGCAAGAGTCCCCCACCCACGTTAATATCTCATTACAGCACAGTATGCTGTAATATTCCTATCAACACTGCGTTGTCGTTTGTTTTAGCTTGATTGCAACATCGAATTAGAAAAAATATATAAAAGAAAACGGCCCTAATGAATAGAAATCATTGAAATGTAATTATTTATATTTCTATATCAATCTATAATCATAGTTTGAATGAAAACGTTCATTATATTAATAACAAAAATATTTGCTCTGCGCAATGGTCTATTTGAAACAGAATGCACGTGTTTAACCATCTTGCCTCTGTTACCCAGCATTTAATAATTGTTTCGTGGCATTTTTCGGTTCTAATTGTGTTTGGGCATTTTTTGTTCGATGTTTTTATTACGGTAGGGGTACCATATTTTCTCGAAACTCCGTCGGGACACTTTAATAAGGGTTGCTTTTGTATAGATAAAGATGAACAGAGGCTTGCATATATGGCAAATTGTATAATAATAGAAAAATAGCATAAGTACATAAAAATGTAATATTTATAGCGCATACATAACAATTATGCTTTTTTATGCAGAAAGAAGAGGGCCGTTCTTTCAGCTCCACCAAAATTTGTGTTTGTGTTGTTACCACAGAACGCCAATAACTAAGGAAATATTTAAGTCTTTTAACGATTTTAAACAATAATTTAAGATAGTATCAGAACTTTCATCTCGTAAAGCTTGTAGTCTTAACAATTTTGTTTGTAGGTATACCTTTTTCACATCGAAGAATTGAATAGTTATCGGAAATAATGTTTCTGCTTTGTGGTTGCTCGCATCGGTACCGATACCATAAAACAAGACAGATTCCAGATTCGATACGCAGAATAAGGTCTCAAAATATATTTGATGATAGCGGTTGCTTTCGTTCTAGCTGTAGATTGTTTGAATGCATCAAGGAAACTAATTTGCTCAAACAGTCAAGGGATTTAAGCGATTGGTGGTGGTTGGTTATTTTATATGCTGTTGTTAATTCAACTGCACATACTAACATATGTTCATTTTAATCATCTTTGATACAGAAACTATCTATTTTACGCGACGAGGATGCAGATAACCGTCTAGTTTTATAACCTGTTGTCTCGTTATGATGTTTGGCATCACCCTTACCTCCGTGGGTTACAGAAATGTATATTTTGCAAACTGTACAAAATGCTTCTTCGTTTGTCCTACCTTTCTTGATAAAATTCCACTCTTTAGTGTAGTCATCGTTAAAATGATATTTCCTTTTTGGTGGAGCCATAATCCACAATAATAGATACTTAATATTAGTTAGTATCAAGCGTATACACAAATTAAAAGTGATGATTCGAATGAAAGCTAAATATTACATACACAACGCCCAGAAATAATGAGCGAAGTCAATTGCAATCAAACTTTAACTGACAAGCAAATTGCAATAGCGCAAGCGCTTGACACCATAGCATGCGCTATGACGCTAAGCGCTTGCGCAATCCCAATGACTTTAACATATGAGTTGATATACGTATTAAACATAAGGAAATTTCATTTCTCACAATAATCCTCTAAAACGTCAGCGCATTTTCTACGTCGTCGGGATGTCGGGACACCACTCGCAGTAACGGTGACATGTCCCGACGTATCGGAACGAATAGTAACCCTAATCTAGGGGGACTGACAATCCATGAATTGTCCGAGCTAGATCTATATCTCCTTTACCGGCTTACGTTGCGTTCGTCTTGCGGATTGCGAATTCGACTTGTGTCCCCTAGGGAGCGTACATCTAAACTCTTGATTTCCTAAGAAGCGACGGTGGATAAAGCTTGAGTTGCGGTAAGGATTAAAGTGGGTTTGCACTCGGAGTGACGCTCTCATTGCTTTTGCTGGTACGGTGATTTTTGCAATAGATCATAAACCCACCGCGCCATGGTGGCATTGTTTTGGTTCTAATTCCAACAGGTCCAAAAAACAGACGTCAAATTTTAAATAGATTTATAATTCTACTTCGTTTTAAGACAGTAATCACCAATGTATGATAATATTGTTTTATTATTTGCCGCTTTTACGCCATCCAAGTGAAGCGCTAAATAAAGTTGCTGTAATCGCTCATCAACAGTGAATTGAGTGAATGAAATGGCAATAATGGCATCATTGCATATATGAATTAAGTTCATTATTTTCATTACAAGTTTACTCTAGAAAGATTACAACACTAAAATCCGTTAGGACTGTAAACAACATTAAATCAAGAAATAATGTGACATTAGTTTCATTAATACACTGAATAGTTTATTACCCAATAAATTTCTTCGTCATTTAATAACAATTTGATTCACTGATTTGATAAACTCGTTCTTCGGGCCAATGTTAATGCACTATTTCGTGTGAACAATGAATTCTTTCATTGTTTCACGACTCATTTGCGGTTCAATATAGAGTGGTCGAATGCGTTGGCTTTCAGGTAATAAATACTATGTTTACAGTTGACGAGGCCGAAAAATAAATACTAATAAATAATAACTGATAAAAACAGATCAAAGTCCAATGAATTTTTAAAGACGGAACTCAATGGGAAAGACAAATAAATATAACGCAAGGATACATTATGTTGCAGCGGAAGTTCAACTTCAGGGGGTGAAATTTCATTTGAAATTCCACCAAAATTTTGTTTCTTCAAAATAACTTTTAAACGTGAACGTTTGTTTGCTCTCGTTAATAATTAAAAAAATAATAGTGAAAAAACTTTTCATTTTCCGATATTTGTTGTATAAAATAGTGTTACAAATCAAGGTTAGTGTAAGCAATATCAAATTTTTAGCTAATAAATATTGTTGTATAATGTAATGAGACGTAAAGCAAGTCACATGTACCTATTTGTAAGTAGTGGGACATCTTATCTTTATGGATAAATAAGTAACACAAAATTTTACTTTTATAATAAATGTTTAATTCGTCATAATACAGGTGACAATTTATTTATCTAGTAATCAGTCCATTTATCCATTATTCATCCAAATACCACCATTATTAGAAAAGTTATTATTCTCTTTGCCATTATGGTTTTCTTGTGTCAGCCGGCGTAGATTAGATAAAGAGTAAGAAAAGCTATAAAACAAAAACTATTTTTTTTTTCAAAAACTGATTGTCTATCCATATCTCCAAAAACTATTAATGCTCCTTATGAACGAGTACACATTTAGGTGAACAATAAACCATCAATACAATTACAACGAAAGTAATAAGTACAAAATCATATATCCATCTTGGCAAGCATCCATTTTCCATAAGCTGATAATCTGGTGTAAACAGCCGGTGCGTCCGCCTCTCCACAACGTTTCACTCCATACGAAACTATCCCGATAGCAAAATACCTTGGACGACGCGTTCTCGACGGCTCAACAGTCATCAGGGGCGATCCGGAGTCACCGGTGCATGAATCTCGACCTTTCTGGCCTCCAACGCACATTTGTTTTCCTAAAACTAATTTCTCCTCGTATATATCTGTGCATTTTTCTAATTTTCTGACGGGCACTTTGACAAATCTCACTACGTCGCTGTTGTTTTTTTGAGTCATGTTTGTAACGCCCCAACCTGCCACTTCTAATCTATGATCTACGTACGATCTCTTAAATCTTTTATATAACGGAAGACATATAGGGCACACCCAACCTACAAGTAAAGAATATTATGCAGAACGTTAAACGGTATAGTAAAGGTATGCTTCAAAATTTGCAATAAGTATATGTTTTCTGAAACACAGAAAATTTAAAAGTTAATCCAGATAGGTATGTAGTAGGTCCCTGCCATAGAGATGATAGAGTGCTGATATTGAACTCAAAACTGCCATCAATTGAAATGCGCCATATTGGAACACAAACGTCATCAATGACGTCGATACCATGGTCGATATTCAAATAAGTAAAGTTAAGGATATCGATAAATTTTAATAGCACTTGCAATTTACAATGATAATTAGTAGCATATGTTAGATTTTATCCTATGTATTTTATATGGCATTGTTATTTTTTATTAAAGTTGTGGACAACTTAGAACTATAGACAGTTTCTAAACTTACGATGAACTGGTAACATATACTTCATTCGTTCTCAGGTTTAATAAGAGAGAAAAGAAAAAATTTCTTTCAATGCCATATAAAAATACGTAGGAAAAATGTAATACAAGTTTCATGAGATCTTCACGACTTGTCATAACAATCCAACATTGTATGTTGTCTTTAGGAGTAAATAATATACTGCAGTAGTTGTTGTATAATTTATTGATGATTAAATAATATTAGTTTACTTAATTCCTTCCTTATTGATTTTCCTTGTATTTTTTCTGTAAACTTATTCGCTAAATTATGAAATCTAATTTTGCTATAAGACGATATTATGGTTTTACTTAAAATTGAAACATGAGTTTCTTCCAGAGGTGACATATCTAACAAATGATGGGATAAACTAGAAAAAATGTTTTGGGGAACATGACTTGATAGTAAATAAACAAGAGTCGTTAGGAAGTTTTCTTCTTGTGGAATCTTGTTTCCTGTCAAGACCATTACTTTCAAAATTTGTGTTTCGGTGAACTAGCAAATATATCGTACTTTCTTTGATGGGCAGATTAATTTACCTAAGAAATAGTAAAGAAAATTTAAAGAAATATATATGTTATACATCATTTATTTACCTCTACCCTTTCTTTTCAGGAATATCAAAGTGATTCTAAATAAAAATATACTTTTTGAGATTTTCTTTGTCCGAATTCAATGTTGGAATAACTCCCTCTTTAATTCGCACAATCTGTCCCGTTCTATTAAAATCCTTTTTGAGGAAATGTAGTGAACAAACATATGCACGCTTACTTTTGCAGGGATTTATGGTACCCCCTCTAACGGTAATCCACACAACAATGTTTGGGCATTCTACAAAAAATTATTTCATATATAATATAATCATAATTTCAGAATATTTTTAAACTATGGCATTATTCTGCAACTTACATATGAAAAGTAAGTTCTCCGTCATCTTTGTAACTATTGCTTTTGCAGGATTTTACACGACACGATGGCAGCACTTTTCTTTAGGAAAAAAACCACCTGGATTAATTGTCATATAAGCCCAATTGTTAATGCTCTAATATGCGTACTTACTCCACAGGCTTACACGTAAAACAAAAATATCGGGTGAATAATATCGAAACAGTCCGTGAAACATAAAGCAAAGAAAGTAAATATAACAATTAAACTGCAAGGTTAGGTAACATCAGTAACACTTGTCAACTTGCAAAAAACGTAACGTGACTTAACGCAAATACTTCCTAAAGAAAACTAACGTAAGCATGACGCTACATGAAAAATGACGCATATAATGACGCCTGTGTTCCAAGATGCCCTTTAGTCTTTTGATGGTGCGCCGTAGCGATGCGCATACGGTTCATTGGCAGTCTATCAGGTCTGTGATGGAAACACATTTTAGTTAATGGTGTATGTGATATCAAACTCTAGAGCAAATTTTGCTGGTTGTGAATAAATAATTATAAACTGACCGTTGTGACAGTATTTAACAGAATCCTTATTTAACTTTTCAATTCTATATTGTGAATGAGGAGTTTTTTTTTTATGGCCAAGTAAAACCCTGTGTAATAAAAAAAAAGAACGGAGAATACAAGGCACGAAGGATATATCTTACGTTTACAATATAATTTCGGACTTACGACTTATAATACATAATATTAAAAATGAACCCTGCATAATTTTGTTAATGATGGCATCTACTATTACGACTCGTTCACAAAGTAAAAGCAAGAAAGATGTTGATGAATGTTTAAATGTGTCTAAAGTTAATGCGAGTTACATATCAATAATGTCTGATACCTTTTGTGAGGGAAACACAGAGGAAAATATGCTTCCGAAATTTAGAAACAAACTAGCGACAGCAAATTATGAAATTCAAGAACTCCAAGATAAAATTGTGGGACAGCAAAAAAAGATTATTCGTTGCATGCTAGGTGTGTCTCCCTCTGTTTCTTGTCATCCACGTATTGCTCACGTATATGTAGATAAACCTGTCATACCTTGGACCTTTATCACTATTTCAATTGATCTAATAATTTTAATACATTTTGCAATGTGCAATCAATTCAAAATGAAAGTGGTAAGCTCTTTAGGTAATGTATTTGACTAACAACAATAAATACAAACTTCTTCGTTAGTGAAACAACAACAAGCATACAATTTGATCCTCAAGAATAGAGCAGCAAAGATTCAAACAAATCTTCCTTGACTTTTCTCGAGATGAAACTGAAGTCTGGGTTTTGGGATTAATTGATTTATGAACTCTATAGAGCTGAGGGATGATATTAATTTTGCGTGAAATCTTTGTGAAGATAATCTGAGAAATGAGAAAGCTATGTTAAAAAATAAAAATACTTACATCAGAAAAGCGTGGCAACTAATCCTGTTCACAGTGGTCTGGAGTCGGGTTGTACTTGTGCCTTATTCAAGAAACCGAAACGAGTTTTGCAGCGACACATAAAGTTCTCAGACTTTTAAAAATGTTCAACATGGTGGGCCTAAACAACATGGGATCAGGGTATGCACGCGTGTCCAAGGTACAACAGCTTCCTCTAACTCTAGACATTTATCCCCAGTTAATATTTTAGCAGTCTGTAAATGTTATCGTTTGAATCAAATCAGTTATGTTAGGTCCCGGTTAGGGACAATAAACAGGGTACGTTTTATGTTTGTCTTAAACATTTTTTATTCCATTCAAACCAATATACTAGATGGTCATTTTTTAAAACAAGGGAATTTGAAGTAAACTGTTTTTTTTTTAGCAAACCAACAATGGAATATATTTAAAAAATATTTCTTAAGTTTAAGGAATCCTTTCACTATACAAAAAAGAGATAATTGACGCTTATATTCAGCGCTATCTTTTTCTATGGAGTTATTCTTGTTAACGACCGCATGCTATGACCTTTACGTTACATGAATACACAAATACATAGCAAGTGACTTCGTTGTTTTTTCCGTCAAACTAAGTCGCTTTTGTTTTAACCAGAAACAAAAAGTTGATAGATATATATGCATACCATATACGTAAACATAATTATGCATATTCGGTTAGGAATAGTCAGGTGTAATTGCCTTTTAATCAGTGGCGGCTCGTGCTTAAAACATGTGGGGGTTAAAGTAGTCTTCAAGCTTTCATGGCTGTCGTTGCCGGCTGCTATTCGGTTCTCAGTTTGTCGAAGTGAAGTTCACTTCTGAAGAAGATCACGACAAGATGACCGAAACGTCGTGCCATTCAAACTTTCTACACGTCACAGGACCCGAGAACCGAATAGCACCGATGTGGGGGTTGCAAATTTTGTGAATACTAATACCTTTTATTGTAGGTGACTATGCATGCTTTAAGTACTGAAAATTATTTTTGCTAGGGTGCTTATAAAGAAATAAGAAGAAGACTTTTAAAACTCACTAATATCCTGATTTTATTGAAATATACAGGGTATATTTCAATAAAAGTTATTTTAGTTGAAGTGCCCTGTATAGCTATTTACGTAAATACCACGGCCAGATGACATTTATTTGATACGTTAGTAGTTCTTCTTTCATTTCTTTAGATACTTCTTCCTGGCACACACTAAACGTTGTTTGCAAAATTTAATTTTTGATACTTTTTGAAGTTCCTTTGAAAACAGTAACTTTTTCTTAATGGTTTTTTTAAAGCAACGTCAGGTCAGTACTAAAATTTATTAATCCACGAGAAACACCCGGGTTAGAGGACAAAATTGCTTCATTGTGTCCTCTCAATGCAAGCTCGAAAACTCCACAGAAACACACAGAATTAATTATAATGTTCAACACATCGATTATGCTAAACTCATCTGTAGTTAAAGGATTCTTTGTATTACACTTTTATATTCTATATATTAGCAATTAGTAATATTGTTTAGTTTTAATCTTGGGTACTTGATTATTATATAAAACCTCGTTTTTTTATTTTTTGGTTCTTATTGATTAATATAGTTATATTTACCTCATTCTCCTGCGATACATTATATTAAATATATGTCTTGCACCTTGTTGGTGTGTGTTATTGTAATTACATTTTAAACCTACGGTTTTTTTTTTTTTATAATTTTAAATTCAATTTTTTTATATATTTATAATTTAAAAATCCTAACATTTAACAAGTAACACATTATAAGCACGTGTAAATACGTACACAGTTTAACGGTTCACAAACAGTTACTTTTTAACTTTTTTTTTTGTTTTTACTTTTTCCTCTATGCTTTTATGCATAAATATATGTATTTGTTTTTATTTATTTTCTTTATAAAATTTAACTAACATTATTGTTTATTTTAAATCTAATTATTTTTTTTAATTCTACAAATGTATATACAACTGTGCCCGGTCTTGACTTCCTATCTTTATTTTCTTTGGTTAATTATTAAATTATTATAAATATTACTTATGCTATTAATATCGCTTTTATCGTTAATATGGCTATTATGATTTATTTATTATTTTATTTTATTTCTTGAATAATCTTTTATAGTAATTATTTTCAATAGGGTCTTTAGTTTTTGTAAATAAAGAGTTCTATTAGGTTTGTGTGCTGTCTTAATTTGGTATTTTTAAGTAATTTTTGTAAATTTTCTGATAGTTGTTCTATATATGTATATATGCGTGAGATATGAGAAAATAAAACTATAGCGGAACTTCATTAGAGGCCAATTCACCTAAAAGGAATAGCTACATATTTATTATTATTTTCATTATCGCTTTTGTTATTGTCTTTTTTCTTTATTTGTCAATTGTATAATTCTTTCTTTTTTTGATGTATTTATTAATAAATTGAAGTGGATAGTTGTTATTTAACATGTTTTTAACATTTTCTATAATTTGGTCTACTTGTTTATAGTACTAATTTTTATTTGATTGGTGTTTGTGATTATTCAAGCCTTTCCATAACAAGATTTGCAACTACTGCCATGGGTTAGCTGTTTCAAATGTTTGTGTGTTAAATGTTTTGTTGAAATTGAAGTAAGTTGTGTTTAGGCAAAAAGTTATTGCTTCAATATACTCTTCGATTGGTAAGGGTTTCTGTATTTTAAGTTCATTCTATGTTTCTTTATTAGATCTTAGGCTCTGAATACTTGCTATTATTGCTCGCAATGGTATATTTTCTTTATAGATATTTGGAAGACCATAAATTTTTGGAGCATGTCCATTATTTACTCTCAGTTTATTGGCTAATTCTTTATTTATATATTGTTGGTTTTCCCGTTTATTTATGAGATTATTAACTTTTTTTTTTGATTTTTTTGAGTTGGTATTTTTATCTTCTATTAAGTCTAGTATTTTTTGTGAATATTCAGTTTTCAACAGAAAGAAGTTGATATTCTTGAAAAACCCAAAATTAAAGCTCTACAATATTACTATTAAATTTTAAACGGTAAAAGAAAAGTACTCATGAAGAGGAAGATTCCTCATGCAAATTTAAACTATATCTATTGGTTTTAAAATGTCAAGGTCTCGTTTACAATAAAGTACGTAATGAGATTAACATCTTGCAAAAACACAGATGAATCCACTGATGGAACTTATTATACGAGGACAGGAACTTTAATAGTTGTAACAAAAAAAGTTCCAGCATTCATTGGATTGGCGCTTTAGTTTAGATTCGTACGATTTGGCCCATGTCTCATCAAGCGTAATAACTCCGTCTCGTTTCGCTTCCATAGTAGTGCTACCACAATTAATGTTCCAGCCCTCGCATAATATTAATCTCACGAAAATATTGAACAAGGTTAGCTACTTATTGTTATTTATTTTCTTATTTTCGTATTATTGTCACCAAGACATCGGCCAGCTAAGGAATTTGTTGATATGTTCAAAATAACAAAAAATGCAAAATACTCACTTGACCGCTCCTGTCTAGGAGCTCATAAAAATAATAACCTGTTCGGCGCAGATTTGAAACAAGAAAAATATTAAATGTACTTTTCTCCCAAAAATTCTTTGTTAAAATACATAATTTAGAAACAGTAAATCGCATATTATGAAAGGATGCACATATTGTGCGAAAGGAAATTAAAATTAAGGAGATTTCTTAGTGAATATAGGTATATACATACATTTTGTACGTTCAACGTTTACCGTTATGCCGCTAAACAGGGCAAACTTACTTGCCTCGAATGGTCAAATATTTCCCGCAATAACGACAAGCAATTCCATGTTCTCTATGTGGGATTTCCTAAATGAATTTGCATGAAATGAGAAAATTTATGTCATATTTTATTTTACATCAATATTAAATATACGCTAACATGTATTTTAAGATCTTTAGGTTATATAGGAAAACAAAATGAATTTACGTAATACGTAGTTATATTTCAAACAAGTTTCTTCAACAGTTTTTTTTTTTTATTAAATCTTAGGGTTCTAAGTAAAACTACGTTTTTTTTTTAAACTGCACATTATGTTATTATGTAGATTTACTGTGTGAAGTATTTACGACTTATGCCTATTTTTTAACTTCTACAAAGCCTATATACATAATTTGTAGTATTGGTACGTTATCACCTATCTTACGTCAAACACTGTTTTTTAATTCTCAATTTTAAACGATTATTTATTGGGCCGTATGATGTATTGTTTCCGTTACGATAACGTTCGGAAGTTAAGGTCTAGGTTTCTTCGTTTTCACATTTGTGCCATAGAACGAAACGTTACAGAAACGTTTTTTAGTTTCGACCAAATTGTTCGGAGAAAGACCTCCGCTTGAGCGCACCGTAAAACGCTCTTATATCATACGATATGATCTAAGAAGACATTAGTAGGTATTAAAACGAACCAACCTAGGTTTTAACGTCAAACGTTATCTTAACAGAAACAATATATACGACCCATCATGTGCAGTGTAAATATTAGTTTTTGTTTGTGAATGTCTAGAGATCATTCTTCGATACTGTCAAGTACCCACTCCATATAACCCGCCATTCTCGTGTAAACAGCCGGTTTATCTTTCTTTCCACACTGTTTGATTCCAAAAGAAACCAGTCCTATGACGTAGTATTTCGGCGGTCCGTTGATCGAATCGACAAGCATCAAAGGTCCTCCGGAATCGCCATTGCACGAATCTTTATTTTTCTCGCCGCCGGCGCACATCTGAATTTCAGAATCTAGAGTCAGATTTACAGTGAAGGAATGACGGCATTCAGAAAGTGGTAGCGTAGGTAGCTTGACAAACATTAGGATTCTACTGCTAGTTGGCTTTGCGACATTTACAGCGCCCCATCCTGCCACTTGTAACCGAAAATTTTCATATAACTTATCTAATTGTTCGCCTTGTGGAAGACAAATTGGAGAAACCCAACCTATAAATAAATAATATCACATGTATAGTTTATTTTTATTGTACCGGCTGCTGTGACCAGTGTATGCCAGGATTATTTTGTGTATAATATTTGCAATTTTCGAATTTACTTGCGTGTAATATCGGGTGTTCATTTAAAAATGCCATCAAGAAGCGTATGAAATTTTTAATATCATTTGAGATTAAAAAGAGAAACGTCAAAATTCAATATAAACGTCATTATTCAGTTTATTTAACTAAAAATTACACGAATTACTGAAAATGTTAACTACTGGCTTCTATGCATTTCAACACTCTGCCATGGAAATTTCCGACATTGTCCAACAATGCTGGATTAGCATTACTTTCAACAATTTCTTTAGCAAGTCACCTACAACACTTGCGATAATGTAGGTGACTTGCTGTTTCATAAAACTCAGACATTTGGTTTCAAACCACATGAACGTGGAGGCCACGAAATTTCTGTGTTTTGACTCAATCGTCAAATGTCTGAGCAAGTTCAATGTTTCAACTGTACAATGGAAAGTAGCTCCGTCCTGTTGACAGTAACAATGTTGCCTTTCAATATCATCCAGTTTTTTAATAAATGGTTCTAAAATTTCGGTACGGTATCGTCCAGCATTTAATCTACCTAAGATCAATAAAAATTGAAAACAACCATATTTTTTGTAACTTTGATTTTAGTCCAATTATTCTTCTATTACCAAAGGCCGTTCACACACCTATTTTTGCAATATATAGCGATTGTTGACTTATTTCGTGTTGGTTTACAAATACCCCAGTTTTGGGAATTCACAAATGCTGACAGTCCAAATCATTTTTTGTAATAATTCTACATATTATTAACTACCAAGTTACTAAACTCAAGATGTCGTGTGTAATCTGCTGATTTTATTCTTGTATCGCAGTGACACGGTAAGGATGGAGTTCCACAACTTTGTGTAAAGGTTTATGAGTGGTTCCGATGATTGATCTGTTGACTCGGTTGCCTAATAGATTTTTTCGGTGTATCATCTATTATTTGTATTGGCAACAGCTTCTTCAGTACATTTTTCCGGTGCTCCATTACCAGTTTTTCGTAGGATGCTACCACTTTCAGAAAACAGACTTACGGGTCTATCTAAGGTTTTTATTTAAAGACTGCATGTAGTCAACAGAAAAATTTGGAATCTGTGCTTAAAATGCTTCTAAGCAACTTTGGATATTATACACGGTGGCCAGAAAAGGGCGGATAATCGCCAGGTAGAACGATTCTTTGTTCAATTCTGAGGCGATAATCTTAATCCAAAAAAGTTATACGGTCCTTCCTTAAGGCATCCGAGACCATCAAACCTTAAGATGCACGGCTAAAATTTAGCAAAATTCGTCAAATTTATCTATGTAAATTCATTGTGGTGAAATTTAGAAATGGAATTATCTCAAATGCATTGATGTAACTAATCGATTAATACCAATGGTTTACATTTTTAACATTTCTTCATTGGCGTTTTTGAAATTAAAGTACATATGGCAACGTGGTACTGTAAGGCTGCTTGTTTAAAAGTAATAAGTAGTTGTCAATTTTTGACGTTTCTCATGACATTTGGCTGTTGAAATAAGATAAACATTTTGTGCTGTTCTTAATACTGAACAATGTTTACCCTTTGGAGAATACGCCGACATGTATATGGTATTCGGATTTTGCAATGGAAATGCAAACTTGGCAAAAGAGGGATATCAAATACGGTATCCACAATGGCGACATCCATCCACCAACACGTTCCGTAGATTGGATCAGCGACTTAGAGAAACTGGCACCTTTATACCGAATTATCGTAACAGCGGTAGACCTAGAGAGCGTCGAACAGTTCAATTAGAAGAGCAAACATTGGATGCTGTTTACGAAGATCCGACGTCCAGCACAAGACAAATAGCTCGAGAACTGAATATTTCTAGCAAAACAACAGTGCACTCAGCACTATCTCAAAATCTTTTGCGTCCGTTTTATGCAAGGAAAGTGCAGCCTTTGTATGTAAACGATAATGTGCACAGAATAATGTTTTATAACAATGTTTTACAAAGGATTCAAGAAGAGCCGAACTTTTTATTGCATATTCTCGGGAGCGACGAATGCTTGTTTACGAGAGATGGCGTCTTTAATAGCCATAATTTTCATTTTTGGGCGGACGAAAATTCCAAGGCAGTAAGGGAAATTGGACATCAGAGAAGATTTTCGGTAAATGTTTGGCTGGGGATTTTAAATCTCCGAGTTGTTGGACCAATATTTCTTCCAAATCGTCTAAATGGAATTCAGTACGTTAACCTTTTAGAAGAAGTACTGGATAATATTCCATTGAATTTGAGACCCAACATGTTCTACATGCATGACGGGGCACCCGCTCACAATGCCAGAATTTCGAGGGATTGGTTAAACGAACACTTTCCGCATCGGTGGATAGGGCGTAACGGTCCAATAACATGGCAAGATCTCCCGATATTAATCCTCTGGACTTTTTCGTTTGGGGGTTTTTAAAGGAAAAGGTCTATGCAACGCCTCCAGCTAACGAAGAGGGTGTAATTAGTAAAATTACGGCGGCAGTTCGATTAATAACCCCCGATATGTTGGAGCGCGTTTTGAATTCGCTTCCTCGAAGATTGGAATTATGTCTGGAAACTGATGGCTACTAATTTGAACAGTTGTTATAATTTTTTCATATTATCTTTAAATTTCAATAAAATTTTTATCCATGTTAACATAAAATTCTTGCTAATTTGCGTATTTACCTGATTTATAGTAAATGATAAAATGATTACTGCCACAGTACTTGTCTGATTAGGTGTTGCCAAATTTACAATTCTTTTAAGCTGCTGGTGTGACTTAAGAAAACACTGTACTGTACTGTCAACTCAGAATTAAACAAAGATTTGGCCTGCGTGGTGTTTGTCCGCATTTTTCTGGCCACCGTGTATATATAATTATATAATATATAGTTATGTATATATACCCATTCTCCGGATTAATTACTTTCGTAATGGCATTCGTGTTTGCCATTACGAAAGTAATTTTCAATTAAGAAAGTTCGTTGTTCTAGTTGTACGTAGAGGTTATACGAATAACAATAACTTGCTTAGCTCTGAAAACACCTAATTTGTACGGAATGGGTTAAAAAGGCGATAAAATGGTAGAATCAAGGAAATGAACACGCTTTAAACGCTAGAGCAGGTTACTTTGCTTGTCAAAACGGAATCATTCTAACATTGCCAAATGTATAATTGCAAAGACCAAAGTTACAACTCCCACTTTCCGTTCTATCTTATTCTATAAAAAAATTACAGGTAATTCGATGACGTTTTTAAATGAACATCCTCATGACCACTGTTTATCTGAAAGCACTGTGCTCCCATCAGAAGAGGCGGTTTTACTTTATTATACGTTTGTAAATATTGACTATGTATGTACTTTATATATAATTTTGTAATCCTGTAACGTATTGTAATAAATTATGTTAAAATAAATGAATGCTGCTGAGACAAATGAGAAGCAGGATTTATAAGTAAAAAAATAATAGTTCAAATATTCTTGGTACGATCGACGTTTACCATAATGCCGTTTTATGTGTGCAAGTTTTTCAGTTACCATTGCTGTTTAAACATACAGTTACAATATTCCATTTATTGACTGGGAGGTCTCATATATTAGGTAAAATAAAGGAAACATTGAATACACATGTTTATACGTAGTTACGGATATTCATTATACCTTATCTCAAAATTAGGAGGATTAATGGAAGTAGACGGGTTTACACCGTTACATTTTAATGACATTAGATAATTTCAAGTAGAAATAGTAATTTAAAACGCAAGTGTCACAATGACATTTATGTACCATGCTAATACAAGTTTGAATGTACGAGCATGGTACATGGTCATTGTGGCACGAGTTTTTTACAGTATTTTTCCTAATTTGCACATTAATCGCCCATATTACATTCTGGCAAGAGCCCCACCAGTGCGTTAATATCTCATTGCCGCACTGCGTCGTCGTTTGTTTTAACTTTATTGTAACATCCAATTTGAAAAACAATACTATTACACGCTGTCAAACATCTTATCACAAATTTCACTGTAATAGACGTGTGTTTCGATCATCAGCATTAAAACTGTAGTTCAGTTTTACTGCTCCTGATGTTAGCTTTGCTATTGAAACGTACACTGGACTACATTGAGTCTTAGGATACATTCAGTCTTAGGACCCCGCAAAACTGTTGTTGTCTCTTGAGAGAGATAGCAATAGATTCAGACAGGTTTATCGAGTGATATCCTAAGATTTCTTGTAATCGATTGTACATCTAATGTAGTGAAATTTGTGATGAGGCGTTTGAAAGTGTGTAGTATTATCAGTACCACAGTTTTGATCGTTTTTGTCGCATATATTGTTACATTTGAACTTTAGACGTAATTCAGAAAAAAACGTGTGTTTAGCGATGATAGTAGAGGCAATATAAATATTGATGCATGTGACCTATGACGTTTTTATGACGCTACACTACCAACTACATAATGCAAATTTATGAGCTTTTGGAATACATATTAATTAAGTTGTAATCCGTACCATATCATTTACGATCAGTCACGTGCATCGATATTTAGATACTATTTTTGCCTCAAGTATAGCACAAATTGTGACGGTTAAAACAGCACTAAATCTCCTTTGAAACGAATTCACGTTTATTTAATTTCGATAAAAGATATGAAAGTTATAGTAGAGTTATAGTTTTCATGATTCGGCAACGCCTATTATACATAATTGCGTAATTAACTAAGGTTTTTCATGAAGCAATTAATGTCATGATTAATCCAGGGTAATTAATGTTTTAACAGGAACCCTGGAACTTTTATCAGCAAATTTAAAATTTACCGTTAACCCTAGCAAACGCTCCCCTTGGCGATCATGTTCCGAATTCCTTTACAGTACATCCATTTTCTGTTGGCGGAAACCTCGCCCTTACGCGCATCTTACGTCAACGCCTCGAAAAGGCGGGCGAAGCTCGCTGAACGAACAGTGCTGCAGATACATATTACAATAAAAACTGAATTTCCTATTTTGTACAGACCGCGAAGATAGTGAAGATGTTCTCACGTGCGATTTATAATGTTTCTTCATATTTCTTCGGGTGCGTCTCACTCCATTGAGCACGCCCTCTTGCTATCGCGCATCCGCCAGCTGAAAATGCATGTACTGTAGCACTTAATTATGAAAAAAATAATGTCACTAAGTATAGCTATTCTGGTTTCCAAGATATCGCCGGTCCTCACACTGAGTGGCACACCTGTACATAAAATATCTATGGATATATTTACCATTGTTGCCCTCTCGAGATTGGAATCCCTCGATGTACTACAGAACATGACGCTCGGGCAAGGCTGATCGTAAGTGTTTCTTAGCTCGTTAGGAACGAGCTAAGAGATTCATTGTGATCTGCAAATTCCAACTCTCGGCGACTTCATTTAACAGATCCTCACTGCTGCTTGGATTCGCGCCCAGAATAATGAAAACCCTCGCGTTTAGGTGAGTCCCGACCGCTAGGATCATCCATCCCCTACTTCTCGTGTCCGACATCCACCTTGTCTCCTTGAGTAACAACTCAAAAGTGCTGTGACGATCACCTTCTTTCTAACCTAACTCAAATTAACTAATAGCGTTTTCGATTTATCGCTCTAGAGCACTCGAGCGGTAGAATCTGTGTTCCGTTTGTCTTTTGACCTTGAGCTCGCGATGATTTGCGTATTCGATGTTGTCTGGTTTTGTGTTAGGTGTTACAAAGCGATTTTAGAGTGTTCTGCGTTGATCTGACTCGCAGAACAGCTCACCGTTAAACAATTTGTAAAACATAATCTAAAAGTTGGATTATAGGGAAAAACGGATCGACTTTAACCTCAAAATTTACGACAGGTATCAAATTTGTGTTTGGTTACTACCCCGTGGACTATTAGCAAAATTTTAGGCCAACAAGATTCTGAGCAATGACATAAATACATATGATTTTCAAGCCATCGCAGTTAAAGTTAAGATTACAGTAGAATTAACCTGCTTTAACCCTTAATGATTAGGTTTTATAAATGTATACCTATTACTTTCAAAGATCGATGAAGTGGTTATTAAAAATCTTGTTTTGGATTTTTAGATCAATCGCCATTTTGTTATTTAAAAAAGTAAAAAATATTTGTTATCTAATATAAATGTTATGAGTTATAATGATTTTTCCAAAGGTAAAAGAATTCTTACTAACCACAAAGCAAGTCGCTATATTAGAAATTACAACTAAAAAAAGTTGTTTGTTTTAATGAGTTTTAGCTGTAACGATAAAGACCCTGTATATTATTACATTTGTACATCTCACTTACATGGTCAGAACTTTGAGGCATTAAGTATCTTGAATATTAAGTAAACAAAAGAAAACAGCTGAATGTTGAAAACTTATGCGCTAATACGAAATTAAATTAAATTAAACGGATTAGAGACATTTCGGTAAACGTGGAGCGTACACTTTCTTCAATTTGAGTGATGGCTATGTCGCATTTAAACAAAATAAATGTGTTTAAGGATAAACATTTGATAATTAGTGTTTTCTACAGCAATGTTTCAATTTTCATCAAATATATACAGGATTAGTAAAAAGTCCCGGAACGGTCGAATAACTTTTTTATTTGAAAATTATGATTTCTGAAATTTGGTATGGGGGTATAGTTAATATAAATGCATTTTATGCAATACAGTTAATATTTTTTTCACTTCCGGTTTAATCGGCAATACGTCCAACTTTTTTTTTTTAAATAGAACGCCCAGATTTTTTTTACACTTTTGAATGCAAAATAAAAAACTACGTTCAGGAAGTATTAAGATGTTTATTTTTATTCACAAGAAAACAGTTAAAAAATTAAAAAAGTGTCCTAATACAGAAAAATCAAGGTACCTTTGAAAAAAGTTGTTGTTTAGTGTTTGCATTCTTTTTGCCGTCACATTTGACAATTTTAAAAGCGTTTTAACTTTTGCATCGCTATAAATTTACTTATTTTAAACATTGACACATTTGAAAATGGCAGAAAAACTTACTGAATCAGAACGAATTGAGATATTAATGATGCGTGGGTACGGTGATCGTCAACGTTCTTTTGAAGAGGTTCGTATTTTGTTTAATACTGTTTATCCGGATCGTCACATTAGTAAAAGTACGGTATGCCGAACAATTCAAAAGTTTGAAGTCTTTCGTCAGGTGAAGGATTTACCTAGAAGGGGACGTCCATTAACAGCAACAGATGAAGAAACTAGTTTGAATGTGTTACTTACAGTGGAAGAAAATCATCACGTGTCCACAACAGAATTAGGTCAAATTCATGAGATCTCTCAAAAATCTGCTCATACGATTCTTAAATCAGCAAGAATGAAAGCCTATAAAATGTATCCCATCCATGAGTTAACTGAAGATGATCCAGATCGTAGACTACAATTTTGCGAAACAATGACGGAATTGATCGAGCAGCAGCCTAATGTTTTAGATCACATCATTTTTTCAGATGAGGCAACGTTTTGTCTCAACGGCACTGTGAACAGACATAATTGTCGCTACTGGTCAATTGAAAATCCGCATTGGATTGAAAAAGTCCATACACAGCGTCCTCAAAAGGTGAATGTCTGGGCTGGTCATGTCGGAAACAACATCATAGGACCATTTTTTATAAGAGGAAATTTAACTGGCAACGTCTATTTAAATTTATTGCGAAATGAGGTTGTTCCAGCACTTGCGGCCCTCTTTCCAAATGCAAACATAGGTGATCACCCTAATGCACATTTTTGGTTTCAACAAGATGGAGCTCCCCCCCGTTTTGCCCATAATGTCCGCGATTATTTGAATGAAATTTTTCCGGGACGTTGGATCGGACGTAGAGGAGCAATCGAATGGCCAGCACGTTCGCCAGATCTCTCGCCATTAGATTTTTTCTTTTGGGGTCACATGAAATGTCAAGTGTACAAAAATCGTCCCCATAATCTTGAACAATTGGAAGAGAGAATAGTTCAAGAAGCCAATCGCATCACTCCAGAACAAATACAAAATTCAATAAGAAATTTTACTGACCGTTTACATTTTTGTCAAATTGTAAATGGAGAGCATTTTGAACAATTATTGTAATCGCAACCAGAATAGACAGGTATCTTGATTTTTCTGTATTAGGACACTTTTTTAATTTTTTAACTGTTTTCTTGTGAATAAAAATAAACATCTTAATACTTCCTGAACGTAGTTTTTTATTTTGCATTCAAAAGTGTTAAAAAAATCTGGGCGTTCCATTTAAAAAAAAAAATTGGACGTATTGGCGATTAAACCGGAAGTGAAAAAAATATTAACTGTATTGCATAAAGTGCATTTATATTAACTATAGCCAGAAAATGGGTATTTATTTCAAACTTAGTAAACACAACAAATGAGCACAATGTTAACGATTATTTAAAACAGAATAATATATCCATTTTGGATTGTCAAAAATTGGAAATACGAAACAAAGACATAGCTGCATTTAAAATAGCAGTTAAGTTAGAAAATTACGAAAAACTATTTATACCAGAATTATGGCCAGTAAACGTAATAGTAAAACACTATAGAAATTTTCAGAAAAAAGCCTCATTGACACCCATTGTGCCAAATTAGAAAAAAAAGGCAAACTACACAAACATACTGACAAAAGTACTAACTTTATACTTGCCAATTTGAACATTCAATGCCTAAGTAACTTTAAGATTGAGACGTTAAATATGATTTTAAAAAAGAACGACATTGACTGTATGTGCATCACAGAACATTGGCTTACCGAAAGTCAAATAAATAGTGTAAAATTTACTGATCATGTGGTGGCCACGAATTTTTGTAGAAGCACATATAAACATGGTGGTACACTTATATTATTGAAAAAAGAATTAGAATATACTGTATGTAAGGATTTAATGTCACTTTCAAAAGAAAAAGAAATAGAAATATCAGCAATAGAATTAACCAAACATAAAACCATTATATTATGTATATATAGGTCCCCAAATGGTGACATAAATGAGCTTCTGGATAAGTTAGAGATCGTATTAAATAGGATAAATGTTTTTATTTATTATTGACGTTTACTGTAATGTTTTTATTGCAGAATAAATGAATTATGAATTTAAATTATGAATTATGAATTATGAATATACCCCCATACCAAATTTCAGAAATCATAATTTTCAAATAACAAAGTTATTCGACCGTTCCAGGACTTTTTACTAACCCTGTAGAATAAATATCTTTAGAGTAAATTTCAGCATCTGGACACATTCAAGTTTCAATTAATAGAACTTGAATACGGTTTTTTTCTTTTTTCGAATATTACATACTGCGTGTGGAAAAGCATCACTTACCATTCAAAGTTACTTCTTTTTCAAGCCGTAACAAACTGATATCATTCGCATATTCCGGAGTATTGTACGCCTTATGTGTAATCACTTTTTCCACATTGATAGTCTGAATGGGCGCTGCACATACACCATCTATACAATCTGGATTAGTAGTAACGTTATATTCTCCTAATACTACTTGAGTCCTATAAGTGATGAGAATTAAAGATATTAAAATTAGAGGTAAAACATAATGAATGATACATAGTTAACAGAAATCAATTCGCACAGTTACATAAAGGCGATTTTTAAGTTGTTGTTATTGCAAAGTTCTAATGCTCTATAGCTAATCTGGTAATATATTCCTCCATTTACGATGATCAAAACGAGGATATTTATAATAAAATACTCTTAGGGAGAAAATCTCTAGTTATTTCCGTATTATATAATATAATATAATAATAAATGCTACAAAGATAAATGTGCAAGCAGTCATCATTAAAAATATGTAATTGCAGCCAAATTTAAAGTATATACGTTACACACGGTATAGTTTGTTGCACAGTGTTTCCAAATGCCAAATATGCCATACTTTTCTTTTTATAAAAATCACACAGTAAGTGTATCTAGTAGGCTATAAAATCAGATTTTATTTATGAAAGCAAAGTAATTTATATACTAGGTAAATTGAGAAAGCGTAAATAAGGAATACTGAGCAAGCAAACAGCGAAACTAAACAAAATTCTAAGAAAAATGTTGTAAAATTGAAATTAAGGAATTAAAAAAGTTCCTGCTGTTCCTTCGTTTTCATCTCCTGTTTGCTCTTCTCTTCTGGCCAGCGCCGGATTGGCCAGTCGGAATAATCGGGAATTTCCCGAGTGGCCCCCATGCGGTTATCACATTACTCAACTAAACTAGCAATCTCACATTTATAAATCCAGACTTTTAACAAAACATAGAATCGCACGAAAATGTTTCATTGAATGACCAAACGAAACATTTCAAAACAGAAATTTAGACGTAGTATTAGAAGAGGTACTGCCAAACAAAAGAGTTTTCAGAAAGAAGAAAGTTTCTGGAGAAAGTACAAGCGACGAGTCACTTCAAACTCCCATAGAAAAGTTCAGAATAAAATGTACATAACGTTATATTTGATAAGACCATATCAAGTTTGGAAAATAGATTTGCACGCCCGCCATGGAGATCTTTTTGGTGACATAAGTTATTTAGAGCCCTCAAATTTTTGCGAAGTACAAAATATTCCCGACCGTGCCCTGAAAACTATATGTTTACAACTTCAAAAAACATATTCTGATTTAACTGTAGACGTATTACAAGCTGAACTACAAGATCTTGCACAGAAGTGGAACAAAATAAGACATGTTATTACCAATGAATAATCAATAATGGAAGAGGACTACGATATATTTGAGATAGAGGAAATGTCAAATGCAATTCAAAAAACATATTCTGATTTAACTGTAGACGTATTACAAGCTGAACTACAAGATCTTGCACAGAAGTGGAACAAAATAAGAGATGTTATTACCAATGAATAATCAATAATTGAAGAGGACTACGATATATTTGAGATAGAGGAAATGTCAAATGCTCAAGAAATTTTAAAATCAAATTGGTGCAAGAACTGTATAATTTGCTGCTATAATGTTTTGTCTTATAAACACCTATTTGGAGCATATAAATTTATATTGACTTTATCATGCACACAAGTTTCTTGTGAACGTACTTTTTCAATGTTAAATTATATATATACTAAAGAGACTAAGATAAATTAGAAGTTTTTTTTATTAATGTCCATAGAAAAAGATTATTTATTACTTTTTTAATTGCCAAAAAAAATTCAAACATGAAAAAAATGTTACAGTTATAATCAGTGTGTTTGAAAAAATTGACTTTTATGTCACTTAGTATTATGTAAATATGGTTGTACCCTGCCATGCCTTGTATAACTAAAATAAAATAAAAAAATCTATGCCGGCAAATAAATTGTATTATACAACTACAAAGTTAATTTATTATTTTGTGGCGATATAATTGTAAATTAAGAAAAAGCAGGATGAGACTGATCGAACTGAAATTTTCCCGGGCCGCTGAGCCTTCCTAAACCGGCCCTGCTTCTGGTGCATCACCAATTAAAAAGTTGATCTATTCCTGATCTAGACTTCGTTTGTCACTATTTTTGTAAGTGTTCCATAGTGTATGACTGGTTGCGTGGTTTTCCCTGTTCTACTTTATCAAATTGTTTTTATTTTAATGTAGTGCTTTAATAGGAACAAGCTGGAAGGCGGAGTGAAGTGAGAGGGCATACTATATGCGACGCTGTCAGAAGCTATGAGAGTCGGACACCAAAGGCAGGTGGACTGCGGAATTGATTACCTACGTAAAGCGGGGAAAGTGCACAGTGGCTCCTGTCTCTATCAAGACAGCGACTGTGACGATGTTCGCCATACATTGCTTGAATGTTCAAGCTGGAAGCCGCACAGAGATCAGTTGGGGCAGGACATCGAAGTAATAACGCCCGCTAACCTAATCGAGACGATGTTGCGAGACTGAAACACATGGCACAACGCCTCGGAAAAAACAATTCTAGTTACCAAGAAACAGGAGATCGATGGACGCTAAACATGAGGCACCACCTCGACGGAATATGAAAAACGATACCGAGGTGAAATCTTGCTCGAGAGGGAACTTTTTAGGGGGTGAGAGTCCCACACCCAGCTATCTGAAGGGCCCTCAGGCAGCTGGGCCTATCCTTAAAAATATAATATTATCGTATGTACCGTATTAAAAATAGTACCTATATTTTTGTTAGCAGTATTTTAAAAATATATACTAGTAGGTAAGCGGCCCAGACCAAATTCTGCGGGAGGCGATTTTGCGCCACGCCACTGATAGATACAAGAAATCTGCAGAAACTTGTACTTATTTCCATACCAAGTTTACTGATTTTTTTATAATATTTCTGGCATAACCCTTCAAGTGGGAAGAATCTTCGATTGGGGTGATAAATATAGACATTCAAACAATTTACTTTACATTAAAAAATTAAAATCACATTGTCTATCTTTATATTCTATGCCCCATATAATAAAAGATATGTATTTTGAATATATGTCAGCTCAACCCAAAACTACAAAGTATAACATGGGGTAGTCGAGCAGGGCATAAGAATACAGTTATTATTTGGTGAGAAATAGCATCATGTTTAAAAAGAATTGCACTAATCAATCCTGTTCCTACACATATTTGAAAAGGTATTATTTACAAATGGGAAATATATGGCACCTGATACTTATGTTAGAGAAAGTAAGTAGGTATATGTTATTGACATCACTTTAACAAAATTTTAACTATATACAAAAAAGTTTAAAAAATCAATTTTGCGCACGTTTTAAGAATTCGGCAACACTGTGTATCGTTGTGGGAGAAGCACGTCGAGTTTCTTCGGATAGATACTGTTGGCTGATAGCGACTTTAAAAAAGATCATACCTTACCCTAATACTGAAATAATTACATCATTGTATCAAAAATAGTTAATTGTCTGAACTAAACCTTTATTTAATCTCTTTAAATCATTGTTAAATTTAATAATTGATGTGATTTAATTGTTTCAAACTTTAAAAACGTTAGGTAGACTGATTAAAAATAACAGAAGTAGGTCAGTTCAATTTAGTTATACTAGGTGGGGTGAAAAGTAACCTCCTTGGGAATGAAAAAAATTTTTTTTAAATGTTTTTTATTTTATTCAATATAGTCCCCTTTTAGCTCGATACACTTATTCCAGCGATTTTCCAACTTCTTGAAGCCGTCCGAAAAGTAATTTTCCGGAAGGTCTGCAAAATACTCCTCCGTGGCGTCGATGATTTCCTCGCGTGAGCTGAATTTTTTATTGATGAGCCATCTTTTGATGTTTGGGAAGAGATAATAGTCCGAGGGAGCCAAATCGGGCGAATACGGTGGATGCGACAGCAATTGGAGCCGTAAGTCATTGATTTTAGCCGTGGTTGCGATGCTCTTGTGCGCCGGTGCATTGTCTTGCAAAAACAAAATTTTTTTCGCTTCATGTGAGGCCGTTTTGCAGCGATTTCGGCCTTCAATCGCTCCAATAATGCACAGTAATACTCGCTGTTGATGGTTTTTTCTTTTTCGAGGTAGTCCACGAAGAGTATGCCATGACAATCCCAGAAAACCGACGCCATAACCTTTCCGACCCATTGAGCCTCCCTCGGCCGCTTCGGAGCACTCGTGCCGGCTTCGGTCCATTGCCGGGCACTCATTCTGTTCTCTGGTGTGTAATAGTGGATCCAGGTTTCATCAACAGTTACCAATCGACGCCAAAAGTCCGCCCGATTCCGCATCAGCAAGCCCAAACACTCTTTCAAAGTGCTCTCGCGTTCGTGTTTTTGGTCGGGAGTGAGCATGCGCGGCACTCAACGGCAGGATAACTTTCTCATATGCAGAATATTGCCCAAAATATGACGTGTGCGCTCAGTACTAATCTTTGTGGTATCTACTAGCTCGCGCACCTTCACCTTCCGGTCAGCCAACACCATTTCATGTATTTTTTTGACATTGTCCTCTGTAACCGCATCGGAGGGCCTGCCGCTGCGGACTTGATCGGTAGTGGAGTTGCGGCCACCACGAAACTCTCGAAATCAATATGTGACGGTGTAATCTGACGGAGCATTAGCCCCATAATATTTATCCAACTTTTCTTTTGTTTCCTTCGACGTTTTGCCTCTCAAAAAATAATGTTTTATGAGAGAACGAAAATCGTTTTTGTCCATACTCAACATGATGCCAAACACGTCAACAACAATCAGCTGTCAAAACAAAACTAAATACAGTATCGCACTGAAATTTGGCATGTCTGCCTAAATATGAACGGATTTCAAGGCACCATAACCTTTTTTGCAGTAGCAGCGCATTCTGGCGGTCAAGGAGGATACTTTTCACCCAACCTAGTAGAGATACAAGGTGTTTCAGCTCTGTCGTTTATTATAATTTTTTCGCCATCTATTGCAGTTAGATAAATGCGACAAAAATGTTGATAATAAAACCCCACCTAAAGAAAAATTTAAAAATGTTTTCATATCCTTGAAACGCTACCTTCCATCAGAGTGCATCAGAGATGAAAACATGACATGACGTCAAATTGCGCGCTTATATGTAACCACAGATCTATGTAACCAATAAAACTAACGTTATCCTTGAAACTGTTTTGGGTTGACAGTCATAAATTCATAAGCGCCATGCGCTTCATAATGTGTCGGCGTTGTTATAAACAACGGAAAGTGTTTTTTTTTCTGCTGTTGATATTATATGTTGTCTATCATGTTCTGATTTTGGATGTCGATAGTAGAGCGAACCAAAAATGAGAAGGACATATATGTCAGTCTCGTAATATTGGCGTTGGTCGACGTAGAGTTCAGGAACTAAAGTCATCAGTGGCGGGGGTGAATTTTTTTACAATAAATATTTCTGTCAAAGTGACAGAAACCTGCATTTTCGATTTTTCATTTCGTGATTTTTTGTAATATAGAATGGAAATATCGATTCTCAAAACGAGCTTCGAGTTCTAAACAGTTATACCAAAGAAAAAAAAGATATTGATGAAGAAGGAACATTGTATAGCGGAAACGACGCTCCTGAACTCAGAACCTATAGGTAACATCTGTAAAGCTAGTGTAACAGACTACGATTCTAGCGCTCAAAACGTATATGACTCATTTT
Organism: Cetonia aurata; assembly: GCA_949128085.1. Lineage (NCBI taxonomy): Eukaryota > Metazoa > Arthropoda > Insecta > Coleoptera > Scarabaeidae > Cetonia > Cetonia aurata. The sequence goes on along the minus strand of OX421883.1, from coordinate 59,343,899 downwards.
AGGGTCTCTCTAGCTAACTTTTTAACCACATTTTAATTGGAACAATGTCTCTAAATTTTAGTTTACTTTTAACTATCACACTGAGGTTGAAAACTTACAGCACAAACTTAACTTCCTTTTCGGTTTTTGGACACTGAATTTCAGGTAAATCTACCGAACAGTGAGCGGCAGTCAGCACATATCTTGAACTGATTAACGCTCCTCCACATCTGTACGTCGTTTTGTCTGTACATCCAGGTAATATATACCCTAATCTAGCTAGCCAAGGGTATTGGCCAAGTTGCGCAACATCTCCTCCTATAATCCTATCCGAAAAACTTATTCCACAATCTTTAGGAAGTAAGTGAAAGTTCTTGTGGTCTTGTATACGAGAGGTCTGCGTTGCACTTGTAGGAACCACTGAAACGTAATACATACGTTGTTCATTATTTGTGTGTTATATTTAAATGCGAACCTAAACTAGGGAGTACACAGGCTAAAATCACATCTACAACCCACATGGTTTTATTACGTCTTCATTAACTTTACACTTCGAAGTAGTAATATTTTCTAAAAGTATTTATACTTATAATTGATTGATTGATTGATTATAAAATATCGATTAGCTGTGGTAGTGGAACAATGGCTCTTTAATGTTTTCTACCTACGCGTTTCTGCATAATCTACAAAGTCGGACGTTTTTGATTTCATTTAACGTTCCCAATGTGTACGGGCGAACATTGTTGAAATGTGTACATGCCCGTTGAGGTGGCCCTTATTTCACGACCTTTGACTTTCTTTCGAGACACCTCCCAAAACGATATATACCTTGATGGGATAAAAAAAATAGTGCAAAACTCATTCCGATCAGATAGAAAGAACAGGTGCCGCAGAGCACTTCGATATTTCTGTTACTAGTCACCTTGATTCTCCCATCCAAGTGTTAACTCGTCTCATATTTTAATTAAATTTTCTCTGTACATCTGCAGTGTCTTTGGCAACAATTACCTACTACTGCGATGTCATCAGCATACTCTATCAAATTCATGCCATCCGGCATTTCCATACGAAATACATCATCATAAGATATATTCCATAGATCAGGCCCTAAAACTGACCCTTGGGGTACAGGAAAAGTATAATACTATGAGCAAAAGAGAAACGCTTGCGAATCCACTCAACATTATGTTCTATTCCATATTAAAACAAAAAGCTAACATATTTTATAGGAATTTTTAAATCAGTTACTAAGATCAAACAGTCAATCGTATTATCCGAGGGATGTATGACGCTTCAATCAAATATTTTGACATTTCTCATAGATATATCATTTCCAAAATCTTTGTTGCATTTTGAAAGTTCAATTGAAAAGAAGTAGTAAACGATGGCGGAGAATACTGAAACCGAAGCAGATATATCTAGCTCTGAACCTACTGAAACCGGTGAGAAACCAGTTGATGCTACACCAACCGAAAAACCTGAAGAAGCAGCTCAAGGACCGGAGGAGAAACCGGAGGAAAAGCCCGAGGAGCACCCCGACGAAAAACCCGAGGAGAAACCTGAAGAGAAGCCGGACGAAGGTAAACCACCACCAGATAAAGAACCGGAAAAAGAAGAACCCACATTAGAACCAGCTTCCTCGAAAACAGTTTTCGATGTCGTTGCGGATAAATTCAAAGATCTGTACAATGATCCATATAAGATGAAAGTTATTGCGTGTATGATTATATTTCTCCTTGCCTTAGAGATGGCACGAGAATTGAAAAATATCTCGATTCCTCTTTTTTTGTATAAACCGTTCAGAAAACTGCAAGATATATACCAATGTTTATCACGTATATTGTGTAACTAAATTTACTGAGAACACTTCTTAGTCCCATAAATTATTGAAATACATGTAAAGAAAATGTAGAAATATTTATTTTTATATGTTTAATTTTCACGTATGTATAACACATTTGTGCTTATTGATGAAAGCATAAATACATATTTGCATCCACAGACGATAAGAGCGTGTAGTATTATATTGTTTGTACTCAAAGAAAAAACATATAACCATTTCATATAAATTATACGAATTCTGAATTCTTATTTACCGACGTTTGTTTTGTATTTATACATTTCATATAAGAATTATTCTCAGATGTCAGCCCTATTACAATTCCTTGTATTACTTTAGAGATAGAACCTGTGTAACGAACAACCGAACGAATGATGATTCGATTATAAAAAGCAAATAATGTTTTATTTTTTACTAAATATATCAATTTATTATTTTAGTTGTGCATATTCTAAAAGTTGTTATGAAACATAATCTAAGCCAACAATTTTAGAAGTTTTACTATGTTATATTCCATATGGTCAGTATTTTTTCTCTATATTTTTACTTTGTTTATAGACTCCGCAATTCTGCGCACAAACTCATTACAAAACAATTATAATGCGTACCAACGCTCCCAACGAAACGTCAGGGGCGCGTTCGAAAATACGTGATAAGTGTAAGGTATATAGTGCTGTCACCCTCAGGCATTCCATATTCCTATTCGCTTTCCTTGTTTGTGATATACACCATAGATAAAGTAGGTTAGTGTACACTTTACCCAATAAATTCTAATTTCGAACGCAACCTAGGAGTTATTACAACAAGCGATATCACGAGGTAGCGAGATACTTCTGCCACAATAAGATGAGATTCGTCTATACTGTGGCTCCCACGTTTAAAAAATACCAGAGGTACCGAGATGGTTTATTACTACTTTATGCAGAATTACACTGAATCGTGATTTGTTTCCGGATGTGTGCATTCAGCAGAAAGAAACAGTTGCTAACAGTTCCGAGCGTATCTACTGGATACGTTACCTACTGCTACATCGAATAATACATCCACAAATATTAGGAGCAAGCCGCCATATTTTCCTCCTCGAACTGTGCATGCGGCAAGACGTGCTGTCCTCCACAGCACATCCTGTTTGAATGTACGAATTTTCCGTTGGGATTATTGTCCCACAATTTATCGGGAATGTATTGTATTATATATATAAAAAACAATATTTATCATTTATTTAAAATTCATGCTATTTGTGTTTGTTATTTTTATAAAAATGTATTTAAAAGTAAAACTTGGATGACAAAATACCGGAGTTTCGTAGATTTTTTTACATGATAATTCTATTGATTCATATACTACGCTTTATATCAGTTTATATACAACTACTTCGTTCGAACTCGAACCAACTCGAACTAAGCGAGCGCTCTTGTAAGTTCGATCATGTAAACAATTCTTTATTCGAATTAACTTCTAAGATCGTTTGTCTCATACACGTAATCGGTTACTAGGATTTATTCCAGATTACCTTTAATGCCCGGTTTTTCAGTATTGGAATTACTTTAGCTCGATCTTAACATCCATGTAAATTTAGTCACAGTTGGCAACACTGATCAATGACTGATGACAGCTGTTTACAATTACAGTCAGTTGTCGAACTGCGAGAAGTGGTGGTGATAGCAGTAGCAGAATTTTGCGATATTTCGTTTTAAGGAATACATTTTCAAAATGCTTAATATATTTTTGGGCAATAGCATTATTTTAACAAAAAGCAAATTTAATTTAAGCGAAATTAATTTAAATATACACTCGAGAGTAAGTTTAATAAAGCAAAATACTCTATACTCTGTCTCTATACTTGTTATTTACATTTTCAGGGTTTGTCTATTGCAGATTATTATTTAGTTCACAATGGGCAAATCATTACTTCAGAATCTAACATTGAGTGTGGAGATATTCATATAGTACTAAGAACATATGGCGGTAAAGGGGGATTTGGTTCTATGTTAAGAGCGATTGGTGCACAAATAGAGAAAACCACTAACAGAGAGGCTTGTAGAGACCTCAGCGGTAGAAGGCTAAGAGATATAAATGAAGAGAAACGGTATGTTTTAATTTAAACTATGTTAATATTGGTTAAAATTATTTATTATATACGTCTTAGATTGAAGAAATGGATAACACAACAAGCAGAACGGGAAAAAGAAGCTGCTGAACGTAAACAAAAGAAATTAGAAAAACTTTGTGAGAAACCAAAACACGAATTTCGGGATAATGAATATGATAAGGAACGTTCTCAATTACCGGTAATGGTAGAGGATGCCTTAGTGGAAGGGTTAAAAAAAGCTAGCTCAACCGTTGCTGTTAAGAGAAAAATAAATGACAATAATGCCGCTACAAAGAAACGGAAATTATGGTAAGTATTAAAGAAATATGATTTTCTCAAATTTATGACAATGGCATAATAGGTTCAGTAATTGGGTTTTGGAACCTTTGGTGTAACAATAACTATCACACTGACAAAAGTCAATGCTAGGTTTTCCACTATCACCAAACAACAATAAGATTCAGTTCCGTTGACCGTATTGTTGTTTGGGGATAGTGGAAAACTTAGCATTGACTTTTGTCAGTGTGATAGGCATAATAGGTTGTCTTATCTATTTCATTAGTAATTTTGACTTGGCTAATAAAAATTCATCCATATTCAATCTGAAAAAGTCTATAAAGAAGCTAATCTCAATAAAAATGCACTCTCTGGTAGATAGGTACTACTAGGTTTTTAGATTCTTATTACATAAATTTTGTTTAATGTTAAAAGGTTTAATTAAAAAATTAATAGAACTGTGCATTAGTTATTATAGATAAGAAATTTGTGCAATAAGGCATTCAGGAATAAAACTCAATAAAATTTTTATGTTTTAGGATTGACGATGATGTTGAAGATGTATCGTCAAGTGACAAAGAGGAATCTGATGGAGATGACACTAAACAATCTTCGGTTGAAAGTTCAGAAAGTAATTCTTCTGATACCTTAACTAAGGATAATTCTGAAAATGGGGAAACAGAGTCTAAGAAGTCGGAAGCAGGAAAGGAAAATCCAAGTGAAAATAGCAGTACTAGTGCAAAAAATAGTGATGAAGAAACCCATATTGAAGTACATAACACAAACATTCTACAAAACACTGTATGATATTGTATTTAAGATTTTATATATTATTATTGTGTATTTGTGATTGTGCAAAAAATAAATTTTGTTGACATATGATACATTTTTATTATATGATCTGTCCTGATTACTTGTGATAGTTTTGTCACAGGTACTTATCTGAGGTTTTGTAATCGAGTTCTCTGCACTAAAATAAAATCTGGAATTAAATGGTATTTTTTGGGATATGAATTTTATAACTCTGGACTAAGTGCTTATTATGAGTATTTTGTTAAACTTAAAGATTGTTTAACTTCATTTCAAATCGTCAGGTAGAGTGATTCTATGATTAATTCTGAGCGAATTTTTGAAATCTTGTGTAGGAAACCATGTTTGTAGAATTATGTTGGTGTAATTAATTTAAACTGAGATAAAAGAATATGTATACCTACCCTTGTCATATTTTCAAAACTAAGCTTAGATGGCAGCACCAGCAGTTATACAGAAATGTACCGGTAAATTTAAAAGTAATACGCATATGAAAGTATAGCAAATGACAAATTTACTACCAAAATTAATTAAACTTGAAAGATTTTGATTTTGTTAGGTTGTGGTATGTATACCCATGTATATTCCCAGGTGACGAAACGATGGGCGTGTCTCAGAATACATGAAGACTACCACTATAACGAAAGACACACATTGTTCCTCTGTTTGAGATTATACTGGTATATTGATCCCATTGTTCCATGAAGTACACATTTCTGGCAACTTCTCTAATCGTAAAATGCAAATAAAAAGACAAAGTGTTGTTTTACAATTTATATTTATCCAACACCCGCTGTTACATTGTGTACATCTTGCCATATAATTAAATGGAATTTGGTAGCATCCCGGATTTACGAATCAATCGTGTTCTGGGACGCAATGCCAATTTTCTGGGCCTATTTACTAAAATTTTGTTAAACCTCTTCGACAGGTACGCTGATTGCCGTGTTGCTTTTCTTCGATTCCGGTTTCTTGTGATCTCCAGGCACAATGTCTCGCTCTTCCTCGTGGAAGGGCGGCACCGCTCTTCCGCTCGGTATAGGCTGCTGGGACGGCACCGGATGTGAAGAATGTACTAATCGACCGATAAGACTGCTTGCTCGTTCTTTACGTGCCCTCACCCATTCATGTGTTATAACCCTATCCAATGTTAATCGTAATGTTATGTCGGGTTCCAGAATGTGTCTTACTATTGATTTGGCGCTGGACGATATAGTATCTCTTACCTAGATTATTATAATACAATTATAAATTTATAATATAATACAAGGGCATGTCTCCAGTGGCAGACGCAGGTAAAAACTATTCGAAATTTATTTGGAAAACTGCTCACAATTTGACAAATCGTTATTTTTTCAATATACAATTTTATGTATACTTTAATTGAAAAAAAAAGTATTACAGTTACTATGAATGAAACACATTTGCCAAATATTTAATGCAGATAGCAGCCCTTCTAACATTGATTTTCTATAAAATAACAATATTTGTGTTTCAAATTCAGTGCAATACTCAAAATCAAACGAACAAGTACATAATCCAAGGAAAAGGCCGTCCAACAACGGATTAGTGGTATCATATACTGGCACGCAAAATGTTTGATAATTCTCGCGCTATATGAAGGATTAATTTAGTTCGAAAAATTGTTTGAGAAAATCATGGATTTCGACTCTTAACCGTAAACCGAAAAAAATAAACATATCTGCATGCATTTTTATTGCTGCCTTGAAACAGTTATCTACATTAGAGTGCGGTAGGTGGCATTTTTCAAGCACGAGCGAAGTCGAATGCAGGGATCAGCACCTACAAAAAGAGAATTCAAAGACAGCCCAGACCATCCCTATGGGAGAATCTCCCTGATTTGAGATATTTCAAGATATTCCTTGGAAATTTCAATAAGAAAAGAGTAAAGACCATGCTAGAACTAAGCAGAACTATACAACGTGTACTGACAGGTTTTCTAACAGGGCATTGCCACCTTGGGAAACACATGATAAGGATATGTGTGAAACAGAATAGCGACTGTAGGTCGACGATAAAAGTCAACTACATCCAACAGCACTGCTAGCACAGAAACTCGTGCCAACCATCTCGCCGAAGACGTCATGGAGGAGGAGGAAATACCGTCTTTAAAACCATCGCACGTACTGGATGGGGAGCTATAAGTGCGGGCAAACCCCAGCAGCTTGTAGCTCATGTAAGGAGGCACAAAGATCAATAGGTCGCGGAGCAAGGTCACCCTAATTAAAATCTAAATCTAATGAAGTAAATAACTTCAAAGAATAAAAGCTAAATAATAAGAAATCTACATATGGATTTCTTATTATTGGAGTATATGTATATTTAAAGTGTTATAAATGACAATTGAATCTTAGTTTTCTGATTTATACATACTTAGATGCTTTTTTCAAAATTGTTGCAAACAGTAATGGCGGTTGATCTGATGACGCGGTTGGAGTAACGCGACCTTGAACATATTTGGGGACTTTTTAAGAGCATGCCTAGTATATTTATACCATGGGGAATGCTATGTTTACAGTTGAAAGGGCAAACAAAGATGTTTACAGGTGCTCTGCTTAAAACATACCCTTAATCTGTAAAAAGCCAAGAGTTAAAACACATCTGTTTCACACCAATAAATCTATCAATATTGCTGTTTCCGGTTCAATAAGTCAATACTGTTACAATGAAATTAATCCTTCGTGCATCATACAGTTCCTTCGATGTTAATTGATCAATTCTGCGTGTGTGCGGAAATAAAAATAACTTTAGTTGTCCTTGTTTTATTCATATCAAATAAGATTTATTTGTTTGCTATGAATTGCCACCTAGCGTTATTAAGCGGTTCCCAAACTGCTTACGTGCTTTGAACGCGGCAATTATTACCATTAATTGAATTTCAAAATTATAAGAAAATAAGGTTTCTTACATTGTAATGCTTAAAGAATAAATTATGTCCTGAAATTTGTAAAAAGCAAAAACTGTTTTTTTTTAATTGAAAACTTGAAAAAGAAAACTTTCACAATGTTGTACAAGTAATGCGGTTTCATCAATCATAAAAAAAAACTTTTCAATTATTTTCGCATGCTCATGGAATAGTTGTTAAAGTTATGTTTTCATATGATTACATATATTTGTAAACATTATCGAATGCATACTCGCGCCGGAAAGTAAGTTTATTCCTATAAAACTAATAAAAATTCGAGGAAAAAGTAACTTATTATGCCGTCCATCTGTGCTACGAAAAAGGAACATTGTGCAACACAATATGCCGAAAAGCAGAGAATTGACTGAAGGCGAACGAATGGCAATATTTACACGAAGAATGAAAGGCGAAACATACTCATCCATTGCCGCAGATTACAATATCACTGCACCTGGTGTACAAAAAATAATAAATAAAATTTAACAAACTGGAACAGCTAGAAACAATCGTCGGACTGGCCGTCCAAGGAAGACTACGGCACGAGATGATCGCCGCATTTTGTTAAAAATTAAAAAAAAATCCATGGGTAACAGCAAAACAGCTTAAGGAAAGATTAAATTTGCCTATAGGATTAACACAAATAAAAAACGCATCAATGACAGAAACTTTCATGGTAGAGTAGCAAAGAAAAAGCCCATGATATCATTAAGAAATGCAAAGAAACGATTGGCATTTGCAAATCTACAAGCGATCGAATAAGGACGCAGCATTCATTTTTAGTGACGAATCGAAATTTGAATTACGGCGACGAACATTGGTATGGCGACAACCCGGCCAAGTACTGAAAAATAAAATTCGTCAAAAGTACTGTGAAACATGGCGGAGGCGCCGTCCTAGTATGGGGATGTTTTAGTGCACGAGGGGTGAGAAATTTAGTGTTTATTGATGGAATTTTAAATGCAAACCGTTATGTCAACATTCTTGAAGAAAATTTGTTTGAATCTGCTGAGAAAGTGGGTCTAGCAGAAACGTGTGTTTGAGTACGACAATGATTCCAAACACACAGCGAGGGTAATAAAGAATTTTCTTCAAGAACGTAGGATTAATGTGTTGGACTGGCCACCGCAAAGTCCGGACATGAATCCAATTGAATATTATGGTACGAATTAGGCAGAAGAATTCCAGAAGATGAAAAACAAAATAAAAACACTTTTAAGACTGCCCTTTTACGAGAATGGAATAACATCCCTCTGAATACTATCTCCAAATTAATAGAAAGTATACCACGACGCCTACAAGCTGTTCGTGAAAGCAAATACACGATATTAATTTGAAACTATTTATTGTCATTTTTGAGTTTTTGTCTATTTTTCTCTGAATTAAACTTACTTTTCGCCTTTAATTTAAATAATGTAGTAGGGGTATATCATATCCTGTATTGTTATTTTTGCGTTTTATCTAATAAATTAATGTTATTATTTGTCAATCATGTTTGTAGTTCAGTCATTTCCCCTTATGTACCTAATAAGTTACTTTTTTCTCGAATTTTTATTATTTTTATAGGAATAAACTTACTTTCCGGCGCGAGTGTAAATATTGGACCTTGCATGACTCATCAATGATTGATATACGTATATTTCATTGAAGAATCAATGATTGAGAGACTGACATGCGCCTGAAAACTGTTACTTTGGCGGTGATGCTTCTGGTATTCTGTGGCGGTATACTGTGCGTCAGTTTTACTAAGATAGAGTTCTTGTTGTATCATTGAGTACCATCTGTTAGGAAAAACGATTCGTACGACTTTGTATAGTCATGCATGAATTTGTACAGTGTCCTTCATAAATTAAGAAATTGTGGCTAAATTATATTGGAAATGATGGCGTAACTGACAAGCAACATTTAAACAATATTTTCTTGTAATATTTCTGCGTAATAACTCTTACTAGAGTATAACCCGCTTCTTACAAATTTATTATTTATATAAAAAAACTCTATCGGCAAAAATCGTGCAGAATGTTAAAAAATCGTGCGCAAATTTTCAATTCTGGTATCTTAATTCTTCGATTTGCTACTACTTCGATTATTGTGAATAATATTTTTAGTCTGATGAAGAAACAAATCATTTAAATATTTACAAACGCGTTGTTAATAGTCGGGATTTATTGAGAAATATAGATTGCGTACCCTCGATCGAAATACCCAATTCCGTGTCATTTGATCCTTAAGCAGTTTCCGCAGATTGGAGTCGTCGAAGGGCATGGACGCGTTCAGCATTATAAACAAGATTATGCCTAATGACCACACGTCCGAGAGTTTTGGATTATATGGTGTTCCGTTGACGACTTCCGGGGCTGCATACGCCGCTGATCCACAGTAAGTTTGGCTGAGCACCCTGCGTCCTTCGGCGTCGACGCAAAAGCGAGCGAAACCGAAGTCTGCCAGCTTGACATTGAAGCGGCGCGATAGCAATATGTTCTCGCACTTTAAATCCCTGTGTGCAATGTTTTTGTTGTGGAGATATTGGAGGCCACTCGCCATTTGGCGGAACCACAGTTTCGACTGCTGTTCTGGCACCACACCATTTCTCTTAATAAAATCCAAAAGATCGCCATTATCGGCGTATCTGCAACGACACTACGATTCATCAAGGGGGAAAGCACATTTATTAGAGTTAGAGAATTTGGATTCGCACAAACGTATGATGTCAAACTGACAAGCAAATGTCAAAACTATCTATTAGATCTAAATATTTATTTTTCTCTAATATTAGTAAACGAATGGACCTTTAACGAATTCTACTATAGTAGATACGATGTTAGAAAGTACTTTACCTCATAAAAATAAAAACTCTGGCTCCTCTCTGCAAAATACTGTGCACTTGAATGATATGCGGATTTTCAATTTTCGTGAGTATATCCAATTCCCTTGGAAAAAATTTCTCTAAGAAATCCCTAGGTGCCTTCTCCTTATCAAAAATTTTGCAAGCCAAGCGCATCTTCTTACTATTATTCGAGCCATCGACGTAATCCGCCAGATGGACGGTGGCGTACGAACCCTGACCGATTTTCTTCCCGATAAGGTAGCCTCTCTGTTCGAGAGCGTTAACTTCAGAGTTACGTGGACTTAACCTCGCTGAAGCCATGTATAAGCAAAGTGTCAAAACTCCCCGATTGTTGTAACATTTAAATTTGTAAGGGATCTCTCGCTTCAAACCATCATAGCACTATAATTTCTTTAACACCAATCCTTCATCCGAACTGTTAAAAATGTGTATACAAGAAATTTTAGAAATAGCCCAAAAAATGGCAATTTTTAATGACAGGAACACAAATATTTTGTCACCATTGGAAACTAGATTTTTTTATTTGAAGTTTTATTAGTCAAAAAGTGTCATTTGTACAAAGTTTGCAACATTTACTAAAAAAAAGATCTCGCGTTCAATTTTCCGGATTTGGTGGGGCGTCCTCTGCAATATCGCTTGTTGGTTCTATTGTTTGGGCGTCCATCGCTTCTGGTTTGTTGTCAACGTCAGTGGTTACGTCAGTGGTGGTAGCTTCTTCGACAGGTTCGTCTTGAATTGGAACAGGCAACTGCTGTTTCTTATCCGCGTCTTCGTCTTCACTATCCGTATCCCGATCTTCGCCTGGATGTAGTGAAACAAGGCCTTCGTGTTGTTTAACTTGACAATCGCCTGGCTTCTTCCATTTATTTTGTGCCTGAAAGGTGGGTATATGAAAATATGGTGAATTAGAAAAGTAAAGTCGTTGATCAATATTGATACGTTAAAACACATTTGTTTGTGATATTTCCAATTATACGACGCTATAATAGTGGATATCCGATTTACCAATCCAACCGGGAGCAGTATAACTTTAATGTAAAGTCTGGAGTGCCCCAAGGATCCATCTTAGGACCGCACCTTTGGAAGATTCTTTACGACGAACTTTTGAGAACATAAATGTGAGTGTGTTAATGACACCGTGCTGTTTATAACTGTCTGAGATATTGAATTAGCCTAGATTAGTACTAATGCGAGTGGGAGTTAACCAGTTCTGTGGTCAGGTCTAAAATGCTCTTTTTGTTTGAGGTAGCACACAGAGCGGACAAAGCAGGAAATATAACAGCGGATCTTGGCTGACTTATGGCCAAATCGGAGGTTCTCGGTCAAGCATACGAAGAGTATTTTTGACGACGATTCGTTCGGTTATGTTATACGGATATTGGAATTATAGGCGCATGCTTTGAATAAGGACTGTTAGCGATTAACACAGGTAAAATAGATTACTTGCTAACCCAATTACTAATTAGACATAGATATTTTAGAGCATATTTAGACCGCATTGGAGAAATAAATACTGCAGCATGTCTGTACTGTCCTGAAGAACTAGACTTACTAGATTAACTAGACGATGTCTAATGTAAATTTCGTTTTACCTGTTACAGATAGAAAGAGTGGAGACAGTGCATATATACTGGAATGTGGAAATAATGAAATCACAATCCTCCGCAACAATGTACTGCGAACAAAGAAAGACGAAGTTGAGATATGTCCTATTTCTAAACTTTAGGTAATGATAATTGTCCTTATACAACCAGACGCAGTAGACTCCTGTCTGAATTAATGTTAATTAACAGTTCGGAATTAGTGTTTAGATGCTAATGAGGGTGTTTTAGTTCGTCTTGTTCGAGGGAGTCCAACACAAAGCTCGTAACTGCATTACACCTCTAAAAAAAAGTAAGTAATCTAGTAGATGTATACATAAATTTCCCGCTAACAGAAAAACACTTTATGTGCGTGCTTCATTTTAATCTTTCTCAGTTTTGTATATGGTTGTAGTTCTAAGCAGTTTTATATAGTAATTGGAAAGCAATAATAAGGATATGTAGAATACACACAGTAGGCACAAAGATACTGAAAATGATGGAATTTCTGTGGTATTTGTAATGTGAGTACAATAATTAACACAAAAATACTTGAAAACAGTGACACTGATACATATTAAATGATACAACACCTTACTGACAAAAAAATTCTTTGTGCGGCTCTATCGTCGTCAGTGACTACACTCGTATCTCGCACACGGTATATTTGAATCCATATGTGTTCGAGATTTATAAGAACGATACTTACTTGGTAATAATCTTTCATCACTTTTACTTTTTCCATATAATACGAATAAACGAAATTTGCCATTTGGGTCATGTCCTGTACCTCCATAACGTTTGTATTCGGCACGATATTGTGATGGCGATTGGTTGGGTGTGCTTCGTTTAGGACAAGCGAGAGGTTCGTCGGTATTGACATTAGCTATAAGAAATAATTTCTTTTACAATAGTAAACTAATGCGCAGTTATAGACTACGTACCTGTTGAAATGCTGGAGTGAGCTCGAAACAATTCTGGAATAAAGAAACTCGGGCGAAAACGTATAAGCCAAGTCTCGCACGAGACATGGCTACCACCAAACGGCGCACATCTCTTAAATGTCCAACCGCTTTTGTTCGGACTAGGGATAACAGTATGTAGTCATTTTGTTGACCTTGGTATTTGTCAACGGTGGTGACCTACGAAAAGCAAATTTTAAAAGAGAAAGAAAATGAATCGCTAATTTCGATATTCCACAACTTATGTGTATTGAGATTCTTGACCGTAGACTCCAATTATTTAGAGTAGTAAGTATATATGCGCTGTTAATTCACAGAAGTACCAGACATTTCTATTAGGTATAGCCACCGTCAGGGTATTTTAAAATGACCTCATTTCGTACTAATCGTACTATTGTGCTTACCTGTGACGGATAATCGTTTACAGTATTTGATATATTATAATTTAAAAGGAACTACGGGTATTAATTACATTTTATAATATTGCACTTTACATGTTTAATATATTGATTATATTATTAATATTTAATTATTTAAAACAGCACTTGTAGGACCTTTTTAAATTTTTCGGAATACCCCCTAATAGACAAATACTTTAAACGTTTTATAACCCTTGTAATGCCTATAATCCGATTAGTACGAATTGATATCATTTTAAAATATCGTGACGGCAACTATAAATGTTTGATAAGTCATAACGTTCTCATCCGGGCGGCTTTCGACGATGAAATATCGTCACCGTAAATCAAAACCAGTCTATGGCACGATTTGTCGAAATTAAGATATTTAAAGGCTGATCCAAATTGAACTTCGGGATATATGTTTCGAACAAAAAAACTCGCCTATATGTAAATGAATGCAACTTCAATAATAATAATAATAAAAAAAAAACCGTTTGGACATAGATTATATCTGTTTTAAAAAGATTACATGTGCTTTCCTAAATAATTGGGGTCTACCAATTGAGTTTTGTTGCATAAGCAGATACTCACCTTATGTGGTCTGCCAATGAGTGGGTTATCTGCACATCTCGTGTTAATTACATCCCTGATTAGGTGCTTTTGTCCATTGTAAGTAGTGAGGATTGAAATTTTATTCGCTGGATAACCAATTAATCTCATGAACATGAATACGGCTACGCAATATTCAGCTTCGGCTAGATTCTATATTTTAATAGAAATAGTTATAAGAATTACAAAAATATATGAACAGATATAAAGGGTTCTCCAATAAGAGGTGTTATTTTGAATAGCCCGCTATTTCGGTAGATGTCACTTTTGAAGCTGTCATTTTTTGACATTTGACAAGTAGAAACTACGCCATTAATAAAAATGGAACGATACACGCTTCAACAACGCATTGAAATTATTAAAATTCACTATACAAATGGTGAAAATTTGGCAGAGACGGTTCGTAAAACTCGAACATTTTTGAGTCGTCGTGAAGCACCTTGCCGGACCGCAATACAGAAATTGGTGGAAAAATTCGAGCTGTCGGGACAACTTAGTGATGTGAAGAATAAAACCCGTGCACGTCGCTCAAGAACAGCAGAGAATATTGCTGCTGTAGCCGAAAGTGTTGAAGAAAACCCAGGTTTGTCCATTCCTCGTCGTTCTTTGGAATTACGCATTCCACAAACGTCATTACACCGTATTTTGCAAAAAGATTTGGGTCTTAAGGCGTATAAAGTTCAGTTAACACAAGAACTCAAGCCGGCCGATCATCAACAACGTCGTGTCTTTGCTGATTGGGTCGTTGAAATGCATGAAAATGATCCGGAATTCCGTCGAAAAATCATCTTTAGTGATGAGGCCCATTTCCACCTCGGTGGCTTCGTCAACAAGCAAAATTGTCGCATCTGGGGCTCGGAAAACCCAAGAGTTATTGTTGAAAAACCTCTCTATCTTCAACGTGTGACTGTTTGGTGCGGTTTATGGTCCGGCGGAGTCATTGGACCTTACTTTTTCGAAAATGAGGCTGGAGCAACAGTTACGGTGACTGGATTGCGCTATCGAGAGATGATTAATGATTTTTTATGGCCGGAATTGGATGGTATTGATCTGGACAACGTTTACTTTCAACAAGACGGCGCTACGTGCCACACAAGCAACGAAACCATTGATCTTTTACGGGAAAAGTTTCCGGACCGTGTTATCTCTCGAAGAGGTGATCACAATTGGCCACCGAGATCTTGTGATTTAACACCTTGCGACTTCTTCCTTTGGGGCCACGTGAAAGAGAAGGTCTACGCCAACAGCCCAGCGTCGATTCAAGACCTCAAAGATGGAATTCGTGAGGCTATCGAGACATAGGGCAGCCACTTTGCGATTTGGTTATGGAAAATTTCATGAAAAGGATATGGTCCTGTAGGCGTGGTCGTGGTGGTCATTTGTCTGATGTTATTTTCCACTATTAACCGCATACGTTCCTCTTTATAATGAAATAAACATCCGAACATTTATATTAAAAAACGGCATTTTTCTTTGAATATCAAAATAACACCTCTTATTGGAAAACCCTTTATATGTGCTTACTTGATAGAAATAAGGAGATGGTTCCGATTCGCCAACATCATTGAAATCTTGTACATCAATGAGTTGAAAGTCGTAGGCAAATCCAGCATTGGCTAATTGATATTCAGACCAATTTAGGACATGACTTAGGTTACCCAACTGTTTATATCGCCATCTATACAAGTTGCAAATACTAAAACGATAATATTATGATTAGTTGTTGCCAAAAAGTGCATCGCATGAAAAAAGTTTGCGAATAATCAGATTGAGATCACTTGAACGCAATTTATCTTCTACCATATAGAGTTAATACATAAAAGCGAAAGAGGATTGGGAGTACAAGAGAGTTTAAAAAAGAGAAAAATGTTATTAGAAGACAAAAGTCCATAACAAAAAAGAAACCCGTATCTCTAAATAATTTACCTTGGTCGCGAACGTCCTTGTCCATCTAGATCAACAGTTGGAACACCTAATCTGACTAATCTAGTAAATAAACTTTGCTCCATATTTGAATACTTTTGGAACGCCATATTTTTAATTACAGGTGGTAGCTGATGATGATCACCAATCA
This sequence comes from Cetonia aurata, assembly GCA_949128085.1. Classification (NCBI taxonomy): domain Eukaryota; kingdom Metazoa; phylum Arthropoda; class Insecta; order Coleoptera; family Scarabaeidae; genus Cetonia; species Cetonia aurata. The sequence goes on along the minus strand of OX421883.1, from coordinate 59,327,505 downwards.
TTATCCATCGCTTTAGCCTGTTGTAACCGTCTTGGGGATTTTGTAGAAGGAGGGGTATAAATGTTTCGATTTCTAAAATCTGTGCCGCTTCTTCCATCAATATATTATCATATTTAAATCCTGCAATTATAAAAAAATATGAACGTTAAACCCATAGACCACTAATACAGAAACTACTAACCCATTTCAACTAATTCTTTCCTTTTCAAGGCTGCATGCGTGCAAGTCATTGCGATTATCTTGGCTTCCTTCACCAATAAATACTTGGAACGGTCTAGGCCTGAACGGAGAAGTTCAAAGGCTCTAAATTCTTCAAGTTCATCGAAAATATGTTTTATATACCGAAAGCAACTGTCGGCAATATCTAGATCTTCTTCAAATGATTTTTGTTCGAACAGTGGTTGAGGTGCATTTTCGAAGAATCTCGTGAATGGGAATTCTTTCGCTATTATTTCCACAGGAACAGCCTGAAAATGTTGATCAATCAATTGCATTCACTAGAATAAATGAACACATACCTTATCACTTTTTGGTCTAACAATACTTTCAAACTGTTCCCATCTTGACAATATTTGATATAGATAAAAATGTCCTGCCGTTTCGCATGTATAGGCAACATCGCCATTCACCTCTAAAGATTCTTGTAATCTTTGTACTTCCATCAATAAATCTAATCGTTTGGCGAGGACATAGTTCACTCGGCCGTATCTGTAGTAGAAAAAAAAAATAAAATAAAACTATCGATTTAGAATAGAAAATTACACTTCACCTGCTGAAGTCTTTTTCAGTTTCTAGGGCTTCTTCACCATGACCTAAACGCAACAGGTGCCTTTCGTCTATATCCAACTCAACAATCTTCTCAAATAACTGATTTAGAGCCTGATTGGAATGTGTTACTATTAAAGTTCTCTGATTGGGAAAATTATGATAGAGATTGGAAATAATTTGGACAGCTACATCAGTTTTACCCGTACCCGGAGGACCGACTACGAGTGTTAATCCGGGTTGCATCCCTGATTTTATCGCTTCCACTTGAGTAGGCGTAAATGATATATTGTTTCTATAGAATTGTTACATTCATAAATCAATTTTAAGTTAATATTAAAACTAAATCTTACTTTTTTGGTTCATTGAATAAGTACGGTCCCCGTTTTGGGATAATATGAGGTTCAACGGTGATAACATTCTTTTTTTCTTCTTCATCTGTTTTAACCGAATCTCCAAATGTTAATCTAGAATTGAGCGAATTATAAGAAGGAAAAAAAAGACCACGGTGATCATTATGAGTATACCTAAATGGTCGAACTAGTTTTCTTGGATCATCCGTTTTTACTTTAACCTCATAATTCGGAAAACAGGACCTTAAATGATCCATATCAATGAAAGTGTCGTTGAAATCCATAGTAGATATCTGATTCGACATTTTGCTGTAGTTGGCTGCACTTGGGTCGCCGTATCCTAATATTATATCGTGTAACCATTCGGGAACTACGCATTCGGTATTCATGAGCTCTCTGATTGTTTCTAACACCGCTTTAAAGTTATTTTCCTTTGGTTTCCGTCGCAATAAAATATTAAAACCTAAAGGAAATATGTTACGAAGAGTCAAGGGAATTTTTATATAGCTGACCTGAATAGACATCATCTTTTCCATCGTCAGTGTAGTTCATGTCGATGAAGTATTGATTGCTATCAAGCCACACGCGATACGTTCTTTGATCTCCCGGCAAAATTGGCCTTGGTTCCGGTCCATCTTCTATTACTCTACCGTTGTTATCCAACATTCCCTCAACTTCACAACCTCTAATGCACTTTAAACCTACTTGTGGTATGAATGGTTCCTTGTAATTATATTTTGTACCTGTTCACGAAGAATAGTCAGCGTGAAAATTTTACAGTACGATATTGCAAGATGAAAAATATCCGTGCACTTCTAACACTAATGATCAAACCAATTAATTAATCGAATGTCATAGTTTATTTAATTTGTTTAATTGCTTGAAAAAGATGTAAGTTGTGCATAGAAACGTTGCAATTGTGATCAAAATAAAATAAGGGCAACTATAAACAGCTCAATTTTTGCCACTCATTTTATTTCTCTACTCTAATTTATTTTTGATAGTTATAATTATAAATAAATTTCACAGTTATAATTACCCAATTTTATTTAAAAAACTTATTTGAATAGGTTAGAAAATTAAGTTTTACACAAGATATGCGATTTTTAATTTGTGTGCATCCTAAGAACTTCAAATTAAACATTTTAATCATCAAGAGTTTTAATAATAGTTAGTACATGGCACTACAGCGGCACCATCTAACCGCAGAATCCAGAATTAACATTTTGACAGTTTTCGTAAGGCATCGATTTCAGTAATTTTGATGTTTGTCACCAAGTGGTATTGATGACGGTTACAGTGACGTCATCTAGAGGAAAAATCAAAACTATCTCTTTATCACATTTCGTTTGGCGTCGCGTCCGGTTGTGTAACAACAAAAAGTGACAAAGTGACAACGCGTTAACGTTTTCCAGGCGAGAACGTCAACGTGAGGACGGCTTCAAGCGATTCTGATACACCTCTCGCTAGCGTCAGCGAAAGACATCGATAATCTCCGGGAGAGCGAATGCATTGCTCCTAAAGATCTGATGTGTTTGGTGCAATATTCCACTGGTGTTGTCGTTTTGAATGTTGCATTTCTTTCTGACAAATATTATAAACCCTCCGTCCTTGTTTGTTGCTAGGTGCGCGCAAAATATGAAAATGTCACGTATTTATCACGAAATTGTAAATAATTTTAGCTGTAGGATTATATAAGGGAACAATAATAATAAATATGTCTGTTAAGTACAATATAAAGTAAGTGAAATAATAGAATAAATCAATGAATATTTATTTTTAGGAAACTTGATGCAGTTATTTCCTAAATGTGTTTCTAATATTGTTAAACGGATGCTTGGTGAAACACTCGACTGACTCACGCTTACTAAAAAATCTTGTCCGCAACTTCTTTGATAGCATCCTGTTGCAAGAAACCTTAATGTAACAAGCGTTTGCAATTGATAAGGGACCCATTGTAACTTAATGGTGGTAAATGATTTAGTATTTGTCTAAAAATATATTGCACCATATCTTGATTGAGTCTATACAAGTCGATAAATTGCTCCTCAGGGATATTAAATGGATCACTTGTATCCTTTAGGTGTCGACGAAACAATTGCGGGATTTCTCTCTTTGTTTTTTGAAGCTAACACTATTGGCATTATATTTTAAAAATAATATAAAAGAAAAACTTTTTGCGAGAATATCGGATAGGTATATTTACTATATTTTACTGCTATTTAACAACGCGGCGCCAAACTACACAACTGCTACACTCATGTGCTAGACAATGAAGACATGCAATACAAACAAAGATAGATGACGTCTCTCTTGCTTCTCACGAAGATTTTTGACGTGACTTTTCCTAAAGGCAAACACGTGAGCGAAGAAGTGCGGGTGACAAGACTCTCCTAAACAGAGTCGCATTTGACGATAGGCGTTAGACGAAAGCGCTTTTCACGGAACGTGAATTCCGCCCCTCAAGTTAGTTGCTTGATGGCAGCGATGGCCGCTATGGTACCATCTAGCGATGGAATCTAGAATTAATACTCCAGCATATTTCGTGTGATATGCATTGTCGTTTCTTGAGCGAGCGCATTATACATGTCTGGAGCAAGTTGCAATCTACGACGTTACTAGAGCCTAAACCAATATTACTGTTTGCCACTTTTTGAATAGAATGCACTTTAAACACATAGCGCATGCATAAATTATAGAGTATATGTAATGTAAATGACTTAACTTATTACTGCTCTCGTCTTATCTGTTCCTTTTATTCCCGATTATCGTATTTGTGGATGGTTCTTTGTATATGTTTTTTCATTTTGTCAGTTATTGTCATTACTATGGGCGCGTTTTTTAATTACTCGAATTGCTGTTCCGAGTATAGAAGAATTAAAATGCCGTTTTTTAATTCACTTGAGCGATTACGCACCGCATTTTAAAATTACACTGATTGCTCGAATACAGTGTTCGAACAGTCTTTTAATGCTCTAGGGCCTAGAGTCTAGGCTAAGGGGTGGTACGTTAAATTAGAACTCGAACATAACCTAGAAAATTTGACATGAATACCGTTAGAAGCTACCGAATGTAAGTACATATGCAGGCAAAATAAGTGTTTGAAGTGTACACGATTCATTTTGCTAAAAAATGAGTGTAAGTCAGGTAGATAAGCTATCTTATTCTTTTCATAAATAAAGTACCTTATTTATTAGAGTTAAAAATATTAAATTAAAATGCAAATTTACAAACATGCACAAGTTAGGGGATAGGAGACGTAATTTAAGGTTATACAATAATAATAAACTGAACTGACAGATAAGAAGAAGTGTGTACAAGTCGTTTTTTAAATGACATTTGTTCGAGCAGGTTTAACAGTTCCACAGCTCGCTCGAGTAAATAGCACTCGAACAATAAGTGTAATTAAAATACACACCCTATGAGCAAAAAGTTTGCTGGCCAGTATAATTTAAATAAACAGGTTAAATCATAGTGTAAATGTCATTATTGTTGCAGTCACGATATTTCCCTATCGATTTGAAAGTCTAGAGTGAGTTTGAAAAATAACATTTTGTTGATTATATTATCCGTTTCTGTTTTCAAATTTTAATGTTTGTGTTTCCATTGCAAAAGTGTATTATTTTCGCTAGTTCGCATTTCATGATAACGTATTAAATAAATATTACGCGTTGTACATATAACGTATTCTCATTTATATAGCCTGCTAATACCTATTGGATTCGGTGGCTGGACTGTTATCAGGAAGCAAACGTCATGTTTTCTTAAATTCTCCCATTCTGCCTTGATTTCCGGTCTTACGGCTAAATTAACGGTTATATCAGCGCGTACCCTTGAAGGTCGTTTTTCGCCTAGATTAGATAATTTAAAGTTAATAGATAAGTCATATTTGTACGTTAAAAACTAACTTACCAATATTCGGTTTAGCGACTTCAACTACGGCAAAACTCAAGATAGGTTGAGCCATCCTGGCCCAACCACCCCAATACACGTTACTGTCTTCAGATTTCCTAAATATGAATTTTATTATATACAATGTAATAACAAAAATAAAGGGTGCATTTTTGCCGTAGAATAATTTGATCCACAATTTTATTATAACAAGAATCATTTATTACCTATGTTCGTCATTAAATATGTATATAGTCATTCAAAATGGTTGTGACCTACATATATTTTATCTTATATATGTAATTAGAGCAAAATGATTAAATAATTACTATTACTGATAATTTTATGATAGGTATAGAGGATGTATACAAATTTATAAAGTTATATACATATATTCTATTTAGTTACTGGCCGAATGATTCATTTTCATCAAAATAAATTAAAGTGCTTTGTTTATGTGGCCCAGAATAAAAATATTTACGTAAATTAAATAAAAAATGTAAGTCAATGGCCTTGTGTGAATGTTTATTTATCTCAGAATATTCCAAAAATATTCTAGTTTCAGTGTGCTAAATGTTATAAATGCGAATAGAGCCATCATCAGAGAGGTATAATGCCCGTTTGTGATAACCCTGTATATAAATGAATTTGCATTGCGAATTATCAATTATTAGTGGCGCCTTGTGAATGCTTTTGCTCCACGTAAAGGTCATAATAAATGATGCCACATACGAAATTAAATACTTACCACGGGCATAATCTGCTGACGGCATCCTCAATGTCTTGCCTTATTTCATCTGAAATAATTTGATCATGAACAAAACAAGTTAATACATAGTTAATTATAGATTTATGTAATACACCTCGAATAGTGTTACCATTTACATAAATACATTTTTTAATCGAATCTGCTTATGGAACTTTAGAGTTTGTTTATATGAATAGAATAATAATAATATTTGAATGTCTTCTCTTTGTAATAAGTCCTTATTTTGTGGGACGAAGAATAATCAGAAACCTAGTAGTTAACAAAACTTACACGTCGACTCCAATCTGAATAAATTGAAATTCCTCAATAGATAATCGTGCAACGTTAAGAATTGCAAATTCAGCTTTGGTAACGCCAAACATCCTTCTCCCGAAAAATATGCTGTAGGCACCACGTTTTCGTTCCATATCACATCTTCGGTAGGGTAAAGAGGCATCTCGTTTAGAGCCTCAAGTTGCGACGACCTCTTTTCATGCCGTGATACCTTGAAGATAGAATAATGATTGAATTGAGAGAATTAAAGAAATTAAATAAACATCGGTTTGGTCTAATGTAGGGTAAAAAAGAAAATTACAGGTATATTCAAGTATATACAACTTAAAATTCGGAAAAAGTTAATTCGAGATGCTATTAGGAAACATTTTTGTAAAATATCAATTCCAGTACTTACCAAAAGTTCGCTAAGAAACTCACTGTCGTATCTACACCACTGGTAGTCCTTTTCTATTTTGGATGACGGAACGAGATGAAGATATGTAGCTATAGCTCTCAGATTCTCCTGACTAAAAATAAGAGGCAGTTGCGTATGTTGTTACAAATAAATAGGTGTGAATTAAATACCTGAGGGGTGCAAAATGTTTTAGTAGTTGTTCTTTGCTGTGCACGCTTGCGACATTAGCCAAGGCGAAATTTCGTAGCTCGGGAAATTTGGCAAAAACGGCTTTCTGTAATAATAGAGTCATTATAATTTGAGCTTTGTTAAGATCTTCAGTTATTACGTATAATTTGAGAGATAAAAAGTATTTTCATAAGAAATGGATCAACACTAGGAATGCATATTATTGCAGTGAATTTAAACGATAAAGGAAACTATGCAAACTCAAATCGGTGTCCTGCTACAACGATTATGTCTCCAACATTGAAGGATTGCCACTCCAATCTATGTAAATATCTTAATGCCCAGAATTGACGGGAATGACTCGGAAACTGCGCGACTCATTGAGGAACGAGTATATTGAGCCCGTTGCTATGGTTAATGCTTTCGCGAATACTTTTTCTGCAGTATACACACTTAGTGTGTGGAAGGATTTCCGGACCCACCAGGGTAGCACCGTACAATTGAATATTTTTCCGGCAATTGAAGAGGAACTTATACGCATAATGTCGAAGTTACTTAATTAGGGCCAGTTCTACAGTCATAGAATAAGGATGGAATAGTGTTATTCTTAGAATAAATATTTTTGTACCGTTTTACAAGTGCAGAATAAGGACTGTATAGAATAAGTTAGGGAAGAAAGCACGTATAAGTTATCTCGCACTCTGACAATCGGCTAAGTTTATCCCGACCTTATTCTTCGTTGTGATTGGTCAAACGAAGTGGGAGTATACTGTCAATTTTAAAATCATAACCATTTTTTTATTATTCTGTTATATCCATAGAATAACCTGACGATACATATATCCGTTTGCAGTATAATAATTATAATAAATACTATTCCGCGGACATTGAAAGTTAGGTTAGATATTTAAATAAATTTTTTACACAAAGTGTGCCAATTGTATATTTTATTTTAAAATTAATAATGGACATATTTGATGTGGCAGTATTTGAATCAGATGAAGAAGAAATGATAGAACATTGTAATAGGATTAGACGACCCAAAAGATTTAAAACAAGGTACACATACGACACATATGACGCATTATTTATATATGTTTAAAAGTACGTTACAGAATTAATTTCTTTGAAGAAATGGACGAAGTGGAATTCTTTAATCGCTATCTGAGGAAGAATCCTTGTTGGGAAATTGAAGAAGACATGAAGTCTCCATCGAACCGATATTTTGCAATGTCTCCTGCTACAAAACTTTTACTCACGTTAAGATTTTATGCAACAGGATCGATGCTATTAGTAGCAGGAGATATTGCTCTACTAGCCCTACTAATATTTATGTCTCCTTCACTGAGAAATTACAGCATCTAACCCTTTTTCCATATTTTTTTTTTTGTATACAATTATACTAAATTTTATAGAATATTTCAACTTTTAAACAGAGGTTATCTTACAATGCATAACATCACACAATATTTTTACCATTTTACGCCCTATATTTTATATTTGCATAAATCGACGCCTTGCGCATGGCCATTTTTGTTACCATCTTTAGACTCTGTACGGTTTATACCGAGTATTACTATACTAACGTTTCTATACCCAGAATTACTGTTACATAATTTTATTCTTGGTATGGTTATTCCATGCCTTATACTAGCATTGTAGAACCGGGCGTTAGTTGACCACCGGGGACTTACTTCCTAGCTTCGTTATTCGTGACACTATTTTGCTTATCCTTTGAAAATCATTATAAACTTATCCATCGCCATTTCCCTACATAATGGAAACGTTCAAATTTTGCCCTGTATTCAGAATGATTCAACGCTTCTTTATAATTACAGACCCATCTCTATATTATGTGTGGCTGATGGTCGAGTGACTTGCGCGCTTGGCTATCAGTCACGGGGTCCGGGGTTCGAATCCCCTGGGCCTGCTCTCAGAGTAAGGTTTTCGTGGTTTTCCTCACTCCTTGGCAAATGCTGAGAGACAAACACCTTAAGTCGCTCCACGGGCGCAGGCGTAATAATAACTCATGGCCGGCCGATGCCCCCTGTAATTGGCGAAAGCTGTTGGGGGATGTAAAGGCATGAATTATTATTATTATTATTATTATTATTATTATTATTATTATCTAACTTTGCGAAGGTCTACGAAAAACACCATGTTGTACAACAATGTGCGTGTACACTAATTTTCAAACCAGCTTGGCTTTGTTTCTGGTCACTACACTGTTACTAATTTAGCTTGTGTGAGTCAAAGGATAGGCGAAGTGATAAACGAGAACAATTAGATATTATTTACATTGAACTTTCACGTGTTTTTGACAATGTAGATCATCAAATCCTGATACATAAAATAAGTTCCTTGGGTTTTGTTCCACCAGTTATCAAATTCCTTGATTTTTATTTGAGTGATCGCCGATGCTATTTCCTAATCTAATGGATTTCATTCCTTTGAGTTTTCTCTCAGTTCTGATGTTCATCAAGGCTCCAACTTAGGTCCTCTTTTGTTCAACTTATTTATCGATGATCTATTACTTTTCGTCTCCTGTCCTGTTGTGGTCTATTTTGATGGCATTAAACTAGACAATCAGATTTGCACAATAAACGACTCACTCATTCTTAAATCTAACTTAGATAAGTTGGTGGCATGGTGTTAAAGCAGCAAAAGAAAATGAATATCGCATTTGGAATACACCCGTAAAATTTGTTTCCTTTTTAAACGGAATATTATCAGCTTAAATACATTAAGAAAATGCTATGAACAACCCCCTTCTCTTCCACAAGAAAAACTCTGACGACACCATTGGTACCAATCGAACAACGTGGAACATTTGATTTAAATAATCAGTAACCATGTAGGCATTATGCGCAAGTGCCCCGTCTTGATGCAACCACATCTTCCAAAAGCAGTGGTAATTTAATTTGCTAGTACTGTAAAACGCACATTAGTTAACGTTTTGTGATAAAAGCGAGGGTTCATGATATATCCATTTAAAAATCCACACCAAACATTAACGCCAAAAACTGTTTGATCCGTTGTTTGTCTTATTCACTTACGATTGTTGTTTGACCAATAGCAAGCATTATGGTTAATTAATATACCATTGTTGTGAATTATGAAATTCGAACGTACGTTGATCGCTTCCTATTCTTAAGAGGGCACTAAATGATAAAGTTACAGATAGATAATGTTGTTCTTTTAATCGCCGTAATAAAGTGCATTGTTATTAACTGTTGATTTCATCATTTCTTCCTCTCTTCTGCCTGAATCGTCTTCGTTTTTCGAAGCTATCTGAATTTTAGAGATTTCCACATAGACTTATAAATGTTTTGTGATTTAGCAGAGGCTTGTTTGGAAATTGTAGAGCATATAATTGCACTGCTTCAGATGCAGAATCATATTGATGCACTAGCCAAAAAAATTTCAGCCAAAACTTCTTTTTCGTAACTTAAAATCGTGTGCATCTACCAGTACATTAATAACTTTATATTATGCGGAAATTGAATCAAGAATTCAGTATGCCATTGCTCTGTGGGCTGCATATCCCCACTCCGAGGTGGTTTCTTTTGCACGATTGTGAGGGCTATTGCTGGTGCTAGAATTTCCGATTTATGCCGACCGATTTTTTCAAAATATCAAATGTTACCTTTGCCATGTTTATATATCTTGGAAGCATGTTGTTATATATATATAAAAATAGATTAAAACTTAAAACAAACGCTGACATACACACACATGATACCAGGACTAGAAATGATTTGCATAGGCCTGAATGTACTAAGTTGCATTTAACAAGCTTAGGTACCGAAAATTTAGGTATTAAAATTTTTAATAAAATCTACGGGTTGATAAATATTGGCAATTCCTATAGAGATTTTCGAAAAACTGTAACAACTTTTCTGAAGCAGCATAATTTTTACTCTGTGAATGCATTCTTTAATTATTAGGTTGGGTTTTGTTTACTTTTCCTTTATTGAATAATTTTTGTTAATTCTTGGTTAAATCGGTCATATTTTTCTGTTTATATTTTTTTTCTTTTCCTGTATTTTTGTTGATTTGTTACATACACAAATGTGTCACAGTAACTAATAATAATAATAATAAATTATTATTATTATTTCGGTGTAAAACAACGCAGAGAAAATAAATATTTGAATGAAACTAATTTCTGTGGTAACTAGTCGTCAAGCAAATGTCTGTCTGCTGAGATGAATCATCCAATATAAGAGTGCCTCTTTGCTTATCACTGGGTTAAAGGACGCATAAATAACTCAGAAACAGGTAAATGGTGAAAGTCAGAAACCTAGAAGCGTCGTGTCGGTTTCTGCTTATCACGTTTGGAGGTTGTTAGAGTTTGATATTGAAAATTACGATATTGTCTTGAACAAACAAATTTTGATAAAAAAATCTACATCGGAATTAGTTTCCGGTACACGAGATATCATTTCTTACAAAAAAATCCAGATAAATACATGCCCCTTCCTTATACCGTTTCAAGATAAATCTAAATATAAAACTTTACACTATTGGAAATTTTAATAAGGTAAATAGTAAAATAAGAAAATCCAAAAGCAGAAAGCCTAGGATATTGGTAAAAATTTGCTTTTTTTATTGCTGGAAATTAGTAATAGTCAACCTATTTTGCGTATTTGGAAAATTGTTTATACTATGATTAAAGCCACTAGCTAAATAATATATAAAGCCGGAAAAAATAATATTACCGCATTTACGTATGTAGTAGATTACTGCTATCATTTATGACTAGTTGCCAATCAGTTGGTTACGCATTGTTTGTGTGATTTTACTCGTACTAATTGGGATGAAGTTACAAATGTAAAAATAATTATATTATTTTGGGTGTGTGCTGTTTATCACACGAATGAATGGTTGTGCGTTGTAATTCGCGTCATGGCAATTTATTTATACAGGGTGAGTCGTGAGGAAGCGACCAAACTCTAGGAGTGCATTCTACAGGTGAAAATAATTTGTTATCCGACTTTTATTTCTTCTCGAGTTATAGCGTAATGAAAAATATTAATATACAATTATATATACCGGGTGTCCAGCCTAAGATGCAACGGTCTTTAGCCGATTTATTATTGTCATTTTGAAAAAATGTTTCAAATAAATGTTGCCTCGAATCATGTTCTACACATGTTAAAATTAGTTTCAGAAATGGCGGACTTCCGGTTGTACCGGAAGTAACTACTAACTTTATATTATTGCACTTTTGAATTCCTTGTTAAATTTAAATAACAATACGTTAGGGATACATTGGGGCTAAGTTGTACCGTTTCCGAATTACATGACGTTTTTCGAAGAAAATGACATTTGCAGTGTCTTCGGTGTTTGGAAATACCTCAGGAAATACGAAAGTTAGAAAGATGCGGTTTTCGGTTGCTGCATCCGTAAAAAGTGTACGCGATACAAAACGAGGATTATCATTTATCCATCGACAAAATTTCATACGTCTACGATAATCATTTGGTTGTAGGTGCTGTACTCTTTGTACATGGTACGGACGTAAGCCTTGCTGTGGAGTGTTTTTATCACCCTTGTTTGTGGAATGCCCAATGGAATACTAATTCTCCATCAGCTGGTAGTTGCGTCTTCTTCTACTGCATCCAGAATATCTTCTACTTCTTGTAATTGTTGTCGACTGTCTCGTTCAGATATTATGTTTACACTGAGAAGCTTTCCGGTCTCGTAAAATTTCTTGAATAAACTAATAAATACATTTTTATTAGGATGTCTGTGATGTGGGAACCGTTCACGATATTCCATTTACATTCCCATTACAAAATCCATAAACAAACACCATATTAGCATATTCTAAATTAGATTAGTGTGTGCCATTTTAGTTTGTTACACTTTAGTCGTACAAACGTCAAGTCAATGTCACAATACCCGAACAACAATGTTATAATTTACTTCAAGGTATAGGGAACATTTTTTATGATGGCAGCGCCCTCACTATATTAACAATGAACTAGAGGTAGTGACATTAGACGCATTAGCCATACAAAACACTAAATCTACATTTTTAATTACGCTATAACTCGAAAACAAATAAAATGCTTGACAGCATTTGAGTTTTTTATATTATTTTCACATGTAGAATACACTCCTAGACTTTGGTCGATTCCTCACGACTCACCCTGTATATTTACATATACATGGTGCAGAAAAAAGCCCGGTATTCTGTGACAGTATAGTACCTAGACTGGGTTAAAAAGTTTCTAATTTACACTTCTAATGCTTTTACATATTATTGTATTTACAACAATTTTTGTAAATGGGTCATAGTGTGAGTGGTGCTTCAGAGGTCTCCTTTTTGAAGCATGGTGTACCCCAAGGCTCAGTTCCACGACCCATTTTTTTAAAAATAATTTACATTAATGATATTGCGGATTCTGTTAACTTAAAAAACTCCATAACAATTAATTTTCCTAATTCATTGCCATCCGATTTCAGATGAATAGAGATCCACTTACTTGTAAGGATGTTATTTTCGAATAATGGAGCTGCGTCATATCATGATCGGTCAGAGGGTCGCCTGTTTCGTCACTTATTTCGAAACGAGAGTAGAATTTCAACATATCCAATAGCTGTAACAAAAATAACACACCCATTAAAAATACATAGGCGCACAGGCTATTTGGTATAATGTGTAAATTGCGCTTGAACGTTCCAATCATTCCAGTATCATACTACTACAACATCCTGTTCTTAAAATATACATCTGTATGCAAGTAACGCTTTCATCTAAGTTATTTTCACAGAATTTTTCACCCATGTATACTTTACTGCTTAGACTGTTTATTTGAATCGCATATTATATTACCCATATTTCTTGCTTTTTTTTTAATGATGTTCAAATACTGATTTTCATTAATTTCAGACATAATTTGGTAAATAAACATTAACAAATCTATAATATGATCTAGGCTTTATGTGTGACACTGTATACAGGGTGAATCTCAATATATGCGACAAACTTTAGGAGCTGATTCCTGAGGTTATTTTGATCATGAAAGTTCATATGAGTATATGTCCAAAACGGTTTGGTTTAAAAGTTATTGAATGTTTAATAATAAATTATGAACTATGACTAACCCGATTAATATCACAGTTGGTTCTTCAAAATCAATTGTGTTGAGAGGGAATTGTTTGTCATTTCAATATTTGACAGTAGTTTTCAGAGAGAATTGTTTGTTTGTCATTTCAATATTTGACAGTAGTTGTCAGAGTTTTTTTTTTTTTTATTTAGTTTTACTAATTATTAGTTATGTTAATTTACTATTAAACATTGTATAACTTCAGAAATAAGCAGTTTGGGACATATGTTCTTATGAACTTTTATGATCAAAAATAACCTCAGGAATCAGCTCCTAAAGTTTGTCGCAAATATTGAGATTCACCCTGTATATACGTCTAATTATATAATTTCGATGTTATGTGTACTAGTAGTAGGAAGCTTTGTTGTGGTATATGACATATGTTGCGGTAAATTGTAAATTTATACTCAATTTGCATATCTGCCTAACCTTTAAGCTCGGAATAAAAATAATGTTTAAGAGACAATAAATACCAAAATAGTACATCGTATTACTTCAGATAACAGAAAATTTTTCATTATGAAACTTTCAGGCAAAATTTCTGTTGTATTTTCCGAGTAAATAAAGTTTTGGAACAATATACAACTCTATGGAAAAAATTAAAAATATCAAGATATCGGGTTGGCTTTGCAAACAAAAGTAATTCAATGTTTAATGTCACTTTAATGACAGTTCAGTTACCGAAATCGATTGCGTTGTAATGGCTTATAAATTGGAATTTAGAAAAAGGGTTTATAATTTACAGACGTCTAAAGTTCGAATAGTCCAACTTTTTGAAAATAAAAATGTGTCGCGGAAAGCCACATATCGTGCGATAGCGGAATGTCAGCAAAGTACGTCATGCTTAAATCTTTCGAAAAATGGAAGGCCGAGACGATTAACTAGGCATAGAGCAAACCACTAAGTCGAAAGTGTCAAGAATAAAATTGAACGGTAAAAATGTCATATTTACTTCATTGCTAACAATTAATTTAATTACAAAATAAATGTTCCAAAGGCAGCTAATTAAAATAATTTGGATAGATAACATATAATTATTTCGTTCATAAACAGTCATAAGTTCAATAAATGCCAACTGAATTAAGTGCTAAACTAGGGCTTTATTATGATTAATTGCTCTCTTAACAATCGAGCCATTCACACTACAAAGGTCTACGGTCCATATAACGCTCTTTTGTTTTAGCAACAATCAACGAGACTGTCACAGGAATGCCGGTAAGGTGATTCATTATTTATTATATAAATTTCTGTTATTCATAATAATGCAGAATTGACATTCAGATAGTGTATCATATGTTATGTTGACGGAATATTATTTAGTATTATTGTGTGAGTCATTTTTTAATCGTATACCTTAGACTTGCACCCAAAAAACGGAACCAATATTTTAGATAAAAATTGAAACTCATTCGCCATGTCATTAATATTTGTATGTACGTTTAAGTATATCCTTTCGTGAGTCAGAGTAAGGCATTATCAGTTTTTATTACATACATATCTGATAAAAAAGAATGAGTATTCTGGTTATAAGGGAAATTCATTTAATTAATAGAACGTTGTATAACAGGTGTCCTGCTCATTGATTTATTAGATTGTAAAAGTAACTGATATGATTCTAAACCAAATATATGGATAAAAATAGAAAAAATTTGCATTGAGGAAATTATTTGTCCCAATTATTTTTAGATAGCTAAAAACACACGTTTGCTAAAACATTCAAGTTTATTTTTCATGAAAAAACAAATTGTTAGTGCTATTGAATGCTAACTCAGATAAGATAGTCTCTAAACGATTATTACTATAAGAGAGAAAGATTCCATTTTTGTTAAGAAATGGTTGTTTGACTAACCAAAATTATAATTAATCTAACAAGAAAGATGTAGCAAGCAATCATATTATTTTTTTACTTTTATTTTTATTCATTTAGCTTGTTTTTTGTCATGGAAGCCGTCTGATATAAAGTCTCCGGAAACACTACAGCTTCTTGGCTTTTTATATTATATATCCCATCTACTTTGTCCATGAAATTATGTCAGCTATTCCAATATCCTGGTGCCCTGTACTCTAGTAGTCTGTACAGAGCTCTGACTGATCGATCGAAATAATCCTCTGGGTTCATTTTTGGCTTTTAGCACATAGTCTGCATTGGGTGTCTGCGGTATTGACTCCCATTTACTGTGGGTGACCTTTCGGTGCATAATATCCCGTTAGGAAACCGGCTACCATGCGAAGATGATTCCTACTAAGCTTTAGTACTTCTTCACTCTTTTTCTTTGATGGTCCCTTGATAAAGATCTTTCCGTGAATTTGCCTGGTTGTATTGCTCCGGTGTTCTTTGTGTTTCTCTTGAATCCAATTCCTTACCTGCTTCCGAGTTGTGTTTTTTGACACTCCCAGCACAGGTTCTGGGCTTTTAAATAAAGCCTTTCTTGTCAAGCCTACACTTCAATTCTCGAATATCCGCGCATTCACTACAAAGTAACTTTATTGCGATCTGCCAGGCCCTTCAGCTCTCGAATGCATTCGGTTGCTAAACGGTCTTGATTATTGGGTTCATTCATGCTCTCACAAGCAAGGTGACAGAACCTCCGAAAAAAAAATAATGATTTTGTTAAGAAGATTAATGAAAGCCCTTAAACGCACAATCTTCAAATTTTAATCATGTGGTGGTATATATATTGCTATGATTTCATGCAACCTAACCTCTACAACTTACAGCAACATACGCAAAGTATTAAATTATGTACCTATAAATGTATTTTGATTTATGTATTTATCTATTTTGTAAATTTATTGTAAAAATCTAAACTAAACACTCACTATATCGTATCTAATTTAAAAAGGGCACGTTTCCATGGATTTTTAGGTATAAAGTTCCTTCGCTGATCGTTCGAACGTGGGTTGATTTAAGGTTTCGTATCGTTGGAAACGATATTCCTCTGGGGTCTGTTTTGCCTTGGAGATATGAAAGTTGTTTAAAATAATTGTGAGGACTTTTTTTTCGATATTTTCCTGAGTTGGTTGTATTTTCGAAAACATCTAGAAATTTCAAAATTTAAATCACATAAGCGTCTTTTAACTTAAGATTTACTTGCCAAGAATGAAGTGTTGTGTATGTTGTGCAAAGATGATGGAAATCCAGTAATTTCGAAGATTTGGGTGGCGTATTTTCTATTCCTGGGGCCAATAGAAGGGGCGTCGATTCAAGCTTAGTAGCTGAGACATCGTAGATTGCTGATTTGGAGCTGAAAAGATTGTTGCAGAACTGGAATCAGTATTTGGAATATAAGAAAGCAGTTTATCGTACTTCAAGTAAGCGATTATTCAACTTTTGAACTTATAACCGGCGTTCAGAGCGTAAATAGAATTCTGAGGTTGGAGTGTTTTGATGGTAGTTATTTATAGGGATTTCTTTGTATGTAACCAAACGTATGTTGCTGTCAAAGGTTATTGGCAATGTTTGATTTTATGACGGTAGTTTAGCGGGAGATTTGAATTCAATTTTCATATTAAAACAATATATATTGCGTTTTGTTTGGATTAAGATTCAAGGAATCTTATTTTTGTACAACTTAAATAGTATTTGAACTTACTTACTTACCCTGAGAGAGAGAATATTCACTTTAATTGTTCATCACTTTTTATTAACTCGAAATAAACAAAGTTATTTATACAAAGATGTTTTATTTTTCACTATAATAGAAGAACATCACGAATGAATAAGTAACACAGCTTTTAGTAAAGAAACAAAGATTATAACAAGTCAATTTAGGGCCGGTCTTTCAATCTCCTAATAAAGTTCCTAATAAAAGTTATTAGCCGAAAAACAGAAATAACTGTTTTTCCACCAACTAATAAAAATTATGTAGCTAATAAGCCGATTTATTCTCCTAAAATGTTATTAGGTGGTTGAAGTGGCCAATAAGTAGATACTATTAGAACCTTAATAAGCTCATCGAAAGTATCTAAATGTCGCCAACATAACAAAAAAAAAAGTTTGAAATTGTTTGAGATTATTTGTAAAGGAGGAACATGGATATTTTTGAAGATTTCGAGGAGTTTGTGGAAAATGATTTGGCCAAGCTTGTTGAAGTAGTTAATCGTAAGAGACAGTATAGTATTAGAGAGCCTCATATAAATTATTTAAATATTTGGAACGATGAAGAGTTTGTTAAGAGATTTAGATTGTCAAAACGCAGTGTTCAGTGGTTACCAGAAAGAATTAAAAATAGATTAAAATATACCACAGAAAGGTTACTAGTAAATATGTCAATTTTAATAGATTGCTAACATCTTTAACACAAAATGGCCGCGTTCAATACACGTAGCAAGCGGTTTGGGACCTGTTGACAATTCCCCTCAACAGATTAACGCTGCATGAATAACATATTAGGAAGCGATCGCCATTTTAGGTAGCGGATATAAAAACTGATATCCTTTTGATATGTATCAAAGAAATATCCTTCCGTTTCTATTCATATTTGTATAGCGCTGTCATTTATTGCTTGTTGTAAAATCTTATTGGATATTACTAACATAAACTAGGGTTATGAAAATGCCGAATAACTATTCACCTAATAAATAGTCGTTGAGAAACGGTCTGTTTTTATTTACCTAATATATCTTCCTTATAACTTATTAGCTAAATTGTTATTAGACACATTTATTAGGACATTGAAATACCAGGCCGACAGCTATTATTTATAGGGTTTATTGTTAATTTATTGTTAAGATTATTTATTTTCAATATTGTTTATTGTTAACATTGTTCATTGTTAATATTGTTTATTATCAATATTGTTTATTATCAATATTGTTTATTGTTAATATTGTTTATTGTCAAAATTGTTTATTATTAATATTGTCTATTATCAATATTGTTTATTGTCAACATTGTTCATTGTTAATATTGTTTATTGTTAATATTGTTTATTGTCAATATTGTTTATTGTTAATATTGTCTATTGTCAATATTGTTTATTGTTAACATTGTTCATTGTTAATATTGTTTATTATCAATATTGTTTATTGTCAAAACTGTTTATTGTTAATATTGTCTATTATCAATATTGTTTATTGTTAAGATTGTTCATTGTTAATACTGTTTGTTATCAGTATTGTTTATTGTTAATATTGTTTATTGTCAAAATTGTTTATTCTCAATATTGTTTATTGTTAATATTGTCTATTGTCAATATTGTTTATTGTTAACATTGTTCATTGTTAATATTGTTTATTTTCAATATTGTTTATTGTTAATATTGGTTATTGTCAAAATTGTTTATTGTTAATATTGTCTATTATCAATATTGTTTATTGTTAACATTGTTCATTGTTAATATTGTTTGGTATCAATATTGTTTATTGTCAAAATTGTTTATTGTCAATATTGTTTATAGTTAATATTGTCTATTGTCAATATTGTTTATTGTTCACAATGTTTATTGTTAATATTGTTCATTATCAATATTGTTTATTGTTAATATTGTTTATTATCGAAATTGTTTATTGTCAATATTGTTTATTGTTAATGTTATTTGTTGTTAATATTATTTATTGTCTATACACTGTGCTTTGATAATCTAAACCTCTTGATAAATCACGATGAACTATTTTATTAATTAGATTGACCAAACCCCTTTCAATCAAAATTCTCGAAATCTTCAAACATGTCTGGTTCATAAATAATTTCAAACTTGAAAACATAACCTTCTTTGTTGTTTTAACAACTTTCAGAGATTTTCGATGCGCTATTAAGCGTCTAATAATTTTTATTGGCTACTTCAAGCACTCAATAAGATATTAGGAGAATAAACCAATTTATTACCTACATAATTTTTATTAGTTGATGGAAAGACAGTTATTTCAAGTTCAGCTAATAACTTTTATTAGGAACTTTATTAGAAGTTTGAAATACGTGTCCTTAACGTAAAAATGCTCGTTGAAAGACGGTCTGTTCTTATTCACCTAATAACTTATTAGCTGAATAGTTATTAGATACATTTATTAGGAGATTGAAAGACCGGCCCTTAAGCTAATAATATACTTCTTTGTTTGGAGAAGTACATCCTCCCACGTCCCAAGATTTACTAAGGATAATATAGTATCACCCGATTGGTATGCGGTATATTCAAAAACAGGTAGAGGGGTAGATTTCATTCGCTTGTGTGCTACAGAGGCATCTACTTATTGAGGCATAGCTTATCTGTGGAGTAAATATAACTTTAACAGAGGATGCTGCATGTATGAAATGTTAATAAAACAGTGTTGAATTAATTTAAAATCAATTTAATAAATTATAAAAATATCTACAAGTTTCGTAGCAATATATATTTCTGATTTATGTGGACGGGGGTTAAAATTTGTTCTTATTTTAGCGCCTTACAACCCTCGTCATGCACCACTGATCGCCTTAAAAAACCAAAAATGCTCAAAGATATCGTTAAAAATGTGTTTTAGGTGTGTAACTTTAGGGGTCTGTGACTCCCCTATAAGTGAATATTAGCAACAAAAAGAAATACGTGTTGATTGCAATATTTTATCAAAATCGGAGGTGATCAGTTCTGTCACTTTGCCTGTCAGTATACCCATTGCGTTCATTTGAATAATAAGCATTGTTTATTTAACAAAGAGGGCGGCAATAGGGGGGCAATAAGAGTTACTCTAACCAAAATTGCAATTACACATTTTCAAATATAGCCTCTTCCATTTTTGTAAACATGTGATCTAAACATTATTACAGCTAAATTTTCTATATAAACATATGTGACAGCAAATACGTTAAGTTGTCGTAAAGATGGCGCTTCTCTTATTTCACTCTAGTATTAATGCATATTCGATATAAATTGAACGTATGGCAGATATAGATATAGTGTTAAATTATTTATGTCCGGTATTTACTGGGTACATATCTCATATACAAGGTGTTATAATTTAACCTGCGATTTCTGCCGTACCTTCAGCGAGGTGACAAATATAATACTGCCATTAATAAAGTACGTATTTTATTCGTTCGGAATTTGTGGTTTGATTGATCCAAATATTTTCTTACATTAAACACTTACTATATATATATTACTACAACCATAAAATGGTTTGATGGTTGTACGCGATAATTTGCTATTTGTAATGCAAGGAATTCGCAGTGAAAAGAATTTAACATTGTTTGCCGTAACAATGTAATATTAATGATTGGAAAACAATTCGGCGTTCGGTTCAACACAATTTGGTATTTAATACAATACAAACACTTATTCATTTTAACTATAAAATGGTACTAAACGTCTAACAAAACCTACTGCGTTGACTGTATTTAAAGTCATATAGTCATAATTCATAATTGTAATAAACTGAAGAATATTTGGTTGATTTAACACTTATCGTTTTCTGAGCGTGCGGATCATTTTACCTTTCTTTGAGTTCGCAAGTGGGTATGAATCGTTTTCGTTGAGTGAAAACAAAACTACAAATATAAGATCGGCAGTCGCAGAAACCACATTACATTACGCTGGAATACTGTGGCGATCAGGTCCCGTTATATGGGTTAGTGTTGTGTGGTACAGTGACACCAAATTTTGTGAAAAACAAAGTTATATATATATCTGGGATTATAAATTGTAGTTGTAAGTTGTTTTATGGATTTTTTTTATTTAATTTTCCAATCAAAATTAACATTAATCGCACCTCTAAAATATTAATAAGTTTGTGAATTTTGTTGCTACGGAGAATATGATAATTCAAATGTTGTTGTGATTTCGGAGAAGAAAGTAGTAAAATAAAATAAAAATTACAAAATAAACGCCTACTTTCTACATACATTGTAATTCTCCAAGGTGTAGGTTTCCAACATTAATTTCTTTGCCAAGTTGTTAAATGTAGCCCGTTATTGAGAAAAGAAATGTTTGGAATATGCTTAAATACGTATATCTATACAAATTTGAAAGAGTATGCTAATGATTCTTCTCTGTCGGTGATAATTTATTATGTAAATAAATAATTCCTTCTTGTGAGGTGTAATGGTTTTATTAATAATTTTTTAACGAAAGAAGAACTGTTAATTTATAACATTTATATTATTAATTTTATTTTGACGACTACACTCAAAGCAATATTAACGAAATCAGCTCACTTTTATCGTATAAATAAAATTGCATTGCAATGTCATAGTCATTAGCATAAAAGAAATAACAGAAACGAGCAAAATTTAATAAAAATACCACTCAAATATTCAATACTGATTTCGAAATATTCAGTGTGTTTGATTTTCTGTCTACTTCTATGTAGATATGTGTTTTAAAATTCGAACAATAGAGGAAATTATATTAAAACCAAAGAATATTCGGAAAAAAATATTTTAAATGTGATTGTTAGTTTAGTTAAATTATTATTTCGGAAGTAAATAAAAATTCAGGGAGATTATACCGAATTGAGTCTGTTTTACATGGTTAAAAGATGTACGAATTTTTCAAAATGCCAAGGAAACAATTACTTCTACAATTTTATGTTGGCAGTACCTAATTGTTTACGTTACAGATTTATAAATAAAGAAAAACAATCGACATTGTTTATTATATCTATAGATTTGTTTCGCATTATGTATTCATTTTATTTTGCAACCCGCCTCAAAAACTTGCTGAAAAAATATCATATCAAAAGGATAAGACACAATTCATACAATGAAATTCGTTACAAGAATGTAGACATAAATAACCTTCCATAGTAAGTGAAACCATCAGGTAGTAGAACCATGTTATTCTATTCATGTTTTCACTGTTAGGATTTCAGACTACTAAGGGATCTTGTAATACGGATTTAAAATACACGTCTGCATGTTAATTTTAGGAATTTTTAATAGTATGAGAATATATTATTTGTTTAATTAAATATCAGATAAAAAAAAGAATTTCTTATTGATTTACAATAAAATATATGTGTCAAAAAGTACGTACAACATTGATTTTTTTTTGTTGTAGACTTTTGAAAAATTCTAATCTCCCAAGAGTAGTTAACGATAGCTAGAAGCTTGAACAATTTTGTCCAAATTATGTTTATTCTATTCATATTTATTCACTTATTGTAGGACTTACACAATAACATCCAAACAGAAATTAAAATCCCAATGAAACACTCTAAATGGGCAAGAGGGGTACGGATGGGGCCCTAAGAGAGAGAAAGAGGAAATGCCATAAAATATTTACCTGCATTTCTGTGCCTAATACTTTGTTTATTTAAGTCGCAGGTGTGTTTTAGACGAAATATATTAACATTATCATCATTAAACGCAATAAAATATTAGAATTAGATTAAATTGCCCCTTGGCTAAAATTCCGTGGACGGTGGTGTATGTACCACTGTAAGAGTTAGTATTTACCTATTAACTTGTGCACCGACGATTCATAATTTCGAATTTCAGAAAGTTATATGGTCCATTTAGTTAGAGAATGTAAGCTTTCTCTTGATTAAATAGAAACAAAAGCTTCTTATATCGTTGTAGTGCGCGAAAGAAAGTTATTTGAAGAAATCATAGTTAGCATAATTTTTTAAAATATTTGACCAATTCATACGATTTTGGAGCCGATCTAAAAACGGATATGAATAAACAATAAACAGATAGCTTTGGACACTGTATTTACATGTCATATCATTTACTATAGACACATACATATTTATAGAGTGCTATTGATAGTGATGATATCAACATAAACATTTATTGGAGGCATGTAGCACTACTTACCTCTCGATTAAATAGAATATGGGAAACGGCCTCCACTTTCATCTTCATTGAATGAAAAGGTCACGTAAATTGTTATAACTTTAAAAATTTATAATAGTATTTCATATATGCTTTATCCCACACAGAATAACAATACAGATGGACCAATGTCAGAGAAAAGAATTCGTAGTTTTTGATGTTCTAACGAATAAATAACGAATCAAAGATTAATTTAAAAGATTCTGAGTAAGCACATATTTTTAGACGGAAAAGAATTAATGCTGTTTAGTTAGGATGTTTAGCGAGTGGAAATAGGAAAGGCATATGTCACGGAATCCGATTTGATTAATGACTATGTCTGATATGTAACTTAGCTTGGAGTGATTGAATATTTCTCGGCTTATCTTTCTAAAACAAACCAGTAATTATTCTATTAAAAGTTAATATCTTCATATTTCGAATCTACAATTGTGAATTTGTGTATAAAGCAGGTAATCCCGAATATTAAAGGTCTAAGCACTTACTATATGCTTTTTGAAATAGAGATAAATAAGAAGGTAGATTACATTTCCAAGTAAATTTACTATACTTGTTACAGAATACGTTACAATGACTAATCGACATTCCTCTTATGTCTTGTTTGAAGTATTAGCGGTAAAATGTTTGTGTACATATTTTATTATAAGGCACATTCACATACGCATATACAGACAATTTCATCATTCATTTGTCGGTCTATATTCTGTGATTCTTTTATTGTTTACGTTATATATTAGCGGTTTTATTGTAGTAACAAGCTTAAAGGAAATAAAAAAGAGTAACTGATCACCATAGGTATGGATGAGAAACTTAAATACAAGTGAAACCTTCTCTACGTTTCTACAACAGATAGCCACGGACTCAACGACTTTATTGTATCCGTTACGTATTAATTATTTTTTTAAGAATAGCAAAAGAGAAATCTCAAACAGATTAACTTATATCCGTAGTTTTATCACCTAATCTAAACAAAAATGATATTACTGCATTCAGAGAATTCTAGGCCAAGAAGACGAAAAAAGTTGCTTCCTATATAATAGTACTAATCGCAAACCGTGTCAAACTCCTATAGATGTTATTATTCAAGGAGTTGGTCAATAAATGGTTGAATGCGCGAAATTATTGAGATTCATATGAAATTTTGTTGTTTTCTTATTTTACTTTAACGTCAGTACAGTGACAAAATTTTAACTATTACTCGCTGTAGGTGTTATAGGAGGCTTGAATCATCCAGTGTTGCACGACATATAAATGATACCGGCCATAAAATTAATTTTGAGAATCTTAAGTTATTCATAAATGTTACATTTTCGCGGGAGTAGAAGCTTACGAAACCATGTATATTAGGAAAAACTCTAACAATTTATTGAATCGGGAACATGGCCCTCTGCACAATTCCGTGTTGATTGATTTATTAGGGAAAACGAATTTCTTACTAGCTACATATATCTTTGAGTTATTCGTATTTTAACAGGTCAAAGTAGGCGTTGAAAGAAGGATAAGGGTAACCAAGCATGTTTAGATGCACATACCGACAAATTTAAAGGAAGATATATTAAATCTAGTCTAGTTCTCTTGTCGGAACGTAATATAGGCGATTAATATGCAAATTAGAAAAAATACTGTAAAAAAAGTGTGTTAAAAGTTGTAATGCTCGTACTTTGAATCTCTCGAGATTCAAACTTGTACTCGCATTACATAAACGTCATTGTTACACTTGTCTTTTAAAATACTATTGTTCAATATCGTGTTGTTCCACTCACAAGCCCGGCACAACTGCAGTCATTCGTTTTTTAATACTTCCGATAACGTTATCTATCAGTTCTTGAAATAATGTGTCCCATTCCTCAATGAATCCAACTCGTACGTCTTCTCTGTTTTGAACAGAAGGAGTTCGTTCTTGATCTAAGTCTTCTGTCTAGCATGTCCCATGCATCTTCGATTAGGTTCAGGTCCGGGGAACATGCTAGTCAATTAATTATTCTTATAGCTGCTTGGTTTAAGAAGTTAGTTACACAGTGGGTTATATGTGGACGTGTATTTTCATGCATTAGGGTAAAATTTTCTCAGATGTATGGGGCATGAGGTACCACATGGTCTTAGAGAATATGTCTGATGTACCTATCTGCAGTTAACGCTTCACCATCTATCATAACTAACTCTGTGCGTGCCACACCATAAATTACCCCCACCAAAAGATACAGCAGTATTAAAATTACCCCACTTTTATTAAAATTATGATGAAGATCATTTGCAAATATCCAAAATAGTAGGGGACCTAGCACTGACCCTTGTGGTACACCGGTATTACTAATTGTTTTCTGCGAAAACACTGTTCTATCGTTCCGACTGATGGCCACACTCTGGGAGCGATCCTTCAGATATGACTCGATCCATTCCAAGCACGGCCCTCTAATTCCGTACTGTTCAAGTTTTTTTAATAGGATTTTGTGATTCATCGAGTCAAATGCTTTAGATAAATCGAACATTAAGGTAGCAACTCTGAATTTATTATCAAGTTTATTATAAATATTTTGAACAACGTGATATAGAGCATCATTTATAGATTTCGTTTTTAGGTAGCCAAACTGACATGGTGAAAATAAAGAAAAACGTTGAAAGTAATCGTACAAACGCGAATACATTACTTTTTCAAAAATTTTCGAAAACTGACAAAATTGATATGGGACGGTAATTTGCGATATTCTGTGGATCACCTTTTTTAAATATTGGGCATACTTTAGCTAATTTAAGACGTGATGGAAAGGTACCATGAGCTAGTGATAGATTGACTAAAT
Organism: Cetonia aurata; assembly: GCA_949128085.1. Classification (NCBI taxonomy): domain Eukaryota; kingdom Metazoa; phylum Arthropoda; class Insecta; order Coleoptera; family Scarabaeidae; genus Cetonia; species Cetonia aurata. Next base: position 59,301,222 of record OX421883.1, on the reverse strand, counting down.
AATGATAATAATATATCTTTATTTCCACTACATAGAACGTACAACGTACAATGTACAAAATAACGTCACAAAGGAGGGGTGTGAGTTTGCATGCTAAGATCCTAAGTAATCATTAATTGAATAACATGATACATTCGTAAGATATCTTCTGACATGCTTTCGAAAAGTTATGAAATTTGTAGTAGACTTAATGTCCTCAGGTAGTTTATTATATAACTTACATCCCAGATAAGTGAGGTTGTTCTGGTAAAGAGTAGCCTTATGACGAGGAGGTAATAAGTAATTGCAGTTTCTCACATTATAAGTACTAGCAGTATGTGTAGAAAATTCAGATCTATGTTTAAACACAAAACACAAAACTTCGTATATATAGGTATCATGAAAGGTCAGCAGACCCTGATCTTTGAATGTTTCTTTACACGATTCATGATGTGGTAAATTGTACATGATCCTAAATGGCCGTTTTTGCAATAATACGGTCAGCATTCTATCTTGAACCCCAGTGTAAGATGCTGAAAGCCATCTTCAAGTAAAAATTTGAAAAGAAAATAGTTTTTAACGTAGATAAAGAGCACGATTTTCTTTAAGTTATTAAGAGCGTAACATATTTTTGATAATTCTTTAGAAAGGTATTCCACATGACAGCTCCACTTCAAATTTTCATCGAGAAAGACGCCAAGTAATCTAGCAGATTCCGTGAATTTAACGCATTCACCGTTAAGGGTAAAATTACTAATATCACATTTAAAATGATTACGAAATAGTACACACTGGGTTTTATCTGAATTTATACATAGCTGATTAAAAGATATCCATTGACTTAACTTAGTATAGCTTACATTTGCAATGTGTATTAAATCTTGAAAGTTGTTACTTCTAAACGCGATGGTAATATCATCAGCAAACAGAGTAATATTACTCAAATGGGCAATATGCAGTGGCAAATCATTTATATATATCAAGAGCATTGTAGGTCCTAGAATGGACCCTTGGGGAACACCACTTCTAAGCGTAACTTCTAGTTACGGTTCTAGCAATATCAGTCGGTACTAAGTCACAACAATATCCTAACAAATTAAAACTGATGACTTAATAACTTAATTGCTATCTGCCGATAATAGGGGCTTCAAATGTAAGACACAACAAACACGTTTGAAGTTTTGACATTAAAAACGTTAATTGTTTAGTGGAACATTCGAATCTATCTATATATTCGGTATATAATAATAAAATCAAAAAATAAATCAAATTTACAGTATGTTCTCTTAAATTTGCCGGTTTGTGTATTATATCTTGGAAATCCACAATTGTTCCGAATTAATAAAATTGTGTAGCCCGGAGTGATCGGATACCTTGTGTGTCTATTTTCATCGATGTTTGGATTTCGAGACAATATTACGATAACATCCTACACGAATTACCAACTGCTTTACAATAGTTTACTGCAGATGAATATTGCAATCTATCAGGTGTTTGAATATACTTTTATTTATTCCGTTGTAAATTATGCATATAGAATGGTGAACATCCTATTGAAAGTGATGTACACTTGTGAAAACTGGCATATTACATAAATAATAGGTGCAAGTATTTTTGCTTCACCGATGTAGTTTACCCAACAAGTTGTTATAAGCTTTGTTGTAAATAGATATTACTACTCATTATTATAAATTTTCATAAAATGTTTCAAATATTAAACTACTTTTATGCTAAATATAATTAAATAACAGAAGTGTTAAAGAATTAATGCTTTTGATTAGTGCTGCAGATATCCGACAAAATTGAGATCCGGATATCCGGATCCAAAACTATCCGGATATCCGAATCCTTGGATCCGGATCCGCTATACGAAACTTCGGATCCGGATCCGCTATCCGATACCTTAGATCCGGATCTGCTATCCGAAACCTTGGATCCGGATCCGCTATCCGAAGCCTTAGATCCGGATCCGCTATCCGAAACCTCGGATCCGGATCCGCTATCCGAAGCCTCAGATCCGGATCCGGATCCGGATCCGCTTCTTGAATTCGGATATACTATTCGGTGCTGGGATCTAGATGCGATAACTATACATAAAATATACAAATTATTATCGAACAACGAATGGTAAGTAGTAATTACAATTAAATTAATTACTATAAAGTAATTACCATTAAATTAATTACTATTATAGTAATTAGTAATTACCATTCAGTTGTTCGATAATAATTTGTATAGCGGATCCGGATCCGAGGTTTCGGATAGCGGATCCAGATCTGAGGTTGGGATAGCGGATCCGGCTCTGAGGTATCGGATAGCGGATCCGGATCCGAGGTTTCGGATAGCGGATCCGGATCTGAGGCTTCGGATAGCGGATCCGGATCTGAGGTATCGGATAGCGGATCCGCATCCGAGGTTTCGCATAGTGGATCCGGATCTGAGGTATCGGATAGCGGATCTGGATCCGAAGTTTCGGATAGCAGATCCGGGTAGTGGATCCGGATACCACTAAGATCCGGATATCCGGATAGTAAATTATCCGGATCCAAAATTATCCGGATCCGGATAACAGCTCTACTTTTGATGCTAATCACTGTAATTACATTACAAGGCAATTTTCATTAAAAATTTTACGTCGTGTAGGATTTGAACCTGGCACCGCTCGCTTACCAGTCCAGTGCTCTGATCAATTGAGCTAACGAGGCCGACAGATTCCTACGATTTGAATTACATCAAATACCGTTCTTAGAAAGCCGGCAGTACGGCAATTGTGCAGTTTTTATATATATATATTTTAATTTAAAAATTGAATAGAAGTGTTATTTTACTGAGCAATAAATGATTTTACAATAATTTACTTATTTAATTATACATTAACTTTCTAATTTCAATTAATAGAAAAACATTCGTAACGGAGCAGAATCTGTCAATGTAGTAAAGTTGATATTCCTTAGATAGATGCAACGTGCAATCATCACATACCTATTAAAATCTCTCTTCATTTACGCACGTATAAAAGTAGCACATCAATTCTGTGTAAGATTCTTATAAGTTGCGTACTATACAAGATCTCCAAGAGCGTATATCGGCCAACTGTCTATGACGCGAATATTGCATGTACAATTCAAATGAGGTCCATAAGAATTCGCATCACTCTACATTATTCATGGCAATGCACGCGTTGCGGATCATTTAGATACATCAAAAGGATTTCTTCGCGGTCGTTCAAGTAAACTATTCATGCTTACACCGTAGTAAATAATTTAACGACAAGACAAGATAGTACATTTATGTTTGTGCGAATTGATTGTGCAATGACTAATAGTTACTCGTGTCAGTAGTCAATAATTGCTATGCCATGTTGTAGCAAACCTCGCGGAAGATATATATGACAGTTTCCTATTACGTATATGGATAAATCTGTATTGAATACAAATGTCTATGTGTAATGTACGAGTATACTAACTTTATAACGGATAAAAGTTACGAAGTGTGTTAACTCTTTGGAAAACTATATTTTTTAATGGTTTAGAACTCGCAAGACACATACACATCTCAAAACTTGGATGAAGCAGCAAAAACTGAAAATTTGCCTTGGGAGGAGAGGCGGAATCGCCAGATTTTAGATACGGTCGTCTTCAAAGCCTTTCATCTCTTAGAAATATCTCGGAACTATAACAGATACTTTTTATACACATAGTTTCAAAGATATATATATATAACAATATACAGCCTTCTGGAAACATCTCGCATCCAGTGTTGGATCGTTTCAACATCAATCTCTTAAATTTTTCTGAGACCTCCACCATACGCTTCTCACTAGTTCAGTTGAAAATAACTTACCTATATCTCAAAGAGCTGGTAAGTACACCAATGAGCAGCCTTAATTCCGGCTTATCAAGTTGATGTTTGCAAAGGGTTAGCCACTCTTTTTGTTACCAGTTTTTTGGAAGTTTATCTCCAAAGTGATAACGATTTTATATGTTTTCATTGTTGGACCATTTCATCTGGGTTTTGGTTCAGATAAATGGCTGCTGGCTCTTTGTTGATGGCAAGTTGATCAGTCATCTCGTGATTTCCAATGTGAGGTGGCCCTGGCACCCAAACCAGGGAAACTCTGCCATAGCTAGTTGCAGTATATTGTTCAAGCATTCCCATGTTAGTCAAAACTATTTTCTTTTAGAACATTCACCATAGTATGATTTTTTTTTCTTGATGTTTTTCTGGACGCAGACATCTATAGCAAATATTTCTGCCTGGTTTACCCCAAGGCTGTTGAGGACGAGCAATTCGAACCAACAGCTCCGACCGAACAAAAGCTCAGGCTTTGTTTGTCGCTTCATTTGATCAATTCTTACAATAGACATTGTGTGACTAAACTTCAGAAGTTGGTGTCAAAAGATAAAATTAAATATTTTCAATATATTAGCGATTCCTTATATTTGAAGACGACAAACCGACTCCTGTATCCCAATAGATGTTTTGCGGACATTTTAAAATATCTTTCAGACGAGCATAATTAACATGGTGACAGTTAACGCAACCCCTACCACTTACAATCGGCCAATTGTTACTGTTATATCCATCGATCGATCGAAATGACCCACTCTGTAAATGTAATCTTCACTGTCTACTGTCTACGTATGAATTATTATTATTTATATTTTTTTTTGTGTAACTCCTCGTTTTATTTAATAGTATCATAAACAGCTGCGCACTAAAATTTTAAACTTCCACTTTAAATACCTTCTTATCTGTCATCATCATTCAATTTCGATTTGTTAGCAAGCTAAAATTTCTTTAACAGTTTAAACTCATTAAGTAATTGGCAAGTATACATACTATAGAAATATACAAACTCGAAAGGATCATGAAATATCAACAATGAAACCAGTCTTTAAATAAACTGCCTGTTAAAGCGTAATTAATTAACCATATGTTTTTAATTGCTGCCTGAATGTTGACGAGAATAACTTCTGTTTAAGTTAAGGCTTATAGAAACTATTTACTCTAGTACACTTAACTCGCTCCACGGGCGCAGGCGTAATAATAACTCATGGCCGGCCGATGCCCCCTGTAATTGGCGAAAGCTGTTGGGGGATGTAAAGGCATAAATTATTATTATTACACCATGTGCAGATACTTTAATATTATGGATTTTGCTTTTGGTAATGGAAGCGAACGATTCTTTGTTTAAAAAGTAATTTATATACTTTATTTTATATATTACTTCGTGGTAAAATTAACAAATACTGTATGAATGAATTGTTAGTACCAAATAGATAAAACTTACCATGAAATAGATCACCGTTTAATGTTCGTGGAAAGCAATGAATAATTCCAAGAATACAAGGAACCGTAACGTAAAACAGGAACATCCTGTTTTCCAATTTTCATATTTATGTCATCTTTTTCACGCAGGTGACTCAGCGAATGTTGAAAAAATATTACAACAAACTTCCAAGGTATTTCCCCGTAAAAATCAATCCTTGTAAATGACCATAAATATTAGGACGTTCAATTACGTTTGTTGGAAAACAATGATGGAAATTGAAGTTATGGTGTGTAAATTCAATGTTTATACTTCAGCAAAGATATTTATTTCAGGAACGAGGAATGTTATTCACGAGATAGCTAAATCTTCCATAAACTGGCACAGAGACATACAGTGTGGTTCATGTAAAAACAAAACAAGTTTACTCACTCAAAAATGTTGCAATTCACTTTTATTTTAAGATTAAATGTGGCATAATAAAGCTATTTGATATTCATAATAAACCCTAGAAATATTTTTCTTGGAAAAAACTCAAATATTTGGAAAACTATTATTTTTTAAAAGAATATGCTTTATATCGATGAATCTAAAAATGCCAATGTTGTGAGATTCTTGCTCTAGAAATAAGAGCGATTGTGTGTTTTATTACTCACTTAGTTTTTCCAAAATTGTATGTCACGTAGAGAAAGTAAATTTTGTGGTGTTCGAAATAAGTACTTTTCTATATTAGGTATAAAAAAACTCTTTGGATTTTTGAACATAAAACAATTAGATCAGCACGAAAAACTGGCTCTTTTTTGTCACCTCCGAGACTTAAATTTGCATTTATTTATTCCTCAGCGGATATTTGTATAGTGTTAAGAAAAAAAAAACCTATTTTTTTTTTGATGTGCGTACACTTAGAATGAGCAGCTATATTATAAAATTACCCAAAGAATTAACAAATACCTTAGTTTTTTTTTAGAAAGTAAAGTTTGGTATATCCATGTAATATAGTAGGACAAAGTTTTTTTTCTCGACATTTTTCACATCTAATATTAGCAGTCGCAGTATTTATGTAAAAATAAAATTTAAAACACTACATGGGTTTGTTTTGATTTTAATTGATCGCAAAGTGGTGCCAAGGGTTGTAAAACTGGGCATTATACAAAAATTCCAAGAGGCTACTTAATTGGCAAAACTGTACATTAGGAAGTTCCCAACTAAATGTTCCTGCTAACGATCGTTGCCCAGTTTCTAAATGGCACGCCTACATGTCTGATCACTTATTCGTAATTAATTGATTATGATTTTATTGTAGAATTATAATGAAGTGGGTGTTATTATCAAAGAAGTAAGAATTAAGAAGAGTACTAATCTGGTTATCAAAGTACATTTTTCTCAAAACAATTATTGCACGTGATTACCTTGATTTAAAATCAAATACTTACAAAATGCATTTATCATTGAGCACTGAACTCAACATTATATATTATTAATTCTCTTTCAACAAGTTGCTCCATGAATTTGTAATAACTACCTACTTTGCATAGCATACTCATTTAATATTTCCAAATAACTATATTTTAAGCAATTCTAACAATAATATTTACATGCAGTTTTATATTATATCTTTGTTTCAAGGTTTTTTTTAGAATAAGCAATGTGTTCTCTCATGTGAAACATTTATATACACACACACACCCATCATTTATATTAGCTTTTAGTACGTTTCCTAAGATCGAATCCTTATTTGGATTGACGTGTGGCATAAAATTATAAAACCAGATCATAAAGTTAATCTCGCAAAATTAACATTGTAGATATGCAGTTTTGCAATTGTACAATAATATTTGCATTAAATCGATATTGTTTTCATTTCAGAGAAATCAGAGAAAAGAAATATTACTACGGCAACATGATCATTATTTTGATATTATCTGTATTCAGTTTCGCAATAAATGCGGAAGTTACCAAATGCTGCCCGGGGATAAATATAATAATGGAGAACGGATCTTGTTCCGACGGTTCTAGAATTAGGATGAACACCACAGAATGTCAATATAAAGTTTTGTTGACGAAGAATGATTTCGCCATGGCGCAGAATGGCTCTTTGATAGAACTAGCCGGTGTGGGTGAATTCGTTCCACAAGATAGGTAAAATAATCACGAATTGTCGTATATTATGTTGTTTCTGATTTTTGTATTATCTCGATACAGATTTTGTCTGGGGATGTACAATTCTACAGGTGAAAACGTGAGCGTACTCTGTGTTACGGAAAAGGAACCGTCGGAGAACTTCTTTTTCACCAGGGTGATTTGTTCTTTAATCTCCGTGGTATTTCTCTTGATCACCATTGTGATTTACGTATTGGTGCCGAAACTAAGGGATCTGCAGGTAATTATAAAACTTTTAAGATATGTAAAGAATGCAGCGAATGACAAAACGTTGCCATTTATTAAAGAAAGGATATACATACTTCTCAAGTGATGTTGTTTTCAATTCCTAACTTTAGCATATTCTGAGTAAAAAAAAAAAACACATTTCGTCGTTTACAGCAATAAAATGTAGTCGTCTACATACATACATACATACGTATTTAGTAGTAGTTATGGCGACTGCAATTTCAGCTGCTTTCAAAACATTTTGTTTGTTTACGTCATGGAAAAGGAGTCAATTTTAGATCAAAAGCTATTAAGTGAAGGGTATAATATTGTTGGGAATTTAAACAAAGATTTAGGAAAAATCTGAGACGTTATAAAAACTATTTTTTGAAGAATTTATAGCCGTTTTAAGATCGGTTTAATTTTTTTTTTTATTGTTTAGTTTAGCATATTTTCATTTTTAATTTGATATCAATTGTATTTACGGAATGTTTATTAACTTTCAATAGACACATGAAAAGAGCGGTAATATATAAATTTTTTAAATTTACTTTATTTATATAGCCAGTAGCCAGTTGTTTCATAATAATGAAATACAGTTTGTGGATTTTGGCTTTATTTAACCGTAGTGAAAAAAAAACGAATACAATGTTCACATTATCAATTAAGCTTTATACGTTTCGACTATTACAATAATCTTCAGTAGTATTTAGCGTAATTTATTGAATTGCAACCAATTTGGTATAATAGTTCATGATAAAAGCCAAAATTAGCCAGCTTAATGAATGTGTACATGATCTTTTAAAACATTTTCAAAAAATCATTGAAAAGAACCACAGTATGAGTACCTCATACTTGTGGTTCTATATTGTATGAGTATTATTTCCTGCACATCTCCGATTCCATATACGATGCGAGCACTATCTAGAAGCAGTGGCAAAAAGCATTGCTTATATACTGCAAGGAAACTGTAATCTCGCTATCACGACCGTCCAACATGAAGTCGGCCTTGGCCTGCAAAATGGCAGGATGACTAAACGACATACTATAGACGACAGCCTACGTATCATCAGCATAAATTATTAACTAGTTGATGAAATTTGTTATGTCATTTATAAATAATAAGAGTACCGGGTCAATGATCAAACCCTGTGGTACTCCCATCTCAATAGATAGCTCAATATGATAGCTATAACAAATTGAGTTTTAGCAGAAAGAAAAGATGCAAACCAATCAAACAACTCTAATATCATAGCAACCACTCGAGTTTATTAATTATTGCTTCACTAATATCGCAAAACACCCCAGCTAAATGTTCACCACGATCCAGAAAATCAAAAATTTCTTTCACTAGTGAGGCTATGGCGGTAATAGTTGAAAAATCTTTTTTAAAACCATGTTGGTTCAAATATTGTTGGTTTCTAGGTGGTACAAAAGTCGCGATAACATGGCGCATTCGAAGTAGAACTTAAAAGATATACGCCTATAATTAGCAACGTCGTTACGTGAGTTTTCTTATGAATGGGTAAGATTACGGAATAGTTTAGGGCAATCGAGAACTTACCCTCTGAAAGAAACATATTAAAGAGTTGAGTGAGCGATTGGAGGAACGACCCAGCGACTTCACGCACCAACCGCTTTTATTCTTAATCCTCACAGTTCGACCTCTGATAAAAAGACGCATTCGTCAGTGTTTTTTTCTACGATGCCCCGTAGTGCACGCAATTTTTAAAGAAATAAAGATGTATTAACGACAGAAGACAGCAATAGCTGCAGAAGATACCCTTTTAAGAGCCTTCTTCATCGCAGTAGATGCCTGACCCTTATTCCTCGGAGCAGGCATCCAGATCTTTTCCCTCGGCGTCAGAAAAGTCCAGCACTCTTTTCTTGGCGTCTTCTAATAAGATTTCTAAACAAATTATTTATGAATGATATGAAGCTTACATTTCTACAACTTGTTACAAAACTGTGACCTCAAAATCAAAAGAAAAATTCCAACAACGTGATTTGGGCTGGCATTTCAAAGCCCAAAGAATTGTAACAAAGAAGACTTTAGAGTTTGGCGTTTCTGACGCTCTTTTTACGTTCAATTATGGACACAAAACTCGATGTACACATAAGTAGCTAGTTGCTTGACTAGTCAAGACTATTTAACCTCAATGTTTTTTGTCAGGAGACACCGTTAGGTGCAGCACAACCCACTTTTTATTTAACCCAATAATAATAATAAAAAAAAAAACATTAAGTCAGTCGGTTGTGTTACAAGTCGATTACCGAAGATGTCATACTTCTTTAGTTGTTGCATTCCTTAGTATCACGTTTTTTGTGGATTAGTAGGATTATACGATGTTACATATTTATTGGTTTTTGTTTAACGATTGTGGTTTGTTTCAGGGACAATGCATTCTCAACTCTATGATCGGTTTGACTTCAGCCTTCGTATCCCTTGCTGTAATCCAGCTGCAGAATACGTTTCAGCGGAGCTCTTGCCTATTTTGGGCTTTCACAGTGTATTTTACCTTTCTAGTAGCATTCTTTTGGCTGAACATCGTTGCTATAAACATGTGGCGGAAAACAGTGTAAGTAGAAACAAGTTGATTTACACATTCTGGAAATTAATTGTTTTTTTGTACTTCTTTAGTATCCCAACCTTTTGGAATAAATCAGATACTTTTTGGTTCATTCTATACTTAATTTATGGGTTTGGAGCACCTATTGTTTTTCTACTGTCAACTATTATCACACACAATATCGAAGGAGATCACATAAAGCCAGGATTTGGGGATGGTGTGTGTTTCCTCAATGGTAAATAGAACGCTTATCATCAATATTGAAGTCAATTCTCAAGACTCCTTTTAATCTTATAGCGCCTCTTCCATTATGGAGTTATTTCTACGGGCCAATTGCCGTACTGTTAATCGTTAATTTGATACTGTTTATTTGGTCGAGCGTATCTTTATGGATGGACATATCTCAAGAATCAACAAGGATACAGAAGTTGAAGTACAAGTAAGTTATTTCATTTATTAGAGTAGAATCGGATTTGAATATTTTTTATTTACAGATGTTTGCTAACGTTGAAATTATGCCTGATCATGGGCGTGCCATGGCTGTTCGAGGTGATATCATTCTCCTTGGCGAATGTACACGAATATCTGGACTATTTGTGGTAAGTAAAATTTTGCGTTTCTCAACGTTTGCCCCCCTTATTACACTTATTGAAAGGAGGCCCTGCTATTCTAGGCAGAACGAAGTAACACAACTAGAACTCATAATGAATATTCAATATGCGTTTAAAAATATACGTTGAGGAATTCAATCCGTTTACCGATGTTTGCGTATACGTCATTCCTGCGAGATAGCCGGTTAAAAATCTACGGCATTATGTTACATATTTCTCGCCATATTTTTAGTAAACATCGCCCTATATTAACGAAATTGATCGATAAAATTATTCCAACGTTTATTTTAATAACACATTTAAGTATATCAACATAAACATACAGCTTTCGATAATGGTAATTCAGAAGCGTCTTTATCAATATTATTCGACATACATGTATTTGTATAACATGTAAATCTCTGTACAGTGTTGAAATACTAAAAGATTTTTAGCGTAAAAATCCGGATATGCCGGATATATCATTTTATTTTATAGGAACGTATATGCTAAAAATACTTCTTGTTTTTATAGGACCGTAACTGACTATTTAAACTCCCTGCAAGGCATTTTGATCTTTATGGTGTTGGTGCTATTCCGGAAAAAAGCGCTCAGAGGATTGGCCAGCAATCCTACAATAGGTAGCAAATTCCCCAAAGCTTGGCAGAGGTTGGACGACGCAGAATGTTCTGACGAAGAAGGTTTAGCAGAAACCAAATAATTCAAGTTGCTGACGTAAAAGAAAACTGATCTTTAAGATGCTCGAGGTAGATGGACGAATCTACCTCAAGTGGGAATACATAAGTTTACCTACGACAAATTTATTTTACTTAAACTTTAAAATTTAAACACGAAAAAAGACTGAAAGATGTTTATTAACGTGAAAGATGATTTTCGAAAATTAAATCTTATAAAATAAAAGATTTAATAGTGTTGCCAAAAAATAAAAACCATTTTTATTTAAGAAGATATACTAGGATTGGTAATCGTAACTTCAATTTGTACTGAATATATGTAAATCTCAAATGTTTATTATTAAAAGCCAAATCTATTTAATTAATGACAGTACAAATTACTCGCGGAATCCTTTTAATAATGTATTTCCAGCCTCTCTGTTAAATTACATAATTAATGTACTGTATATAATATACTAATGTCTATGTATGTATAGATTGACATGTAATGTGTATCCACATATATGATAAAAAATAAAAAGTAACTTAATATAAGTACATAGTTGATCTGTGATTATTGCAAATAAGTAAATTAACACGTTAACACATTTATTTATCATACATCAATGTAAAACAAATTTTTATTTGTATTTTTTAGATATTCACTGTATATATGTAATATTAATATTTATGTAAATAAATATTTTATTTTTATGTAACGAAGAAAATAGATTAATAACAGAAAATACTTCTTTGTTTAATATATTTAATTATATTGTAAAAGATTAAAGTTTCAAAGATTATTTTTTAATTCTTTTCTAAAATTATAATTAAAATATAGGCTAGCAACAAGAAATAAGTTGTTTGTTGGGAATATCACATCTGACCATACAATTTTACTGAATTAGCAATCCTATTAGTTTTAACCTTTTTTTATGAATATTTATCAATTAGCACTTTAAGTTAAAAAATAAATGACTATGCTTCAAAAATGCTCCCAAAAGAAATAACAATCTAACATAGACAAGTTAGTGATGCCTCAGAACCGGCTTAAGAACTTTTGGTGTCGCAGTTTACATAATGAATAAATATTTTGTTAAGGATATACAACTTAACATTCAAGACACATGTTATATATATATTTTAAATATTACGGTAAATAAAAAAATAAAATTCTGCATTATGGTGTAATGGCGGTAAAATAATCTATTATGAAAACGCATTAAACCTGTTAAACACATTTCCTCCCACTCAGAAAATTCAAATTTCCCGCTGTTATTTTCAACAGTGTTTCGACTTTAAGATATTAAAATAGCTAATAGGAATGCAAGTTCATCTTTTCTTTTTATTTACGCAGTTTCACACGAAAAAGTAAGACCTGTAGCATTTTTAAAAATCTTATTAAAATTTTATACGTTGAATCAAGAACCGTTCGGTTATACAGTGTGAGTCGTTAAGAATGGGAAATTTGGAAACTGGAACAAAAATCCCAAAAGAAAGGTGAAAAAATCTAAGGTAAGCTAAGGTAAGGGATTTTTTCACCTTTCTTTTGGGATTTTTGTTATAGTTTTCAAGCCACAGTCTCCACCCATCACAGGATTGGAAACTGGAGTTAGTGGAGCCTAAAACATGAGTATTGAGCGCAACATGCATCATAACAATGTTGTTCGTTTAAGACATACATTCAAATTAATAATTTCATTTCTTAAATTTCCCAATAATTCAGTAAGTTTTCATAGAATCAACGTGAAAATTGGCATTACTACGTTTTTCAGCATGATGATCTACCGTTGCTCATAGAGGACGCTAGTTACACCCTGGTGAATAGGTAAATCGAAGCTTATCTTTTTTCTGTATGCAGAATCACATAAATCGAATAGAAAATTTGAAAGAGCAACATTTTTAACATGAAAAACAAACACAACAAAACATGACAGTTATCATTATTTGTTCTTGTTAAGCTTGTGTCAAAAAGTGCTAAGCTATAGCCTTGTTCCATCATGCTCGCAAACTGTCAGATGGACGTCAGAAACATGCGCATTGAGTAAATACCTTGCAATAAACACCTTTATGTCGACCAAATTAAGTAATGCCCATGCGTCTGACGTCCATTTGACAGTTTGCGAGTTCAGATGGAACAAAGCTTATATAAATAAGTAGTAATAGAAAATGCCACGGCATAATGACTTTTCAAATAGTGAAATGTGAGATATGATTTGTGTTTTTGCTCAAACAGATTTTAATGAAATTCAACTTTAAGGCAATATCTTCTATTGAATCAGAATTACATCAAGCATCAGTGAGTGATAATTACTGATGCTAATAATTCAACAAAAAGGAGAAAACTGATAATATATCGAAGTATCACAGTTTCATTAATTAAAACGTTTGATTAAATTTATTTTCATTGTTTCCATAAAATGAATTATTTTTATTTTGCAAAATACCTATTTTTATTTTATGTTGAAATAAGTGACTATTTGCTCGCACCTCGTACATAAATACGATAATGCAAAATGCATATGAAGTGTGGAATAAGGTGCAAACGCGGCTATAATTTATGTTAATTTCAGATTATATTAGAATTTTCATAATTTACAGTGTTAAATATTTAATAAAATCTACACAGCAATACCACAGCAATACATTTAAAAATGTAATGCAATATATAATGATTGCTTTGCCGAAAAGAGAAGAATAAGCGATGTCATATTAACGATGCGATCAACCTATCAGTACTACAATTAAAAAAAAATTATAACGTGATTCACTATTCCAAAATAACATTAAATATGAGGTAAAGAATTACGCAGAATACGATGACCTAATCTTCACAGTAAGTGAATTGCAATTCGCAAATAACGAAATAACGCAACGAATCAAAACGATTTATTACAGTGACATAACCTCAATTCAAACGGTGAAAACAAAATATTCCGAAACAAAAACATGACTGAAACTACAAAATTTTTAATTCTTTACGTCGTGTTAGCAATAATAAATTTGTGTTATGCATACAGTGATGAACCAAAATTAAAGATCAATAAATGCTGTGAGGTGTACGAATTATTAGTCGGTAGCCACTGTACTCATGTAAACCGTACCAGCAGTACAATATGGGAACCACGCATCAAAGGTCCATATACGTAAGTTTTAATTATTTTTTTCAGATGTTCTGCTTAGTAAAACATTATTAGTTTCGGCACAGGCTTCCCAAACTGTGGTTCGCACCAAATATGGCCAATATATTCTAATAACTCGACAGATTTATTAGATATTTTATCTAATGGGGGTTTGCGACACTCTCTGTACCATTCAAAACCATCTGAAGATTACGATGATATGTCTTACATGCAAAACGATTTAATGCATTATGATTATGACCCAGGAAGATATTGCATGGAAAAGGTAATTATTAGTTTCATAGAACATGAACACCAGATTATTTTCTCACACTAAGAATTGAACTCAGTTTTATTTTATTCAACCTTAATATTTACGTCGGGAGTGGAGTTCTGCAAGGCAGAGTTTTGTGTCCTCTTCTATTTTTGACTTTTATAAATGAATAGGTTATAGTTAATTTAAGTAAATAATATACTAGGTACTACAGTTCAATAAAATATATCATTTTTAATATAATTGTTTATTTTTAGAAAATTGAGGGTGAGACGATAATTGAATATGCTTTAGTTTGTATCGATCACACTCCTAATTGGACAAATCCTGAATTTATAATGCGAAATATTGTAAACCCGGTTAGTCATGGTATATCAATAATATCTCTGCTGTTTATTGCAATTGTATATTTCATAATGCCCACGTTAAGAGATTTGGTGGGTAATATTGTAACAACAATTTCAATCTGCCTGATCATAAGTCAAGCTGCAGATATGGTGAGGTTATTAACAGTATTTACGAGCCACATAAGTTTAATAATAACAGGTAATGCTGTTAATGCCGGATAAAGACATTTTATGCGAAATCTATTTTAATTTTTAGAGACATTCTGTTATGTAAGCTTGCTTGGAGCATTCTTTTGGCTGAATAGTTTGAGTTATTACATTTGGAAAACATTCAAGTGAGTTAATGTTGATGTCTAAATTACGTCATATGCTGTTTTTTAATTATTTTTTTTTAGATCAAGAAATGTATTTTTACGAATCACTGATGGGAAAAAATATTGTTATTATTCTGCATATTGTTGGTCTTGTACGGTTATTTTGGGATTAGTAGCTGTTTTTGCACATTATTTTATGGACTATCCTCAGATACAGAGTAATTCTCCCGAGGCAGAGCAAGAATCTATAGGTATATGCTTCGTAAAAGATAATTTAGTAACTTTTGTATGCTTTTGCCCAACATTTACTCAAATATTATCACGTTTTTTTTTTTTTAAGGATCACTAGGAATCATAATATTTTTTATGCCGGTTGCCATCACAATATTAATAAACGTATTCTTCTTTGCGACGACATTCAAAATAATTAATAGGATGAATATTTACGGGAGAATTCACCGCAAATTGCGACATAGGTATGCTAATATTAAAAAAAAAGCTATATAAGAATGTATATTTTTCTTTAAATTTTTAGTTTCCGAATGTTTTTAATGCTATTCATGATAATGACGATATGTTGGGTGTTCTTTCTGATGTCGTTTACGAAATTTGACGGCTTGATCTATTGCCACATAGTGGTAAATGCCTTTCAGGGACCAATAATTCTTTACATTTGTACGATCAATCAAAAGCACGTCTCGCATCAAATAAAACAGAATTGCTGCTATATAAATTGCTTTTGCAATAAATTTCAACCTGAACCGGAATGCGACTGGGGCGATGAATTAGCAGCAATGAATAGCGGATCTGCTTAATTTTTTAAATACTGTTGCACATCCATATGGCATTAATGAACGAAAATATAAATAATGCAAGATGCATAGGTTCAATAATTGGTAAGAAGCAATTATAAAGTAATTGATTGCATCTTGCGTAGGATACTTCGTTCAAAACCATATCAGTACTTCTCTAGTTGCCATTTGTTATGTAGTTCAACAGCATACATACACTAAAAAATGGGTAATCAATCACATATGTACAAGAAATAGTGTTGTTAAGTAATAATTTTAAGTAAGATAAGTGAGTTGACAGTACTTGAAGAAAAATATGACTATGAGCAGCAATTATTTATTATGTCGATATGAATTATTGAATGTTTTTTGGTATAAGAATAATTCTGCTGTTGTATTGCAGTTGTACTTAAGAAAAAACATTTCTGCATTTTTGTGAAAAAAAATATGCTTTCTTGGGTTTAATTATTGGTATTTTGCAATAATTTTTTTATATAATAACTTAAGTTAATAATTTGTTTATTAAAATGAAATTTCGATATTCTTATTGACGAAATTGTATACGTTGCAAAACAATTATTAATTTCACATTAATGCAACTGTTGCTCAAGTTTCTATGATCTATGATTGTACGTCACCAGTAGTATGTGTTCATAATCCTCTAATTAACATAAACATATTTATAATTACAGTCTATAAATGAGAAACGAATCTAAAATCAAATATGGATTTATAAAATCTCACACAATTCGAGTATTTTCTATAATCATGGAAGTGTTCTAATATTGAAATAATCACGTTAGCAAACTGTTATCGATTTTATACAAAATCATTAATTGTAAGCAGTTAAACACACTCACATACTGTGATGGTATAATCAAACAATGATAAAATTTACAAACTGTATTTGTTAGGGCTAACACCTTATTTATTATTTATTTGAATATAATACCCCAATTATTTATGAATCTCTGTATGATATTATCTTATTATTATTTGATCTAGTATCTATATAATAGCATTTAATGTGTGTATTTTTTCTTTTTAAATACTTATTTTGCAGCAATTTTTACAATTTAAGTAATATTTAAGATCAAAATAATAACAAAGGTCTCAAATTTATTTTACAAATGTAGTTATTATTCTGAATTTATTTTGCTTATGGTTATTTCATTAGTTATTGATTCAGTCGTGAATGCGAAAACAATAATCTGTGATATAAGGGCAGTTATGTTGATAAAGTTAAAATTTTTTGATATTCAATATATGTATACCATTCCTGACATGAATGTTCTTAAAATTCTAATGAGACTGTTACATAACAATGAAAAATATAAATAAAACTGATATAGTATTACTCAAATAATTGTTATTATATACATCCCGTTTAGAAGTACTACGAACTGCAATTTTGTATACCTTTTGATATTTTTTTACACGAATGTAATCTATATTGATTTTGTACTTAAATATTAAATAAAATTGGTTTTGCACGTTGCACAAGTTTGTTATTACCTATATGAATCCATATAGGAACATCACTTTCACCTGTTTTCTATAAAATGGAAATCGTATCTTTTTTTAGTACAGGTAAGTATAATGTATAATATACAGTTGAACCTATAAATTAATGTAATTTGATACATCTAACTATATACTAATTTATATGTAAAGGCACAGACAAGAGAACATAACAGACCATCAGCTAGATAAGGCGACTAGAATTGTTCA
Organism: Cetonia aurata; assembly: GCA_949128085.1. NCBI lineage: Eukaryota > Metazoa > Arthropoda > Insecta > Coleoptera > Scarabaeidae > Cetonia > Cetonia aurata. Next base: position 59,283,191 of record OX421883.1, on the reverse strand, counting down.
TAGGACTGATACCAGATGTTACTATAAGTAACGTCGGTACATAATTTTATATATCGCTAAAAGAGCGCCAACAGCATCACGCCCGGACACAGTACAATGTTGCCACCGCTCTTGTAGACAGCGCGCCGACAAACTTGTTGCATCTAAAGGACACCGCCGCTAATCCGCTTATTTAAAATACGTCGTATTTTTTTTTATAAAAACATGGCAAATCTTGGTAGCAACTTTCTTTTGGCGAATTTTTTCTTCAAACTCGGTTGTTTAGGTTTATTTCTTTTACCCTGCCATTCGTTTATTATTCCCGTTATTAAAAAAAAAAAAAAAAACGGGCATTTTTTGCTTTAAGTTATAGTTATTATTCGCATACATCGTTCACGACTATTGTCGAATTACCATATTTTAAAAACTATATACCATTAAAAGTTTCAATTAGGTGAACATTTATGTCGAAACAGGAGTTTTAGATGGGAAAAATTTGATTTTATTTTATTTGAATTAGTATGGCAGGCATAGCATAATGAGCCCGGTAAGGGTGGCGTAAGTGCACGTAGTTACCACCATCCCCGGCCTAGTATGGCAGGCAATAAGTGCCTTCGACACTATTAATCATGACTTGATGTCGGTAATATTATCCTATATTGGCTTGGGGCCCAGTGCTGTTACCTTGCTTCATAACTACCTTATTGGTAGAACTCAATGTGTTCGTGTTGATAATTATACTTCATCGTATCTGCCCATAAGATCTGGCGTCCCGCAAGGATCAATTTTAGGCCCACTTCTGTATACAATATATACATCCAACTTTACTAAATATATAAACAAGTGTTAAGCATCATTTTTACGCTGACGATACGCAGCTGTATTACTCTTTTCCTGTGCAGGAGGCTGATAATGCATGTTCCTATATTAACTCGGACATTGAAAATTTAAATACCGCTTCTAGAAAGCACTCTCTTTTCTTGAACTCTGCAAAAACCGACCTCATTTTATTTGGCCCTAAAAAGACTAGAACTGATTTGGCGTACCGCTCCAGAATAAAAATCGTCGTTGATGGTAGAAATATTCCATTAAAAAGTACTATTAAAAATTTAGGTGTTTTACTCGATGATAATCTAGATTTTGCTCATCATGTTAATGAATGTGTTAAGAGATCATATGCTGCCCTAAAGATGATTTACGCTAATAGAGGTTTTTTGTCTCAAAAAATGAAGAAATTACTTTGTGAATAACTTCTAAAACCTCCAAAATCTTCAAACTGCGAACCAGATTTGGTTGTTTGTTTACAAGTAAAACAGGATCTGATCACTACTAATCCAGTAGTGATAATCGCATTATGTTAGTGTTTTTTCAATGTTTCACAAAGACGTTTGGTCGTTATTTTCCCATTTTTTCAATTAAGGACAACATTTAGTTCTGCTGTGATCGGAAGCGTGTAGTTTTTAAAATTAATGCAGTGTATACTATTTTATTGTGTTCTTGCTTCTTTCTGACATTCTGGATGATTCTTTTATTTATTTTTATAGTGAAAATAAAATTTAAGTATTATTTATTCCTTATAACCTACAAATATTAATAGAATGTTTATTAGCTTGTTGTTTGTAGATGGTAATTATATGTACATACCTATATTAATTAATTTAAAATCAAATTATAGCAATTAGTTTTCATATTTATGCATTTCTGACTAATGCATTTAGATTAGTTCAAGTTAGGGTCTATATATATAGCACAGGGAAGCAGCAGCAGACGTTCTGCTTCCTTTTATGCTTCCAAAAAATGACATTTAGCTGACAGTCTGTATGTTCTCTTGTCTGTGGTAAAGGCCATTCTTTAATTCGAATTTCATGATTTCAATTTTCTTTTAATCGAATCAAAAATTTCGCTCCCCAAAGCACGGTATTGATATCTTGAAAAATACAGGCAAAGTTCGTGAACATTTTAATAATGCCTAACGTAGTAAGAAAGTGAAGGGAGGTTGCCATTGTCCGTATAAAGACGATAATAACACTGCTTAGTTGATTCGGCCCCCTTAGAGCACAAAGTTTCCCATTAATCGATCCTTTGAGTACAGAAAAAACTACATACTATATCAAAGGCTGGTTGAATAAATTTAAAACTAGACATAATATTGTTGACAAAGGGTTTATGCAGTGAATTTCGGATTGAGCAGAAATTGTATACAGTCCTGATAGTATATTTAATTAAATTAGATTATATTTTAAATTTCTCTCAAATAAGACTTTAAATGATAAAAATTAGAGGTGTTTTGGGGGAAAGCAATGCAAAGAATGAGTCACGGTATTGCTTGAAGTCAACATGCTGGGCACAGAGAAACTAAAAGTTATTTTAATTTAATTGGGAACATAGTTCTGAAGCAAATGAAAGTTTGAACTTTTTTTAAATCTCGGCAACTATATCTTTTATAATTATATTTATTTATGATTTAGAGAGTCAAATGTGCAGTTAAAAATAATACTTAGATATTTCACTTACCTGAGAGAAAAGATGTCCTTCAGGTCTTCTTACCAAATTTGATAGTTGACATCTAACAACAAGGTGGCAGTCATCTAATACAGTATTAAAAAATCTTCGGGTAGGCAACAGTGCTTCTAGATCGGTAAATAATTCTAGGCATCGCTCACAATAATGTACCTACAAAATATATGTAGGTATATTAAAAGAAGCGAAAATAAACTAGTAAACAAAGTACAAGAATGGTTTAAGGTTTTGCTCATAATATACCTAGGAATTTGCATCTAATATTCTAATTTAAAATAAATAATTAAGAAAACAGAATCATTAATCTCTAAGACTACTTACTTTATCCTGTAGTATTAATCCTGTCAGAGGTATCCCTTCTAAGATTTTCATAAATTTTAGCATAAGTTTATGCAAAAATGTTCTTTCCCAAGTTAATTTTTCTAATTGTTCGGGTTTATCTTTGCGTTGAATTGCTTTCCAATATTTTTTCCACTTAGGGCAGAGTTTGAACTCATGTTCTCTTCTTTCCGGTTGCAATGATATCCACATTGACAAAGACACTAATCGTTTAACTTGATCTCTACATAGGGCTTCTTCCATACTATTAAAACAATGATTTAAGAACACCAATAATGAAGTTTGTTCCTTAATGTTAATCAACAACTCGTCTTCTTCTAAACAGAAATGCAAAACTTGTTGAAAAAAGCTGGGAAAATATTCATTATTCTTCTTAAAAGCCTAAAAGCAGAAGTGTTTATAATATAAATTTTGAAAAATGGGGTTGCATTAATACCTGCCACACTTGTACTCTTTCCCGAAACTTTTCATTTAACATAATTACGATCGACATAACATGTGCATGCGAGGAATCCGGTTTATAGTTAGGCCATAAGTAATTTTCCAAATACTGGCTAAATTCTAACACCATAATTCGCCTGATGGAGTAACTATAACAGATTTGAATTTGTTAACTTTGTGATATTCATTCATATTTGAATACTTACTTGCTTCCTCGAATATCTTGCTGATAAATGTCTTCTATTACATCTGGATTAAATGTTAAGTGATTTTCTACTGTATGTGGAGCCCAATACTGATCTGCTAACTTTACATGGAAATTCTAGGTTAGAAACACATAAATAATTTTTTAAGCTTTTAAATACCTGTGTTATATGATCGGCATTTAATTGCTCAACAGTGGGAGCTACTAATTTTACTGGGGGAGTTGTGTCTGCAGTCATCATTACAAGTTATCTCTATATATTTATAATTACAATAACACAATTCAAACACGAATTCAGTAAACGTCAAACATACGACATTTTTAAAAATAGGGATTTTGTTTTTGTGTTAACCACCAACCTATAGAAGGTCCTGCAAAGATCATATGCGTAAATTGTTTAATATTTTCACATACTATGAAATATTACATTAGCGTTTATATTGTTTAATACTGTTTTAAAATTTACAATTTTTATTAATTTATTAATCTACATTACTGCCATCTTTTGAAACTGAGTTCTTTAAATTAAGAATAGGAAACTGTAAATATTAAATATCTTCTGCTATTAAAGATAATTGCTATTAGATGACACTGCAAATCATATATATTTAAAAAAATTGGTTCGAATATTTATTTGCAAATGTAAGTATGAAATAGCTAAAACGACAATACCTAATATTTAATTCTTGGTTTAATTATTAATAATAAACTGTGTATTGAAGAATAAATTTATTTCGATTTTGTTTTGGTACAATATGGTATAATATATAAATATACATGAATATATCGATAAAATAAAAAGTAGTTGGGACAAATTTTAACTATGAATTACAAATCGACTAAATATGTATTTGCCCTTTGTTTTGTATTCGAGAATACAGCATTTTTAGTTTTCTGTAAAATAGGAACAAGGCTTTGGCGAAACATTATTTAGTTACTGTTCACACAATAACCTTAATTTAATCGTATTTGCAGATATATCTATTCAAACTTTAGGTCTAAGTTTAAAGAATTCTATGGCCGCCTTAAAGAATTTGAACTGCATTTATGAATCTGATAATACATAGTCTCTGAAGTCGTGTCTCGAAAATAGGCGTTAGTTGCTGTTTGTTTTAATAGTTCTGGTCGCTGGAGTTATAGTTGAATGGGTGCACTGTTTATAGCACTATTAAACAGATATTATTATCTATAATTTTATTGCACATAGGTCCTTGTTATTAGTGTATACCTAGTGTGCCTAATTGTATCTAGCCTTAATTAAGGCAAAAAGAGAGTATGCCCATCGTGCCACCTAAAATACATTAAAAAAATGGGTGGATGGGTAATAAACTTAAAAATAACTGCAACATACCACTCCTAATGACTCCAGGGAGACAAAAACGAGTTGATATAATTTTATAGTGGTAGTCCTTTTGGCCCGTTCCATAAGCAGCAATATATATCTCTGTGATCGTATGTCCAATTCGTACCAATTAGAAATGTAGCTGGCTTCAATAATTTTATCACTCTAAAACGTAAACACGTACCATTGCACAAAGATAAACAAGGACGATATGTAGGGTATTTATCCGGCGATTGTTCATCATTCTACATAATTTGTATCTTCTAGATAGATTTATGTTTGTTGTTGGGGTTGTATGTTGCAAATGGAAAACGAATCTGAACCTATTTCTATTTGTATATACAATACAGTAAATTCTACATTTCATTGTAATTGCATAATGTTTAAGCAATTAAAATTTTATTATAAATCTAATTTTAATATATAGTTTCTTAGTTTTGCGTATATTTTTCAAAAACTACAAAAATGTTCGTTTTTCTGTGGATAAGCACACAACAATACAAATAGAAATAAGTCTGCATTTGTTTTTCATTTGCAGTGATCTCCTGGTTACAGTATTGTAAATATAAATTTGTTCTAGTCTCTCGCATTTTATTTTATATAGATTTTAACGTGTCTTATAAGTATTTTAATGATCGACTTGTTTTATTTAACGATTTACTGAATGACGTTTTTGTAAGTACCTATACTTTTGTAGGTGTATTTTTCTGTAGTGGCAAATATGCGATGGCAAGAGGGCGTGCTCAATGGAGTGAGATACATCCGAATAAAAATAGAGAAATGTAAAAATAGTAATTCGGTATAAAATATTTCACCTGTAGTTTTGTCTTTGTTGATGTTGATTATAGTTTTGAATTAGATACCTGAGGATGGGTCGGAAATGCCGGAACATTATAATATAAAAGATTTTAACGTTTGTAACCATTTACCTACGGTTTTATAGATGCTATAAATGTTATACGAAAATGATCTTTCAAACATGGCCGAAGAGTGCAGCGGAGGTGTTGTGATACCTTTGTTTCTTACATTCAAGTGGCGTACATCTCATTGTTTATTTATTTTCTTATACATTTTGTTATACCTACGCTTGAAAACATGCAATATTCAAAAGAAGAATTTATTGATATGATTTAAGAAAAAGTATTGCATATACAAAATTATTGTTGGACAGGTTTGACATTTGAATTATTTGGGTGAAAAAATTATCTTGGCTTACTGACAATAGATACTGTAATTTCTGATGATCGTAGACGAATAACATTAAATTTTTTAGCCATAGATGGCACTAGCCATCATAAAAGTTTAGTATGAATTGCAAGAGTTTTGCGTAAGGGTTAATTTAGCATAAGCAAAAATATAGGGTGATATTGAATAAAAAAAACTCAAATTACCTTCGAGTAAAATTAAGCAAATGTTAATGTCTATATAGTGGACACCTGTATATAATTACATCGATTTTACCTCCACTGTTGTATTAAAACAAGTGTGTATGTATATGGCATTTGAAATATGAATATAAAAAACGAATGCAAATACAAACTATGTCGCCTTAACCGAAGGCTTGCAGCGGGTCCATTTTCCACAAAAGGGTAAATAACAACGTTTTTATTAAAGATAGGCATATTGTAGTTTATATGAAGTAATTTTATTCTTTACGTAGAATTGACGATACGAAATATAATATGTACATAGGGTGTTTCATTTAACATAACGGAATACTTTTGCGTTTGATTATTTCTGCAATGCTCTGTATAGTCAGAACTATTTTTAGGTTATGCAGCATTGGCTTCCACAAAATTTTTGTAGAAAACGGTGCCTTCTAAAATGACTATAGAGCTGTAATCAAAGACCTAGTCTTCGGTGGTACGCCTGTACATTTATTGAACTGAATTTTTTTACACAAATAAGTAGGGATTCTGCTTGTAATTATTGAATGAAATAGAGGTATATTGAATACAGAAAAATGATATTTCATTTTTAACCAACCACACTGGTGATATGCATGTGAGACTCTCTATACAATTTTAAATTGTTTGTATACGTTTTTTCGATGTTTCATCTATGCATGGCCAGTATATATTAAAGTAACAGAAAAAGTATGATAGGACCATAGAATTAGTATAAAGATATGCGACAGTGATAATAATACAAAACAAAACAATAAATCAACAATAATTGCAAGCAATAATAATGTTTAAGTAACTGGCTATTTTCGTTAATACACAATTGTGCAGGTTTTCTGGGATTTTGAAGTACCCTTTATATTGGTTTTCTGGAAATCTAAGTATTTCAATTTTTGATGAAGCGTTGACAACGCTTATTAAAAATAATCGAGAGAACTTAAGTCAGAACATCTCGCCAGCCATTCAATAGCTCCACTTTTCTGATCCAACGGTTTGGAAACTCCTGACATGTAATGAGGTAGTTTCTCACAATTACCAATCTCCTGCAATTGGTTTAATGCAATACTCTCATCTAGAAAGTTACATACTTATGTCCGAAAAATGATTTTAAATAGTCTTTCCCTGTTTAACGCTTCTTCTATCATAAATGGTCCCATAAGGCGATCTCCCAATATACTCATCCACACGCTTTCACAGAAACGATTAATTTCTTTTGCTATTCTGTTTCTATATAAACGTTATTGTGGATACATTTCTTAAATGTCTTAGATGAGTTATTGTTATAATTCGGTTAGATGAACAAAAATACTTAATAGACATCGTTTTTTATCTTCATTAGTACACGTTCTTTTCATGTTAATTAACAATGATTGAAATGTTTGACAGTTTAACATTGCATGGTTATACTTGTATTTTTTCTCAATTAAAGGATGATATTAAAAACCTTTGTCAACATGTTGTACATGATTGAAGTCATAAAAAGTAATTTTTTGTGGTTTTACTAAAATTCATGTCCAGAAAAAGACGAAATGTCATATAAAAATTTGGAGTACACCACTAGATAGAGGATCAAAAATTGCACCTAAAAGGTGTTTTAGTTCTTCTCTGCAAGGTCAATTAAAGGTGGTGGAAGTAAATTAAAAAACAAAAAAAAAACGTGTCATTTTTTCGTTTTTTAAACAGATATCATGCTTCATTTTTGACAGGTCCAATTTCACAAACATGTCAAATTTAGGTAAGCTCACCGTGCACATGCATTTATTAGCATTTTTACCTTGAAAATGACTTCATTACCTAGCCAGTGGTAGAATGACATTTGTGCAAACACAATTCCTGAATAACCGCATAGCCCAATTATAGTTCTTGAATCACGCTCGTTCTAAAATTCGTCTCTTAGGGTAATTGATATGTTACTTGTTACGAGTGTGCTTACCAATATTGTAATTTGAAGTATTGTATTGCACATTATAAAGCATCCAGAAGCATATTGAAGGAGTAGCGGTAGAGAAAGTACAGCACTTAACTTCGATATGTATCTAAAACACAATTATTAATAACACCTTCAAGCAAATAACAATTTATAACTTTCAAATTCATTGTAGTGAAAAATGTTGTGTGAAGATTAGCAGTTACTCACTTTGTTATAGTATCGTGTAATATAACACATTCTCTCAAAATGATCCAAGCTCCTCGAATTTAATTTCACTTGGACCATTATAAAATTTGTTTGCATCTTCAGACACCCTAGTTAACCTTTCCCTCAAAATATCTAATTGGGCATTAGCCAGTGCTATTAATGACATGTACAAAGCATCTATGGTAGCAGACATGGTTGCTAGATATGATGTCACGAGTAAATGTCCGATTCTGTAAGCGATATCAAATTTTCCCAAGGCAACTGGAGGAGGCATCATTAAAGGTACATTAGTGAAAGATGGTAACAAACTGAAAATTGATAAGAAGACAGCCATCACCAACGCGAAATATTTTACAATCACGTCCGAAATTTTGGCGATCGTTTGAATGTGTCTGTTTAATTCAATAGAATGATTATTGAAAGAGGTTGAGCCTAAATCGTTCAGTAGCGATAAGAAATAACGTCGATTCATCCAAAGAGACAAGGCTTTGATGTGTAGATTCGTCAGTGGAAAGAACACGCAAATACTCCAATTTAACAATCTCATATTTCTATTTCTCACACCCTGTATGATATTTGACACCATTATGGTTTCAGTTGTGATTGCAATTATTATATTTATCACCAATCTTAATATGACAAGCGGGTTAACTTTCTTGGCCGGCCACAAACCCATTTTTATCAATACAGAGATTGGTATTGCTAGTGCTTCCTTATAACCGATTTTCGACATTGATACTATTATGAATTTATTATTTAGCCAGACAAGTGTCAAGTTAAGTGTTTACGAACTCTGAATTTTCTATATGTGTATCATTCATACATCTCCACTGCTGAAAAGCGTACTGTGCCAAACACCGCTTGAATATTGTATTTATAGGTGGTTGAAGTAATTGTCTGCAATTTTCAGTACATTAAGCCATAACAAACACCGTGTATTTATCTATATTACGTGTGTGTATTACCACGAGAATTAATAGAATATCCATATTAAACGTAGCAGTAAGTTGATTATTGAATAAAATTGGAGCAATTAAGAAATTAAAACGAATCATTTTTCAGAAGTATTTAGTGTCTTCTTTATAATTTTTCAATCGATAAGTATGGTAAAGTAATAATTATACAGTTTCAAGATCTCTTTGCTTGACTAAAAGAAAAAGTAATACGGTAAAAAGAGAATAGTAAAATAATTAGCAACTAACAGATACAATTGGGATATTATGTTCATAAATTTCTAACTTTGAAAATTAATATTATGCTGGTTAGATCTAGATAATATGTGGAAATGGTGTTTCCACAAGAGAGGTAAGAGTTTAAAACAATTTTATTCTTACAGTAGCTCTAAACATTTTTAGATTAGCATCCACACTTCTTAGAAAAGTTGTGCCCAAAAGTGTCTTTCCAAAACATCGTATGCGATATGAAGATTAAAAAAATATCAAAAATAAATATATTTTTTTTTTACAAAGCAATCGAAACATACAGAAACATAAGATAGTGTGACCTTTTTTTTTCAAAAGAGAAGAAACTGTTATTATTAAAGAAAAATTGTTCAGAATTAACAGCCATACTCAAATGAGAAATTATAGCTTCTTATGCCAAAAATAACGATTTATTTTCCTCTCTGAAGTACCTTTATGCATTCCACATCTACATCTTAAGAAACAATAAAGAAAATTATTTTATGGTCCTGAGTGAAGCGTTACATAACAAGTACTAATCTGCTAGGTAAGCAATGGAAAGGGAAGTTCCGCAAGGTTCCACACTGGTGCCCCTGCTATTCTTTGTTTATGTGAATGAACCTTTCAAAGATTATATGTGTAAGGTTTTACCGTATGCAGATGATCAAAAATACTTGTAAGAACAAATAATTTACTTGACAAATAGATTACAGAAACTCTAACTAAGTTCGATGAGTGGTTCAACAATAACTGTTTAAACTTAAATTTGGAAAAAAGACGATGTTTTACATTTTGATATTGGAATCAAGAGTTTAGATGCGCGCCCTCTAGAAGATACAAGTGAAACTTTCAACTCGCGAGAGTAAGCCGGTAATGCAGTCATACATCTAGCTCGGACAATTCATAGATTGTTCGGCTCGTGCTTACGTCAAACGGAGACTATGACATTGATCGAACTTTTTCGTATAACTTCGTAACATATAAACATATAGAAACGTATTTGCCGAGAGCATACGAAGAACTACGATCATAGTCATAGCCTTCGATTGACGTAAGCACGAGCCGCGCCTGGACTGCGTATGTAGTGCTTGCCATGATGTAAAATAAAAAAGAAAACACCAAGGAAGACTGCCCAAACAATAAACTGAAAAAAATTCTACCACTATGGTATATAATGGCTATTGTTGGAATCACCATAACAGCAAAAATGTTGAGGAATCTACCACGCGTCATCAGCTTCGTTCGGTCAAGTCTGACTCATTGCAGAATGCCCATAAGTAATATTTGTATTTATTTACATACTTTCTCTGAACATAATAGCTTAATAGTTTATGCAAAATCTAGAATGAGGTAGTATTGAATTATGGTTTATCGGAGTAGTAGAGCCCTTATGCCATAAAAACCTCATTAACAAGAAAAAAGTGTGCTAATGAGAATGGAGTGTCAACTATACTGACTTCCAGAAAAATTGCAACACCTAGAAGTTGTCGAATGATTTTATTGAAATTTTCAGGAAACGTTTATTTTCATTAAACAAATTGATGATTAAAATTTGAATAAAATCTAGCCAGTGGTTTTTTTTTTGCAGGTTGTTTCCATAGCACATAGTAACTATAAATTTGAAGTATTAGACCATTTAGTAACTGTCAAGTTTGCAAATTGTTGTTGTTACGTCACAATTTCATTCTGCACTTGATAACAATGCCGAGAGTACGTCAGCATCAACATTTTGTCCAATTAAGTGATTTTGAACGTGGCCGTATTATTGGTATGAGAGAGGCCGGACTTTCGCTAAGAGAAATTGCTCGTCGTGTAAACCGAAATGTTTCAACGGTATTGAGGTGTTGGTCCAAATGGTCCGAGGAAGGGGTTCAACATCGTAGCCGTGGATCTGGACGTCCTCGAAGGACTACAGATCGCGAAGAACGTCGCTTAAGACTTTTGGCCACAAGAGATAGATTTTCAACAACTCGATCAATTGCAAATGATTGGATGAGAGGTACAGGACTCAGAATGTCAATGTCAACTGTTTATCGCCGGATAAGATCTTATGGATTACGTTCATATCGTCCATTTTTATGTCTTCCTCTTACACCACTTCACCGTCTACGCAGACTAGAGTGGAGCAACTTAAGGGTTAATTGGGCGCAGGAATGGCATCAAATTGTGTTTAGTGACGAGTCCCGATTTTGCTTGTGGGCCCACGATGGTCGTAGGAGAGTCAGACGGATGCGTGGAGAACGTAAAAATCCAACATTTTTTGTGGAACGCAACACAGCCCTCACTCAAGGAGTTATGATATGGGGTGCAATATGTTATGGTAGCAGATCACCCTTGGTCTTTATTGACGGCAACCTTAACGCAGCTGGTTACATTGCTAATGTGCTACAACCAGTTGGCCTTCCATATCTTCAGGGGCTGCAAAATCCCATTTTCCAGCAGGATAATGCGCGCCCTCATACGGCAAGGGCTACAACACGGTTTTTGGAAGAATCTAACATTGTCGTCCTCCCATGGCCTGCTCGGTCGCCTGATTTGTCGCCCATTGAACATGTATGGGATATGATTGGTAGGCGAATAGGTAATTTACCGCACCCTCCAGATAATTTACACGATCTTCAACAACGGATTCAAGAAGCTTGGGATGATATACCACAAGCAGCTATAGATCACTTGATTAATAGCATGACAAGGCGTCTAGATGAGTGCATTACAAATCGTGGCGGAGCAACTCATTATTGAAAAAACTTTTAAAGCTTCTGTTCTTTTGTTTTTAAAACTTAATCATAACTTTGTTTCATAGAAATAGACGTTTTCTGAAAATTTCAATAAAATCGTTAAACAGCTTCTAGGTGTTGCAATTTTTCTGGAAGTCAGTATATATTATTAAGCATTTTTGTACAAAGATGAAATTCAAACATTATAAATATGTTTTAACTCCAATGACGCTACAAAAAAATAATACTACACTATAAAAATTATCATGGAAGCAATTTCTTAAACTATTAAGTATTTATATGGCCACAGAGCTAACAAAACCAGAATAAGGTTTTAAATAATTTACATTATACATAGCAAAGACTAATACAATATATACCTAATATATTCTTTATTATTAAGAAAATATAATGTGGATTTTATAAACGGCTTCATGATCTTCAAAATTACGAGCAGGACTTCTTAAACATGCATTCTTATTCTTAAGTCTGCCGATGGTTAACGCAATATTTTATTTGTTATTGCTTGTCATTCCTTTTCTTTTTGCATTTTAATTGTACCTAGCTTTTATTAAAGCAAAAAGAGAATAGGACCATCTACATATCTGCAAATTAATCTTATTTAATATTTAAATTAAAAAAATTCACTTACTTTACCAAAACAAAGGATTCTAGCGAGATGTCTATAAAACCATATAGTTGCATAACCAAGGGCCTCTGAGCTCTGATCATTAATAAAATCAAGGATTTCTGATCTGATACCTTCATATTGTACCAGTTTGATTGACAGCATGATTCCATAACTTGGTTACTCTAGAAGAATTCCTTCTCATTCAGCAATTAGATAGTTGGAGACGTGATATTTAAATTTACCTTATACATAATTTCGTTTGCCAGCCAATGATACGCAGACATCTGAACAAAGGTGATGCTAGTGTAGCCACTAATAGCTACTAAACTGCTTGCGTTAGCGTCCCTCTGTAAAATTATAAACGATCAGTTTAAAAAAGTACGATTAAATGACGGAGATATTGCTTGGTTTAAAATATTTTTTCAGCTCCCACATTCGAAAGTACAACTTTCCAACACTCATTCGAGTAGCGAAAATGCTAATTTAATGGCACTGGCCAATTAAGTGCAAAGGAAGAGAAAAATTTATTTTCCATATATCTCTAATGTGTGAGGATTAGTCTCGACAAGGACCATATTTGTTTCTCCATACAGGCATCCATTTTAAATTTCCCGCGAGTTATATTTGCTTACAAGTGAACGGACAATAATAAATGATAAAAATAAGGTAACCACGACGTTAAAAAAGAGTATAACAGCGATATTCTCTCGTGCGATCGCAGATAATATTAGGATGTAAATAATGGAATTTGCGATTACAGCAGCTACAATACGAAAGAAGGGATCCATTAGCGGTAATACAGTGTTATTAATAAGTTATACGAGAACGATATTTATACGTTACGAGGACTATTAACATGGTGATTAGTGAAATTTGATTGGGGGTTGGTGCTATACAGACATTCTGGACTATTAGCGATTTTGTGTTATTTAATGATAAGATTGTGTGCGATATGTGGTTTTATAGGGACTATTAGCGATACCGTATTTTTGCAACTGATAATTGTGCATATATAACTATATTATATGAAACTTAACCTACAAAATTATGACATTGTTGAGATATCTGTAAATCAGGCAAATAAAGAGAACTTTAACGGAACGGGGGTGTATTAGTGGGGAGCTAGAACATATTTTAAACAAAAGTTAGAGTAATTTAGACGATATCAATGCGATTTTATATGAAAAATATGTATTTTATTTAGATAGAGTTAAAAGAAAAAAAACTCTAAACTCTAATAATTTATGACAAACATGAATTTTTTGTGTACAAAGGGATAGAAAATAATCTCAAGATTATATTTGCAACCATAAGAATTTTTAATTCATAAAAAATATATTCCAATTATTAATGGTAGTATTTATAACAATAATTATTGATAACGTAAAACGGGCTTTGTCTGGTAAATTTTATAGGTGTTTTACGCGCATATAAATTCTAGTAAGTATTGATCGCCTTGGGAAAATCAGTATTTTTCCTAGAATCATTTCGCATCGCTCGAGCAAGTAGACCGAGTTTAGTAACTCAGTAAGTGGTAGCCGAAAAATGTTGTGCACACCACGGCTGTAAAGTAACTTTATCGAACCTATTTGGTTGCTCGCCTCAGCTGACAATCTCCAAATTCGTTCGATAAATTCCTACTTTTAAGCCTTGGTACGTAAATAACTATATCCCGCTTGTTAAGATGCTTACCAATATTGTCATCTGTAATATCACATTGCAGATGGTTATGCAAGCACTCAAATACTGGGTTAGTAATGGGACTGCCAGAAGTTCATTTAATTTTGCAACAAATCTGTAAATAGATATTTTTGTCATATCAATGTAAAGAACCATTGTGTACTGTTTAATACGGTTATATAATTAACGTTTTGTAGTTACCTTTAGCAGCAAAAAGACTGAATGATTTAAAACACCACTAATGCAACGATTTTGCACATACAATTTTTTCGTTTTAATTTACGAACTGTTTACCAAGTAAGCTGTGAAAGCAAGTGATGGATACGCATCATGTTTGGTAACAGAAGTCAAGTAGTTTATTAGAATTTTTCTTTTAATTTCGAAATTATATTATTTTGACGAGAAATATTTATTTCTTTGAAATTAGGATATATATAATAAAGGCAAAGTGCCTAATTAAAGTATTTAAAATCAGTTAGCTTGGCATTTTTCCAAAAAATTAAAGACATTTTCTAATGAGTTCGTAAAATTGGTCTGCATTTGGTCGTCTCTCTGTTTTCGAGGTTCCAATTCTAGATTTTATCTTGAGATTACGTCATAACTCGGAAGTTACGCATCGGATCAAAAATCTTTGTGAATATAATTTATTCAGTTAAAAGGGGCCTACTTATTAATGTCAATCCCGCTCGCCCAACCCCAGCTACTGTAGATGAGGGTTGGAGCAGCTTTCAAATCTCAAATAGGAATCCCCATTTTTTGACACAGATCCCACTCTTCATTACTTATTTTTTTTTTTCAAAGTTGAAAACCTAGTGAATTCTATTTTATAAGACCATGATTTGCAATAGACAGGTTGAGTTTTTTTTTTCATTATTTGTATGGGCATCTAGAAAACCATAAGAGATACGCATTTGGTTAACTGGAGAAAGATTTGCAGCTTCATGAGCCTAATCCATTTACGCTTTTGTCCATTTAAGGAAATGCACGGTTTACTAGATATTTGCAAAAAAAATGAAATTCAGCAAAGTGCTGTAACTTTTTTATTTGTAAAGATAGAAAAAAAAGTGAAAAATTGTTTTTAGAGAATTCAATGTCAAACAACGACCACTTCTTGAGATTATAATTTTGCTTAGCATTTTTGAGTTAGCAGCAAAGTATAATTTTTCTAAATGGAAACCATGGTTGGCTATGACATATTCTATTAGTGCACTTCTTTCTGCTTGCTATGATATAAGGCTCGTAGCACATATTTTAATAAATAACAGGGCAAGACACTATGTTTACTATGTTTAACAAAAATCATGTCTTGCAATGGAAAACGCTGTATAAACAATAACATTGAAGCATTATGTTTACTGCATCATTGACATTCGTTAATTATGGTGACTATAGTTGGTTTTGTCAATGGTTTAGTTGCTTTACAAGATTAGTTAGGGTGTATACAAATCTCGATAAACTTGAATGATTGAATGTTACATTATTTCTAACAAAAATAGTCAACAAGCCGCCGAAAGCTATATTTTGATCACCCTCAACTATCGGCATCGTTAGACACCTTCAAGAATTTATTGGTGAGAATTTTATCAAAACATAAGGACAAACCTTGTAGACCATCTCTAGAGGCGATGAAAGACGATGAAATTTTTGTGCTTGGTTCATAAATATGTGCAATGAAAATAACAACTTTCAGATGCGGATTTTATGGATCGACGCAACACGTTTTACAAACTGTGGCAAGTCTAATTGCCATAATGAACACACCACCAAGAAAGATAATCCCAGGTTAAGTGCGGCTTCAATTTATGGTGTGGTGTTATTGGTTCGCAGCTTGTTGGACTATTTATTTTCAATGAAACTTTAACTGGGAATCGATATTTGCAAGATTTCGATAATATCCTTGATGAATTAAATTTACAGACCCGTACAAACTTGCGGTGGTTTCAACACGACGGTGACTCACCTCATTATCAAGTAGAGGTCAAAAGATATTTAGATGAATTATTTTCAAGCTTGTGGATCGGCAGAAACGATCCCGTATTATGGCATGCACCTTCCTCAGATCTTCACTATTAGACTTCTTCGTCTTTGGAGCAATAAAAGATCTCCTATATATGCGATCATATGCAACCCAAGAGGAGCTATTAGAAGTTGTTATTAATGTATTTACAGGTTAGATGGGCGAAAAATTAGAGCTATGAACTCAGTGTTGAAAAGGTATTGATAATAATGTTGGACATTTCGAATAATTAATGTAAATTTTGGAATTCGTTTAGCATTTTTATTGTTTCTTTGAGTGTTTTATTGAATATTATATTCTTTACTTTTTTACTTTTCCATGGCAACACATGATTTTTGTTAAACATAATAATAGCGTATTGTGCTGTTATTGATTGAAATAAGTGCCTACCATTACATTATTACAAGCAGAAAAAAAATGCATTATTAGAATATGCGATATCCAACTATGGTTTCCATCTAAAAACATTATACTTTGCTTCCTAATTTTGCTAAGCAAAATTAAAAATTTAAGAAGATGACGTTGTTTATCATTGAATTTCCTAAATTTCTATTTTTGGCTAATCCCTACTAAATTGACCAAAGCGTATCCAAACTTATCCTATATGTTCATTGCTTTATTATAGATATTGTTTATCTTTATTGGTGCGGATTATGGATTGCTATTATTTGATTCGAATTTTCTTTACCATTTATAAAATTAATGTTTTAAATGAACAAGTTCTAGAGGTAGGAGGACAACAGAATAAGTTTAATAAAACAAATTTATTGCAGAAGGCAAATTGATGTTTCTTATTCTTATGGCAAAGTCTTCTATTTTTATGCTAAATCATGAAGCTTTAGAAAAACAAGAAACACTTACTCAATTATAATTTTATGAAGGGTCACGCATTCTCCTAGGACTCGTCTTGTTTCGACATGAGCGTCCTTTAACCTTTCATTTAATATATTCAATTGCGATATCCCTAATCCCAGCAGAGCCATATAAAGTACATCAAAGGAAGCTGAATTGAGAGCAAAATAAGCTATCAGCACCATGTGGCAGAGTTTATAAGGAATTTCGAATCTCTTAGTTTCAAACGGATATGGCACCATCATTCTCATATTCACAACTAAGGGCAGGAAACAGCACACTGTTATAACAACAACGGCACCTATTGCGAAATACTGCAACAGCAATCTCGAAAGCGTGTTCACCCTTTTGACGTGTCGGTTTAATATTTCGTTATGCTGGTTGAAATCGTCGGATTTGAGGGCTTCTAATATGGATAACAGACGTTCCCTTTTCACGACCAGAATGAATCCTTTGATTGCATAGATTATCATAGGAACCAATATGCACAACATCCAATTTATTAATCCGGTATCAGCCAATGCCAAGGCCTTTTTGATATTTAATATAATCATACCGTACATAATAATCAGCGATGTAATGTTTAGCGCTATTTTTATTACACTTAAACCGTTTAATTTTTCTGTTACTACAAATCCATTTTTCGACAAGATATATATTGTGGCTCTTAAAGGTTCCAAACAATTCATTTTTGCCATTTTATCGTTGTTTTCACATCTGTATAAATGAGTAACTGTAATATTTATTCCTTCTCATATGGTATTTATATGAACGCATGCCCTCGCAGCTATCAATTTTACCTCATTCTAGCTCATTATCAGTAATTTGCAGTCATCGCATTGATTACACACGTCTGAAGAAGTTATATATGTATATATTTCTTATACAGGTACCTGCTAATATAGCAATTTGTAGAAGAAAATAAATGATAAACAAATAATTTTCTTATTGCAAGATTAACATTGAAAATTTTTTTTTCAGGGGGATGTAGTTTGTTACGCTTACGAAAATGATCGTGCTACAGATAAGTAAAACACGATTAAAATTATAAGATTCTCAAAAAAGGTCGGTCGTGTATAAATAGAACACTCCGCTTGTTCACGGTTTCTTCTTTTTTAAATCAGGCATCATTTTCTATTTACGAGAAATTTAAAATAAAAAGCGAAATGCTGTTCAATTATCGAATCTGTTCTGATTTTCTTTTTAAATTCTTTTCACAACCGGTATCGGCAGAATGCCATTTTCAGGTAATAAAAAACGTCTGGGAACTAGAATGCTGGATTAAACATGTCGAAATTTAACATCTTATTTTAATTAAGTGTGTCTCAGATGTTTTGTATTACCTGAAGATGGCATTCTGCCGAAACCGATTGTAAAAAGAATTGTAAAAAATTAAAACAAATTGGATAATTGAACAGCTGAATATTTGGTAGATTTTTTTTAATTCTTAAATATTTCGAATTGAGGTTAAACTTTCGGCTACTTGCTTATATTGTGTCTATGCTTAGAATTTTGTTACTAATTAGGTTTCATGGGGATACAAACTGTTCTCGTAGTCGGTCGGTCGCATTTGAGTTTTGTTATTCTTTCCTTGATTACTTGAAAACTGAAGAAGAGACCGTAGCCTTCAATACGAATCAAACAAATTCTTAACGTCGTTGGAGCTCTAAAAATATTGGATTAAATTCTATTATTGACATCTTTCAAAAAAACGGCTAAAAATATGTGGACGTCAAGAAAATCGCCATAACTATTAAAATAAAATATTTCTTTTCGTTTAACCTTATAACTTTTAAGAGACATCCTAAATTTTGACGATACAGTATTAGCGTATGTTCAATAACCAAAAAAAAAAAAACATCAGGTTATCTGAAGCAGCTTTTAACAAAAATATTTCAAAAGTCTTAGAAAGTATAATGTTTTTAGGAAAGCCGCTTTTTAATCGATTCCTCTCTCATTTATGGTATGTTAAACTTAAATTGCATTTGATTCACAAGCATAGGCAACCCTCTATTCCTTAGACAAAAAACGATAAATCACTATTTTATTTTATTAAAAAATTGGTATAATCCATACCAGAGTTGCCTTATAAATGATCTAGACGAATTTTCGTGTACATATAAGCATTTTTCTTTCGAGGAAGGTTTCATTAGGTAGCACGAGTGATCCCGAGAGGATGCCACAGATGTGGGCTGAATACCTTCACCTAAATATATGAAGGCAATAAAAAACAATAGGAACGATAATGAAGGGAGTGCTTAAAAATATGGGACAAAGTCATTAGATGTATAATCAATATAATCAATTGTTATATAAAATAACAATTGATTTCTTTTGCAAAACTGGTTGGTCTCCCCATATTGTTTTCTAATGGAGTAAGATGAAATCTGTCGGGCACCCCCGCAGAGCCAAATCTTCCTCCTAATCATCATTATGATCCTGGAAAAACATTTGATCGTCATTGACTAGAGAGAGATTTGAACCCGCGACTCCATGACTGATAGGCAAGCGTACAAGCCACTAGACAATCAGCCGGGTTATATAAACGAAGGATTAATAATCTCTTTTTTAATATAATTCATGGAATAAAATATTAACAGAAAGTATTTCATAATTTTGTTTTTACGGTTGAACGTCATTATCTTGGCTACTAAAAAACATTCCTCAGCAGAAAAATGGTGGAGTCATTCATTTTGTGTAGCGGCAACATTGGATTATTGTTTTTGTTTTTCCTTAAGTTGATGTTGGAGAAAGTATTACATAATTTTGTTCCTACGCTTGAACGTCGTTATCTTGGCTACTAAAAAAACATTCCTCAGCAGAAAAATTGTGGTGCCATTCATTTTGTGTAGCGGCAACATTGGATTATTGTTCTTGTTTTTCTTTAAGTTGATGTTGGAGAATTGGTAAGTTTATGTTTACTAACGAGACTGATATGGTCGTGTTTTCGTTTAAACAATGCTTATTAAAGAAAATTCAAATTTCCATACTTTTTTTTTGGTATAATTTTGCTTTGTTGTAAAATTTTGGTCGAATTAATAGCTAACATTTAAAAAACATCAATGTGAGTTGTGAATGTCTTAAGAGTTAGCTAATTGGTTGTTAACTCACAAATGTTCGGACATATATATATTTTTAAATTGAAATGTTAACATAGTTGGGAGGGGAGAGGGGCGGGGGGTGTCCTCCAAAGGATAATCTACACCCGGACGGCAAAATAAGATTATTCCTGGAGGAAAAGTTTACTTTAGGGGTGTGTATTCTAAACATCTTAAATACATTTTTTTTGCATCTTCATGGAGACGGAAGTCGTGAATTCAGTTTAACGATTAAACTTTTTTTTAGATATGTTTAATTTTTTTGAAACTCTAAGGAGGTGGAATGGATAAAGATTTTTGAAATGTTTGACTTTAATTTCTTGCAAGATATCGCAAATGGTCGAGATTTTTTCAAATAGGATAGCAAAATTTCGGGCGCCCATTGATGGAAAAGAGAAAAGAGAATACAACTATTGTTCTGAAAAGGATTTGTATATTTTTGGCTGTTTAAATTTGTCCAAGAAAGGCTCAATTATTTTTATGCGGACTTTTCCAACCAGACCAAATTAAATAAAAATTAGGCACTATTCTCAAATTCAATGTATGAAATTTGGGTTGCCATTGTTTTTTTACCTAATTACTCTAATTTTAAAGCACTATATTTTCAACCAAAAACAGTTTTTTAATTCATATGATCAGTAAACATTTTTACGTACCTCAAAGATCTGGTAGTACTGAGAGTGCTATGTCTGTGTCCGTTGCAATCTAGCTACATTGACAGAAAATATTCCTTAAACCAACGAAATTATTTTTTTGCGCCTCCGTCCAGAAACACTGATTTTGCATTACTATAAATCGGCCGGAAACTTATCATTCTCCGGCCTAGGCCGGCAAAAGATCACTAAAAGTTGGCAACACTATATTCAAATTACTGACATTTCTGTGATTAATTGTAGATTCGATGACAGATGACAGAATTTTCGTTACACACTCTCTTAAATAATTCAAATTCTATCCAATTCAATTTTAGGAAGATTTTACAAGTAATAAATTGTTAATAATTTGTTGCACAACCTGTGTAATATGAGCTGGGGTCTCCATTGCCCTTATTATTGATGAATATCAATATGTACCAAAACTAAACAAGAAAATTAAAACGTCAAAATACTAAGGTATCTTAATTCTGGTTTCAAAATGTCATACGTAACATGTATTGCCAACCTGTACTGTTAACTCCCTAGCGTTTTTTTTTTTTATTATTTACAACATTAAGGTTTGTCGGCTCAAAAAGTAGTGTGTAACACACGGTCAGAAGCTCTTTTGCGAGTATTCGCACTTGTGGCACAAACCGTACTCACACTCGCAAAACTATAGTTTCTGGCCTAGTGATACAATAGTTATTTGTGTCACTAGGCCATAAACTATAGTTTTACGAGTATGAGCACGGTTTGTGTGGACGAGGCGAAGCCGAGGCCCCACAAGTGCGAATACTCGCAAAAGCGTTTCTGGCCGCGTGTTACCCACTATTTTTTTGCGCCGACAAATCTTCATTTTGTTGAAAATAATAAAAAGAATTAACGCTAGGGAGTTAACGGTACAGATTGGCAATACATGTTACGTATGAATTTTGAATTTGAAATCAGGGTTAAGTTACCTTAGTATTTTGACGTTTTAATTTTCTTGGTAGTTTTGACACATATTCATCAATAATAAGGGCAATGGAGACTTCAGCTCACACTACAGAGGTTGCGCAACAAGTTATTAACAATTCATTACCTGTAAAATATTCCGAAAATTGATTTGGAAAGAATATGAATTAATTAAGAGATTGTGTAACGAGAATTCCGTCATCTGTCATTGTTTGTCATCGAATCTACAATTAATTACAGAAATGTCGGTAACTCGAATATATATGTTGCCAACCTTTAGTGATCTTTTTTACGGCCTAGGCCGGAGAATGGTAAGTTTCCGGCCGATTTATAGTAATGCAAAATCAGTGTTTCTGGACGGAGGCGCAAAAATAACTATTAAAGTCTATTTCTTTGTTAAATAAATACTTTCCTGCTAATCACTGTAATTAATATGAGGCAATATTTATATTAAAAATTTCACCTCGTGTGGGATTTGAACCCGACCATCTCCCATTTACCGGATGGCTACTCTACCAATTGAGCTAGCGAGGTCTACGGGTACAATACAATTTAAATGTCTCAAATACAAATCTTAGGAAGCCGGCAGACCGACAAATACCCAATGAATATACGCCTTCATTGTCTATTTCTTTGTTTTTGAGCCATATACTCAAAAAGAAGTTATCCTATGTGTTAAACTAATTCCATATTTTATATGTAGCTATGTTGTTTCGTAGTTTTGTGTTAATGCAAATTCTATTATATTACAATGCTTGCAAATTAGTGACAGGTGGCATATCTTTGAAGTCGGCCGTCTTATTTAGAAGACCGGCTATTTAAAAGATCAGCTTTGCTTTTGTAATATAAATGATTTCAATTACAACAATTTTCTTTCTTTTTTACAGAAAAATAGATGTCCAACTTAATTTTTTTGCGACTAAATAAGTGTTCGTAGGATGCTGATTGTCTTATTTCGAGTCAAAATTTATATAATGATACATTTACATTTAATCGTATTTGATTTATTAATTTCATTTATTCTTAGAATACATAACAATATTTTAACAGTACAAATAAGAAAATTGAAGATCTATAACTTCTGAATACTAATCACTTACATTTAAAACCTCTAATCATATCTAGCTCTAATTAATGCGAAAAGCGAGTACGACCATCTAAATATCTGAAATATTACGTTACATTTACCAGAATTCATACCTTTCAATGCAATTGCATACGTACTATTCCAAGAGAATCTAATGAAACGTGCACCAGATTATATAACTTAACAATGAACGGTTTCTTTGCGCCCTCCATCAATAACACCAAGCTCTTTTGAGTTTTAATGTTCAGCTCATACCACTTCGACATATAACACGATTCTATAATTTTGTCTCCCTAAAATAATAAACACCATAACATATTATCTCGTATAAAGAAAAGAGTAAGGCATACCTTGTAAGTAATTTCGTTTCCAAGCCAGTGGTAAATTGCCAATTGCGAGAGGGTTGCTATGGAATAGGCAATTAGTCTTGCCATGTTGGCTGTATCTTTATCAGTCTGGAAGTTTTAGTAATGTTACCAATGGCTATTATGATGTGATGTGCTGTATTGGTAGATCTATGTTTTCAGTCAGCTATATGTGTAAACTAACACTTCATAAAATGCTTAGCAAGCTTTCTAATATTTATATAAACTGAGGGTATCACAGCATTTTTAATTACTATCAATAGAATTACAGAAAGCTTAGGTGTTTAAAATATAACTTTTGAACGAAAAGTTAACACAAAACAAATGGAAAGGTTGATAAGCATTTACGGTAGTGTAATTTCTATAAATAGCGCTTATTTTATATAAAGGAAGATCAATATCAGTGCTTTACTTACCATAATGGTAGCTTGCAAGATGGCATTTAAAATAATGAAGCATCCACAACTATATTGCACAAGTAAAGGGAATGAAAGTATAGTGGTAAGCTTGTCAACATATCTGAAAGTTAAAATTTGTTTATATTATTTAGGTCTTTAGGACATATACTCTTATCATGGAACAGTTACTGTATGCTATGGAATAAACAATGATAATAATATTCTAAAGGTAAGTAATTGAATAATTTGCGAATTTAGATCTTAAAGGACTTGTCTATATTTAATATTACAGAAGCATTTACGAGAGAAGCATCTAGTTTGTTGCTTTCTTTAGTATAATAACCGGTGTATTTTTTGACTTATCTAAAGCGTTCGATATGGTAGATCATTGGCTTTTGTTACGAAAATTAGAGTCCATTGGTATATACGGGAAGGCCTATTGATTTGTTTTATTCATACCTGATTGGTAGGAAGGCAGTGGTTAGTGTTAAGGGCGTTCTAGATGATATGATAATGACATATAGTTCCGATTACATTGACTTAACATGCGGTGTTCCGCAAGGTTGAATATTAGGTCCCACCCTATTTTAACTTATATCAACGATTTACAGTCGACAGTTGATTATTGCAGACCAGCACAGTATGCTGATGATACAAGTTGTACTATAACGACTTATACTGTTGAATCAGCCTCTAATTTAACATCCAAGTTGGTCCGGGACATGACGAGATGGTGTGATGCTAACAATTTAGTACTTAACCACGATGCGATTTTCGCTGACGACGGTGGAGGGTGCTAACAGCCTGTATGTGTTGTGTAATAATAAGTCCCTACCGCAAAGTGATAATGTTAACTTTTTGGGTTTGACAGTGGATTTGAGATTAAAATTTGACCTCCACTGTAGCAGACTGTCGCGTAAGCTAACTACTGCTCTCTATGGACTGCGATCTCTTAGGGATGCCGTAAGCATTGATTCGCTTAGAATTTTTTATTTCGCGTATGAGGAGTCACAATTGCGGTATGGCATTATGTTCTGGGGCGCCACACCTAGTTTTAAAAAAAAATGTACCTTGAAAAAACAAAAAAAATTCTACGTTGCATGTTGTGGAAGTCCTTTGAAGTTTCTTGTCGTCCTTTATTTAGGCAACTGAATATTCTCCCTGTTGCGTGTTTGTATATCTATGAAATTTTGATGAACTTGAAAAGTAATGAAAATACCTTTTTAAGAAATTCTGATTTAGTACTATGACGACACGCAATGGAATAAACAAAAATATACCTGTACATAGTACGAAAGCATTTGAATTTAGCCCAGCATACAAAGGAATAATATTGTTCAATAAACTACCAGAAGATATAAAAACTTGTAGTAACAAATTCCATTTCAAAACTAAACTAAAAACTTTTTTGTATGAGCATAGCTTCTATTCTATTGAAGAATATTTAACATGTATCTATTAGTAATGACGTGCCCTGTACATTTTTGTATTAATGCGATGGACAATGTCTATGTTCTTTTAACAGAACGATGACAATAAAATATATTCTATGCTATTCTATTTTCTATTCTAAATACCTAAGATTATATTATGTGGAATATAGATCTATCAATTTTTTTTATATAAATTGTAATAAATGATAAATAATAATAATAAAATTAAAACTATTGATGATGCTGTGAAGCAATAAAATCAATTTGATTATTGTAAAACATGTGAACTTCTGCTCTACAGGGCTTTCCACGGTAGCCGTTCGTTAGAAGTTTCCGAGGTTAGAAAAAACCTGGAACTCTGAATTTTTGGAATCCGGGGCTATTCAAGATTCTCTTTCATTTTAAAATATTTATTCGCCATAAACTTTCTTATTTTAAATGGATATTATTTCATTTTTAAATTTCTGAGAAAATTTTATGATGAGTTCTAATAGGTTTCCCTATACCTATTTTCAACTGCTACTTAGATATCTTGATTTTTTTGAAAATTTTGAAAGATGTAGTGTTATTTGCAACACAGTATCTTTTACCCATTTTCGACTGGTAATAAACACTTCTAGGGTAGATGGAAGCACAAAAATGACACTTTCGAAATCCACATTGACAATTGATTTATCGCATACAGGGTGTCCAAAACTGCATAACCAATTACAAAATCTTCAAAGTTGAAAAAGTTCTTTTTTTCAAATGGAACAGCCTGTATATTATTGGATGATCAGATGCAGAATTTAATTCTGAATCGATTCGCTATGACTTTCCCTATACCTATTTACAACGGTTTTCTTGTTGTCAATATTTTCTGTTTTAATGTGATTTTTGACAGAAACTGAAACATCGTATGTGTTTCATTTTAATTAGAAAATCGAAACAAAACATGAACATAAGAAAATTTGAAACGTAGTAACAAATGAAAAACAAAAAAATTAGGAACATAATGACAAGAAAAAAGAAATTTAACGAAATAACTACAATAAATTGTTCTATGTGACCACCATTTTTGTTCAAACACTGAATCATTCTATCATGTACTCCTCGCGAAACCGATCTCCGAAGTTCGTCTGGGGTTATATTGGTGAACGCATCGTGAACACGGTTCAATAGTTCCTCTCTCGTTAATACAGGTGTAGAGCCTACACTTGCTCTTTTCTGCGACCCCACAGGTAAAAGTCCAAGGGCGTCAAATTGGATGATCTGGGTGGCCACTTCCAGGGTCCCTGGGGACCAATCCACCGATCCTCGAACATCAACGTCAATTGTTGATGTACAGCTAGTGTGGAGTGCGCGGGAGCACCATCTAGTTGATACCAACTGTTTGTATGTGTGATATTAGGGTGATAGTACACTGCGACCTAAAAGATCTATTGTGTCCCCTCTTCTCGCTGTATTTACAGCTGGCCGTCCAGTCTGATTCCTTTCAAGAAGTGCAGAATGTCCGAAGGCCCCAGATTAGGTAACTCTCCCTCTTCGATTTCACATGCTCCCAGGTGCAGCGCCCTTGAGTTGCACAGTGCAACACAGGTTGTGAGTAGATGAATGGACGTTTCGTCCTGTTCCCCACAAAATCTACATTCGGCTTCCTTCGCTATTCCAAGCCTGCTTAGATGTCCGTTCAGTTTACAATGGCCTGTAAGGATCCCTGTCAATATCCGAATATTATTTTTACTCAGGTTGATGCATTCTGCAGATCTCTTCTGGTTATAGGTACCCAGAAGAGTTTTAGCTTGCCTCATTCCCTGGAGATTCTCCCAGTATTTGGATTTTCTCTGCTCTACTTCATTTTCCAGTTTCTCCAGTGTTATGCTGCTACTTATCCCACAAAAAGGTTCTGGCCCTACAAAAGGTGTTCTAGCCCCTCTCTTAGCGAGATTATCATTTATTTCGTTTCCTTCCACTCCCGTGTGTCCCGGAACCCACAAAAGGGTTACCTTGTTCTTTTTGCCTAGCTCGTTTAGTTTTTGTAGACACTCCCAAACCATTTTGGAGCTGATTATGTTTGACCTCAGCGCCCTAATGGCTGCTTGACTATCAGATATTATGATAATCTCCTGCTTTTCATAGCTTCTGTCAATATTGACCTGGACACATCTTTCAATAGCGTGTATTTCCGCCTGGAAGATACTTGGGTGCATCTCCAAGCTTTCGAAATATTTGGTTCTAGGCCCATATATCCCTATTCCAGTTCCCTCTGCCGTTTTGGAGCCATCTGTGTACCATTTAATGGCATTTCTATTGAGTTTCGAAATGGTATCTCTATCCCATTCACTCTTAGTGCTAAGCTTTGTGGTAAAATCTTTCACAAAGTTGAACTTCCTTGGCATGTCATCTCGGGGCATGTCCTACCAACTGTTTGCTCTCGCTCCTAGAGGTAGAGTATTTAAAAAATCACTAACAAATACTCTAAATATCTCTAGATATCTAGCCCTATTTAAACTTTCATCGTAGACTTGATATGCTACGCTATTGTCCATAACCAGACAAAAAACATTAAAGCTAAACCGGTCCTGGTGATTATTTTCCCTTAAGACGTGTGGATTATCTTGTGCCCAATAGTGAATCTTTTGACGATTTATAATTCCTTGCCTGCTGAATTTTGATTCGTCAGTCCAGATAATTTTATAAAGGAATCTTGGATCTTCTGTCATTTTTGTGCACATGAACTCGCAAAAGGCGACGCGTCTTGCCCCATCACCAAGGCGTAAGCCTTGTACAGTTATTTCACAAAAGAATGCATTTGGTATTTTTTTAATATCCTATGAATTGAAGTTCCTGATATGCCCAATTTCAGCGCTGCTGCTGGAATTGAACTCCGTTGAAGATAAGCCAAAACATTCACCTCGTTAGCTTCATTATCTATTACTGGCTTTCGGTGATTACGAGTTGCGTTTGCACTCCCAGTTTCCAAAAACAAATTCATTTCAATTTCAATTCTTGCAAATTTTCCAGGAGTCATTACTGGTAAGTCCGGATATCGCTCGTTAAATAATCTACATGTGCGTCTGACAATTCGTTCACATTCACCGTGCGTATAAAACAAATTTAGCAGATCATTATTCGAATATTCTTCAATATTCTCCATTATTAACTGTATTTCATAGAATTAGCAAAATAGAATTGTACTACTTTGACATAAAATCAACAACTGTCAAGTCATTTGTTCTAATTCCTCTTATAATCAATGCTTACTGGATACGATTTTGTAGTTTTATTAGATTTTAGTAAAAAATATGGAATAACAAGAAAACCGTTGTAAATAGGTATAGGGAAAGTCATAGCGAATCGATGCAGAACTAAATTCTACATCTGATCACCCAATAATAGATAGGGTGTTCCATTTGAAAAAAAGAACTTTTTCAACTTTAAAGATTTTGTAATTGGTCATGCAGTTTTGGACACCCTGTATGCGACAAATCAATTGTCAATGTGGATTTCGAATGTGTCATTCTTGTGCTTCCTTCTACCCTAGAAGTGTTTATTACCAGTCGAAAATGGGCAAAAGATACTGTGTTGCAAATAACGCTACATCTTTCAAAATTTTCAAAAAAATCAAGATATCTAAGTAGCAGTTGAAAATAGGTATAGGGAAACTTGTTAGAACTCATCATAAAATTTTCTTAGAAATTTAAAAATGAAGTAATATCCATTTAAAATAAGAAAGTTTATGGCGACTTCCGGTATAACCGGAAGTGGTGAGACCCTGAAAATATTTTAAAATGAAAGAGAATCTTGAATAGCCCCGGATTCCAAAAATTCAGAGTTCCAGGTTTTTTCTAACCTCGGAAACTTCTAACGAACGGCTATCGTGGAAAGCCCTGTATATTTCGTTTCTTAATTGTAAATGCTTCAAATATTTGTAGAATTCAACTAATTTATGTGTTAGCAGCATATGACACATATAATTTATCAATTTAGTTTGTAGATGTGATTTTTTCAACAAATGCATAATCTTTTGCCAGAAAATAAAAGAATATTACTTACCGATTTAGAATTTCATGTAAAGTGACACATTCTATCAGGACCCGTTCTTCTTCAAGGTACGGTGCTTTGAAATTTCTACTCTCGTCTAGAACTCTGGCTTCATTTAATGCGTTAGTCAACTTTTCTTGTAATATAGTCAATTGTGCAATACATAGTCCCATAATAGCAGTATATAAAACATCGCAACTTACTGAGTTTACACTTAAGTAAGATACTATGAAAAAGTTCGCCGATTTGTACAGAATAGCGAACTTTGTAATGTCGAAAGGTGGAGGTATCATCATTCCAACATCGAAGAAGAATGGTAACAGACAAGTAACAGATAAAAAAACGGCCACCAGTCCTATATAATATCTAAGGATGAAATTAGCAATCCAATTTACCGCTTGTATGTAGCGATTTTGCTCTATGCTATGCGTATTAAATGCGTCAGACTGCAGATCTTCCAAAACGGATAACAGGCAGTCTCCGTTTAAGAAAGCCGACAATGATTTGGCAAAAACGGTAATTTCTGCAATAATCATGCAAATGACCCGATTTAGTGATAAAATATCGTTTGTTTTAATTGCGTTTACAATACTGAGGCTCATCAAACCAAAAGAAAGTAAGTAATATACGGAATGCAATAAGAGTTTTACTGTTTCAAGTTTCGTTAGCTTCTTTTCAGATAGTAGACCTTCTGATACCAACACCCAACTTGTTTTCGTAAACGGTTCAGTGCAACTAATTCCGATCATTTCGAGTATTTCTTTAAGAGTAATACGAAGTATTTCGAGTGCGGTAATATTTATATAGTGGTTCCGATAAGGTACGCATTAACTGCTTTCCATTTCGATTCGGAAAATTACAGTAATCATACATACAATTAGCGATATGTTTTTCGTACAACACAATAAAATTATAATTTAGGGCAACATAATTTATATTGTGAGAGACTTGATTTTGTCCCACGATTTCGCTGAAATTCTCTTAAATATGTTTGATGAAAACACCCGGTAATATTGTAAATAATAAATAAATAACTAGGTTCTTAATTTCCTTAATTGCAATACACATTTTGTGTGTATCAATTTTACGGTATTTTGAAATATAATATATTGCTATGATAGCGTTTCCAATAAGTTAATACATCTTTTTTATGATTTAAATCCTTTATTATCCCTTTGGATTTTAATATTTTAACTAGAGTACTAACATTTTGTATAACTCTCTATGATCAGAAGCATTACTTAAGTGAATTCCTGCGTTGAAATTCATCGAAAGTGGATTTTAAATTCAACACTCACCAAAAGAGAGTGCACTCTAACGAAGATCTGGTAAAAGCTTAAAGTAAGATTTAACCTTTAAATGAAAAATACTGGTCGATATGTAGGAAATTTCCAAAAGTGTAGGTAATTTTACTAAAAAACGGAAAATTACCCAGTTTTTGGTGATTTCCCCCCAAATGTTACTGGAATTTTTAGGAGGAATCCTGATAAATTTACTAACATTTTTTCGTGTGTGTATCAAAATACGATCAGTTCAAATTAATTTGATGCTGAAAAGTATTATAAACCTTATTCAAACAGACACTTATTCTGATCAGACAATCCTGAAATGCAATAATATACAGGCGGTGCCATTAAAAAAAAAAACACAACTTTGATACTTTTACGGCTTTTGGGACATCGTGAAAATACTTTGAAAAAGTAACCATAATGAACCCCCATACATCCCAAAAGTGAAACTTCTTGAACGTCACGTATTTTGGCCAAAATATTCCATGCCGTATAGCGTAAATAACCCTGTATATTTTAAAAATATACAATAGACATTTTAGTATTTATCTCGGCAACTAAAAAGGAAAAATATAGTCTAAACTTAGGTAGGAGCAGAAAATTCCCTAATCTATAATTATATATCCGCACCACAACGCAGAACAAAATTTGCATGTTTGAAATTCACTACGGCGGAGTTTTTGCTTATACAAGATAGAATACAGGTTTTAGTTTAAAAATCTAGTTTTGACAATTTCAAATTTATAGACGATATAAGCAGAAATCAAAAGCATGTCTGTCTTATGACTTACGGTGGTAAGCTTTGGAAATGGTCAATATACTACTATTTTTTCTTTGTTACATTATTTGTCAGATTGAGCAACTATATCAAATTTATCATTCTATCTTTATTTTAAATATATATATACACATCCTGATGTTTGGTATGTCCTTCAAGAGTGGCGTAAATTTAATAATAATGGAATTTGTTACAAATTTTTTACAAATGAAGTCTGCAATTTGTTTTATTTTGATGATGTTTTAACTTTCTCTGCTAACGATATCAACACATGTGTGTGGATTGCAAGAGCTATTATTGTTGCTCTAATGTAACAAAGATATAAGTATTTATTATTTAACTATACTACCAATTTTATTTATAAATTTCGTTGAAAATTTTGCAAAAATTCGAAAAATTGTCTAAAAATTGTGATATACTCGACATCAGAAGAAGCGCCTTTTCGCAGCGAATCGAATGGCATCGCGCCCGTCCTCCTAGCACCAACCGTTCCGCAGATATGGGCGTTTAAAGTTTCGAAAATTAAATCCACGCTAGGTCACTTCCTGGGGGTCCTTTAGACGCGCATTCTAACGGGGAATCGAATGACGTCAAGCTTTTGCCGATATCTCTAACCGTTCCCGAGATATTCGGGTTTAAAGTTTTGAAAAATTAATTTCGCGCTAGAACGCTGCCATATAACCTATCAGAAGCGCCTTCCCACGGGGAGTCCGAATATGTCGAGTTTTCGTCTCTATCTCTTACCGTTTCCGAGATATGAGCGTTTAAAGTTTTGAAAAATTTTTTTTCAACGCTAGAGTGTTCTGGCATAGCCTATC
The DNA here is from genome assembly GCA_949128085.1 of Cetonia aurata. Classification (NCBI taxonomy): domain Eukaryota; kingdom Metazoa; phylum Arthropoda; class Insecta; order Coleoptera; family Scarabaeidae; genus Cetonia; species Cetonia aurata. Next base: position 59,250,869 of record OX421883.1, on the reverse strand, counting down.
CGAAGCGTTTTCGCCCGGGGAATCGAATGACGTCAAGCTTTTGCCGATATCTCTAACCGTTTCCGAGATATTCGCAAAAATGCGCCGAAATTCGTTAAAAATCGCTATTTTTTTACCCAAAATCGCTTAGTTTCTGCCCGAAATACCGCTCCGATTTTATTCTAATGTGGCGCAAAATGTTGCCCTGGTCCATCCGAATCGTTTGGAACAAACCGCGACACCGTAGCTCTAGTCGTTCTCGAGTTATGGTAAGAAAACTAAAAAAGATGGCGATTTTTCGTCATTTCTCCTTATTTCTTCTCTATCTACGATCGCTACCCCGATGTATCATACACCGTCGGACGTACTTTTCGACGGCGATTCCGAATCTGAAGTCGGCGTGCGGCTATCGGTTACGGTTCGGAAGATATCGTCGAATTTCCTTAAATTTCGTCGAAAATTTTGGGAAAATTCAAAAAGAATCGTCTCAAAATTGAAATAACCCCGACGTATTATACATCAGAAGAAGCGCCTTTTCGCGGCGAATCGAACGGCACCGCGCCCGTCCTCCTACCACCAACCGTTCCGGAGATATGGGCGTTTAAAGTTTCGAAAATTAAATCCACGCTCGGTCACCTCGTGGGGGTCAATTAGACGCGCATTCCAACGGGGAATCGAATGACGTCAAGCTTTTGCCGATATCTCTAACCGTTCTCGAGATATTCGGGTTTAAAGTTTTGAAAAATTAATTTCGCGCTAGAACGCTGCCATATAACCTATCAGAAGCGCCTTCCCACGGGGAGTCCAAATATGTCGAATTTACGTCTCTATCTCTTACCGTTTCCGAGATATGAGCGTTCAAAGTTTTGAAATTTTTTTTTAACGCTAGAGCGTTCTGGCATAGCCTATCCGAAGCGTTTTCGCCCGGGGAATCGAATGACGTCAAGCTTTTGCCGATATCTCTAACCGTTTCCGAGATATTCCCAAAAATGCGCCGAAATTCGTTAAAAATCGCTATTTTTTACCCAAAATCGCTTAGTTTCTGCCCAAAATACCGCTCCGATTTTATTCTAATGTGGCGCAAAATGTTCCCCTGGTCCATCCGAGTCGTTTGGAACAAACCGCGACCCCGTAGCTCTAGTCGTTCTCGAGTTATGGTAAGAAAACTAAAAAAGATGGCGATTTTTCGTCATTTCTCCTTATTTCTTCTCTATCTACGATCGCTACCCCGATGTATCACACACCGTCGGACGTACTTTTCGACGGCGATTCCGAATCTGAAGTCGGCGTGCGGCTATCGGTTACGGTTCGGAAGATATCGTCGAATTTCCTTAAATTTCGTCGAAAATTTTGGGAAAATTCAAAAAGAATCGTCTCAAAATTGAAATAACCCCGACATATTATACATCAGAAGAAGCGCCTTTTCGCGGCGAATCGAACGGCACCGCGCCCGTCCTCCTACCACCAACCGTTCCGGAGATATGGGCGTTTAAAGTTTCGAAAATTAAATCCACGCTCGGTCACCTCGTGGGGGTCAATTAGACGCGCATTCCAACGGGGAATCGAATGACGTCAAGCTTTTGCCGATATCTCTAACCGTTCTCGAGATATTCGGGTTTAAAGTTTTGAAAAATTAATTTCGCGCTAGAACGCTGCCATATAACCTATCAGAAGCGCCTTCCCATGGGGAGTCCAAATATGTCGAATTTACGTCTCTATCTCTTACCGTTTCCGAGATATGAGCGTTTAAAGTTTTGAAATTTTTTTTTTAACGCTAGAGCGTTCTGGCATAGCCTATCCGAAGCGTTTTCGCCCGGGGAATCGAATGACGTCAAGCTTTTGCCGATATCTCTAACCGTTTCCGAGATATTCGCAAAAATGCGCCGAAATTCGTTAAAAATCGCTATTTTTTACCCAAAATCGCTTAGTTTCTGCCCGAAATACCGCTCCGATTTTATTCTAATGTGGCGCAAAATGTTCCCCTGGTCCATCCGAATCGTTTGGAACAAACCGCGACCCCGTAGCTCTAGTCGTTCTCGAGTTATGGTAAGAAAACTAAAAAAGATGGCGATTTTTCGTCATTTCTCCTTATTTCTTCTCTATCTACGATCGCTACCCCGATGTATCACACACCGTCGGACGTACTTTTCAACGGCGATTCCGAATCTGAAGTCGGCGTGCGGCTATCGGTTACGGTTCGGAAGATATCGTCGAATTTCCTTAAATTTCGTCGAAAATTTTGGGAAAATTCAAAAAGAATCGTCTCAAAATTGAAATAACCCCGACGTATTATACATCAGAAGAAGCGCCTTTTCGCGGCGAATCGAACGGCACCGCGCCCGTCCTCCTACCACCAACCGTTCCGGAGATATGGGCGTTTAAAGTTTCGAAAATTAAATCCACGCTCGGTCACCTCGTGGGGGTCAATTAGACGCGCATTCCAACGGGGAATCGAATGACGTCAAGCTTTTGCCGATATCTCTAACCGTTCTCGAGATATTCGGGTTTAAAGTTTTGAAAAATTAATTTCGCGCTAGAACGCTGCCATATAACCTATCAGAAGCGCCTTCCCACGGGGAGTCCAAATATGTCGAATTTACGTCTCTATCTCTTACCGTTTCCGAGATATGAGCGTTTAAAGTTTTGAAATTTTTTTTTTAACGCTAGAGCGTTCTGGCATAGCCTATCCGAAGCGTTTTCGCCCGGGGAATCGAATGACGTCAAGCTTTTGCCGACATCTCTAACCGTTTCCGAGATATTCGCAAAAATGCGCCGAAATTCGTTAAAAATCGCTATTTTTTACCCAAAATCGCTTAGTTTCTGCCCGAAATACCGCTCCGATTTTATTCTAATGTGGCGCAAAATGTTCCCCTGGTCCATCCGAATCGTTTGGAACAAACCGCGACCCCGTAGCTCTAGTCGTTCTCGAGTTATGGTAAGAAAACTAAAAAAGATGGCGATTTTTCGTCATTTCTCCTTATTTCTTCTCTATCTACGATCGCTACCCCGATGTATCACACACCGTCGGACGTACTTTTCAACGGCGATTCCGAATCTGAAGTCGGCGTGCGGCTATCGGTTACGGTTCGGAAGATATCGTCGAATTTCCTTAAATTTCGTCGAAAATTTTGGGAAAATTCAAAAAGAATCGTCTCAAAATTGAAATAACCCCGACGTATTATACATCAGAAGAAGCGCCTTTTCGCGGCGAATCGAACGGCACCGCGCCCGTCCTCCTACCACCAACCGTTCCGGAGATATGGGCGTTTAAAGTTTCGAAAATTAAATCCACGCTGGGTCACCTCGTGGGGGTCAATTAGACGCGCATTCCAACGGGGAATCGAATGACGTCAAGCTTTTGCCGATATCTCTAACCGTTCTCGAGATATTCGGGTTTAAAGTTTTGAAAAATTAATTTCGCGCTAGAACGCTGCCATATAACCTATCAGAAGCGCCTTCCCACGGGGAGTCCAAATATGTCGAATTTACGTCTCTATCTCTTACCGTTTCCGAGATATGAGCGTTTAAAGTTTTGAAATTTTTTTTTTAACGCTAGAGCGTTCTGGCATAGCCTATCCGAAGCGTTTTCGCCCGGGGAATCGAATGACGTCAAGCTTTTGCCGACATCTCTAACCGTTTCCGAGATATTCGCAAAAATGCGCCGAAATTCGTTAAAAATCGCTATTTTTTACCCAAAATCGCTTAGTTTCTGCCCGAAATACCGCTCCGATTTTATTCTAATGTGGCGCAAAATGTTCCCCTGGTCCATCCGAATCGTTTGGAACAAACCGCGACCCCGTAGCTCTAGTCGTTCTCGAGTTATGGTAAGAAAACTAAAAAAGATGGCGATTTTTCGTCATTTCTCCTTATTTCTTCTCTATCTACGATCGCTACCCCGATGTATCACACACCGTCGGACGTACTTTTCAACGGCGATTCCGAATCTGAAGTCGGCGTGCGGCTATCGGTTACGGTTCGGAAGATATCGTCGAATTTCCTTAAATTTCGTCGAAAATTTTGGGAAAATTCAAAAAGAATCGTCTCAAAATTGAAATAACCCCGACGTATTATACATCAGAAGAAGCGCCTTTTCGCGGCGAATCGAACGGCACCGCGCCCGTCCTCCTACCACCAACCGTTCCGGAGATATGGGCGTTTAAAGTTTCGAAAATTAAATCCACGCTGGGTCACCTCGTGGGGGTCAATTAGACGCGCATTCCAACGGGGAATCGAATGACGTCAAGCTTTTGCCGATATCTCTAACCGTTCTCGAGATATTCGGGTTTAAAGTTTTGAAAAATTAATTTCGCGCTAGAACGCTGCCATATAACCTATCAGAAGCGCCTTCCCACGGGGAGTCCAAATATGTCGAATTTACGTCTCTATCTCTTACCGTTTCCGAGATATGAGCGTTTAAAGTTTTGAAATTTTTTTTTTAACGCTAGAGCGTTCTGGCATAGCCTATCCGAAGCGTTTTCGCCCGGGGAATCGAATGACGTCAAGCTTTTGCCGATATCTCTAACCGTTTCCGAGATATTCGCAAAAATGCGCCGAAATTCGTTAAAAATCGCTATTTTTTACCCAAAATCGCTTAGTTTCTGCCCGAAATACCGCTCCGATTTTATTCTAATGCGGCGCAAAATGTTCCCCTGGTCCATCCGAATCGTTTGGAACAAACCGCGACCCCGTAGCTCTACTCGTTCTCGAGTTATGGTAAGAAAACTAAAAAAGATGGCGATTTTTCGTCATTTCTCCTTATTTCTTCTCTATCTACGATCGCTACCCCGATGTATCACACACCGTCGGACGTACTTTTCGACGGCGATTCCGAATCTGAAGTCGGCGTGCGGCTATCGGTTACGGTTCGGAAGATATCGTCGAATTTCCTTAAATTTCGTCGAAAATTTTGGGAAAATTCAAAAAGAATCGTCTCAAAATTGAAATAACCCCGACATATTATACATCAGAAGAAGCGCCTTTTCGCGGCGAATCGAACGGCACCGCGCCCGTCCTCCTACCACCAACCGTTCGGGAGATATGGGCGTTTAAAGTTTCGAAAATTAAATCCACGCTCGGTCACCTCGTGGGGGTCAATTAGACGCGCATTCCAACGGGGAATCGAATGACGTCAAGCTTTTGCCGATATCTCTAACCGTTCTCGAGATATTCGGGTTTAAAGTTTTGAAAAATTAATTTCGCGCTAGAACGCTGCCATATAACCTATCAGAAGCGCCTTCTCACGGGGAGTCCAAATATGTCGAATTTACGTCTCTATCTCTTACCGTTTCCGAGATATGAGCGTTTAAAGTTTTGAAATTTTTTTTTAACGCTAGAGCGTTCTGGCATAGCCTATCCGAAGCGTTTTCGCCCGGGGAATCGAATGACGTCAAGCTTTTGCCGATATCTCTAACCGTTTCCGAGATATTCGCAAAAATGCGCCGAAATTCGTTAAAAATCGCTATTTTTTTTACCCAAAATCGCTTAGTTTCTGCCCGAAATACCGCTCCGATTTTATTCTAATGTGGCGCAAAATGTTGCCCTGGTCCATCCGAATCGTTTGGAACAAACCGCGACCCCGTAGCTCTAGTCGTTCTCGAGTTATGGTAAGAAAACTAAAAAAGATGGCGATTTTTCGTCATTTCTCCTTATTTCTTCTCTATCTACGATCGCTACCCCGATGTATCACACACCGTCGGACGTACTTTTCGACGGCGATTCCGAATCTGAAGTCGGCGTGCGGCTATCGGTTACGGTTCGGAAGATATCGTCGAATTTCCTTAAATTTCGTCGAAAATTTTGGGAAAATTCAAAAAGAATCGTCTCAAAATTGAAATAACCCCGACGTATTATACATCAGAAGAAGCGCCTTTTCGCGGCGAATCGAACGGCACCGCGCCCGTCCTCCTACCACCAACCGTTCCGGAGATATGGGCGTTTAAAGTTTCGAAAATTAAATCCACGCTCGGTCACCTCGTGGGGGTCAATTAGACGCGCATTCCAACGGGGAATCGAATGACGTCAAGCTTTTGCCGATATCTCTAACCGTTCTCGAGATATTCGGGTTTAAAGTTTTGAAAAATTAATATCGCGCTAGAACGCTGCCATATAACCAATCAGAAGCGCCTTCCCACGGGGAGTCCAAATATGTCGAATTTACGTCTCTATCTCTTACCGTTTCCGAGATATGAGCGTTCAAAGTTTTGAAATTTTTTTTTTAACGCTAGAGCGTTCTGGCATAGCCTATCCGAAGCGTTTTCGCCCGGGGAATCGAATGACGTCAAGCTTTTGCCGATATCTCTAACCGTTTCCGAGATATTCGCAAAAATGCGCCCGAAATTCGTTAAAAATCGCTATTTTTTACCCAAAATCGCTTAGTTTCTGCCCGAAATACCGCTCCGATTTTATTCTAATGTGGCGCAAAATGTTCCCCTGGTCCATCCGAATCGTTTGGAACAAACCGCGACCCCGTAGCTCTAGTCGTTCTCGAGTTATGGTAAGAAAACTAAAAAAGATGGCGATTTTTCGTCATTTCTCCTTATTTCTTCTCTATCTACGATCGCTACCCCGATGTATCACACACCGTCGGACGTACTTTTCGACGGCGATTCCGAATCTGAAGTCGGCGTGCGGCTATCGGTTACGGTTCGGAAGATATCGTCGAATTTCCTTAAATTTCGTCGAAAATTTTGGGAAAATTCAAAAAGAATCGTCTCAAAATTGAAATAACCCCGACATATTATACATCAGAAGAAGCGCCTTTTCGCGGCGAATCGAACGGCACCACGCCCGTCCTCCTACCACCAACCGTTCCGGAGATATGGGCGTTTAAAGTTTCGAAAATTAAATCCACGCTCGGTCACCTCGTGGGGGTCAATTAGACGCGCATTCCAACGGGGAATCGAATGACGTCAAGCTTTTGCCGATATCTCTAACCGTTCTCGAGATATTCGGGTTTAAAGTTTTGAAAAATTAATTTCGCGCTAGAACGCTGCCATATAACCTATCAGAAGCGCCTTCCCACGGGGAGTCCAAATATGTCGAATTTACGTCTCTATCTCTTACCGTTTCCGAGATATGAGCGTTTAAAGTTTTGAAATTTTTTTTTTAACGCTAGAGCGTTCTGGCATAGCCTATCCGAAGTGTTTTCGCCCTGGGAATCGAATGACGTCAAGCTTTTGCCGATATCTCTAACCGTTTCCGAGATATTCGCAAAAATGCGCCGAAATTCGTTAAAAATCGCTATTTTTTACCCAAAATCGCTTAGTTTCTGCCCGAAATACCGCTCCGATTTTATTCTAATGTGGCGCAAAATGTTCCCCTGGTCCATCCGAATCGTTTGGAACAAACCGCGACCCCGTAGCTCTAGTCGTTCTCGAGTTATGGTAAGAAAACTAAAAAAGATGGCGATTTTTCGTCATTTCTCCTTATTTCTTCTCTATCTACGATCGCTACCCCGATGTATCACACACCGTCGGACGTACTTTTCGACGGCGATTCCGAATCTGAAGTCGGCGTGCGGCTATCGGTTACGGTTCGGAAGATATCGTCGAATTTCCTTAAATTTCGTCGAAAATTTTGGGAAAATTCAAAAAGAATCGTCTCAAAATTGAAATAACCCCGACATATTATACATCAGAAGAAGCGCCTTTTCGCGGCGAATCGAACGGCACCACGCCCGTCCTCCTACCACCAACCGTTCCGGAGATATGGGCGTTTAAAGTTTCGAAAATTAAATCCACGCTCGGTCACCTCGTGGGGGTCAATTAGACGCGCATTCCAACGGGGAATCGAATGACGTCAAGCTTTTGCCGATATCTCTAACCGTTCTCGAGATATTCGGGTTTAAAGTTTTGAAAAATTAATATCGCGCTAGAACGCTGCCATATAACCAATCAGAAGCGCCTTCCCACGGGGAGTCCAAATATGTCGAATTTACGTCTCTATCTCTTACCGTTTCCGAGATATGAGCGTTCAAAGTTTTGAAATTTTTTTTTTAACGCTAGAGCGTTCTGGCATAGCCTATCCGAAGCGTTTTCGCCCGGGGAATCGAATGACGTCAAGCTTTTGCCGATATCTCTAACCGTTTCCGAGATATTCGCAAAAATGCGCCGAAATTCGTTAAAAATCGCTATTTTTTTTACCCAAAATCGCTTAGTTTCTGCCCGAAATACCGCTCCGATTTTATTCTAATGTGGCGCAAAATGTTGCCCTGGTCCATCCGAATCGTTTGGAACAAACCGCGACCCCGTAGCTCTAGTCGTTCTCGAGTTATGGTAAGAAAACTAAAAAAGATGGCGATTTTTCGTCATTTCTCCTTATTTCTTCTCTATCTACGATCGCTACCCCGATGTATCATACACCGTCGGACGTACTTTTCGACGGCGATTCCGAATCTGAAGTCGGCGTGCGGCTATCGGTTACGGTTCGGAAGATATCGTCGAATTTCCTTAAATTTCGTCGAAAATTTTGGGAAAATTCAAAAAGAATCGTCTCAAAATTGAAATAACCCCGACGTATTATACATCAGAAGAAGCGCCTTTTCGCGGCGAATCGAACGGCACCGCGCCCGTCCTCCTACCACCAACCGTTCCGGAGATATGGGCGTTTAAAGTTTCGAAAATTAAATCCACGCTCGGTCACCTCGTGGGGGTCAATTAGACGCGCATTCCAACGGGGAATCGAATGACGTCAAGCTTTTGCCGATATCTCTAACCGTTTCCGAGATATGAGCGTTCAAAGTTTTGAAATTTTTTTTTTAACGCTAGAGCGTTCTGGCATAGCCTATCCGAAGCGTTTTCGCCCGGGGAATCGAATGACGTCAAGCTTTTGCCGATATCTCTAACCGTTTCCGAGATATTCCCAAAAATGCGCCGAAATTCGTTAAAAATCGCTATTTTTTACCCAAAATCGCTTAGTTTCTGCCCGAAATACCGCTCCGATTTTATTCTAATGTGGCGCAAAATGTTCCCCTGGTCCATCCGAATCGTTTGGAACAAACCGCGACCCCGTAGCTCTAGTCGTTCTCGAGTTATGGTAAGAAAACTTAAAAAGATGGCGATTTTTCGTCATTTCTCCTTATTTCTTCTCTATCTACGATCGCTACCCCGATGTATCACACACCGTCGGACGTACTTTTCGACGGCGATTCCGAATCTGAAGTCGGCGTGCGGCTATCGGTTACGGTTCGGAAGATATCGTCGAATTTCCTTAAATTTCGTCGAAAATTTTGGGAAAATTCAAAAAGAATCGTCTCAAAATTGAAATAACCCCGACATATTATACATCAGAAGAAGCGCCTTTTCGCGGCGAATCGAACGGCACCGCGCCCGTCCTCCTACCACCAACCGTTCCGGAGATATGGGCGTTTAAAGTTTCGAAAATTAAATCCACGCTCGGTCACCTCGTGGGGGTCAATTAGACGCGCATTCCAACGGGGAATCGAATGACGTCAAGCTTTTGCCGATATCTCTAACCGTTCTCGAGATATTCGGGTTTAAAGTTTTGAAAAATTAATTTCGCGCTAGAACGCTACCATATAACCTATCAAAAGCGCCTTCCCATGGGGAGTCCAAATATGTCGAATTTACGTCTCTATCTCTTACCGTTTCCGAGATATGAGCGTTTAAAGTTTTGAAATTTTTTTTTTAACGCTAGAGCGTTCTGGCATAGCCTATCCGAAGCGTTTTCGCCCGGGGAATCGAATGACGTCAAGCTTTTGCCGATATCTCTAACCGTTTCCGAGATATTCGCAAAAATGCGCCGAAATTCGTTAAAAATCGCTATTTTTTACCCAAAATCGCTTAGTTTCTGCCCGAAATACCTCTCCGATTTTATTCTAATGTGGCGCAAAATGTTCCCCTGGTCCATCCGAATCGTTTGGAACAAACCGCGACCCCGTAGCTCTAGTCGTTCTCGAGTTATGGTAAGAAAACTAAAAAAGATGGCGATTTTTCGTCATTTCTCCTTATTTCTTCTCTATCTACGATCGCTACCCCGATGTATCACACACCGTCGGACGTACTTTTCGACGGCGATTCCGAATCTGAAGTCGGCGTGCGGCTATCGGTTACGGTTCGGAAGATATCGTCGAATTTCCTTAAATTTCGTCGAAAATTTTGGGAAAATTCAAAAAGAATCGTCTCAAAATTGAAATAACCCCGACGTATTATACATCAGAAGAAGCGCCTTTTCGCGGCGAATCGAACGGCACCGCGCCCGTCCTCCTACCACCAACCGTTCCGGAGATATGGGCGTTTAAAGTTTCGAAAATTAAATCCACGCTCGGTCACCTCGTGGGGGTCAATTAGACGCGCATTCCAACGGGGAATCGAATGACGTCAAGCTTTTGCCGATATCTCTAACCGTTTCCGAGATATGAGCGTTCAAAGTTTTGAAATTTTTTTTTTAACGCTAGAGCGTTCTGGCATAGCCTATCCGAAGCGTTTTCGCCCGGGGAATCGAATGACGTCAAGCTTTTGCCGATATCTCTAACCGTTTCCGAGATATTCCCAAAAATGCGCCGAAATTCGTTAAAAATCGCTATTTTTTACCCAAAATTGCTTAGTTTCTGCCCGAAATACCGCTCCGATTTTATTCTAATGTGGCGCAAAATGTTCCCCTGGTCCATCCGAATCGTTTGGAACAAACCGCGACCCCGTAGCTCTAGTCGTTCTCGAGTTATGGTAAGAAAACTTAAAAAGATGGCGATTTTTCGTCATTTCTCCTTATTTCTTCTCTATCTACGATCGCTACCCCGATGTATCACACACCGTCGGACGTACTTTTCGACGGCGATTCCGAATCTGAAGTCGGCGTGCGGCTATCGGTTACGGTTCGGAAGATATCGTCGAATTTCCTTAAATTTCGTCGAAAATTTTGGGAAAATTCAAAAAGAATCGTCTCAAAATTGAAATAACCCCGACATATTATACATCAGAAGAAGCGCCTTTTCGCGGCGAATCGAACGGCACCGCGCCCGTCCTCCTACCACCAACCGTTCCGGAGATATGGGCGTTTAAAGTTTCGAAAATTAAATCCACGCTCGGTCACCTCGTGGGGGTCAATTAGACGCGCATTCCAACGGGGAATCGAATGACGTCAAGCTTTTGCCGATATCTCTAACCGTTCTCGAGATATTCGGGTTTAAAGTTTTGAAAAATTAATTTCGCGCTAGAACGCTACCATATAACCTATCAAAAGCGCCTTCCCATGGGGAGTCCAAATATGTCGAATTTACGTCTCTATCTCTTACCGTTTCCGAGATATGAGCGTTTAAAGTTTTGAAATTTTTTTTTTAACGCTAGAGCGTTCTGGCATAGCCTATCCGAAGCGTTTTCGCCCGGGGAATCGAATGACGTCAAGCTTTTGCCGATATCTCTAACCGTTTCCGAGATATTCGCAAAAATGCGCCGAAATTCGTTAAAAATCGCTATTTTTTACCCAAAATCGCTTAGTTTCTGCCCGAAATACCTCTCCGATTTTATTCTAATGTGGCGCAAAATGTTCCCCTGGTCCATCCGAATCGTTTGGAACAAACCGCGACCCCGTAGCTCTAGTCGTTCTCGAGTTATGGTAAGAAAACTAAAAAAGATGGCGATTTTTCGTCATTTCTCCTTATTTCTTCTCTATCTACGATCGCTACCCCGATGTATCACACACCGTCGGACGTACTTTTCGACGGCGATTCCGAATCTGAAGTCGGCGTGCGGCTATCGGTTACGGTTCGGAAGATATCGTCGAATTTCCTTAAATTTCGTCGAAAATTTTGGGAAAATTCAAAAAGAATCGTCTCAAAATTGAAATAACCCCGACATATTATACATCAGAAGAAGCGCCTTTTCGCGGCGAATCGAACGGCACCACGCCCGTCCTCCTACCACCAACCGTTCCGGAGATATGGGCGTTTAAAGTTTCGAAAATTAAATCCACGCTCGGTCACCTCGTGGGGGTCAATTAGACGCGCATTCCAACGGGGAATCGAATGACGTCAAGCTTTTGCCGATATCTCTAACCGTTCTCGAGATATTCGGGTTTAAAGTTTTGAAAAATTAATTTCGCGCTAGAACGCTGCCATATAACCTATCAGAAGCGCCTTCCCACGGGGAGTCCAAATATGTCGAATTTACGTCTCTATCTCTTACCGTTTCCGAGATATGAGCGTTTAAAGTTTTGAAATTTTTTTTTTAACGCTAGAGCGTTCTGGCATAGCCTATCCGAAGTGTTTTCGCCCTGGGAATCGAATGACGTCAAGCTTTTGCCGATATCTCTTACCGTTTCCGAGATATTCGCAAAAATGCGCCGAAATTCGTTAAAAATCGCTATTTTTTACCCAAAATCGCTTAGTTTCTGCCCGAAATACCGCTCCGATTTTATTCTAATGTGGCGCAAAATGTTCCCCTGGTCCATCCGAATCGTTTGGAACAAACCGCGACCCCGTAGCTCTAGTCGTTCTCGAGTTATGGTAAGAAAACTAAAAAAGATGGCGATTTTTCGTCATTTCTCCTTATTTCTTCTCTATCTACGATCGCTACCCCGATGTATCACACACCGTCGGACGTACTTTTCGACGGCGATTCCGAATCTGAAGTCGGCGTGCGGCTATCGGTTACGGTTCGGAAGATATCGTCGAATTTCCTTAAATTTCGTCGAAAATTTTGGGAAAATTCAAAAAGAATCGTCTCAAAATTGAAATAACCCCGACGTATTATACATCAGAAGAAGCGCCTTTTCGCGGCGAATCGAACGGCACCGCGCCCGTCCTCCTACCACCAACCGTTCCGGAGATATGGGCGTTTAAAGTTTCGAAAATTAAATCCACGCTCGGTCACCTCGTGGGGGTCAATTAGACGCGCATTCCAACGGGGAATCGAATGACGTCAAGCTTTTGCCGATATCTCTAACCGTTCTCGAGATATTCGGGTTTAAAGTTTTGAAAAATTAATATCGCGCTAGAACGCTGCCATATAACCAATCAGAAGCGCCTTCCCACGGGGAGTCCAAATATGTCGAATTTACGTCTCTATCTCTTACCGTTTCCGAGATATGAGCGTTCAAAGTTTTGAAATTTTTTTTTTAACGCTAGAGCGTTCTGGCATAGCCTATCCGAAGCGTTTTCGCCCGGGGAATCGAATGACGTCAAGCTTTTGCCGATATCTCTAACCGTTTCCGAGATATTCCCAAAAATGCGCCGAAATTCGTTAAAAATCGCTATTTTTTACCCAAAAGTTTCTGCCCGAAATACCGCTCCGATTTTATTCTAATGTGGCGCAAAATGTTCCCCTGGTCCATCCGAATCGTTTGGAACAAACCGCGACCCCGTAGCTCTAGTCGTTCTCGAGTTATGGTAAGAAAACTTAAAAAGATGGCGATTTTTCGTCATTTCTCCTTATTTCTTCTCTATCTACGATCGCTACCCCGATGTATCACACACCGTCGGACGTACTTTTCGACGGCGATTCCGAATCTGAAGTCGGCGTGCGGCTATCGGTTACGGTTCGGAAGATATCGTCGAATTTCCTTAAATTTCGTCGAAAATTTTGGGAAAATTCAAAAAGAATCGTCTCAAAATTGAAATAACCCCGACATATTATACATCAGAAGAAGCGCCTTTTCGCGGCGAATCGAACGGCACCGCGCCCGTCCTCCTACCACCAACCGTTCCGGAGATATGGGCGTTTAAAGTTTCGAAAATTAAATCCACGCTCGGTCACCTCGTGGGGGTCAATTAGACGCGCATTCCAACGGGGAATCGAATGACGTCAAGCTTTTGCCGATATCTCTAACCGTTCTCGAGATATTCGGGTTTAAAGTTTTGAAAAATTAATATCGCGCTAGAACGCTGCCATATAACCAATCAGAAGCGCCTTCCCACAGGGAGTCCAAATATGTCGAATTTACGTCTCTATCTCTTACCGTTTCCGAGATATGAGCGTTCAAAGTTTTGAAATTTTTTTTTTAACGCTAGAGCGTTCTGGCATAGCCTATCCGAAGCGTTTTCGCCCGGGGAATCGAATGACGTCAAGCTTTTGCCGATATCTCTAACCGTTTCCGAGATATTCGCAAAAATGCGCCGAAATTCGTTAAAAATCGCTATTTTTTTTACCCAAAATCGCTTAGTTTCTGCCCGAAATACCGCTCCGATTTTATTCTAATGTGGCGCAAAATGTTGCCCTGGTCCATCCGAATCGTTTGGAACAAACCGCGACCCCGTAGCTCTAGTCGTTCTCGAGTTATGGTAAGAAAACTAAAAAAGATGGCGATTTTTCGTCATTTCTCCTTATTTCTTCTCTATCTACGATCGCTACCCCGATGTATCATACACCGTCGGACGTACTTTTCGACGGCGATTCCGAATCTGAAGTCGGCGTGCGGCTATCGGTTACGGTTCGGAAGATATCGTCGAATTTCCTTAAATTTCGTCGAAAATTTTGGGAAAATTCAAAAAGAATCGTCTCAAAATTGAAATAACCCCGACATATTATACATCAGAAGAAGCGCCTTTTCGCGGCGAATCGAACGGCACCACGCCCGTCCTCCTACCACCAACCGTTCCGGAGATATGGGCGTTTAAAGTTTCGAAAATTAAATCCACGCTCGGTCACCTCGTGGGGGTCAATTAGACGCGCATTCCAACGGGGAATCGAATGACGTCAAGCTTTTGCCGATATCTCTAACCGTTCTCGAGATATTCGGGTTTAAAGTTTTGAAAAATTAATATCGCGCTAGAACGCTGCCATATAACCAATCAGAAGCGCCTTCCCACTGGGAGTCCAAATATGTCGAATTTACGTCTCTATCTCTTACCGTTTCCGAGATATGAGCGTTCAAAGTTTTGAAATTTTTTTTTTAACGCTAGAGCGTTCTGGCATAGCCTATCCGAAGCGTTTTCGCCCGGGGAATCGAATGACGTCAAGCTTTTGCCGATATCTCTAACCGTTTCCGAGATATTCCCAAAAATGCGCCGAAATTCGTTAAAAATCGCTATTTTTTACCCAAAATTGCTTAGTTTCTGCCCGAAATACCGCTCCGATTTTATTCTAATGTGGCGCAAAATGTTCCCCTGGTCCATCCGAATCGTTTGGAACAAACCGCGACCCCGTAGCTCTAGTCGTTCTCGAGTTATGGTAAGAAAACTTAAAAAGATGGCGATTTTTCGTCATTTCTCCTTATTTCTTCTCTATCTACGATCGCTACCCCGATGTATCACACACCGTCGGACGTACTTTTCGACGGCGATTCCGAATCTGAAGTCGGCGTGCGGCTATCGGTTACGGTTCGGAAGATATCGTCGAATTTCCTTAAATTTCGTCGAAAATTTTGGGAAAATTCAAAAAGAATCGTCTCAAAATTGAAATAACCCCGACATATTATACATCAGAAGAAGCGCCTTTTCGCGGCGAATCGAACGGCACCGCGCCCGTCCTCCTACCACCAACCGTTCCGGAGATATGGGCGTTTAAAGTTTCGAAAATTAAATCCACGCTCGGTCACCTCGTGGGGGTCAATTAGACGCGCATTCCAACGGGGAATCGAATGACGTCAAGCTTTTGCCGATATCTCTAACCGTTCTCGAGATATTCGGGTTTAAAGTTTTGAAAAATTAATATCGCGCTAGAACGCTGCCATATAACCAATCAGAAGCGCCTTCCCACGGGGAGTCCAAATATGTCGAATTTACGTCTCTATCTCTTACCGTTTCCGAGATATGAGCGTTCAAAGTTTTGAAATTTTTTTTTTAACGCTAGAGCGTTCTGGCATAGCCTATCCGAAGCGTTTTCGCCCGGGGAATCGAATGACGTCAAGCTTTTGCCGATATCTCTAACCGTTTCCGAGATATTCCCAAAAATGCGCCGAAATTCGTTAAAAATCGCTATTTTTTACCCAAAATTGCTTAGTTTCTGCCCGAAATACCGCTCCGATTTTATTCTAATGTGGCGCAAAATGTTCCCCTGGTCCATCCGAATCGTTTGGAACAAACCGCGACCCCGTAGCTCTAGTCGTTCTCGAGTTATGGTAAGAAAACTTAAAAAGATGGCGATTTTTCGTCATTTCTCCTTATTTCTTCTCTATCTACGATCGCTACCCCGATGTATCACACACCGTCGGACGTACTTTTCGACGGCGATTCCGAATCTGAAGTCGGCGTGCGGCTATCGGTTACGGTTCGGAAGATATCGTCGAATTTCCTTAAATTTCGTCGAAAATTTTGGGAAAATTCAAAAAGAATCGTCTCAAAATTGAAATAACCCCGACATATTATACATCAGAAGAAGCGCCTTTTCGCGGCGAATCGAACGGCACCGCGCCCGTCCTCCTACCACCAACCGTTCCGGAGATATGGGCGTTTAAAGTTTCGAAAATTAAATCCACGCTCGGTCACCTCGTGGGGGTCAATTAGACGCGCATTCCAACGGGGAATCGAATGACGTCAAGCTTTTGCCGATATCTCTAACCGTTCTCGAGATATTCGGGTTTAAAGTTTTGAAAAATTAATATCGCGCTAGAACGCTGCCATATAACCAATCAGAAGCGCCTTCCCACGGGGAGTCCAAATATGTCGAATTTACGTCTCTATCTCTTACCGTTTCCGAGATATGAGCGTTCAAAGTTTTGAAATTTTTTTTTTAACGCTAGAGCGTTCTGGCATAGCCTATCCGAAGCGTTTTCGCCCGGGGAATCGAATGACGTCAAGCTTTTGCCGATATCTCTAACCGTTTCCGAGATATTCGCAAAAATGCGCCGAAATTCGTTAAAAATCGCTATTTTTTTTACCCAAAATCGCTTAGTTTCTGCCCGAAATACCGCTCCGATTTTATTCTAATGTGGCGCAAAATGTTGCCCTGGTCCATCCGAATCGTTTGGAACAAACCGCGACCCCGTAGCTCTAGTCGTTCTCGAGTTATGGTAAGAAAACTAAAAAAGATGGCGATTTTTCGTCATTTCTCCTTATTTCTTCTCTATCTACGATCGCTACCCCGATGTATCATACACCGTCGGACGTACTTTTCGACGGCGATTCCGAATCTGAAGTCGGCGTGCGGCTATCGGTTACGGTTCGGAAGATATCGTCGAATTTCCTTAAATTTCGTCGAAAATTTTGGGAAAATTCAAAAAGAATCGTCTCAAAATTGAAATAACCCCGACATATTATACATCAGAAGAAGCGCCTTTTCGCGGCGAATCGAACGGCACCGCGCCCGTCCTCCTACCACCAACCGTTCCGGAGATATGGGCGTTTAAAGTTTCGAAAATTAAATCCACGCTCGGTCACCTCGTGGGGGTCAATTAGACGCGCATTCCAACGGGGAATCGAATGACGTCAAGCTTTTGCCGATATCTCTAACCGTTCTCGAGATATTCGGGTTTAAAGTTTTGAAAAATTAATATCGCGCTAGAACGCTGCCATATAACCAATCAGAAGCGCCTTCCCACGGGGAGTCCAAATATGTCGAATTTACGTCTCTATCTCTTACCGTTTCCGAGATATGAGCGTTCAAAGTTTTGAAATTTTTTTTTTAACGCTAGAGCGTTCTGGCATAGCCTATCCGAAGCGTTTTCGCCCGGGGAATCGAATGACGTCAAGCTTTTGCCGATATCTCTAACCGTTTCCGAGATATTCGCAAAAATGCGCCGAAATTCGTTAAAAATCGCTATTTTTTTTACCCAAAATCGCTTAGTTTCTGCCCGAAATACCGCTCCGATTTTATTCTAATGTGGCGCAAAATGTTGCCCTGGTCCATCCGAATCGTTTGGAACAAACCGCGACCCCGTAGCTCTAGTCGTTCTCGAGTTATGGTAAGAAAACTAAAAAAGATGGCGATTTTTCGTCATTTCTCCTTATTTCTTCTCTATCTACGATCGCTACCCCGATGTATCATACACCGTCGGACGTACTTTTCGACGGCGATTCCGAATCTGAAGTCGGCGTGCGGCTATCGGTTACGGTTCGGAAGATATCGTCGAATTTCCTTAAATTTCGTCGAAAATTTTGGGAAAATTCAAAAAGAATCGTCTCAAAATTGAAATAACCCCGACATATTATACATCAGAAGAAGCGCCTTTTCGCGGCGAATCGAACGGCACCACGCCCGTCCTCCTACCACCAACCGTTCCGGAGATATGGGCGTTTAAAATTTCGAAAATTAAATCCACGCTCGGTCACCTCGTGGGGGTCAATTAGACGCGCATTCCAACGGGGAATCGAATGACGTCAAGCTTTTGCCGATATCTCTAACCGTTCTCGAGATATTCGGGTTTAAAGTTTTGAAAAATTAATATCGCGCTAGAACGCTGCCATATAACCAATCAGAAGCGCCTTCCCACGGGGAGTCCAAATATGTCGAATTTACGTCTCTATCTCTTACCGTTTCCGAGATATGAGCGTTCAAAGTTTTGAAATTTTTTTTTTAACGCTAGAGCGTTCTGGCATAGCCTATCCGAAGCGTTTTCGCCCGGGGAATCGAATGACGTCAAGCTTTTGCCGATATCTCTAACCGTTTCCGAGATATTCCCAAAAATGCGCCGAAATTCGTTAAAAATCGCTATTTTTTACCCAAAATTGCTTAGTTTCTGCCCGAAATACCGCTCCGATTTTATTCTAATGTGGCGCAAAATGTTCCCCTGGTCCATCCGAATCGTTTGGAACAAACCGCGACCCCGTAGCTCTAGTCGTTCTCGAGTTATGGTAAGAAAACTTAAAAAGATGGCGATTTTTCGTCATTTCTCCTTATTTCTTCTCTATCTACGATCGCTACCCCGATGTATCATACACCGTCGGACGTACTTTTCGACGGCGATTCCGAATCTGAAGTCGGCGTGCGGCTATCGGTTACGGTTCGGAAGATATCGTCGAATTTCCTTAAATTTCGTCGAAAATTTTGGGAAAATTCAAAAAGAATCGTCTCAAAATTGAAATAACCCCGACATATTATACATCAGAAGAAGCGCCTTTTCGCGGCGAATCGAACGGCACCACGCCCGTCCTCCTACCACCAACCGTTCCGGAGATATGGGCGTTTAAAATTTCGAAAATTAAATCCACGCTCGGTCACCTCGTGGGGGTCAATTAGACGCGCATTCCAACGGGGAATCGAATGACGTCAAGCTTTTGCCGATATCTCTAACCGTTCTCGAGATATTCGGGTTTAAAGTTTTGAAAAATTAATATCGCGCTAGAACGCTGCCATATAACCAATCAGAAGCGCCTTCCCACGGGGAGTCCAAATATGTCGAATTTACGTCTCTATCTCTTACCGTTTCCGAGATATGAGCGTTCAAAGTTTTGAAATTTTTTTTTTAACGCTAGAGCGTTCTGGCATAGCCTATCCGAAGCGTTTTCGCCCGGGGAATCGAATGACGTCAAGCTTTTGCCGATATCTCTAACCGTTTCCGAGATATTCCCAAAAATGCGCCGAAATTCGTTAAAAATCGCTATTTTTTACCCAAAATTGCTTAGTTTCTGCCCGAAATACCGCTCCGATTTTATTCTAATGTGGCGCAAAATGTTCCCCTGGTCCATCCGAATCGTTTGGAACAAACCGCGACCCCGTAGCTCTAGTCGTTCTCGAGTTATGGTAAGAAAACTTAAAAAGATGGCGATTTTTCGTCATTTCTCCTTATTTCTTCTCTATCTACGATCGCTACCCCGATGTATCACACACCGTCGGACGTACTTTTCGACGGCGATTCCGAATCTGAAGTCGGCGTGCGGCTATCGGTTACGGTTCGGAAGATATCGTCGAATTTCCTTAAATTTCGTCGAAAATTTTGGGAAAATTCAAAAAGAATCGTCTCAAAATTGAAATAACCCCGACATATTATACATCAGAAGAAGCGCCTTTTCGCGGCGAATCGAACGGCACCGCGCCCGTCCTCCTACCACCAACCGTTCCGGAGATATGGGCGTTTAAAGTTTCGAAAATTAAATCCACGCTCGGTCACCTCGTGGGGGTCAATTAGACGCGCATTCCAACGGGGAATCGAATGACGTCAAGCTTTTGCCGATATCTCTAACCGTTCTCGAGATATTCGGGTTTAAAGTTTTGAAAAATTAATATCGCGCTAGAACGCTGCCATATAACCTATCAGAAGCGCCTTCCCACGGGGAGTCCAAATATGTCGAATTTACGTCTCTATCTCTTACCGTTTCCGAGATATGAGCGTTTAAAGTTTTGAAATTTTTTTTTTAACGCTAGAGCGTTCTGGCATAGCCTATCCGAAGTGTTTTCGCCCTGGGAATCGAATGACGTCAAGCTTTTGCCGATATCTCTAACCGTTTCCGAGATATTCGCAAAAATGCGCCGAAATTCGTTAAAAATCGCTATTTTTTACCCAAAATCGCTTAGTTTCTGCCCGAAATACCGCTCCGATTTTATTCTAATGTGGCGCAAAATGTTCCCCTGGTCCATCCGAATCGTTTGGAACAAACCGCGACCCCGTAGCTCTAGTCGTTCTCGAGTTGTGGTAAGAAAACTAAAAAAGATGGCGATTTTTCGTCATTTCTCCTTATTTCTTCTCTATCTACGATCGCTACCCCGATGTATCACACACCGTCGGACGTACTTTTCGACGGCGATTCCGAATCTGAAGTCGGCGTGCGGCTATCGGTTACGGTTCGGAAGATATCGTCGAATTTCCTTAAATTTCGTCGAAAATTTTGGGAAAATTCAAAAAGAATCGTCTCAAAATTGAAATAACCCCGACGTATTATACATCAGAAGAAGCGCCTTTTCGCGGCGAATCGAACGGCACCGCGCCCGTCCTCCTACCACCAACCGTTCCGGAGATATGGGCGTTTAAAGTTTCGAAAATTAAATCCACGCTCGGTCACCTCGTGGGGGTCAATTAGACGCGCATTCCAACGGGGAATCGAATGACGTCAAGCTTTTGCCGATATCTCTAACCGTTCTCGAGATATTCGGGTTTAAAGTTTTGAAAAATTAATATCGCGCTAGAACGCTGCCATATAACCAATCAGAAGCGCCTTCCCACGGGGAGTCCAAATATGTCGAATTTACGTCTCTATCTCTTACCGTTTCCGAGATATGAGCGTTCAAAGTTTTGAAATTTTTTTTTTAACGCTAGAGCGTTCTGGCATAGCCTATCCGAAGCGTTTTCGCCCGGGGAATCGAATGACGTCAAGCTTTTGCCGATATCTCTAACCGTTTCCGAGATATTCCCAAAAATGCGCCGAAATTCGTTAAAAATCGCTATTTTTTACCCAAAAGTTTCTGCCCGAAATACCGCTCCGATTTTATTCTAATGTGGCGCAAAATGTTCCCCTGGTCCATCCGAATCGTTTGGAACAAACCGCGACCCCGTAGCTCTAGTCGTTCTCGAGTTATGGTAAGAAAACTTAAAAAGATGGCGATTTTTCGTCATTTCTCCTTATTTCTTCTCTATCTACGATCGCTACCCCGATGTATCACACACCGTCGGACGTACTTTTCGACGGCGATTCCGAATCTGAAGTCGGCGTGCGGCTATCGGTTACGGTTCGGAAGATATCGTCGAATTTCCTTAAATTTCGTCGAAAATTTTGGGAAAATTCAAAAAGAATCGTCTCAAAATTGAAATAACCCCGACATATTATACATCAGAAGAAGCGCCTTTTCGCGGCGAATCGAACGGCACCGCGCCCGTCCTCCTACCACCAACCGTTCCGGAGATATGGGCGTTTAAAGTTTCGAAAATTAAATCCACGCTCGGTCACCTCGTGGGGGTCAATTAGACGCGCATTCCAACGGGGAATCGAATGACGTCAAGCTTTTGCCGATATCTCTAACCGTTCTCGAGATATTCGGGTTTAAAGTTTTGAAAAATTAATATCGCGCTAGAACGCTGCCATATAACCAATCAGAAGCGCCTTCCCACGGGGAGTCCAAATATGTCGAATTTACGTCTCTATCTCTTACCGTTTCCGAGATATGAGCGTTCAAAGTTTTGAAATTTTTTTTTTAACGCTAGAGCGTTCTGGCATAGCCTATCCGAAGCGTTTTCGCCCGGGGAATCGAATGACGTCAAGCTTTTGCCGATATCTCTAACCGTTTCCGAGATATTCGCAAAAATGCGCCGAAATTCGTTAAAAATCGCTATTTTTTTTACCCAAAATCGCTTAGTTTCTGCCCGAAATACCGCTCCGATTTTATTCTAATGTGGCGCAAAATGTTGCCCTGGTCCATCCGAATCGTTTGGAACAAACCGCGACCCCGTAGCTCTAGTCGTTCTCGAGTTATGGTAAGAAAACTAAAAAAGATGGCGATTTTTCGTCATTTCTCCTTATTTCTTCTCTATCTACGATCGCTACCCCGATGTATCATACACCGTCGGACGTACTTTTCGACGGCGATTCCGAATCTGAAGTCGGCGTGCGGCTATCGGTTACGGTTCGGAAGATATCGTCGAATTTCCTTAAATTTCGTCGAAAATTT
The DNA here is from genome assembly GCA_949128085.1 of Cetonia aurata. Taxonomy (NCBI): domain Eukaryota; kingdom Metazoa; phylum Arthropoda; class Insecta; order Coleoptera; family Scarabaeidae; genus Cetonia; species Cetonia aurata. The sequence continues at coordinate 59,228,463 of OX421883.1, read as the reverse complement.
TGGGAAAATTCAAAAAGAATCGTCTCAAAATTGAAATAACCCCGACATATTATACATCAGAAGAAGCGCCTTTTCGCGGCGAATCGAACGGCACCACGCCCGTCCTCCTACCACCAACCGTTCCGGAGATATGGGCGTTTAAAGTTTCGAAAATTAAATCCACGCTCGGTCACCTCGTGGGGGTCAATTAGACGCGCATTCCAACGGGGAATCGAATGACGTCAAGCTTTTGCCGATATCTCTAACCGTTCTCGAGATATTCGGGTTTAAAGTTTTGAAAAATTAATATCGCGCTAGAACGCTGCCATATAACCAATCAGAAGCGCCTTCCCACTGGGAGTCCAAATATGTCGAATTTACGTCTCTATCTCTTACCGTTTCCGAGATATGAGCGTTCAAAGTTTTGAAATTTTTTTTTTAACGCTAGAGCGTTCTGGCATAGCCTATCCGAAGCGTTTTCGCCCGGGGAATCGAATGACGTCAAGCTTTTGCCGATATCTCTAACCGTTTCCGAGATATTCCCAAAAATGCGCCGAAATTCGTTAAAAATCGCTATTTTTTACCCAAAATTGCTTAGTTTCTGCCCGAAATACCGCTCCGATTTTATTCTAATGTGGCGCAAAATGTTCCCCTGGTCCATCCGAATCGTTTGGAACAAACCGCGACCCCGTAGCTCTAGTCGTTCTCGAGTTATGGTAAGAAAACTTAAAAAGATGGCGATTTTTCGTCATTTCTCCTTATTTCTTCTCTATCTACGATCGCTACCCCGATGTATCACACACCGTCGGACGTACTTTTCGACGGCGATTCCGAATCTGAAGTCGGCGTGCGGCTATCGGTTACGGTTCGGAAGATATCGTCGAATTTCCTTAAATTTCGTCGAAAATTTTGGGAAAATTCAAAAAGAATCGTCTCAAAATTGAAATAACCCCGACATATTATACATCAGAAGAAGCGCCTTTTCGCGGCGAATCGAACGGCACCGCGCCCGTCCTCCTACCACCAACCGTTCCGGAGATATGGGCGTTTAAAGTTTCGAAAATTAAATCCACGCTCGGTCACCTCGTGGGGGTCAATTAGACGCGCATTCCAACGGGGAATCGAATGACGTCAAGCTTTTGCCGATATCTCTAACCGTTCTCGAGATATTCGGGTTTAAAGTTTTGAAAAATTAATATCGCGCTAGAACGCTGCCATATAACCAATCAGAAGCGCCTTCCCACGGGGAGTCCAAATATGTCGAATTTACGTCTCTATCTCTTACCGTTTCCGAGATATGAGCGTTCAAAGTTTTGAAATTTTTTTTTTAACGCTAGAGCGTTCTGGCATAGCCTATCCGAAGCGTTTTCGCCCGGGGAATCGAATGACGTCAAGCTTTTGCCGATATCTCTAACCGTTTCCGAGATATTCCCAAAAATGCGCCGAAATTCGTTAAAAATCGCTATTTTTTACCCAAAATTGCTTAGTTTCTGCCCGAAATACCGCTCCGATTTTATTCTAATGTGGCGCAAAATGTTCCCCTGGTCCATCCGAATCGTTTGGAACAAACCGCGACCCCGTAGCTCTAGTCGTTCTCGAGTTATGGTAAGAAAACTTAAAAAGATGGCGATTTTTCGTCATTTCTCCTTATTTCTTCTCTATCTACGATCGCTACCCCGATGTATCACACACCGTCGGACGTACTTTTCGACGGCGATTCCGAATCTGAAGTCGGCGTGCGGCTATCGGTTACGGTTCGGAAGATATCGTCGAATTTCCTTAAATTTCGTCGAAAATTTTGGGAAAATTCAAAAAGAATCGTCTCAAAATTGAAATAACCCCGACATATTATACATCAGAAGAAGCGCCTTTTCGCGGCGAATCGAACGGCACCGCGCCCGTCCTCCTACCACCAACCGTTCCGGAGATATGGGCGTTTAAAGTTTCGAAAATTAAATCCACGCTCGGTCACCTCGTGGGGGTCAATTAGACGCGCATTCCAACGGGGAATCGAATGACGTCAAGCTTTTGCCGATATCTCTAACCGTTCTCGAGATATTCGGGTTTAAAGTTTTGAAAAATTAATATCGCGCTAGAACGCTGCCATATAACCAATCAGAAGCGCCTTCCCACGGGGAGTCCAAATATGTCGAATTTACGTCTCTATCTCTTACCGTTTCCGAGATATGAGCGTTCAAAGTTTTGAAATTTTTTTTTTAACGCTAGAGCGTTCTGGCATAGCCTATCCGAAGCGTTTTCGCCCGGGGAATCGAATGACGTCAAGCTTTTGCCGATATCTCTAACCGTTTCCGAGATATTCGCAAAAATGCGCCGAAATTCGTTAAAAATCGCTATTTTTTTTACCCAAAATCGCTTAGTTTCTGCCCGAAATACCGCTCCGATTTTATTCTAATGTGGCGCAAAATGTTGCCCTGGTCCATCCGAATCGTTTGGAACAAACCGCGACCCCGTAGCTCTAGTCGTTCTCGAGTTATGGTAAGAAAACTAAAAAAGATGGTGATTTTTCGTCATTTCTCCTTATTTCTTCTCTATCTACGATCGCTACCCCGATGTATCATACACCGTCGGACGTACTTTTCGACGGCGATTCCGAATCTGAAGTCGGCGTGCGGCTATCGGTTACGGTTCGGAAGATATCGTCGAATTTCCTTAAATTTCGTCGAAAATTTTGGGAAAATTCAAAAAGAATCGTCTCAAAATTGAAATAACCCCGACATATTATACATCAGAAGAAGCGCCTTTTCGCGGCGAATCGAACGGCACCACGCCCGTCCTCCTACCACCAACCGTTCCGGAGATATGGGCGTTTAAAATTTCGAAAATTAAATCCACGCTCGGTCACCTCGTGGGGGTCAATTAGACGCGCATTCCAACGGGGAATCGAATGACGTCAAGCTTTTGCCGATATCTCTAACCGTTCTCGAGATATTCGGGTTTAAAGTTTTGAAAAATTAATATCGCGCTAGAACGCTGCCATATAACCAATCAGAAGCGCCTTCCCACGGGGAGTCCAAATATGTCGAATTTACGTCTCTATCTCTTACCGTTTCCGAGATATGAGCGTTCAAAGTTTTGAAATTTTTTTTTTAACGCTAGAGCGTTCTGGCATAGCCTATCCGAAGCGTTTTCGCCCGGGGAATCGAATGACGTCAAGCTTTTGCCGATATCTCTAACCGTTTCCGAGATATTCCCAAAAATGCGCCGAAATTCGTTAAAAATCGCTATTTTTTACCCAAAATTGCTTAGTTTCTGCCCGAAATACCGCTCCGATTTTATTCTAATGTGGCGCAAAATGTTCCCCTGGTCCATCCGAATCGTTTGGAACAAACCGCGACCCCGTAGCTCTAGTCGTTCTCGAGTTATGGTAAGAAAACTTAAAAAGATGGCGATTTTTCGTCATTTCTCCTTATTTCTTCTCTATCTACGATCGCTACCCCGATGTATCACACACCGTCGGACGTACTTTTCGACGGCGATTCCGAATCTGAAGTCGGCGTGCGGCTATCGGTTACGGTTCGGAAGATATCGTCGAATTTCCTTAAATTTCGTCGAAAATTTTGGGAAAATTCAAAAAGAATCGTCTCAAAATTGAAATAACCCCGACATATTATACATCAGAAGAAGCGCCTTTTCGCGGCGAATCGAACGGCACCGCGCCCGTCCTCCTACCACCAACCGTTCCGGAGATATGGGCGTTTAAAGTTTCGAAAATTAAATCCACGCTCGGTCACCTCGTGGGGGTCAATTAGACGCGCATTCCAACGGGGAATCGAATGACGTCAAGCTTTTGCCGATATCTCTAACCGTTCTCGAGATATTCGGGTTTAAAGTTTTGAAAAATTAATATCGCGCTAGAACGCTGCCATATAACCTATCAGAAGCGCCTTCCCACGGGGAGTCCAAATATGTCGAATTTACGTCTCTATCTCTTACCGTTTCCGAGATATGAGCGTTTAAAGTTTTGAAATTTTTTTTTTAACGCTAGAGCGTTCTGGCATAGCCTATCCGAAGTGTTTTCGCCCTGGGAATCGAATGACGTCAAGCTTTTGCCGATATCTCTAACCGTTTCCGAGATATTCGCAAAAATGCGCCGAAATTCGTTAAAAATCGCTATTTTTTACCCAAAATCGCTTAGTTTCTGCCCGAAATACCGCTCCGATTTTATTCTAATGTGGCGCAAAATGTTCCCCTGGTCCATCCGAATCGTTTGGAACAAACCGCGACCCCGTAGCTCTAGTCGTTCTCGAGTTGTGGTAAGAAAACTAAAAAAGATGGCGATTTTTCGTCATTTCTCCTTATTTCTTCTCTATCTACGATCGCTACCCCGATGTATCACACACCGTCGGACGTACTTTTCGACGGCGATTCCGAATCTGAAGTCGGCGTGCGGCTATCGGTTACGGTTCGGAAGATATCGTCGAATTTCCTTAAATTTCGTCGAAAATTTTGGGAAAATTCAAAAAGAATCGTCTCAAAATTGAAATAACCCCGACATATTATACATCAGAAGAAGCGCCTTTTCGCGGCGAATCGAACGGCACCACGCCCGTCCTCCTACCACCAACCGTTCCGGAGATATGGGCGTTTAAAGTTTCGAAAATTAAATCCACGCTCGGTCACCTCGTGGGGGTCAATTAGACGCGCATTCCAACGGGGAATCGAATGACGTCAAGCTTTTGCCGATATCTCCAACCGTTCTCGAGATATTCGGGTTTAAAGTTTTGAAAAATTAATATCGCGCTAGAACGCTGCCATATAACCAATCAGAAGCGCCTTCCCACGGGGAGTCCAAATATGTCGAATTTACGTCTCTATCTCTTACCGTTTCCGAGATATGAGCGTTTAAAGTTTTGAAATTTTTTTTTTAACGCTAGAGCGTTCTGGCATAGCCTATCCGAAGCGTTTTCGCCCGGGGAATCGAATGACGTCAAGCTTTTGCCGATATCTCTAACCCTTTCCGAGATATTCGCAAAAATGCGCCGAAATTCGTTAAAAATCGCTATTTTTTACCCAAAATCGCTTAGTTTCTGCCCGAAATACCGCTCCGATTTTATTCTAATGTGGCGCAAAATGTTCCCCTGGTCCATCCGAATCGTTTGGAACAAACCGCGACCCCGTAGCTCTAGTCGTTCTCGAGTTATGGTAAGAAAACTAAAAAAGATGGCGATTTTTCGTCATTTCTCCTTATTTCTTCTCTATCTACGATCGCTACCCCGATGTATCACACACCGTCGGACGTACTTTTCGACGGCGATTCCGAATCTGAAGTCGGCGTGCGGCTATCGGTTACGGTTCGGAAGATATCGTCGAATTTCCTTAAATTTCGTCGAAAATTTTGGGAAAATTCAAAAAGAATCGTCTCAAAATTGAAATAACCCCGACATATTATACATCAGAAGAAGCGCCTTTTCGCGGCGAATCGAACGGCACCGCGCCCGTCCTCCTACCACCAACCGTTCGGGAGATATGGGCGTTTAAAGTTTCGAAAATTAAATCCACGCTCGGTCACCTCGTGGGGGTCAATTAGACGCGCATTCCAACGGGGAATCGAATGACGTCAAGCTTTTGCCGATATCTCTAACCGTTCTCGAGATATTCGGGTTTAAAGTTTTGAAAAATTAATATCGCGCTAGAACGCTGCCATATAACCAATCAGAAGCGCCTTCCCACGGGGAGTCCAAATATGTCGAATTTACGTCTCTATCTCTTACCGTTTCCGAGATATGAGCGTTTAAAGTTTTGAAATTTTTTTTTTAACGCTAGAGCGTTCTGGCATAGCCTATCCGAAGCGTTTTCGCCCGGGGAATCGAATGACGTCAAGCTTTTGCCGATATCTCTAACCCTTTCCGAGATATTCGCAAAAATGCGCCGAAATTCGTTAAAAATCGCTATTTTTTACCCAAAATTGCTTAGTTTCTGCCCGAAATACCGCTCCGATTTTATTCTAATGTGGCGCAAAATGTTCCCCTGGTCCATCCGAATCGTTTGGAACAAACCGCGACCCCGTAGCTCTAGTCGTTCTCGAGTTATGGTAAGAAAACTTAAAAAGATGGCGATTTTTCGTCATTTCTCCTTATTTCTTCTCTATCTACGATCGCTACCCCGATGTATCACACACCGTCGGACGTACTTTTCGACGGCGATTCCGAATCTGAAGTCGGCGTGCGGCTATCGGTTACGGTTCGGAAGATATCGTCGAATTTCCTTAAATTTCGTCGAAAATTTTGGGAAAATTCAAAAAGAATCGTCTCAAAATTGAAATAACCCCGACATATTATACATCAGAAGAAGCGCCTTTTCGCGGCGAATCGAACGGCACCGCGCCCGTCCTCCTACCACCAACCGTTCCGGAGATATGGGCGTTTAAAGTTTCGAAAATTAAATCCACGCTCGGTCACCTCGTGGGGGTCAATTAGACGCGCATTCCAACGGGGAATCGAATGACGTCAAGCTTTTGCCGATATCTCTAACCGTTCTCGAGATATTCGGGTTTAAAGTTTTGAAAAATTAATATCGCGCTAGAACGCTGCCATATAACCAATCAGAAGCGCCTTCCCACGGGGAGTCCAAATATGTCGAATTTACGTCTCTATCTCTTACCGTTTCCGAGATATGAGCGTTCAAAGTTTTGAAATTTTTTTTTTAACGCTAGAGCGTTCTGGCATAGCCTATCCGAAGCGTTTTCGCCCGGGGAATCGAATGACGTCAAGCTTTTGCCGCTATCTCTAACCGTTTCCGAGATATTCGCAAAAATGCGCCGAAATTCGTTAAAAATCGCTATTTTTTACCCAAAATCGCTTAGTTTCTGCCCGAAATACCGCTCCGATTTTATTCTAATGTGGCGCAAAATGTTCCCCTGGTCCATCCGAATCGTTTGGAACAAACCGCGACCCCGTAGCTCTAGTCGTTCTCGAGTTATGGTAAGAAAACTAAAAAAGATGGCGATTTTTCGTCATTTCTCCTTATTTCTTCTCTATCTACGATCGCTACCCCGATGTATCACACACCGTCGGACGTACTTTTCGACGGCGATTCCGAATCTGAAGTCGGCGTGCGGCTATCGGTTACGGTTCGGAAGATATCGTCGAATTTCCTTAAATTTCGTCGAAAATTTTGGGAAAATTCAAAAAGAATCGTCTCAAAATTGAAATAACCCCGACGTATTATACATCAGAAGAAGCGCCTTTTCGCGGCGAATCGAACGGCACCGCGCCCGTCCTCCTACCACCAACCGTTCCGGAGATATGGGCGTTTAAAGTTTCGAAAATTGAATCCACGCTCGGTCACCTCGTGGGGGTCAATTAGACGCGCATTCCAACGGGGAATCGAATGACGTCAAGCTTTTGCCGATATCTCTAACCGTTCTCGAGATATTCGGGTTTAAAGTTTTGAAAAATTAATTTCGCGCTAGAACGCTGCCATATAACCTATCAGAAGCGCCTTCCCACGGGGAGTCCAAATATGTCGAATTTACGTCTCTATCTCTTACCGTTTCCGAGATATGAGCGTTTAAAGTTTTGAAATTTTTTTTTTAACGCTAGAGCGTTCTGGCATAGCCTATCCGAAGTGTTTTCGCCCGGGGAATCGAATGACGTCAAGCTTTTGCCGATATCTCTAACCGTTTCCGAGATATTCGCAAAAATGCGCCGAAATTCGTTAAAAATCGCTATTTTTTACCCAAAATCGCTTAGTTTCTGCCCGAAATACCGCTCTGATTTTATTCTAATGTGGCGCAAAATGTTCCCCTGGTCCATCCGAATCGTTTGGAACAAACCGCGACCCCGTAGCTCTAGTCGTTCTCGAGTTGTGGTAAGAAAACTAAAAAAGATGGCGATTTTTCGTCATTTCTCCTTATTTCTTCTCTATCTACGATCGCTACCCCGATGTATCACACACCGTCGGACGTACTTTTCGACGGCGATTCCGAATCTGAAGTCGGCGTGCGGCTATCGGTTACGGTTCGGAAGATATCGTCGAATTTCCTTAAATTTCGTCGAAAATTTTGGGAAAATTCAAAAAGAATCGTCTCAAAATTGAAATAACCCCGACATATTATACATCAGAAGAAGCGCCTTTTCGCGGCGAATCGAACGGCACCACGCCCGTCCTCCTACCACCAACCGTTCCGGAGATATGGGCGTTTAAAGTTTCGAAAATTAAATCCACGCTCGGTCACCTCGTGGGGGTCAATTAGACGCGCATTCCAACGGGGAATCGAATGACGTCAAGCTTTTGCCGATATCTCCAACCGTTCTCGAGATATTCGGGTTTAAAGTTTTGAAAAATTAATATCGCGCTAGAACGCTGCCATATAACCAATCAGAAGCGCCTTCCCACGGGGAGTCCAAATATGTCGAATTTACGTCTCTATCTCTTACCGTTTCCGAGATATGAGCGTTTAAAGTTTTGAAATTTTTTTTTTAACGCTAGAGCGTTCTGGCATAGCCTATCCGAAGCGTTTTCGCCCGGGGAATCGAATGACGTCAAGCTTTTGCCGATATCTCTAACCCTTTCCGAGATATTCGCAAAAATGCGCCGAAATTCGTTAAAAATCGCTATTTTTTACCCAAAATCGCTTAGTTTCTGCCCGAAATACCGCTCCGATTTTATTCTAATGTGGCGCAAAATGTTCCCCTGGTCCATCCGAATCGTTTGGAACAAACCGCGACCCCGTAGCTCTAGTCGTTCTCGAGTTATGGTAAGAAAACTAAAAAAGATGGCGATTTTTCGTCATTTCTCCTTATTTCTTCTCTATCTACGATCGCTACCCCGATGTATCACACACCGTCGGACGTACTTTTCGACGGCGATTCCGAATCTGAAGTCGGCGTGCGGCTATCGGTTACGGTTCGGAAGATATCGTCGAATTTCCTTAAATTTCGTCGAAAATTTTGGGAAAATTCAAAAAGAATCGTCTCAAAATTGAAATAACCCCGACATATTATACATCAGAAGAAGCGCCTTTTCGCGGCGAATCGAACGGCACCGCGCCCGTCCTCCTACCACCAACCGTTCGGGAGATATGGGCGTTTAAAGTTTCGAAAATTAAATCCACGCTCGGTCACCTCGTGGGGGTCAATTAGACGCGCATTCCAACGGGGAATCGAATGACGTCAAGCTTTTGCCGATATCTCTAACCGTTCTCGAGATATTCGGGTTTAAAGTTTTGAAAAATTAATATCGCGCTAGAACGCTGCCATATAACCAATCAGAAGCGCCTTCCCACGGGGAGTCCAAATATGTCGAATTTACGTCTCTATCTCTTACCGTTTCCGAGATATGAGCGTTTAAAGTTTTGAAATTTTTTTTTTAACGCTAGAGCGTTCTGGCATAGCCTATCCGAAGCGTTTTCGCCCGGGGAATCGAATGACGTCAAGCTTGTGCCGATATCTCTAACCCTTTCCGAGATCTTCGCAAAAATGCGCCGAAATTCGTTAAAAATCGCTATTTTTTACCCAAAATCGCTTAGTTTCTGCCCGAAATACCGCTCCGATTTTATTCTAATGTGGCGCAAAATGTTCCCCTGGTCCATCCGAATCGTTTGGAACAAACCGCGACCCCGTAGCTCTAGTCGTTCTCGAGTTATGGTAAGAAAACTAAAAAAGATGGCGATTTTTCGTCATTTCTCCTTATTTCTTCTCTATCTACGATCGCTACCCCGATGTATCACACACCGTCGGACGTACTTTTCGACGGCGATTCCGAATCTGAAGTCGGCGTGCGGCTATCGGTTACGGTTCGGAAGATATCGTCGAATTTCCTTAAATTTCGTCGAAAATTTTGGGAAAATTCAAAAAGAATCGTCTCAAAATTGAAATAACCCCGACATATTATACATCAGAAGAAGCGCCTTTTCGCGGCGAATCGAACGGCACCGCGCCCGTCCTCCTACCACCAACCGTTCGGGAGATATGGGCGTTTAAAGTTTCGAAAATTAAATCCACGCTCGGTCATGGCGATTTTTCGTCATTTCTCCTTATTTCTTCTCTATCTACGATCGCTACCCCGATGTATCACACACCGTCGGACGTACTTTTCGACGGCGATTCCGAATCTGAAGTCGGCGTGCGGCTATCGGTTACGGTTCGGAAGATATCGTCGAATTTCCTTAAATTTCGTCGAAAATTTTGGGAAAATTCAAAAAGAATCGTCTCAAAATTGAATTAACCCCGACGTATTATACATCAGAAGAAGCGTCTTTTCGCGGCGAATCGAACGGCATCGCGCCCGTCCTCCTACCACCAACCGTTCCGGAGATATGGGCGTTTAAAGTTTCGAAAATTAAATCCACGCTCGGTCACCTCGTGGGGGTCAATTAGACGCGCATTCCAACGGGGAATCGAATGACGTCAAGCTTTTGCCGATATCTCTAACCGTTCTCGAGATATTCGGGTTTAAAGTTTTGAAAAATTAATTTCGCGCTAGAACGCTGCCATATAACCTATCAGAAGCGCCTTCCCACGGGGAGTCCAAATATGTCGAATTTACGTCTCTATCTCTTACCGTTTCCGAGATATGAGCGTTTAAAGTTTTGAAATTTTTTTTTTAACGCTAGAGCGTTCTGGCATAGCCTATCCGAAGCGTTTTCGCCCGGGGAATCGAATGACGTCAAGCTTTTGCCGATATCTCTAACCGTTTCCGAGATATTCGCAAAAATGCGCCGAAATTCGATAAAAATCGCTATTTTTTACCCAAAAGCGCTTAGTTTCTGCCCGAAATACCGCTCCGATTTTATTCTAATGTGGCGCAAAATGTTCCCCTGGTCCATCCGAATCGTTTGGAACAAACCGCGACCCCGTAGCTCTAGTCGTTCTCGAGTTATGGTAAGAAAACTAAAAAAGATGGCGATTTTTCGTCATTTCTCCTTATTTCTTCTCTATCTACGATCGCTACCCCGATGTATCACACACCGTCGGACGTACTTTTCGACGGCGATTCCGAATCTGAAGTCGGCGTGCGGCTATCGGTTACGGTTCGGAAGATATCGTCGAATTTCCTTAAATTTCGTCGAAAATTTTGGGAAAATTCAAAAAGAATCGTCTCAAAATTGAATTAACCCCGACGTATTATACATCAGAAGAAGCGCCTTTTCGCGGCGAATCGAACGGCACCGCGCCCGTCCTCCTACCACCAACCGTTCCGGAGATATGGGCGTTTAAAGTTTCGAAAATTAAATCCACGCTCGGTCACCTCGTGGGGGTCAATTAGACGCGCATTCCAACGGGGAATCGAATGACGTCAAGCTTTTGCCGATATCTCTAACCGTTCTCGAGATATTCGGGTTTAAAGTTTTGAAAAATTAATTTCGCGCTAGAACGCTGCCATATAACCTATCAGAAGCGCCTTCCCACGGGGAGTCCAAATATGTCGAATTTTCGTCTCTATCTCTTACCGTTTCCGAGATATGAGCGTTTAAAGTTTTGAAATTTTTTTTTTAACGCTAGAGCGTTCTGGCATAGCCTATCCGAAGCGTTTTCGCCCGGGGAATCGAATGACGTCAAGCTTTTGCCGATATCTCTAACCGTTTCCGAGATATTCGCAAAAATGCGCCGAAATTCGTTAAAAATCGCTATATTTTACCCAAAATCGCTTAGTTTCTGCCCGAAATACCGCTCCGATTTTATTCTAATGTGGCGCAAAATGTTCCCCTGGTCCATCCGAATCGTTTGGAACAAACCGCGACCCCGTAGCTCTAGTCGTTCTCGAGTTATGGTAAGAAAACTAAAAAAGATGGCGATTTTTCGTCATTTCTCCTTATTTCTTCTCTATCTACGATCGCTACCCCGATGTATCATACATTAAAAATCGCTATTTTTTACCCAAAATCGCTTAGTTTCTGCCCGAAATACCGCTCCGATTTTATTCTAATGTGGCGCAAAATGTTCCCCTGGTCCATCCGAATCGTTTGGAACAAACCGCGACCCCGTAGCTCTAGTCGTTCTCGAGTTATGGTAAGAAAACTAAAAAAGATGGCGATTTTTCGTCATTTCTCCTTATTTCTTCTCTATCTACGATCGCTACCCCGATGTATCACACACCGTCGGACGTACTTTTCGACGGCGATTCCGAATCTGAAGTCGGCGTGCGGCTATCGGTTACGGTTCGGAAGATATCGTCGAATTTCCTTAAATTTCGTCGAAAATTTTGGGAGAATTCAAAAAGAATCGTCTCAAAATTGAAATAACCCCGACATATTATACATCAGAAGAAGCGCCTTTTCGCGGCGAATCGAACGGCACCACGCCCGTCCTCCTACCACCAACCGTTCCGGAGATATGGGCGTTTAAAGTTTCGAAAATTAAATCCACGCTCGGTCACCTCGTGGGGGTCAATTAGACGCGCATTCCAACGGGGAATCGAATGACGTCAAGCTTTTGCCGATATCTCTAACCGTTCTCGAGATATTCGGGTTTAAAGTTTTGAAAAATTAATTTCGCGCTAGAACGCTGCCATATAACCTATCAGAAGCGCCTTCCCACGGGGAGTCCAAATATGTCGAATTTTCGTCTCTATCTCTTACCGTTTCCGAGATATGAGCGTTTAAAGTTTTGAAATTTTTTTTTTAACGCTAGAGCGTTCTGGCATAGCCTATCCGAAGTGTTTTCGCCCTGGGAATCGAATGACGTCAAGCTTTTGCCGATATCTCTAACCGTTTCCGAGATATTCGCAAAAATGCGCCGAAATTCGTTAAAAATCGCTATTTTTTACCCAAAATCGCTTAGTTTCTGCCCGAAATACCGCTCCGATTTTATTCTAATGTGGCGCAAAATGTTCCCCTGGTCCATCCGAATCGTTTGGAACAAACCGCGACCCCGTAGCTCTAGTCGTTCTCGAGTTGTGGTAAGAAAACTAAAAAAGATGGCGATTTTTCGTCATTTCTCCTTATTTCTTCTCTATCTACGATCGCTACCCCGATGTATCACACACCGTCGGACGTACTTTTCGACGGCGATTCCGAATCTGAAGTCGGCGTGCGGCTATCGGTTACGGTTCGGAAGATATCGTCGAATTTCCTTAAATTTCGTCGAAAATTTTGGGAAAATTCAAAAAGAATCGTCTCAAAATTGAAATAACCCCGACATATTATACATCAGAAGAAGCGCCTTTTCGCGGCGAATCGAACGGCACCACGCCCGTCCTCCTACCACCAACCGTTCCGGAGATATGGGCGTTTAAAGTTTCGAAAATTAAATCCACGCTCGGTCACCTCGTGGGGGTCAATTAGACGCGCATTCCAACGGGGAATCGAATGACGTCAAGCTTTTGCCGATATCTCCAACCGTTCTCGAGATATTCGGGTTTAAAGTTTTGAAAAATTAATATCGCGCTAGAACGCTGAAATATAACCAATCAGAAGCGCCTTCCCACGGGGAGTCCAAATATGTCGAATTTACGTCTCTATCTCTTACCGTTTCCGAGATATGAGCGTTTAAAGTTTTGAAATTTTTTTTTTTAACGCTAGAGCGTTCTGGCATAGCCTATCCGAAGCGTTTTCGCCCGGGGAATCGAATGACGTCAAGCTTTTGCCGATATCTCTAACCCTTTCCGAGATATTCGCAAAAATGCGCCGAAATTCGTTAAAAATCGCTATTTTTTACCCAAAATCGCTTAGTTTCTGCCCGAAATACCGCTCCGATTTTATTCTAATGTGGCGCAAAATGTTCCCCTGGTCCATCCGAATCGTTTGGAACAAACCGCGACCCCGTAGCTCTAGTCGTTCTCGAGTTATGGTAAGAAAACTAAAAAAGATGGCGATTTTTCGTCATTTCTCCTTATTTCTTCTCTATCTACGATCGCTACCCCGATGTATCACGCACCGTCGGACGTACTTTTCGACGGCGATTCCGAATCTGAAGTCGGCGTGCGGCTATCGGTTACGGTTCGGAAGATATCGTCGAATTTCCTTAAATTTCGTCGAAAATTTTGGGAAAATTCAAAAAGAATCGTCTCAAAATTGAAATAACCCCGACATATTATACATCAGAAGAAGCGCCTTTTCGCGGCGAATCGAACGGCACCGCGCCCGTCCTCCTACCACCAACCGTTCGGGAGATATGGGCGTTTAAAGTTTCGAAAATTAAATCCACGCTCGGTCACCTCGTGGGGGTCAATTAGACGCGCATTCCAACGGGGAATCGAATGACGTCAAGCTTTTGCCGATATCTCTAACCGTTCTCGAGATATTCGGGTTTAAAGTTTTGAAAAATTAATTTCGCGCTAGAACGCTGCCATATAACCTATCAGAAGCGCCTTCCCACGGGGAGTCCAAATATGTCGAATTTTCGTCTCTATCTCTTACCGTTTCCGAGATATGAGCGTTTAAAGTTTTGAAATTTTTTTTTTAACGCTAGAGCGTTCTGGCATAGCCTATCCGAAGCGTTTTCGCCCGGGGAATCGAATGACGTCAAGCTTTTGCCGATATCTCTAACCGTTTCCGAGATATTCGCAAAAATGCGCCGAAATTCGTTAAAAATCGCTATATTTTACCCAAAATCGCTTAGTTTCTGCCCGAAATACCGCTCCGATTTTATTCTAATGTGGCGCAATATGTTCCCCTGGTCCATCCGAATCGTTTGGAACAAACCGCGACCCCGTAGCTCTAGTCGTTCTCGAGTTATGGTAAGAAAACTAAAAAAGATGGCGATTTTTCGTCATTTCTCCTTATTTCTTCTCTATCTACGATCGCTACCCCGATGTATCACACACCGTCGGACGTACTTTTCGACGGCGATTCCGAATCTGAAGTCGGCGTGCGGCTATCGGTTACGGTTCGGAAGATATCGTCGAATTTCCTTAAATTTCGTCGAAAATTTTGGGAAAATTCAAAAAGAATCGTCTCAAAATTGAAATAACCCCGACCTATTATACATCAGAAGAAGCGCCTTTTCGCGGCGAATCGAACGGCACCGCGCCCGTCCTCCTACCACCAACCCTTCCGGAGATATGGGCGTTTAAAGTTTCGAAAATTAAATCCACGCTCGGTCACCTCGTGGGGGGTCAATTAGACGCGCATTCCAACGGGGAATCGAATGACGTCAAGCTTTTGCCGATATCTCTAACCGTTCTCGAGATATTCGGGTTTAAAGTTTTGAAAAATTAATTTCGCGCTAGAACGCTGCCATATAACCTATCAGAAGCGCCTTCCCACGGGGAGTCCAAATATGTCGAATTTACGTCTCTATCTCTCACCGTTTCCGAGATATGAGCGTTTAAAGTTTTGAAATTTTTTTTTTAACGCTAGAGCGTTCTGGCATAGCCTATCCGAAGCGTTTTCGCCCGGGGAATCGAATGACGTCAAGCTTTTGCCGATATCTCTAACCGTTTCCGAGATATTCGCAAAAATGCGCCGAAATTCGTTAAAAATCGCTATTTTTTACCCAAAATCGCTTAGTTTCTGCCCGAAATACCGCTCCGATTTTATTCTAATGTGGCGCAAAATGTTCCCCTGGTCCATCCGAATCGTTTGGAACAAACCGCGACCCCGTAGCTCTAGTCGTTCTCGAGTTATGGTAAGAAAACTAAAAAAGATGGCGATTTTTCGTCATTTCTCCTTATTTCTTCTCTATCTACGATCGCTACCCCGATGTATCACACACCGTCGGACGTACTTTTCGACGGCGATTCCGAATCTGAAGTCGGCGTGCGGCTATCGGTTACGGTTCGGAAGATATCGTCGAATTTCCTTAAATTTCGTCGAAAATTTTGGGAAAATTCAAAAAGAATCGTCTCAAAATTGAAATAACCCCGACGTATTATACATCAGAAGAAGCGCCTTTTCGCGGCGAATCGAACGGCACCGCGCCCGTCCTCCTACCACCAACCGTTCCGGAGATATGGGCGTTTAAAGTTTCGAAAATTAAATCCACGCTCGGTCACCTCGTGGAGGTCAATTAGACGCGCATTCCAACGGGGAATCGAATGACGTCAAGCTTTTGCCGATATCTCTAACCGTTCTCGAGATATTCGGGTTTAAAGTTTTGAAAAATTAATTTCGCGCTAGAACGCTGCCATATAACCTATCAGAAGCGCCTTCCCACGGGGAGTCCAAATATGTCGAATTTACGTCTCTATCTCTTACCGTTTCCGAGATATGAGCGTTTAAAGTTTTGAATTTTTTTTTTTAACGCTAGAGCGTTCTGGCATAGCCTATCCGAAGCGTTTTCGCCCGGGGAATCGAATGACGTCAAGCTTTTGCCGATATCTCTAACCGTTTCCGAGATATTCGCAAAAATGCGCCGAAATTCGTTAAAAATCGCTATTTTTTACCCAAAATCGCTTAGTTTCTGCCCGAAATACCGCTCCGATTTTATTCTAATGTGGCGCAAAATGTTCCCCTGGTCCATCCGAATCATTTGGAACAAACCGCGACCCCGTAGCTCTAGTCGTTCTCGAGTTATGGTAAGAAAACTAAAAAAGATGGCGATTTTTCGTCATTTCTCCTTATTTCTTCTCTATCTACGATCGCTACCCCGATGTATCACACACCGTCGGACGTACTTTTCGACGGCGATTCCGAATCTGAAGTCTGCGT